>OW240912.1:85493531-85563531 GCA_933207985.1 Pelobates cultripes | reverse complement strand
ATTTACAATCTACCTATCCTACCCTATGCTAAAATGACTAGAACTGACTAAAACTACCTAATACATGTCTTGTTATAAAAAAAAAATAACCCTTAAGGGCAAACATAAATAAACACAGACAGTACAAATGCGCTGCTTTAACAGCATTTGGCAGGGAAGGGGTTAAAAGGGAATTGTATTTTTGTTTTTCCACAGTACTACAGTTTGGAACACTTCTGGCAACAAACTATCTCTCTCCCTCTCAAAAACGCTACAGAGGAGAGAGGGGCAGAGATCACTGTCAACGTGAGTTTGTAACACCCACTTTGACAGCAGCCAATAATGAGCGATCGCGTGTTGCTCAAACAACATAATTGGCTGTTACTATCTGCCTCACATGCCTGTTTGTTTTAAGTTATGACGGTTCAGGACTGTCATCAGTCCTCAAGGGGATGTTTCTCATGACGGTCCTGAACCGTCATCGGTCCTTCAATAAGTTAATTAAGACCTCAGACGTGCTGGATTATCATTTTTTACACGCAGATTAATATGAACTATAGTACAATAAATTAAAACCTGGTAACTCATTAAGGAAATATTTTGATTCTTTGGAGTAAGATTTGTATAGATCCCTCTTAAAGGGTTACTCCAACCAAAAAACAGTGTTTTCATAAAACACAGTATTTTGAGAAGAGCAACCCTTCACAAGGTTGTTCTTTCCCCAATTGAAAAAAAGTAAAAAAGCTAAACTTTACCTCCATTGCATCGTCAAATCCAAGATCCTCCTCACTTAACATCTCTCCTCCTCAGTGAAAGAGGAGGGAGAACAGACTGAGTGAGGACAGGAGCAGCGTGACTGTCTGTCAGATTCCAGCTTTGCACAAAATTGACTTTATTCTGCTTGGATCTTTGTTCTGGGTTGGCTAATGACGCTGCCGGAGTTAAAGTTACAGCAAATTGATTATTCTCTCTATGTGCAGCATTTCAAAGAGAAACGCTGCACATGCAGACACCAGGCACCATGACCACTTCAAGTTACCAAAGTAGTCATGGTAACTGGAGTAACCCTTTAGATCCGAAGTCAGGTCATTCTGCTTAGTGACATCAATCCTATCATAGCTTTCGATTCATGCCATTAGTGTAGGCATATGGGTTCTTCACTAAAACGCTTAATCAAAGAGCAGTCTATTTGTATTAAACTTGACTAAACGTGCCTAAAATTTGCAGTTCCTTGGTTAATTCTTGGTTAAAATCTGATTTTGTTACTTTTTTTCCCCTCTCTGATAAAACCATGGAAAGTCATGGGGTTAATATATATTGTTTTGTTCTACAAAGTGATCGAAAGCATGAAAAGTGATTCAGTCACCATGGAAACCAGTGGAACTAGCAGGCACATTCCATTAGTGACTCCTCTCCTTTTACATTGTTGCATTACTTTTTAGAACTGAACATTGTGCACCTCTCATTTGCTTCTGCCCTTTTTATACATATTTTTGTACTGCAGCCTAACCATTCAGGAGCAGGATTCATGTCCAACTGCAAGGTGATTAGATAGGGGTTTAGTGATAACTTGTTCACAGGTTTTGGAAGTAAATGGATCTTAGGTGTGCTTCTCTCATTCATAATAGTTTTTTCAGAGTTGAAACTAGAAACCGTTATCTGCTCCACTTTTTTTTTTTTTCTTTCTCTTTCTGGATGTGGTGAGTTTGCTAATCATGCTCATGGTTTCACTTCCCAATTCAGACGGGAAATGGTTAAAGAAAGACTGCAAGCTGGAGTTGACTTTCCCCTTTTTATTGCACAGTTGGAGATAATGTATTAAAAAAGATTAGCTGCAAAACCCAACTGTCTTTGAAGATCAGGAAGTGGTTGAATTTATGTTACACGCTGCACTTCATTCATAAAATAACAAACAAAAACAAAAAAACGACTTTGGTAGTTAGTAGCAGCATTACGTGGCTCCTATTAAGTTGCTAAGTAGCTTAATGCGCAGCCTAACTAGTGAAAGCATACTGCGTTAATATTTCAGCCTTCCCTGGCTGGGTTACCACAACCACAGTAAAACAAAACAACTAATGCTTATCGACCAATAAATACAATTAAGGCTTCTGGCAAAAAAACTCTAGGTTGTTTCAAGTTGTAACGGCAATTAGAAATGAGAAATTAAAGTAACTTTATAGGCACAATTTTATTGCAATTACGTTTTTATGGTGCCGAGATCCCTTGCACTGGCTAAACTGTAGGGGTTAAATCGTTTTACGCCAAAGTCTTGAATCCAGCACTCTGTAGATCTTCCCCTGCACCTTCCTCTACTCTCATATTCTTGAAAGAGTAAACCTCAGATACAGGCGCCGCTTGTTGTCTTAGAGTGCCAGCCTTAAAACTTTTCCGAAAGTTCAAAATTAATCCAGCTAGTGTAGGTTAAAACAGACTCTATATATTTAAAGCATTATATAGATAAACCATTAAAAAAAGAGAGAGAGAGAGAGAGAAAACAAACGAAAAAAGTTGCTTGCTGCAAAATGTCCCTTGGTGCAAACCTTAGTTGGTCAATACTCCAATAAGGAGTATTATTCTAGTCTATTGGAAGTGATCTTATTCCATCATCCCTTGCTCGGCAGAGATTTATGGGATAATGAGTTTACCCTCCAAAGAGCAGTTTCACTAATCATACAGGATGAGTAGTACTAATAAATTACTGATCGTAGCCATGCTAGGACTGGATAAGAAAGACATCACTGATCTCATTTATGAAAGTAGATCGTACTTGTATACATGTGTTTCTGTTACGTGAAAGATAGACTCATTGGCTTTGTCTAGCTCGACACTCTTATCCAATGCATGATGCCCATAGTTGGACAAAAATATTGTTAAGGCACAAAGGAAACTTATGATTTAGTGATGTAACAGAAGGAACCTGAGGGACCCAGGTAAAAACCATGCAGATATCACAATGTAGTAGTTGTGGTGCTGAGAGCCACCTTTTCAATATTTTTATTCACCATAACGCATATTCCTCTATCTACTATCCTATAACCTTTATACATTTCTTCACCTGCCTTCTAAAGAAGCAGAAATTAAATGATAAATCACAGGGATATCTAAAGTGAGGCCATGGACATTTTATTCAGCTTCCATAATCTTGAGTATGCTGTTCTCATTTAATTTTTTTAAATTATTTAATTTTTTTTTTTAATAAGGAAAAGATAATCATAAAATAGTTATGGTAAAATAGTCACTCTATTACACAACAATAACTTTATCATTACGTCCGTTGAATAGATATCTCACCTCCATTATAATTGAAACCGCAATAATTTTGAACAGGTAGCACTAGTTGATGTGTAACGGTAGCTTGCTTTGGGTATTCTACGAGCATCACGTTTACCTCTCTCCCGATTTTTCCCTCTTTCCGGTTTCTCACATCACTTGTATGAATGTGCAGTCAACTTCCTCAGTGATGTGTTAATTGTAATACACAAGAAAAACTATTTTATACATACTTGATAAATAAATTAACATTTAACAGTAGTTGTGATTCTAGTTTTATCACTTATATATGCATCAAGGGCAGAGAAAAATAACTCAATTTATAATCTGACACCTTCTATTGACAAGCATTTATGTGAAATTTCCATAGGACAGCCGCTTTTCTGAATGGGATAAGTTTCTGCTGTGATAATGTCCCAATTGCATTTGATGGTGTTTGGTGGAAATGTTGTTCATGGATGTTGTAGAATATTGCATAGGACAGAACATCTTTGTATTCTCTGTAGTCAGCGGTGTATTTACCGCAAGGCTGACAACGCATTTGCCTTGGGCAGCACTTTCAGGGGCAGCAAATAAGCCGCCCCCTTAATCGTCCTGGCAAATGTTGCCAGCCTCTTGTCTTGGGGGACTCAGGAGCTGGCCGTCTGGCCACCTCAGTGCCCCCCAAGGCTGATACACTGGCGGATCCAGGGGGGGTCAACGGGGCAATTGCTAAAAAGTGAAAGTGTCATATAGGAATCAAAGAAGTTTATTCCATAATAGATTCATTCATCAAATGGTTAATTGAAGAAAAAAAAATTAATGAAAATCAAATTTGCTTAATTTAGGTCTGCATTAGAAAACAAACTTCAGCTATGCCACATTTCCAAATATCTTGACCCAAATTTAGATTATTTTTTTAACTCCTGTCATTTCACTATTTAGTGAATAGGCCCTGTTTTTAAACCCTGTTTTTTGTGTTTGTATTACTGTATACATTTATTAGGTCTGTTCCACCTATTACTGATTTACATAAATCTTGATTTCAAGTATTACATGTTTTTGCAGTTTTTGTTTATTTTTTTTTTCCTTTTTCACAAACTTTTGCCGCAAATATAAGGGCTATGAAAACTGAAAGTTAAAGGTACTGTAAGGGAGGAGGGTTATTTAAAGACCTGATGTGCAGGGAGGGGATCAGCAGGAAACCCTGTTGGTGCTTACTGAGAATGGAATGTTGAACAGTAAGGGGGCTTGTATTTTCCAGGATAAAGGCGGCTGCTGCAGTCTGGTGGGGCTGTGGGAAGTACCAACACCATTAGACTGCCCACTCACTGAATACTGAGGAAGTATGACCGAGAGGGTTGTGGGTCATTAGAATGTTCTAAGGAAGGCTGGTCACAGATTGCTCTAGGATATTGTGCTTGTATATCCTGAGTTTCCACAACCTAATACATAGTGGGGAATGAAGGGTGTGTTTCAGGATGCAGGGTGTGTGGAGTGCGTGGGCTGCTGTTCTGAAATGACAGTGGGTGGGGACAGCTACTTTTCATTCTCTGCCTTTCTTCTTCTACTGACACCTCAAAGAGGTGTAGTTCCTCTGGATTTGCAGGACAATAGAACTCTTAATCTACAGGGCAAACTCTAAACTGGATTACGGTTGTTACAGTTTTGGCCAGTACTCACATTAACCCTTTAGATGTTGTATGGAAATGTGTTGGTGAATATCAAAAGCCTATTATTTTTTAACAGTGCTCCATTTTAGCATGTGAAATATGATTTTGGTTTTAAAGGAACTGATTTACAATTTAAATCCAAGTTTAGTTTGAAACTTTCGGCTCACACCAAAGAGTCCGTTCAGACCAATTTGGATGATGTAGTTACATAGAGAACGATCACTGCTAGATGAACAGAGCAATCTCCAGTTTGTGAAGATCTAACGAGAATTTTCTTTATTAATAATGAGTAAAACACAAAAAAACAAGTCACAAAATAAACTTAGAGGCATCTTAATAGCTATGGTGATTGTAAACTTTCTTTAAGTGAAGACTGTTTGTCATAATGTCACATGTCATCACAAGACCTTCTCTAAAAATGACCAGGCAGTTTTTTTTTGTTTTTTTTTAACCTTTTTAATATCTTGTCTCCCACCATTGCTTTTTCTAAATTTGTTTTCTCTGGTGTATTTTTTTTTATCACCATAGTAATAAGTGAAACAATGATATTTGCCATTCTTACCTTTACTACTTTTGGAGTTAACCTAAAATATAACAGGTTGCAGGTTCTTATACTTACTGGTCACAAAATAAACAATGGCCGCATGTCTGACCCTTGTATACAGATTCTGACATATTATGCAATCTGTTTTTTGTGTTTTTTATAAGAATGACGTATTCACTCACGCTGGAAAAAAACACGGACAAATATATAATTGTCTAAGATGTAATGACGAGTCACTGGAATTAATGTGGAGTACTACAAACTACTTGTACTTGTACAAAAAAGCCTTTCGATTGTATAGATTATAAAATCCTATAAGCATCTAGTCACAAAATCTCCAAATTGCAAACGTAACAGATTTAGGAAATTAGATGGCTCACTCAAGGCATTTAAGATCTGTCTGATCCAAATGCATTTCGATTCATCTGGAGAGCTACCCTACTCTCAACATAGGATTAGTATAAATGCTTTACTTTACATTGCATTGTCATATAAAAGATGATGCTCTTAACAGGAAGCACCCACAATTCGTTGATAGTCAGTGATGGATTAGAACAAACATTTTCTTCCGTGAGTATAAAAGTTCTCTAATATTTATGAAAATTTCAGCAGAACTAAAAACTGCATGTGGCATTGACACATTTTAACAGTGTGCCAACGATTGTCACAGTACCACTGCAGGTTGAGGCCAGCACCTGGGAGAATGGTGATTGAAAATTCCACAACTCTATCCTGGTGCATAAATACCCTTACCGTATGGGCACACTGTTAAAGTCTTGATGTGCGTTCATTGATTACGTTAAATGAAATAATGGTGGTGATAACCCCTGCTATCATTATAATTCCTGATAAATTGAGAAACAGAATTTGTCCTTCAGAAGCAATTCATGTTAGTGGTGTCCTCAAATTATTATTATTATTTTTTTTTTTTAATAAATATATTTGTGTTGTTTAGATTTGTCTTTATTGTTAAGTGTATATTATAGTGGAGTGTTTAGGCAGAGGAACAGATCCATCTGTATGGAAAACTATTGAGCAGACTAGAATATGAAAGCTGTACAGGGACATAAAGGGCTGTGGAAGGGGAAAACCTGTAAATGGAAGATGACTCAATGGAAAGACAGAGGCAGGATGGTAAAGAGCAAAGTATGATCTCTTAAGAGGAATTGAGGATTAGGTACATGATGACGTGTCAAGAAAGGTGCAGGGCCATGATGACCGTTATGGTTAATACCAAATGCAAGGGGGAAAAAAGCTAGAGGAACCATTGTAATCAGCGCATACCTAAATATAACCCCAACTGCGTATATGTAAAAATATTTCAAACCCTGTCTAATCTAGGATTGCGTAGCTTTTAATGTTCTCATCTATTCAATACAAGATACCTCATGATGTCGCTACTTGTATGTCCTCGTTGTCGTCTTCTGGCAGCTGTAGAAACGTCCAATTACATCTGAGAATATGAATAGGTTTAGATCGATCTTTGATTATGATTACCCGACAGGGGAGGGTGGAGGAGGAGGCGGAGAAATTGCCTTCCCCGGCACAGTTGCAATGTGATTATGGTAGTTTGCTTTGCAGGTAAAAAGATTAGGTGAAAACTGCAAAGCATATTTTTTTTAGTTGTGAGGGAACAGTGGGGAAAAAATGCCATATGTTCCACCTGCTCCTACAGTGTTAAGTATATATATTTATTTTTTTATTTACATTCAAATTATACCAGAAGGCACAAAAAAATGCAAATAAGGCGATAATACTTTTTAGTACCAGATTTTACAGCTGGCTGACAATGTAAATGACATATACTATAGAACAAATTGTTATGGAACAGGCTTTCCACATCAAACAAGATATGTTTCCTGCAAAAGCACATTCATCACAGTAATGTGTGTACATACTGTGTACATCTTTTCTCTTACTTTTTCTTTTTTTATTCTATTCTTCATTTAAAGATCGTGGGGACTTTAGCAACATTAGTGCATGTCGGAATGAGTAGGTAATTACTGTGATTCAAACTGCTATAATCTTTTTTACTTTACCCACCACAGAGAACACTTACATTTTGAAAGAGGAAAAAAAAATACATTAGAAATTAGTCACCACAGTATGATTCAGCTTTGCCACATCTTATGCTTGTTTTTCGTTTATTTATTTTTTATAAAATGACTTTCTTTCAATCTGAGTTTTGACATGACGAGAGAAGTACCGTTTTAAGGAAAGACTTTAACAGTAGCTTTGTATAGAGGGCTCAAAATCCACTGCTCATTGGTAAGTGAAAATGTAATCCTGGCGAGTAGAAATCCCCCCCTAGCAAGTAGTGTTAGACTTCAAATTTTAAGAGTGTATATTTATACCATAATTATATATTCATGTGTTAGTGTTCCCATTTTTGATTACTGGGACCCTCCTATTTGTAGCAAAAGAATAAACAAAAACAAAAAAAAAAACTTAAAATATTCCTGTAATCCAGCTCTGCAACACCATCTACCCATGGTTTGATAATCAGTCATGATGATCTCTGTCCCAGTCAGATGCTCTAGGGATGAATGCTCCTTCATTTCAATGCTTCTCAGAGAAGCATCAGATTAAGTGCTTCTATACCAGCTGCAGTCAGCATCATCACCGCCTGTCCAGGTGGTGTATAATTTCAGACAAAAATTTGGCCATGCAGTCGTTCCCGGGGAAAACTATAATGGATTCATTTATTGTCCTGTCCTGTAAAATAACACGACATACATGACATGAATATTTATAGATTTTGCAGTACACTGATAGGCTCTTTTGGTTCACAAATCCAGTGAGAAGAAGTAACCAACAGAAGGATAAAAGTAAGATTTAATAAATACATATAGATTTATTTAGATAAAAAGTTTTAACTGCCCATTTTTTTTCCTCAGCAGTTCACTTCTCATATGATCTGTAAATAAAATCTCAAACATTTAGTGGCTGTCACCTAACCATCAATCATCATCATCTTTTTTTTTTTTTTTTCAATTCAGACTAAACACAATTATTTGGAATCCTATGCAGAAGTGTAATATTCTGCACGATCATACTAAATGTAATGAAAAACCAAATGACTTCAGAAAGCAGCATTGCAAGGTTATACAGTGCCACATTCGGTGGCCAAACTGGAGAGTTACAGTAACTGCAGCCACAAACTACTGGTATTGCTAGACTATTCACTGAAAAAGTTTGTGACCAGTTATAATGACACTCTCAACAATTATACTCTTTCCTCACCCATAATATTACACGTATATCTTATATGGCATAGCTGTGCACTTGAAACTGTAGTAATCTGAAAACATGTATTCGAGCAGCGTGGCTGTAAACCATTATTTGAGATGAAATAAAACTCAAATTCATTATAGTGTCTTAGGTTCACTATACATTAAGTTAGTGAGTTGGAGATGTTTCTGCCAGAACTGCAGTATATGCAATATATGAATTAAATTTGATGCATATATTGATAGTGCTTATGATTTCTTTAAATCTCTACCATTCTTTGAAACGTTTCCAAGTGGTCATTCTTTCAGCAAAAAACATTGCAGTATGGATGTATAAAGCTTCGACCGCATCACTCACTAAACATCTTTATGTACAACAACATATAGATATACATATACATCATAAATGCATTTAGTAGTATACATCATATATGCATTGTTAGTAGTATACATCATATATGCATTGTTAGTAGTATACATCATATATGCATTGTTAGTAGTATAGCCATGAAAGGAATTGGTGTGCACATGCTTGCTCACTCACTCACGTGCAGCATCTTGTTTACTTGGAAAAAAATGAATGAGACCTGCATGTGCAAATGAATGAAAATCATTACACAGATTCATTTACACAAGTGTCTTACATAAAATAATAAATGAGATGTCATAAATGTTCCTTTTCTAGTAAGAAAACAAAATGAATGAGTTTTATTGCATCGAGGTATAGATTCCAGTTAAGGTCTATTTCAGGGTGGGGGATAGGTGCAGTTATACTCTTAACTTTTTGGTAAAAAAAAATAAAAAAAAATTGAATGCATTTTTATATATATATATTCCATGCATCTGTCATCATGCAAAAATCGGAATGTTTTTTTGTTCAATGTTTTTGTCGGTTGTATTTAAAGTGAAGTTTTAAGTTGTAAACATAATAAAATGAGCTACAACTATTACCCTTACACATTCCGCGATTTATCTTTCATAACGATCCTTACAGTGTTAGCAGTTTTTCTTTTGAAGTCTCATTTATTACTCTGAACATTTCTTTGCAAGGTGTGTCTCCGTTTTCTTTTTTCTTTTTTTCTTTTTTTTTTATTGATACAATGCTAAAGTACACATGTCACATTCTTTGGCGATGAGTCACAAATGTATAGTCGGTTAATATTTAGCACATTAAAATTCCATACTTTTTTAAAGCATGTTACAACGTATAATAAGCTTCATATTTGTTATATTTTTTGTTTTCATTAGCACTGTTGCCAGTTAGGAAGTTTCTGTTTTATGTGTTGTGTGTTTTTTGTTTTGTTTGTTTAAACCAGCACATTTACTGGTAAGCAAATTGGGCAGGTGCACTGATAAAATTCCATCACATAAATACAAATTCACAACTGGTATTGTGTATACAAGTGTTGCTATAAACTAAAACAGGCTGTAATTTTATGAACACTCTGTGATCATGGTTTTTTTTTATGTATATTTAATATGACTATGCTACCCCTTTTGTAATATTTTTCTCTTTGTAGCCTCCCAAAACAGCACAGTATACAGACAAACTTTTCTTTGAATGGTTTAAAATGCACTAGCTAATAATCTTTATTCATAG
Source organism: Pelobates cultripes (assembly GCA_933207985.1). Classification (NCBI taxonomy): domain Eukaryota; kingdom Metazoa; phylum Chordata; class Amphibia; order Anura; family Pelobatidae; genus Pelobates; species Pelobates cultripes. The sequence goes on along the minus strand of OW240912.1, from coordinate 85,553,256 downwards.
ATGTTCCCTGTCAAATATTAAGAATTTTAACAATAACACCCAGGCTCTTTTATATCTTGATTTATCAAGCTGAATTATATCAGATGTAGTTGTTTTAGATCTTTATGCGCCAGGAAAGGTCATTAAACATGTAGAAGTTCATCATTGCATATAGCATGCTAGCATAATGCATTCACATGCACCAAGCGATTCTATGCAATGCATTGTGCAATGGGAATTGTAGCGTAACTAAAGGGTTTACAGGGGGTACGGTAGAGAAAAGTCATCAAGGACAAAGGGGCCCAAAACTGTGCAACCCACTGCAACGTTCACTTTTCTGGTGGTCTAGAAGAAGTAACAAAAATGTCTGTGTTACTAGCGACACAGCATACTCTTCCCTACACCCTCATTGATTAATATGTACCCAGTGCCCTTTCTTCCTTCCAAAGTTAAGCTGAAAGTGGAGCCAGGAGAAGGGACTGTGCTTTTACAGAATATCATGGGGCTCCTATCTAACCCTTGGCCCTAGGCGGCTGTCCAAAATCACCGTAGGGTTTATCCTGTGCTGTACTCCCCACAACAACAACAGGAACCAAGACTCTGAGTTCTATTTCCACTGTACTCATACATGACATGTATACTAATACAAACAGCAGCAGTGGGTGGCACAAATCTAATTTTTAAAGCAGGGCACCCTATATTGTTGCATCCCAGCATGAAAACACAGAAAATATTTCCGTAAGTTGCCACAAAGTATTATCTTGTGAACTGCATATAATTACGAAACAACTCACAAACAATACTTTTGCTTTCTATGTGACTGGCAGAAAGATATAAGATATATAAGATATGAAATGCAGATATTGTAGACTTTACCTATTAAGGTGCAGTGTAAAGAAAATGCCTTAATATTGAGACATGCCAGGCTGCCATTGGTCCTTATCAGCATCTTAACGACTTGTTATGAAGAATGAAACTATTACTAAAATGGAAAGAGCGATAGAAAAATCACCTGTTGAAGGGACTGTCCCATTTAGTAACCAAGTGACACGGTATGAGTGATATTAAATGAATTATAAAGTTACAGACATTAATCATTACAGGGTACTGATAAACAACTTGTTTATTAAAAGTAGTTTTAGTACTGTGCCATAGAGTTTCACTTTATAAATATCCCTGTTTGACTGACTGTAACAGTAATATGCAATGCTTGCCTATAATGCACAGAAAATTATACCAAGCTATTCAAAATTAGCAGTTATGCCCTAAATGGTTTTATTATTTTATTTATACAAATTCGTTTAACTCATAGTGCTGTAGTGCCAAACATGCATGCACCGCTCACCCCAATTAATGTTTACTGGGGTGAAGAGTTAAGGAACTTTCTCTCTTTGAGAGAATGATGGTTCTGCTTCTTTGAAAGAAACCTTCTGCTTTAAAGGTCAACATTTATTGAAAAGGAAAAAAAAACTGAGATCCCTCAATGAGAATTATTTACTTATTATATGTGAATTTATCTTGTTTTGTTGTTTCAGAGATTGCGATATATAACTGCTACGTATTTTATTTACTTCTGGCAAACAGTCACTAGATCGAAGAAAACAGACACTCAGCAGTCTCCTTTCACTCTTGTTGACATGTTTACGTGATAACATCACAGCTTAAAAAACCCAAACATTTTATGTTAAATATTAGTAACATACTGGGAAGCCACTTGAAGTTTTTAAAATGTTTTCGCAAATATCTTTTTTTTTTTTTTTTTTTTAAGTGTTGAATGCTTTTCTTTCATTCACATTTTTTAACCGTCCCTCATTTTACTATAGTTTTATAGTTTAACCCTCTTACTGCCTTTATATAATAATAATAAACCTTTTCTATTCTTAAACAAGTCTTTGCCGCAGCATATTTGTCCCACTTACTGCCACAAATAATTGAACTAGTGTATTTTGCCCTTTTTGATGTTAAAATGTTTACGTTGTTGTTTTTTTTGTTGTTTTTTATACAGTGACTGCCACACTGTCATAGAATAACATATATATTTTTCTGCCCCCCTTTTTTTTTGTTAAAAAGGGTGAGGGGTCTTTGCCATCACATGTAGCTGCTAGTTAGACACTTAGTGCCAGCCCTGCTTCCTGTTCGGATACTGGCAGGCTAATGCTGAATGCACAGTATCTCTCTCTCTCTCTATTTTAGTGAGGCATTTCCTGCATTTCAACTACTTGCAGTTTCTCTTTGGGCGTTTTCATCTCCCAAGCACTGCCTATTTTTTTTCTGAATGAGTGTCCTTTGTCTAACCTCAGTAATTGAGAACTTTCTTTGATTCTGTTGGGGACTGCCCTGTTGTGTGACTAGCTGAGAGGTGTTGCTAGCTATTGGTCAGGCCCTAATTGGCGCTTCTCTATAAGATCAGGCACTTGGGTTAAAGGAAAGCCTTCCTTTTGCTGCATGTGTGACAAGCCCTGCTCTTTCTCGGTGTGTGTGTGTGTGTGGATAAGGACCTTGTGAAACAAGTTTACAATCTCTGGATGTAGCAAGACTCCGGCATTTGATATTTAATAGATTCTTTGTGGAAGTTCACAACTGGGATTTAAAGGAATCGGGAGCTTGCTGACTAAACCAAGGACTATGTAACAATAATTATATTTTTACATTTTTTTTCCCAGTTAAATTCCTATTTGGACCATAAATAAAACCAGGATCGGAGATCTGAAACATACAGAATGGTCTTGCAGCTTTATAATGATGTGTGTTTTTGTTTTTAGTTTTTTTTAATGTTTTTTTTTTTTTTAATTCTTTTTCTAGCGCTGCAGCAAGATGTGATTGTGAACAGCAGAAGGGATTTATTACCAAATCTTGCTCTATGGTGAGTGTTTGATGGATGAAGTGTTTCGCTTAACATTTGAGAATAGCACAGTACACTGGAAGTTCATTCATTGCCCAGAATGGCACATTATTTAGTTTTACAAGTGCTCTATAGCTTTTACTTCTCATTCATGGTACGGATTTATTTTGGATGTTTGATGTGCTTCAGCTAACCACATGGGAGCAAGGGACACTTCAGCACATGTGGCTTCAAGCTTGCATTTAGTAAGGCTTGAGCATTGTGATTGCTTGCTGCATGATATTTTTTATTAATTTGTGTCTATATTGTAGATTGGTAGTGAGCAATTAACCATTTCAGTGATGCAAATGGAACATTTTTTTAATTCAATGTTTTTGGACAGCTGGGTTAGCATGTGTCATCTATGAGGACACTAGGGACACCACAATTATTATTCAACATTTTACCGGAATTTGCTTTTGGATTGCATATGTTCTGCATATATTCACAATACAATTTGAGAGTACAGAAGAGTTAATGCAAATTGCCAAATTCTGTAATAATGTATACCTTGTACATTGTAAGATGTATTGCTAATATATACAATGCATATGTGGTTTGGAGTGCCATTCATGTTTCAAATGTCATTTTAATTTGAAATATCACCGATACTGGAGGTCTTTATATTTACATATGTTTATGATTATTTTTTTTCTTCGTTTTTCCCACTTCTTAGTACCCATTTTCTTTTAGATATTTTGCATTGCATGTTTTTTTGCCTTGCCTGTATAAGATAAAAAAAATAATATATATGAAAACAGTGTGAACAGTGTTATATTAGTATTTGTTTTATTATTTTGTCACATGGCTTTGTCATTTTTGTAGTACACCATGAATAGTAGCTTGCACTTAATTTTGATTGCACCCACCCCCTTTCAATAAACAATGCTGAAATGTAAAATTAGCAGTTATTACTTTATTGCAGCTGAACAGGAAATGTCTTCTTGTCAAACACTCCGACAGAGATAAGCATATCTTTCAATGAGCAATGTTCCTTAACAAACCAAAGTGTTAACATTTTCCCTTGTAAAGGTGTGGCATTGTTTTATCAGAAGGGTGCACCTTGAATTGAGGTTGAACTGACTACTTGAATGAAACCGCTGTTTTTGCAGGTGAAATTTAAAGCTATTCACTATAACTTTATTGTTTTTCTTCTTCTTTATCTATAGAAAAGAATGAAATGAACTTTAACATCGAGTGAGCCACCCATGCTTTGCAAAGTCAAGCGCTGAATAATCTAATGACACAACAGCATGTGATCCGAGGTAAGCCACGTCATATCCTTATAACTTCCTACAAGAGCACTTCACGTCATGTCACTCTGCAGCAGAGCATCCCATACACCCTGGCTGGGCGGCTTTCTGCTTTTAATAATGTAATCCCTTGGAAATTGGCAGATATGTCTTGCTAAAGAACATGCGTGGGATTATACGGGTTATTTTTTTTTTGTGTGTGTGTGTGTGTGTCACACTGGTACAAAACAAAGCTGACGTGCTTTGAAGCTGGGAAAAAAGCCTCACGGTCTTCTAACTGTATTTTGAATAAAATTAATCTGGAAATGGACAATATCAATATGTTGCTGTATATAAATAAAAAAAATTGCTTAAAGTCTTACTTGAAGGAGAACTCTTGCATCCCATCTTGTGTCTAAAAAAAATCTGCTTTGCCTCTATGATCAGTTTTTGTTCATTTTTATTTCTCTACTCGATTCAGGTATTGAGTAACATTGGATAAGAGTAAAAGACCCCAGAGATGTTAAATAATTTCTCTCTAATGGCAGCTTGTATTTTAAGAAGGGGTGTAGAACTGCTATTTTGTTAAATTTTCACTTCCATAACACTCTGCATAATGGCTGGATGGGAGAATCTGGTACCCTTGTTGTAAGAAGACCATCTCCTAAAAGATCTTTGACTTTAGTAAAAACTAGAGGCTATATTTTACATTTTTTTTTTTTTTTTTTTTAAATGTTTCTAAGTTTTAAGATCTGAAACAAAGTATCTGGTGGGCTTTTTTGAGCACATTTCTAAAACATGTAATTTTATGCTTCTCCCTCTAAAATTATATAAAGTAAGCATCCAGTCAGGAAGAGGTGCATGCTGGTAAATATTATCCTTTCAGCAAAGGTGATGGACAGGTAACCCAAATATAAATTTAGCACGGAACAATAAACATTTCTCGTTTTGCTGCATATTCTCAATATTTGAAGCTTATGCAATGAAATTGTGACACACCAGGAAGTGGTTTATTTAATCCTGTTGCTCAAATTGTTTTTCTTGAATGCTAAACATATCTCAAGCCCAGCCCAGTAAGTTGCACTTCCATTTACCAGATTAGATCAGGATTCTCCAAACTCTGGCACTCCAGTTGTTTCTGATCTACAACTCCTATGATTCTCTGGCTATATGTTTCATTTAAAGATTCATGGGAGTTGTAGTTCAGCGACATCTGGAAGGCAAGAGTTTGGAGAAACCTAGGTCAGATGAATGGGGCTGCCAGAACAGCTGCTAATAACTATTATCTGTTTCTGATAACTCCATCTAGTTTTGAATATAGAACTAAATATGTGATCATTCTTCTTATTAGGAATCCTAGCTGTGACATGGGACCTATGTAAAGAGCCTATGTTATTGTGGTGCTTGGATGATCCCTTAATCCCCTATATGTTTATTTAGACTTGTATAGATTTAGTAAAGTGAAAACATAGGCCTCGATTTAATAAGCTTTCCAAATGATTCAGTACTGCTCGAAAAACTTTTCTAAAACAAATTCAAACAGACTTTAATGGTGACTTCTGTAAATAGATCTTTTGGATAGTTTTTCTAGCAGTACCAAATCATTTGGAAAGTTTATTAAATCGAGGACATTCTCAGATTCCATTATATTACCATAGACTGTCACCTTCTGGGGTATTTGCATATTTTAGGAAAATGATTCTGGTACTTGTGCATATTTGCAATAAATCTTTTCTATCTGCATTCCATAATGTCATCAATCCTGTTTACTTTTGTCCAGTCAGATGCTTCTAATAGAACCTTTTTTCTTCTCTTGTCTTGAAAACACTGGATACATGTTTTCTTTCCTGTCATGGACTTTTCTCCCATTTTTTTCACTTCTCTGCTAGAGAATTTTAGAACATATCCAGAATATCTACTTCCACTTAAGAGTAGGAATAAATTAGTATGGGTAAAATAATTTTGCAAATAAATTCAAGATTCCTCCAGAGAGTGGATAGAGGTTTACTTAATTATGGCATCAATTTTCATCCTGACGATACATTGATAGTCAAAGTCTTTCTTCTTCTTCTTGGGTGTGTTTGTGGATTAAGTGGCCATAAAAATACGATAACGTTTTGCTTTACAAACTTTTAAAATAGATTTTATTCATGTATCTTAAAGGAACACTATAGTCACCTAAGCAACTTTAGCTTAATGAAGCTGTTGTAGTGTATAGATCATGCTTCTAAGGTTTCACTGCTCAAGTCACTGCTATTTAGGAGTTAAATCACTTGGTTTCTGTTTATGCAGTCCTTGTCACACCTCCCCTGACTCTGATTGACACAGCCTGCATGTTTCACTTTCCATCAGATGTAATTTACCTTAAACAATTGTATTTCGTTCTCTGTAAATTGTACTTTAATCACATACAGGAGGCTCTTGCAGGGTCTGGCAAGCTATTAACATAGCAGGGAATAAGAAAATCTAAATTACACAGATTTGCAATAAAGGAAGGATAAACTTTAGATGACTCTTTAGAGGAAGTGTTTATGGAAGGCTGTGCAAGTCACATGCAGGGAGGTGTGACTATGGTTCATAAACAAAATGATTTAACTCCTAAATGGCAGAGAATTGAGCAGTGACCTGATCTATACACCAACACTGCTTCATTAAGCTAAATTTGTATTGGTGACTATAGTGTCCCTTTAATGAAGAGTCATTAAAGTTCATAAAACACTGACTAACCTAAATCTAACTTCAAAACCATCTTGAATTTGATAAGACAGTCCAGAGTCTTTTGTCCACTGTCCTGCTTCCCAAATAGACAGCAGAAGATCACAAGACGTGCTTGTGAGAGTGTGCCACTAGCATGCTGTTGCACAGGTGCTTCAATATTGCTCTGCACAAAAGCATTCACAGTGAATTGCATGTGCCTTGCTAAAAATTGACTTCTTTGCCTTATTAGCTTTCATTTTGTAACCACTTAAATGGGGCAAACAGTGATATTTTTCCTTAAGTTTTGTTGAAAGAGTTCACTTTTTGAAGCTGTCGGTTTACAAATTTGAGCAATGAATAGCAGCATTAAATTATTTTTTCTTTTCCATATACAAGTTTCTCCTCCAGTCTTCTTTACAGCAAACTTTAACAAGACAACTAGGCTTGATTTAAATGGATTTATTAAAAACCACACCACCACAACTGCCAAATCAGTTGATTAATAAATACATAGGAGATCCAAATAAATCTCCTGTATTGATTTCATATTTTTTCTTTCTTGAGAAGCCAATGTCTTCCATTGCAGCAGGTGAATAACATGGATCTAAAGCAAGTCTTGCATCAGATCAGCTTAAGTCCATGTTCTCCCTAAGTTGATCGGTTTCAAGCCAGTAAGAGTTGAAAGTGTTACCCATCTTTTGGTTCTTCAGTATGCGATGGATAACACTCCATGCTAAAATTACCAATTTCAACAAATCGCTTGATAATTTTTTAACTCTTAACTTGACATTAGAAAGGAAGGTAATATTTTGAATCCGCATTGTAACAATCTTGAATGGTTTTAGAAAAGACTAATGTACCGATTTTTTTTTTTTTATTATTATTTTTTTTTGTGGAGTGTGTACAGACCGAGGTCCGCTGGTTTTTCCTTTTATTTTTTTACTTCTTTAAATGGGAGATAAGTAAACTGCATGATATTTGCAAATAAATTGCAAAAATGTGCATATGTCACCAATCGAAAAGCGTAACTGTTTTTTACGTGAGGCTCTGCCACATGCATATTTGCACTTAAAGTGCTTTCCTATCTAAAGCATTTATACCGCCAAGTCACTCAATGAGTAGTTTGTGAAACACTTTGAATACTGAGAATTAAGGAAGTTTAGTCTAAAATTACTAGTAAATGAAATGTGTGTGTGGATTACTAGATTGTGGTCTGCAGAGACAAATATGACAAAATTGTTGAGTAAAACTAAACTGTAAAAGTTTGTGCAGTAAAGGAATGAGCAATGTAAGATTTATTAGCAAGAGCGTGAACATTTTTGGAGGGAAATTATGTTGTGAAAGACCGTTATGGATGTTTTAGTGCACAACCATGCTGCTTGGGCATATGGAGTAGTGGTTTGTTTTTTACAACCTGTTAGAAACATTATTTTGTTGAAAATAACTTATTTTCCAAAATTAAGCACTGGGTGATTGAAAAGTTTGTAGGCAATCATGGCCACTAACCTATAAGTTACCACCAATGGTGGTACCAGTATGAGTGCATTTGCATGTGTTTAAGGCTGAGAAAAATATTAAATAAAAATATTGCAAAATTGGAAGTGCTTCAAACTGGGGTTTTTTTGCCTTCTTTTGGATCAACAGCAAAAAACAAATGTGAGGAAGGCTGAACTTGATGGACGCAAGTCTCTTTTCAGCTATGTAACTGTGCTTTTTTAGACATGCAAGTAAGACAAAGCTATAGCTTTTTTAATTGTAATATGCAAATAAGAAATCTTAAGTATAAAGGAGATTGCAATAAATGAGCTGAACCTCACAGATGTTGGTAAACGGCAATTCATTATGTTTCACATTAGCAAACTACTGATATCTGGGCCATAATTGTGACACGAAGAGCACGTTTGTGGTTTCTTGCCAACTCTGGCTCGATATTAGTGCCTGGCTGACTGTCACAGGTGCAAGTGCCTGTAAAATAAACTGAACCTTTATTGTGGTTCCATCAAAACACTATAGACAAGAGTTCTCTAAATTTTGGCCCTCCAGATGTTTGCTGAACTACAACGCTCATGATTCCCTGGCCATCTATCTCATTCAAAGAATCATGGGAGTTGTTGTTCAGCAACATCTGGAAAACCAGAGTTTGGAGAACCCTGCTATAGACTTAAACTGATTGAAAGTAATGAAAATAGTATGTTTGTTCAATTATTTGCACACAACGAAAGATATAGTACAAAAAGGGGAAATAAATGGTTAATAGGGAAACCCAACAATTCATGAAAATTGTTATTGGCGTGACCCCATCTCTTATCAAAGTAAAATAAAGTTGTGAGTAACTGCCATGTGTAATGCAAAACATATTTATTTTTTGTAAGATACTTGAAATGTGGTTGTGTTTTTTTAGTTTTTTTTACTTTTGTTGGGGTAGTTTATCAGCAAGGCTGATTTCCAACTGTTTCTATGAATGTGTATGGCAGAGTTCCTCTAAAAATGTGTGTAATTGGCTACAATAAAATGAGTCAGTTCCTGCTTTCTGCAGGCAGTTTGGTTAGGGGATCTTAAATATATCTTAGAATGTGGATGTGGTGTGCACAGTCATTCCACAAACCTCTACAAGGAAATCCACAATAACTGTCAAGGGTGAACTCTAAACACCAGGACGGCCAGCAACATCAGTAATGCAACACTCCTAATATGTCTTTATTACTGTACCTGAAACATTTTTAATACATATATGTATCTACCAGAACTCTTGTATTGAGCATCCCTATTGTTAGACCATGTGTTTAAGTATTTGAAGTTATTTGAAATACTACTGTGTACTAACACAACCACAGTCATATTTAACCCGCAAGTACTTCATTTGTTCTCACGTATAGAGGAGAATATTCTGCAACCTTCTAAATCCAGTGGTTACTAATCTTTGCTACTAATAATTTTGAACAGGTCTTCCCATGATGCTTTGCCAGCTGCATTTGAAATAGACTACTCTCTACAGTAAACGTATCAAGGGCTGGCCATTATTGCCCGATACCCATGAGCCCCTAGGTTGAAAGCAACTGTTCTTGTTTAACTATTTTACTTATATTAAAGGGTAACTATGCTTGATGTGACAACCAATATTTGTGATTTATGTAGTTAATACATTAAAAAATATTCCAACAATACAAATATACTTTTCTGCTCTTCTGCTTATACATTGACAGCAGCAAGAATGTGTCTCAACAGTTTTCATTTTGGTCAAAGGTTTTTTTGGGGGGCAGGGGTTGTTTTTGTTATCCTGTAATCTCTGGCCAAGTAGAGGTTTATGGGATATGTAGTGCAGACCCTTGCAAAAGTTCCAGTCATTAAATCTCACTCAATCTTGCAGAGGGGATTAATTATCTAAACATAAAATTGTAGTGTATTAAAGTCAGAATTGCTAAATTTAGGCTAAAATAGTGGAGCTCATAAGAGCATAGAGAATAATTCTAGATCGTCATCTAGATCAGCACTGGGTTTCCAGACCTGGTAGCATGGAAATCATTACCTGGAGGAAGGCTCAGACAGTGTGTACAATCAATAAAACATTTCTCTCTAGGGCAGTTATTACCCACTGAAAGCTGTTCCCATTCTAGTTTTTCCATAAAGCTGTGTCTGAGTAGTAAAGGTAATTATTATCTAATTGCAATGAATGTCATTACCGAAATAGTTGAGGTTTGAGTTTTGGGTTTTTTAAGCATGTGACTTGGCATTTGGGAGCTTGTTTCACCAGGAGTTGTGCAAGAAATATACCCTCCCCAGCCTGCTCATACTAGCATTCTCCAGCAGAAGTATGAATACAGAGTATCACGCTGGAGATTTCCTTGAAATGTTCAGTCTGTCCTTTTAGAGTTCTTAAACAATTTACTAAATAGTGAACGTCAAAGTCAAGTGACCATCAGCTGATTGATATTACAGTGTTTGATTAATGGTCACAAGGTTTCAGGTATGCCAGATCTAAAATCACTATAAACATACATTGGCTAAGGATGAATTAATTGTTATGTAATCCAGAATGCCACAGAGTTAACGAGTTTAAACTGTGCTCACTACAGTGGAATCCATTCTAAAATGTTATCAATCTTTGCATAGTTTTGTTGCAGAAAGATATCTTTATGTGAAATATGTTTCTATGTGCACAATATAAACACGTAATATAATAATTTCTACAGCTCTATTGAGCAATTGGAGTGCCATATTCGTGTCATTTAAGGGCTTTTGTGTTTCATCATTAGTGCTTGAAAATATCTTATTGTATTTTTAAAATTTCTTTAAATATCACGCGGCCTGAAATGGTTTGTGACTGGTTTGTACCATTTTAATATGTTCCTGATATACAGGAGGATTGTAATAGTCTATATAGGGAATAGTTTTTTTACAGACGTCCATTTGAAAACAAAAGCTATCAAAAGCCACAGCGTAATGGCACCCTTTTCATCAATTTTCATTTATTTATTTACTGCGGAGTCGCAGAGCAAATAAAAATGCTGGCAGATTAACTTGCAATGCTTTTTTTTCATTTTCGGACAATTTGTTTTCTATTTTACAATTTTTTTTAATGTTCAAGGAGAAAAATTCCCAAACTACCGCAAAACTGTGGATCAGATTATTCATGCAGCATAGTCTGCAAAACCATTAGAAAACTTGCTTTTTTACTTTTGTTTTGTGTTTAGGGATGTATTACTCAAAATATACATTCACTGGTTCTGTGTATGCAAGCTTTTCTCTTATCTTGTCTCTGGAAGTATACTGAACTGTAAAATAAAGGCTTTGGGAACGTAACAATTCCCTTTTAAGGGGCCCAGCAGCATCTTAGCAGCCTGTTAACCTCCAGTGCTCTCTCTCTACTGGATTGAAGCCATGTGATTTGCATGAAAACTTCCTCCTCAAACTTTTCTCTCAAGAAAGTGAAATTGAGTGGAACCTCTTTTCATTTGAGCAAGAACTGGATTGCATAGACACTCATACAATTTATTTCACACAATCAGAGCCCACCTGCTATGCAGAAATCACACGGGGGCACATTACAGATAGCATTTAATCTTTGCATTGTGCTAACCAGCTTACTGTAGGATGTATTACTTTAAGTACTTCACATTATATATTTATGCTGTCAGTCGCTGTCTGTGCCAGCACAGTGAGTAGTGAGCTAGGAATTCATGGAAAATCCAGGAAAAAAGTGCAGGTAAGTATGTTTTCTATATATTTCCTATATATTTGGCTACAGGGTACAGATTGGATTGTATTACATCCCCAAATGGGACCTTGCCATTTATGCATGGCTGGTTTACTTTATGTGTGGGACTACATTTAATTTAAGTGGCTTAGGTCTGGGGTAAAAAAAAAGGGTCATTTACCAGATTAAATGTGTGTGAAATTAGAATATCATAACATATATGATAACATAAGTATTCTGAACCAGAAGAATATTAAGTAGAACACGGTGGGGTGGGTGCGTGCGTGTATGTGTATGTATAATTTACTTTTTATAAGGGGGAGACAATATTTATAGTAAAAATAGTAACAATGTATATACTTATAGGATAGATCAGTATTTGGTGTTTGTAATTCGGTAATTAAGCATGTGATTTTTTTTTTGATTTTTTTTTTTTTAAATCTACTTAGAAAATATAGAATATCTGTATCAGGAGACTTTAAATTGCATAACTGTAACTCTTTAATATCAATTGTAACTAGAGAAGAAGAAATTGAGGTATGAAGTTTGAATATTTGAATTAATTCGTATTTATTATTTTTTTTTAATCACAATCTTCAAAATATTTCAGAGCATGCTTGTATACGTCAGTTTAACAAAATGTGAAGAAAAAAATTCAAATGTGAAAAGTTCTATTCTAGGAAGAGAGAGATTTAGAACTTATAATTATTGACCAAACTTTTCAGAAATTTTTTTAGGCCCTGTCATTTGCTACAAATGGAATTATCCTGTTTATTTTAGAACAATTGTCATTTTGTAAAAGTAAAATCTGTAGTGCGTTGTAGATTGTAATTACGTTTTCTGAACACACAACCAAGAACACGCATAATCCCTGCCTTTGTTAAAAAAAATTCTATTCATCAGAAGAGATTCAGGGAAAATTCCAGTCTTTTGTGCCATATTTTTGAATTGTGTGGCTTTATCGTAATGTCCATTTTGATTGTAAAGTCTGTAAAGGTATTCCAAGCAGTTCATAACATGCTTGCATTGCATTTGGTAAACTGTGACTCATAAGCCCTCTAGTCATCGGTTCTTATTCCTTGCACAACCTAGGTAGATCTATTTTATTGTCCAAGCATTCTGATTGTGTGCTACCTCTATTGTTTGTATGGTTTCAACATTGGTTCCCATTATGCTGGTGTTTTTGGCAGGTATATACATTGCTAATAAAGCTGCACCCATTTAATAATCTGTTTTCTTACATGGAATATTTCCCTCTGTAGTGACAGTTTATACCCTTTAGCCATCCTCTGGGCTGTTTTTCAGAACTACCTTCCAAGTCATTTTTCTTTTCAAGTTAAACAGTTAAAGCAGGAATGCCTTTTGTGTGTGTTTCTAATGTTCTTGTGTGTGTGTGTGTGTGTGTGTATCTGTGGTTTCTTTCCATTTTTCCTTTACTAGTGTGTTTTGTATTCTGTTTCACTTTTTGAAAGCAGAACTCCAGAGAATTGACAGTTCCTTGTTTCTTCATGCTAGTGAAAACGATTACAACATGTAATGGAGTGAATACATTTTTTTTACCTCCACTGCATAGCCATGTTAAAGGTGACTCCGGGCCTCTATTGAGAAATTGGAAGTGAGCGCATGCGCGCTCCTTGTTTTCTCAAGCAGTGTCGTACATATGCATGTGATATACTTACAGCACTGTAGGGAATTAACTCGTTTGTGTGCTTTGCCTAGTGCTACCGGCAAAGCATATATTTAAAATAACAATGAATATATAAAAAAAATTAAAACAAACATATTTAACACAACCAACAGCTAACATTTAATGTTAATATTTTGGAACTGCCTCTTTAAGCTGCAAATGCCCCTATCATCCTCACTAGTTCTGAATGGAATGTTGACTAACTGTAGCTGTCAGTCAAGTTGCAAATAATTAACATTCTGTTATTACATTCAGAAAAAAAGGACTGTGTTAACATACAAGTGCCAATACCGGTTGTTTCATAATGCCTTTATACTTGCCCCATTTAACTTAGTTTAGAATTTTTTCATGAGTGAAACTACTCATTACTGTGCATGTGCCCAATGTGGGCTCTTCTGTGGGTCAGTGAGAGGTTAAGGGAACCTAAATACAAATAAAATAGACTGTAAAACCAAAAAGAGCACAAGGTTTAGGTAGTCTTCATAGAGTTTTGTAAAGATGCTGCAGTGGTGACACACACACTTGTGTAACACACACACTTGTGTAAGACTTGGAGCTTCTATCCAGATCCATGATTGCATAGTTGTTTTATGCTCTTCAGCAAAAACTTACCCAAAGAGCCTAACCCATGTGAATCTGGCTGCATAGGATTTGCCTTCATGTTTCCTATACCTGAGTAATTTATTCTAATTGGTATAGTCCTAATTTATTTATTTATTTTTGGACTTTATCATATAGTTGTTTAGGAAAAAGTCCAATTTATGAGATCCAAGACCATTAAAAATGTGTGATGCATATATAATGTCTATAGTCAATCATACTGTTCGAGCACTTCAGTTAGTCATAAAATCCATAAGGATGACAAATTGCACACAGTGAATATTACTGCAAATATTCACTCTACAATAAAATAAATTGCTGCAGCATTCTGAGCTATATTGGCCAAAATGAAGTTTAGTTTACTGTATCTGGCTTAATAAAGTTTCTGGCAAAGGTTGTTGATTGTTTATGCAAACTACTAATGTGATAAAGCAGCCTTATTTTTGCTTTACCTAAAGTATTGCAGTTGTTGTGATCTTTATTGAATTAGCATGTGTAACTGTACGGTTGGAAATGTACAGATAATATATATCTATTTAGCTTTTTGTCGCAGATGCTGTTGTTACCTGCCAGTCTGTATTTATTCAGATATTGCAGTTTTTAAAAAAATTATTCAATATAATCATGCATGCTTACAAAAAATGACATAAAATTATCAAATGTACTAGGCAATTGCCACCTTTGAAGTTAATATTATTACATTAAAGGAACTCTATAGACACCCAGACCACTTCATCTAAACAAAAATGTGGCCTGGGTGCCACGTACGCCCTGTTTTAATCTGGCAGCTGAAAACATTGCCATTCTGCAGGAATGTACTAAATCAAAACAAAAGCAAAAACAATTTAAGGTTGGGTGAAGACAAATTACTTACTGTATTATTTTATCACCATTAAACCCTGAATGACATCAGTATTTAAGGAACACTCCACTGTCCAAATACAAAATGTTAAAGATCACTGTTTAGTAGATATACCCCCAATGAATTACACTTTTCATTTGTCTAAAAACAACTTGCAAAAGCTACAAATCTCTTGTCTGAAGCCTGTGCAAACCCTCACCTTTTAACCCAGCCCAGACATCCTGTGGCTGTCCAATGCAGCTCAATGAGAAGTCTTTGCAAAGTAGGTGCTCTGGGCAAATGCCTGCCTCTTGAGTTTAGCTCCACTGAGTTAATCAAACTAGGAAGTAACAGGATCTATTGTCTGATTGACCGCCATAGGAGTGTAAGAAGACTAATTTATGAAAGTGCCAATTTCTATTAAAATGTCCACGTTTTGTAAAATGGAAAGAGAGGATACACTCTTCACATAAAAAGCACTTCAGCAAGCTGGACTGTCACTTTAAAGTGATTTTTTGCAGCCTGTGTAGACTAACGCTTTCTTTTTCTTAATGACCTAATATAAGCTCTAATATGTTCAGTGTTAAGTAAATCAAACACAGAAATATTGGAATTATTTATTTTGGTTTTGATGTTCCAAGTGCATCAATGTATAAAATGATGTATTATGTGTAGGAGCACATGGAAACCGTATAAACTATGCTGACCACAAAATATCATATGCACATTCCAGTGCACTACTTGTGACCTTGCCTCTGGAACCCTATGGCTGCATCTATCTGCATCTTCCCATGCTGGTGTGGAGGTTTTGATCTTGGGAAATTTCTGACTAGCAACAAACATACACCATGCTTCTTTTCATTTTATAATAATACTGTTAGGACTATTGACTTATTCAAGAAATACACATGCACAATTAATTAAGGTTAATGTTTCCTTGATCTAAATAATTAAAGTGACACTATAAGCAACAAAACAACTTTAGCTTAGTGTTGTGGTTTTGGTACATAGATCATGCCGCTGCAGTCTCAGTTCTCTACCATTTAGCAGTTAAATCAATTTGCTTATGCAGCCCTAGTCACACCTCCACTGCATGTGACCTATACAGTCCTTGATACATTTCCTGTAAAGAGAGATGTAATGTTTAAGCTTTATTGTTTTGGTGCTTAGAGTATCCCATTAATGTAGACTTTACATTTCCAGTATTACTGTTTATGAAGAAATCATCATATAAACTTGCTTTTGACTTTATTGCATTTGAAATTCCATTCTTTCAGATTTTTATTTCTTTTTTCTAGACTCTAATGAAGATGTAGAAGAGTTAGAAAGACAAACATGGTGACATTGGTCGCTCAGTAATCAGTGTAGATCCTGTAATTCAAATCAGCAGCTACATCTGGCTACTGGGTCTCTAAAGTCACTGTCCCATCTTTTCCTCGCATGTGAGAAAACAAATGGTGCATCAGCAAGTAAGAAACTCCTCAACAAATATGATTTACCCATTTTACCTCTAAAAGCTAGAAAAACTGCTGGGATCTTATTAATCGGGTATGTTCAATGTATTGCTTTGCCGTCAGAAAATTACAAGAACTTGACGTAGTCGATGAATATCCAAGTTTCGGCATGCACCTGGCATACAATGTAGACATCTGTATTTATTAAGAAACAGCTACATTGTCTGCTGGGTTTCAAGCTCAATGGAATTGTTCTCCAGTGCACTCAGTCAAAAAGAACAGGACACCGGTAAGTTGTAAAGCATTCAATAATATACAAGCTGTTATTTAAATTAAATATGCTATGTATCCATATGACAGAGGTTGAAAGTGACATTCCAATGCCTAAATAAAAAAAGTTTAGTAGATTTACCACAAATTAAACCATGCATGCATTTGATTAAGCATTTTTTCATTTGCAAAACCTGCAGTTCACTTGCCTGATGCTTTTCTAAGCCCTCCTCTGCTTCCACAGCCCAGACTTTGTGACTGTCCAATTACAGACTTTCCATTGCAGCTCAATGAGACGTCTTTGCAAAGTTGTTGTTTTGAGCAATTGCCTGCTTCTTGAGTTTAGCTCCATTAAGTAACAAGAAGTAACAGGAGCAGTTATTAATTTATAAAAGTTACAATTTCCATTGAAATCTGCACTCTTTGTAAAAAAAAAAGAGGACACACTCTCTACACCTAAAGCACTTCAGCAAGCTACAGTGGGTACTGGAGTGTCCCTTTAAAAATCCTGAAAATGCCAGAGAAAGATGTGCTGTGTCATTGGGAGGTCTCAGGCTTTGTATCATTTTACTTTGTATATCGTAATTAACTGGTTTAATTTCTTTGTATTAGGTTTTCAAATGATGATGTACGTTTCACTATTGCATTATTAAATAAAATTATTCAGAAAACATACTACTTCTGTGCAAGTGTTATTTCTACAGGCATGAGCAAACTATAGAAGTTCTAAATAATATCTCTCCATCTATGTGCGTCTCTCTCTCTCTCTCTCTCTCTCTTCTGTTGTTCAGACAATGATGGCATTTACAAATTCTCCTCTACAACATGTGATTTTGCTATGAAAGTGTATATGTAAAATGTTTTTAATATTTTGGTTATTTAATGCACTACTGAAATTCCTTTCTTAAGGATAAATTACTATTGGTACTTTACTGGTACTTCTATACCATACCCACAGTGCTAAAGATATTAACGTACCCCCATATACACAAGTGGCATGTCAGTAGCAAGGTGGAACAGGAGACGAGAACATGCACTTATCTGTTCTGCTATTTCTTCTCCTTAGCTCCCAGCAATCGAACCATTAGGAGCTGCACAATCTATGTATCCTTGTGCATGCACTGGTGTCAGAATGGCTCTATTGAAGATCTGGCAAGAATATAGCAGCACACACATATCTTTTTGTGCATGTACATAGGCATCATCGTGTGATAGCTTGCTTTTTCCTATTGGTTATGACTGATGGAAAATAGAATAGGCAGATGAAAGTTAAACATTGCAGATTATTACCTTGATTCATTGTTAAGCTTTTCAAATGATAACAGATTTCAAAATATGTTAGAAAACATTTTCAAATATTGAGCACATCTCTACATTTATTATATGACCGGATCCTTCAGCTATATACATGGACCCTTGGTGGACAGGTGTTTGGAAACCAACACTTTGTCTTGGTCTATGGTCTTCCCTGCTTCTGTGGAGGGAGTGAAACAAGAAAGCCCATAGAGACTGTTTTCACACTTCTGATCAGCATGTTTCTTCTGTGTGTGTTAGAACTAGCTGCCGTTAAGAAAGGCAGCAAGTCCCTCACTATCATGTCATAGTGTCTGCTTTATTCGCCAACAGCAGATCACATCATCACGTGAAAATGCTGCGGTAGGACAACTGACATCCCAAACACACTTACCATCTTTTAACCGTGTTCCTCCTAATTTTGACATTTAGTCGTTTTCCAAAATTGACAGGGAGAAATACAAACATTGTGATGTGCCCTGGATTCTTAGTATGTTAAAAATACAAAGTAATTTTAATGCAAATAAACCTACAATGTATTTAAATCCGATTTTCTTCTCAATGCAAACTCTCATTGAAATAATTGAGAATCACACCTCCATGAATTATCTCGCTTAAAACAATGTATAAAGTTGCTTTAGATAGACAATTTACTGGCTTTGTGCCCTTTATCAGAGGATGCAGAAGTGTAAGCTCTACATAACCAGTTTACACCATTGATAAAACACTGCAAATCGCCTATAACTTGTGCTAACCTTTCTTATTCATGAGATACTCTGTTTTCTTATAGTAGAGTTAGCAAAATGACATCATAATCCAGTTCAGACAAGGTAAAGCCAGAGCAAACATTACTAATGAAGAGGAGAAATGGAAACCGAAAACCTACATTGATATTCTGTGCTCTATATGTTCACGTACGTGTAGTATATTTAATTAACACTAAACAAAAAGGAATATACTTATTTCCCAGGGCTGTCAGTGGAGCACAATGTTATCCTGTGTAATGAGATACTACAATCCTTGTAAATCCTTTCTAATAATATTTTCAAGATACTTCATATGGCACAAACAGAACACAATATGTAGCAGGTTTTACAGATTCATCCAATTTGGCAACAAGAATCCTTCCAATGATAGTCTCCGATACTTCGTGTTTTTAATTATGTTTTTAAAAAATATATATTTTATTAACATAAACCACGAAACTGACAATAAACTGCACATGATTATGATACTTGGCCAATTCAGAAATGTGACTACCATATGTTTTTGCCTTTACACTTGTTTATCGACATGTGATAGTAGATCCTGAGCAGGAAAGTGCTATGATTCCGAAATCAGTTGTCTGTGAGTCTAGGTAAATCATCCCATTTCTCATTGTCTGGGTAAGTGGATCATATCTGTGGAATCACTGTGGACTTGATTTATCAGAAGGTGTTGCTATTTTGTTCTAGAGACGCTGTTTAATAGCCATATAAGTAGAATTTCCAGAAACCTACTTAATGGATAGATGGTCAAAAAAAAATATCAGTCCATTTTGTGAGATGAAACCTAACCCACTCAGTAGACAATATAGTGGAATCTTCGTCCATGTTCTGTGCATGGAAGGATCAGGTGGAAGAATCCATGTAATGGGATGTTTACCAGTAGTAAACGTAACCCTTTTTTGATGCACTGCTTTGTACTAGGGGCTGAAAAGGACTTAATAAAAAAAATATATATATCTCCTATACAGAAGCTATAGCACCACAACACTAAAACTGAGAGACAAGTGGCAAGGTCAGTAGCCAGTGATAAAGTATATATCATGGATCCTTGGACTCCATTCTCACTAGAGGCTCTTGGGAAATACCATCTGTTGCAGATCAAGAAGCTCCGGTAGTAGAGTAGCTCTGTATTCACTCTGTGTTCCCGCTCTGATTTGTAAATGTGGAGTGGCTCCTAGGTTCAAGCCTCAGACTGCACTGAAAGTAGCTGGGCAGAGCTGATGATCACTGGATTCAAGACTTTGGGTTTAAACCACTGATTAACTGTTTAACATATTGAGATAAGCTGGTGCCCAGGAACATCCTCGCACCATAACAACTTAATTGTCCCTTCTTCAACTTTATGTAAAATAAACCAGTATTAGGCATGAATCTATAAACTTTGAATGCACTTTCCAATCTGAAACTCACTTTTATTTAAACTATTTAGAAAGATGTTTAAGTATTTTCTTACCAAATACATTTCTCAGTGATCCAGTGCTGGTCTTCACCCAGCAGAGAAATTATATCTCTTTGCGAAGGGTTCTTACCAGCCCCTCTGCAATTCTGCAGAAGATGTTAATTCGTAGACTAACATTGCAACCAGTACACTTTAGGCACGCAGACCACTTTATCTCATTGAGATGTCCCCTTAACCCTGCAATGTAAGATGTTGCAGTTTCAGAGAAACTGTAATGTTTATATTGTAGGGTTAAGACTGCCGCTAGTAGATGTCTTCCAGACAGCCAGTGTAGGCACTTCCTGCAGTTTCAGAGAGTCTACTGCTGGGAAACCGTGCTGGCAAACCTCATTCTTTGCATGAGGACGTGGCATTGAAGGAGAAAGTGCCAGTGCTTAGGGACATCAGCACTGGAAAGAGACAAGTTAATAAAGGTTTTGTAACCCTTTCAATATGGAGGACAGACAATAAGTTAATGGCAGAGGAACACTATAGTGTTTTGAATTCCTAATGTTCAAGTATTCCTTTAGACTGGTAAAATGATTTCCTTATATTTACTTACAGAAATTCTATTTACAATATGGTTCTATTTTTAGAAAGTTACATTCTCGAAAACAGCATTGTGTTATAAAACGCTATAAGCCTAAATATTTGACACTTTAATTTTTATCACATTTGCTGTAAAGGTATTTCTGCAGATATGCCAATATTGCCGGCCTTGTAAGATAACTGATACCATATAATATTTAAAAACAAATAAAGGGGAAAAAATGGATTGTGTAAAATTGCATTATTGTATTTAGGTATCCCTGAGCAGCATTCTATAGCCAGCATTGCTCTTGTGCTTTTATGAAATAATTAAGCATCACATGTTTGAAATTACGCATTTAAAAAAAAAAAAATAATAATAATAATAAAAAAGTAAACTGTATAGTGCAGCATTAATCCCCTTGCCATTACTACAGGAAGCACAGTACCATTACTTTTCACAAACAATTTAACGGTCTCTATAGTTAGGTTGTTGTTTAAATAGTAACTTTTAATACATGTAATGTTAAGCTGTTCTCAGTAACTCCAGTGTGAAAATATTAACTTGATCTGTAAAAGCCACTTGGGGGAGACCTATGCTGAAGAATACTTCAACAAATGCATTGTATTAGTAGCAAACCTCGGGGAAAATCTCTGAACAACATTGAAATAAGCAGCCATGAATTATCAAAGTCTGCAGTGTAACCAATTGGAGCATTAAGCTTTATGTAAATGTTATTAACGTTTTCTTCCACTGGTCTAGTTTTTACATTGGTTTGAATAATTGCTTTAAAGAGACACTGTAGTCACCAGAACAACTACAGCTTATTGTATATGTTCTGATAAGTATCATTCCCTGCAGGCTTTTTTGCAGTAAACACTTTTTTTCTGAAAAAAAGGCAGTGTTTACATGACAGCCTATTGATAACTCCACTGGCCACTCCTCAGATAGCTGCTAGAAGGTGCCTTCTGTGCAGCACTGCCATTCAGTGTCTTCGCCCTGTGCATGGAGACAATTAACTTTCAATATAGATATGCATTGATTCAGTGCATGTATTTGAGTAGATGCGGATTGGCCAGAGCTCTGTGTTTGACTTGTGCAGGCTCTGCCCCTGATCTGCCTCCTTGACAGTCTCAGCCAATCTTATGCTTTCCTATGGGAAAAGTGGCTCAGGTCACCACTTTCTATAATGTCAGACAAGCAGGCAGAGCCAGCAGCAGCAGACTGTATTTAGTGGTCCAGCTTTATGTTCCTGACCATATAGTGTTCGTTAAGCTTGAACAGGCACCCTACAGCTGCCTTTATTATGTTGCCTAGAATGCTCTGGCACTGTTGTTGGCTCATTTAGGAATGGTTTCACAGGTACCCAGAGACAGCCTCTACCTGGCCTCTTTGATAATTTAGAATTAACACTTAGACATTAACAATGTCAACTGCCTGAACTTGGACAGCATTGAGAGTGTCCGGCTAACTTGCACCTACCACTCTTAGCCAATCATGTTAGTATCCAAGTTAGGTGAAACTATGGTTTGCATGGAAAAGCATTATGATTGACTGAGATCATCAATGGGGTTAAAGTAACCCTTTAAGCTCACATGCAATGTGTCCTTTATAGCACTTAAAGGACCACTATAGTGCCCTGAGGGTGCCTCCACCCTCAGGGTCCCTCTCCCGCCGGGCTCTAGGGTGAGGAAGGGGTTAAACTGACCTCTTTCTTCAGCGCTGGGCGGGGAGCTCTTCTCTTCAGCTGAATGCGCATGCGCGGCAGGAGCCTTGAGCGCATTCAGCCAGTCCATAGGAAAGCATTTACAATGCTTTCCTATGGACGCTGGCGTCTTCTCACTGTGAAAATCACAGTGAGAAGCGCGGAAGCCCTCTAGCGGCTGTCAATGAGACAGCCACTAGAGGCTGGATTAACCCTATTATAAACATAGCAGTTTCTCTGAAACTGCTATGTTTATAGAAAAAAGGGTTAATCCTAGCTGGACCAGGCACCCAGACCACTTCATTAAACTGAAGTGGTCTTTGTGCTTATAGTGGTCCTTTAATGAGTATATTATTCCAAACTCTGCTCTGCCTTCATTTATCTAACATTTCTAAAATAAGGTATTTAAGTGTAACCTAAAAGAAGAGAACTCCACCATAATGGAGTATAAAACCTGCCTGAATGATGTTAGCATTGTTAAACCATTTTATTATATGACAGATTTACATTTTATACAATACTGTCCTCGTGGACTCAGATGGTTGAATGTCTACAGGCAATGGAGAGCTTGATTTCTTCTACACTGAGTCACACAACCTGTATAACACATTGTTCTGCTATAATGCGGTCCTTCTTTCACCCAAACATAAAGTTTATTATGCTTCCCACAAAATGCGGTGTATGTTTGTCCATTCGCTGAGAGTTGTACCCAGGCACCTTTTCATCCTCTTCTTTGAAACCCCTTCCACTATAAATATTACTCTTTTTTTTTTTTTCCTGTACCCATCTCCTCCTTCTGTATTCTACACATACCTATTCAAAATATTTTCTTCCTTTGTCCCGTTGCTGGTCTCAGTAGACTGTACCTCTGCTTCCTTGACTTACCCCCTTTGCTCATTTAGAATTGTATTTTATACAGTATTCACAGATTCAAATCTATACCACTATCTGAACAGACATTTACTCAGTGGGGGCATCTAGGTAATGTTTATCTGTTAAATTTGAAAATTACATTATCCTGTTACATTTATTTTTTTCTGCATTATGTTCCTGTTTTCTATGCTTCTTAAGAAAAATCGTTAACTGAAGAAACTGTCATATTTTAAGTTAACTAATCATAAGCTTGAAAATGTCTAAATATGTGCATATCCAGGGCCTCCATTCTTTTTACTTCGGCAACAGTTATAAAACAATCTACCAGAATTTAATAAGGTGCAAACTGAAAAGCAAATGTAGGAGATGCAATCTGATGTCTCTTGATAAAAATATACTAGGCAGTGACATTCCTCTCAGCATGGCCATAGAAGGACAGTTTTATTTCAAAGGGTAGGGGTAGGGGTGGAGGTGTAGTCCAGTGGTGAAGCTACGCAAGTCCATTTTATGTGACTCATGACTTCATTTTGAAAATATTTTAGAACATATTAGAACAGACCAGTGTATCTTGTTCAGACAAGTTAATACCAAAATATATTTATTGTAGTTTATGGGCACTGCATGTATCATAACCACTACAATCCATTTGTGAATGGCGTAACAGCTTACCTGGGGCCCACTGGCAGTGTTTGTAGCCTCGCGTGGAGCTGGACATCCTTTTCATTGAGACAAGCCAGGGCCAGCTCATCAGCTGAGCACTCTCAGCTAACAAGGTAAGTCAGAGGTGACCTCTGCTTGGCCAACCTCAGGTAAGTTGCTAATCCATTTGCAAATGCTTTGACTCGTTACCCTAAGTGAGTGCCAAGGCACGTCTGGAACAATAACCACTAAAATTACATATATTCATATTGTGCAGACAAACCATTCTAACAAACACTTGACATACAGTAGGCTGTAGTGGTTAAGCTGCTTGGAGTGTTCCTTAAAATGTAAATTATATTATACACTTGCACACACACAAAACATTTTAGAAAGAGTCTTAGAGTGTAAAAACTGCCCTTACTGTGGTTCCACACAGAGATTCCTAGTGTTTATGGGCATAGAGGCCACGGGAAAGTATAGTCTGCTACTGTGTGACCCATTTGGCCAATCAGGATAAAGCCATAGGTCAAAGGAGAGACTGGAGGAGTAGGAAACTAAAGAAGGCTTAAAGAGAATAACAAAAGGTCCATCTCTTTGTCAACCTGAGTTGTGCAGTGTATATCTGGACTGCATATTTCAAGTATCCTGAGTGCCCTTAGAATCCTGGGTTTCTAAGTTGGGAGCACATAAGACCACCTAGAAGCGGATTACAGTAGTCAAGGCAAGAAAGGACAGTGGAATGAACTAGCACCTTAGTCGCATCTGGCGTTAAGTAGGGTCTGATGTGCGCAATGTTTTTGAGATGAAGCGGCAGGATTTGGCAATAAACTGAACATGAGGTATGAAGGAGTGGTTGGAGTCAAAGAGAACACCTAGGCAGCGAGCCTGCGTGGTGGAGCTGATGGTAGCACCGTTGACTTGGAGGGAGGGAGACAAAGGAGTAAGCAACAGTTGAGGGAGGAAAGACCAGAATTTCCGTTTTGGTCAAGTTGAGTTTAAGGAAGTGGGCAGCCATCCAGTTAGAAATAGCAGAGAGGCAGTCAGACACTAGTCAAGAGGTACAGGGAGAGATCAGGAGAGGACAGATAGATTTGCATGTCATGCTCATAGAACTGATATTCTAAGCCAAAGGAGCTAATGTGTTTACCAAAGGAGGTAGTATAGATAGAGAACAGTAGGGGACCAAGGACTGAACCTTGGGGGACACAAACAGAGAGGAGTTGGGGAGAAGAAGCACAGCCAGAGAAAGAAACACTGAAAGAGCGCTGGGAGAGGTAGGAGGAGCACCAGGAGAGAGCAATATCTTTTGTGACCTATATTGCGGAGGATGAGAAGAAGCTGTTGATGATCAACTGTGTCAAAAGCTGCAGAAAGGTCGAGAATTAGGATAGAGTAGGGACCATTAGATTTTGCAGTCAGTAGATCATTGGATACTTTGGTCAGTGCCGTTTGCACAAAGTGCTTAGTGCAGAAATCAGACTGAAGCGGATCTAGCAGAGAGTTGGACTCGAGGAAGTCTGTCAATCTCACTTTCACAACTCTTTCAAGGATCTTAGATGCAAAAGGCAGTAGCGAGATAGGATGGTAGTTGGATAGGGAAGCCGGATGGGGACGGCTTCTTTAGAATTCGGGTTATAGTTGCATGTTTGAAGGGCGATGGAAATATGCCAGAGAAGCAAGCGAGATTGAGAATTTTAGTGAGATGTAGAGAAAGAGAAGACAGAGTACGGGTGAGATCCAAGGGAATTGGATCTAAGGAGCAGGTGGTGGGGCGGGAGGACTGGAGCAGCGCAGAATCCTCTTCTGCTGTAGCGGGTGTGAATGAACATAGAACAGCAGAGGGAGTGAGGTTAGGGGAAATATTATAAGGGGAAGAAGAAAGATGAGAGATCTCTTCCCTGATTGTAGAGATCTTGTCAGTGAAGTGAGTTGCAAAGTCTGAGTCGGTCAAGTTAGTAGGAGGAGGAACAATAGGGCAAAGAAGAGAGTTAAATGTGTGAAATAGTTGTTTGGGTTCACAGGAGAGTGTGGTTATGAGGGTATTGAAGTAATTTACTTTTGCAAAGGAAAGAGCCAAGCTGTATGAGCGCAGCATAAATATATAGTGGAGAAAGTCAGATGCACAGTGAGACTTTCTCCTACAGGTATTTTGAGGTATCGAATCAGCTTGGTGTGCCAAGGTTGTTGTTGGGGGCGCTTGCTGCGTTTAAATGTCGGAAGTGCCATGATGTCTAAATCAATTGGAAGGCTTATCCAACAGTATTAAAATGAGGCTATAGTGTACCCACTTACATTTTGAGAGTAAATAAAACATTAGGGGCTATTTATAAGAAGCGTCTGATCTGAAAAAAGTCTAAGGAGACTTAGTTATATGCTTTCAAAAATAATTAATTACTTAAAATTGAAATCTAATTTCTGGCACCACATTGAGTGTCCCTTTTATCTGTGGCACGACTCTTATAAAAGCTGCAAGGTGAATCTTCAGGCTAAAGCATCTATCATTTCATAAGGACTGCTAATTGTTATTTTACAGTAAACAGATTATTTAAATAGCACCTGCTGCATGCCACTTAGAATATTTCCACTTATATACTGTTGTATATAATGTATGTCAACAGGCTTTTCAGTTTCTCAGGGAAAGATTGCCACTTCACTATTGTGTTATAAAGAGTTATTAACCCTCTCACTTACAGAATAATTTGTAAATGTTTTTGCTTTCATGTACTTTGCATTGAAAAATAATAGTACATAAAGACTCACTCACCATCATTTATAATTTAGGATTGATTACCATCCTGTAGTGGAAAAAATTATTCTTCCAGAAGCCGCTAATCACTCATGCTGAAAATGTCAGCTTCTTACAACCAGTAAAGGAAGTTTCAATGGGTCCTACCATTCCTACAATCAGGGAGAGGAAAGAAGTAAATGGACCGTTTTTAAATACCTTTATTTTAGAAATATATAATTTAAAGGGACGCTATAGGCACCCAGACCAATTCACCTCATTGAACTGGTCTGGGTGCACTGCTCCAATTTTGAAGTCTTGACAGACTTTATTTTTTTATTTTTATCTGTTCTCTTGTTGTCAGTATGGGTTTGTGCTTTCTCCTTTTCTAAGCATTTATGTACTCTTGTGGATTTGCATAAACATTAGGCAGCATAATTTTTCTACTGTTCACAAAATATATAGTGATAGTGTGTGTATTTCAGTGCGGAACGTGATCACATTGTACTACACATGTACTGCACTTTTAACATGTCTGTATGATGCATTCCAGATTGAAACACATATGATGTGTTTTCTGCCATAATAATTAGTTCTTCTTGGGATAGTACATATGTCAAATAAATTTTTTGTTGTTGAAATTTGTATTTTTATTGGGTTTTTTTGTCACGTAAAACTGGGGTGGGGATGGGATACAGAAGGAAAGAAGGAGGGGTGGGGGGCTAGTCACATTCCAACATGACGATACATCACAGTATACAGCAATACAATAATACAATAGTGTCTAGTTCCACCTCGTGTACCTCCTCTGTCTAAACCTATCTTCACAACAGGTCTGGCGTACAGCTCCTAGGGGGACATTCCCTACTGACTCATCTGTAGTGTTAGAAGGTATTATCTGCCCTGACTGTTTGAGATAGCTTTTTCCCCAAAGGGTATATTGAACCCTGGTAGCAGATGTATCTGACAACTCTGCCACTCTCCTCAGTTAGGGTTTTCCAGTCTCCAGGTGCGCCACTCCTCCTACGCTCCCCTTGTTCGCTTATTGTGTGGGTGTGCGCTATTGAAACAGGTTTCATAGATTAACTGGTTGTCAATGTCTTGCAGGAGGTTCTTTAGGTTAGGGGGCCTAGTGGACTTCCAGGCTCGTGCTATCAATCACCGGCACATGGATTTTTGTGTTGGTTTGGATGTGGTGCTCGGGATGTCGAGCAGTAAGAAGGTCATTGGCTCAAAGGGTAGGTTAGTAGCGGTGATGTCTAAAATTAGTTTGTCAACCTCTTTCCAAAACCTGATTAGGTGAGGACACTGCCACCCTGTCCCCTGCTTACATCTCAAACACATCGGGGACGAGCTTGGGTACATTTTATGTATGTAGGTTGGTACCATGTACCATCTATACAGTGTTTTCTTGTGTTTTTCTAGGAGTGGGGCTGATGTGAACAACCTCTTCATAGAGGAGATAATGTGTTCCCATTTTTCTTGGTGATGGGGACCTGGAGGTCTAGAGCCCAATGTCGCGCAGGTGTGGAGACATCAAATGGCTCGTATGCCCGGAGGAGCTGGTAGCCCTACGACACTGCTAGCTTCTGACGGAAAAGGGGGGGGGGACCAAACACGAGGGCTAGGGTACTACCTCAGATGAGGGGACTCCTGGATAATGGAACAGGGGACATAATAGCCTGGACAGGCCCACAACTGAGGACACCTGCCCAGAATTAGCAGGCGAACAAACAACACACCACCTCCTAGTAAGAAACATAGACAGTACCATAGGGAGACTGGGGGACTTGGGATTACATGGTACCTAAGCTCAACATATATCACACGATAAACTTAATGCCTAGAAACGACACGAAGTGTCAACAAAATGAAAAGGTACATCAAAAGCGGCACTGATTCAAAAGGTACTGCCATTCGCACACCCCTCTCCGTGCTTAATGGCTCCTATAGCCTGGATATAACATAAAAGGGACTGCCCCCCCATGTGCCACACTACTACATTTTGCAATGTTTCCAGGGCCAGATGGCTACACTGGGCACATACTGGCATACCGCCCTACCACACCTTCCTGCTTCCCCCCCTGTTCTTGCAACAAAACTACTCACTTGCACTACTCTGGTGTCACTTGGGGGGGGGGGGGCGCACCATCTGTATCTGTCACCCCACTGTTAATATGCGATGTTATCTGCCACACTGGATTGACACTGGAATATAAATCACTGTTTCTATACCTGCACAACAATGTGTATGTAATTCTGTTATTTTCTAACTATGTTGAACACCCCTGTTTATGTTGTGTACGCTGAACAAACTGAAACACTGTTTTTACAGCAGATTTTGTAACATGAAAATTTGAATAAACAAAAACATTTAAATGAAAAAAAGAAAAAAAGCGCACACCGTGACAGAACTGGAGAGGTACATCTCGGGTCTCAAGGAACACCTCGAGGCATTGACGGCACGCACAACCCAGGCTGAAACGGACATCTTGCAAATTAAGAAAACATAATTCCAGCACGGCAAAGACATATTTTATCTGAGTGACAAAATAAAGTTCCTGGAGGACAGCCTTGAAGATCTCAGCAACCGTTACCACAGGAACAACATTCGGATCCAAAGCCTACCGGAAACGGTAGTGGCGGAACGCCATCTTGCCCACGCTTCAATAGCTATTTCATTCCTCCTGCCAGAGTCCATGAAGCAGGATCGGGAAATAGAAAGGGCTCACAGACAGGGGCGTATTAGCCGCGAGGCAAACAAGGCATTTGCCTTGGGCGGCATTTTTCAGGGGGCGGCAAAAAACGCCGCCCCCCAAATGCCCAGGACAAATGTCTTGTTAGCCTCGCGGCTAACAGACATTCTGGGCGCTGGGCGGCAGTGGCTGCAGCGCTGGGCGGGCGGCCGGCGAGGGAGCTCTTCCCCTGAGCGCTCTGCTCAGCTCCCTCGCGCGCCGCCAGCAGAGTGAGGCTGGGAGCCGGGTTGATGACGTCATATTCCGGCTCCCAGCCTCACTCTGCTGGCGGCGCGCAAGGGAGCTGAGCAGAGCAGAGCGCTCAGGGGAAGAGCTCCCTCGGCGGCCGCCCACCCTGCAGCCACTGGACCCCAGGGAGAGGAAGAACCCCCCCCCCCAGCATTACCAAAGGTAAGGAGGCTGGGGGGGGTTAAATAAAAAAACAAAAAAAAAAAACACTAGTGTGTGTGTGGAAGTCTGTTAGTGTGTATGTTAGTGTGTGTATGTATGTTAGTGTGTGTGTGTGTGGTGTATGTCTGTTAGTGTGTGTATGTTAGTGTGTCTGTTAGTGTGTGTATGTTAGTGTGTGTGTGTATGTTAGTGTTTGTGTCTGTTAGTGTGTATGTTAGTGTTAGTGTGTGTATGTTAGTGTTAGTGTGTGTGTCTGTTAGTGTTAGTGTGTATGTTAGTGTTAGTGTGGATGTCTGTTAGTGTGTGTGTTTGCCTGTGAGTGTGTGTGTCTGTTAGTGAGTGTGTGAGTGTGTGTCTGTTAGTGACTGTGTGTTTCTGTTAGCTAGTGAATGCGTATCTGTCAGTGAATGTGTGTGTGTGTATTTAGAAGGCGGAGCAGGGGGGAAGGTTGGGTGGCGGTTGCGCGGTTGGGGGTGGCGCGGGGGGGTGCCTGAGTTTTGTCCTGCCTAGGGCAGCACAAAACCAGGATACACCACTGCTCACAGAGCGTTACGCCCTTTGGCATTCAATACCACCGTCCCACGGGACGTTATTGCAAGACTCTTCCACTTTGGCTTCCACTAATGGCTGCCACAAGGCACGCACAGCCAAAGTTCCAGGGATGCATAATTGTATATACCTGAGCTTTGCCACTAGACGCCCTGTACATAAATTTGAGGACCACAGGTCCACCGGGCTAGTGGCACCCCATCCGCCAGAAACAGGAATATCATCATACATCCCACCTTTTCACCCTAACCTTTTAATTAAATTTTATGTATTTTCTTTTTGATCCCCCCCTTGCCATTTAAGGGTACAAGCGATAACATCACTAAGTTGTACTATTGACAACTGCACCCCCAAAAGTATGCAACGCTTAAGGCAGGTTACTCCACCGATGGCACAGCAGCACTCCTCCTCTGAGGTTGCACTGCTCTCACTTATGGGTAACCCGCACCCATAGAGCAAATGTCAGAACTATAGTGTTAAATGGGGGACACGCATGGGTTTTTTGAGATGTGCTTTACATCGGCGTAAAAGGTGCCCCCCCCCCCAATGATACCCACCTTTCAGTTTGAAACACCTCATTACCTACCGCAGTACCCACAGCAAGCGCGGCTTCTAGCAACCGGGCCGCTACCCCAGGAGTCCTGGTGCGGGCCCCAAGCTATGCTAAACAATACAATTATTGGGCAGCCGACCACACATAAAATAGCAGCGGAGTCCCTTACACTGAACGAATGCAAAATGTCAGTGCGCATTTACAGACCCCATGAGCACAGGGCAGATACATTGCACCTCAGCACTGCCCAGGCCTAGCCCCACACTCTACTAAACGACGAGCCCTATTCCATAAGAGACACTATAGATAACATAGAACACAGTCAAGGCAACTCTCCCGAAATGGCGGCAGGCGCGACGATGCTCACCCTCAGGTATCCCGACCCCCACTAGGTGAAGCTCAGATAACTCGTGCAAAGCAACTGGGGGTACGAGAGCACCTTCACTAGCCAAATGAGAACCCCTCATACTAACCTATGCCACAGTGGGCAGAACTCAAGGGAAGGTGAGTGGAGGGAGGTGGTGCGATGGGCATGATGCCGCCTCACCCCCTATCCCAGCACCAACCATGCTGCTCCCACAGACCCGTATAGGACAATTCCTCCACAAGCAAATCCCCCCATGGGAACTCTGTTTTCATTCCCACCAAGGACAAACCGGTCCATCACCACCCGCAGAGTCTGGCACAGGGGCCCTTTCCTGCTACAAAGATGCATAGCTCCTGCCTATAACTGTGACAACTCTGTTATCAAAATGCATGCAAGGGTGAAACAAAGTGATGTGAACAACCGTCTTTCTCTTTTCCGGTTTTTATTTTTTTTCCATTCTTATTCTGTTTTATTTTATGTTACCATGTTTTAAATTATATTATTTTATTTACTTGTTTTTAATTTTCTTATTGGATCCATCCAATAACCCCCCCCCCCCCGACTTACGACCAGAAATCATGACCTCCTAATTGATGTGTGTGTCCATTAACTGTAAAGGCCTTAACAACCCCTCTAAGAGACATTAAACTCATGAGATGGGCAAACAGAACTGGAGTGGTCTTGGTGCTCCTACAAGAGACCCATTTTACCCAATCTAAACCATTCCCTCTCCTAAGCCGACACACCCTAAAATGGGAAACACCGGCATACCCACATACGTTACATGGATCCCAAAGCGGAAGACTCAAATACCAGGTGAATGGAAGTCCACGTGCTCCAATCAAAGTGTGGAGAATAACGCTTTAAAATGCTACAGAATCTTGACGAATCATAGCCCTTTATGTCCACACTCCAGTTATACTGTATTCAGTATTCATTGTAACCATATACATAAACTAGGCATAGCATAATTTTACAAACTGTTTATTGTATAATGTACAACTACTGTTATAACCTTGCTATGCGGTCTAGCTAATCATGTTATTATTATGTATTACTTTTTCTCGTTCTGTAACTAACTGTTTTGACAGTGTGTTCCCACCGTATACAAGCAATGTATCAAAAAATCTAAATAAAGATTGTTAAAAAAAAAAAGGCAGTACAAGAAAGCTCAAAATAGACCATGTGACATACCACGTTGTGTCTACTTTTGCAAATGTTTTTTGAGGTAATATGAATTGTCAAACTACTACAATGCCCCAAAACGCAAAAAAAGCACCATCAAATTCATCTTTCAAAATTCTAACTAAAAACTGGAATAGCCAGTTATCTTAGATCGCAAAGACAAATATTGGGGGTTTTGTCTTTTTTTTTTTTTTTTGTTATTTGTAGATTTTGTTATTTGTGAAAAAAAGCAAGTTATATTTCTCTTTCTGACGTGATAATCACAAATTTTAACAATCTAGTGAAAAATACGCATACAGAATAATATTAATATCATTAGCAATACAATACAAAACAAGATATGTTATCCTGACATATTCCCATTCATACTCTACATTCATACTCAAGTGTCCAGGATAGTAGGATGTTACATTTGAATTGACATTTATTATTTATATTTATGTTTGAAAGTTAGAGGTGGATCCTGATCTAAATATAAGAAAGTTAGAATTATGTTGACAGGAAATTTGTCCAAGGTTCCCAATATTTTTTGTATTTTTCCACTGTATCATTTATCATAAAGAAACTGTTGTCCATTTTATATTGGTGTGAAATTTGCTCGCTTATTTCTATCCAATTTAAATTTGTTGTTTTCCGATTACGTGCTAATACTATTTTAGCTGCAAATAGAATATGTGTAACTAAGTATTCTTGTCCCTTATTACAATGTGGAAAATCTTTATTCCATAAAAAAACATTTGTGGGTTAAATATTTTTTGTAAAAATGTTTTGATTTTAGACTTAATATTTGCTAATCCAGTGCATTCCCACCATATGTGAGCTATGGTACCCTTTTCTTGGTGGCAGCTTCAACAACTGTCTGAGTGAGTTCTGGAAATGTAATTGAGACATGCTGGAGTAAGATACCAAGTATATATTAACTTGTAGTGAAGTTCTATTATAGAGATACAGTGGATCGTAGGTGTAACTCGAGAAATGCCTTTTAACCAGGCCTCAATGGGAAAAACCATGTGTAATTCATATTCCCATTTAGAAATTGGTATAGGTTTGATATTTTCCCCCGATGTCGGGCAGTTAGAATTTAAAAGAGTTAATATTTTGGATAGGAATTTATTTTATTTTTTTGATTGTAAGAAAAGGAAAACAGGTCATTCAGCCAATGATAAGAAACATATTCCTTATCCACCAAATACTTTTTAATTCTTAGATATGGAAATAGCTCTTTGTTGGGGAGCAAATATCTTTGTTGAAGTAAACCAAAGGGCATAAACTTTCCGTCTTGTAAGATATCCAAAAATTTTTGGATCCCTAAAATGTTCCATGTTTGTAAATTGAAATCATATCATAAGAGAGTATTTCCAGAGGGGCTTCATAAGGTATTTTATTTTTCAGTAAAAGTTTTTTATTTAGTTTAATCAGAGTACTAATCATGTCGTTTATTATTGGGTTTAAGATAGGCTTATTTTTTACTGTCAAATTGGACCAAAAGAATTGAGACATGCTGGAGTAAGATACCAAGTATATATTAACTTGTAGTGAAGTTCTATTATAGAGATACAGTGGATCGTAGGTGTAACTCGAGAAATGCCTTTTAACCAGGCCTCAATGGGAAAAACCATGTGTAAGTCATATTCCCATTTAGAAATTGGTATAGGTTTGATATTTTCCCCCGATGTCGGGCAGTTAGAATTTAAAAGAGTTAATATTTTGGATAGGAATTTATTTTATTTTTTTGATTGTAAGAAAAGGAAAACAGGTCATTCAGCCAATGATAAGAAACATATTCCTTATCCACCAAATACTTTTTAATTCTTAGATATGGAAATAGCTCTTTGTTGGGGAGCAAATATCTTTGTTGAAGTAAACCAAAGGGCATAAACTTTCCGTCTTGTAAGATATCCAAAAATTTTTGGATCCCTAAAATGTTCCATGTTTGTAAATTGAAATCATATCATAAGAGAGTATTTCCAGAGGGGCTTCATAAGGTATTTTATTTTTCAGTAAAAGTTTTTTATTTAGTTTAATCAGAGTACTAATCATGTCGTTTATTATTGGGTTTAAGATAGGCTTATTTTTTACTGTCAAATTGGACCAAAAGATCTTCGATATTTCCCATGAGCCCATATCTTTTTTTTTT
The DNA here is from genome assembly GCA_933207985.1 of Pelobates cultripes. Classification (NCBI taxonomy): domain Eukaryota; kingdom Metazoa; phylum Chordata; class Amphibia; order Anura; family Pelobatidae; genus Pelobates; species Pelobates cultripes. Next base: position 85,518,512 of record OW240912.1, on the reverse strand, counting down.
TTTTTAATAATACCAATCTGACTGTTTAGTTATCAGATTCAAACCGAGAGTGAAGTGACTTAACATTACTACTTCATGTAGGTGAAATAAATTGGGAAATGCCATTCCTCCATCTTTTTTAATTCTAGTTAAGATATTATTGGCTATTCTTGGATGTTTTCCCCTCCAAATATATTCTTTAAATAAAGCGGCAAATTTGCCCAATAAATTAGGATCAACCCTTAAAGGAATAGTTCCTAATAAGGAAACAGTTTTTGGACGTACATAGGCGTTAATTACATTTATACGGCCCAACCACGATATCTCCAGTCCTTTACGAGAACGAAGATATGATGTCAAAATGTTCAGTAGCTCTGTGTAGTTAAACTCTACCATACTAGATATATTAAGTTTAATCTTTATACCCAGATAATCTATGTAATTTTTTCTCCAATCAAATTGATATTTAGATTTCATCAGTTCTAGTGCAATATTAGAAATAAACTTTGTTAAAATTTGAGACTTTTGAATATTATTCTTATAATTTGAAACTGTACTAAATAAATTAATTGAGGTAATGAGAGCATCGATCGAATTTATGGGATCTGTCATGGACAGAAACACATCATCTACATATAGTGTTTTGGAATTTTCGATTTTCTATTTGCATACCTTGCATCTTTTCATTGTCTTTTATTAAGATGGCTAACAGTTCCATTGAGAGTATATAAAGCATAGGGGCCAATTGGTATCCTTGACAAGTTCCGTTTGAAATAGCTAGCCAATTTGACTCAGTCATTGGCCCCATTACTTTGGCAGTTGGGTTAGTGTATAATGGCATAATATTATCTTTAATTTTACCTATAAACCCAAATGTCTCAAGAACTAAATCCAAGAATGTCCAATCAACCCTATTGAATGCCTTTTCTGCATCTGATGCCAAAAAGGCTATTTTAGTTTGAGATCTTTCTGCATTATTTATGATGTTTATAATTTTAAGGGGGGTTATCTATTGGATTTCTATCCACGACAAACCCCGATTGATCTGTGTCAATAATCTTGGGAATGATCAGCTTGATACGATTTGCTATAATTTTTAAAATTTCTTTACATCTAAATGAATTAAAGATATTGGTCTATAATTGGAATCTATTGGTGGATCCTTTCCCAATTTCAGGATTGGAGATATTGTGGCCTGAAGCATCTCACAGGGGATACCAATAGTTGAAAAATCTTTGAACATCATCAACAATAAGGGTATAATTGTTTCTTGAAATTTTTTATAAAATTTTGGTAAGTAGCCATCGGGACCAAGTGCTTTACCAATTTTTCAATCCAATATAACTTTTTGGATCTCTGAGTATGAAAATGGTACATTTAATTTATCTAAATCTTCTTGGATTAGTTCAGGAATATCTAAATGGCTTAAAAACTCTAATTTTATTTGGGTCTTCATGAAGGTTATAAAGTTTTCCATAATATTTAGCGAAAGTTTCTGCTATATCTTTGGGAGAGTATACTGATCTATTATTTGTAAACAGGTTAAAAAACATTTTTTTTATTTTTTTTTATCGTTCCTCAGTTTAATTGTGAAGACCTTCCTTACTCTGTTATGATACCATCTTTGTTAGCAAAGAATGGCCTTGTCTACTTGTGCTAATATTTTACTATTTATTTTTCTTTTGATGTTATTTATCAATTTAGTTCTTTCAGAGCATATGGTATGCACATTAAGTCTTTCCATCTTGGCCAATTCTACATGTAAATCTATAAGGGAACTTTCAGATTTTTTTCTTTTTTTGTGAACCTAGTTTAATACAAAGTCCACGTACAAAACATTTTAGAGTGCGCCATAAAGTTGAGGAGGAGACTCTACCATTATCATTAATATCTAGGAGTTTTTCAATTTCACTCTGAAAGTATTTTTCATTTAACCTCCATCTAGTTCTTAATTTAGAATTGTTATTATTAGTTATCTTATCTCCAAAAAAAACTGGGGTGTGGTCCATCCAAGTTATGGAGCCTATTTCAACCTTCTTGATCTGTTCCAAAATGTTTGACTGAGTTAAAAAATAATCTATATGGGAGTATGATTCATGTGCTGCTGAAAAGAAAGTATATTCCCGATCATTTGGATGTAACTGCTATCAGCAATCATATAAAGAGTTTGATATTAAAAAAAATCAAGAAATCATTGTTATAGGGTCTATTAGTATATATTTCAGAATATTTACTTTGATTTTTGTCCATCTTGAAATTGACCACTGTGTTAAAGTCTCCTCCTATAATCAACCTACCAAATATCAGTTCTAATTTATTATATAAATGGGTTAAGAATTTCTAAGGGGTCTTGTTCAGAGCATAGATATTTATCAAAGAATATTCCATATCATTTAGTTTTATTATAAGAATTTGGTAACGACCATTTTCATCTAGAACCTGATGTATTAATTCTATTTTAATCCTATTCGATATAATAATTGCCACTCCTCTTCTTTGATCCTATCAAATTTGCATGATAAACATTAGGGTATTAGTTATATTTCCAAATCTTATTGTAATCTTGAACTCAATGTGTCTCCTGGATCATAATGACATCTATATTGTTTGTATTAAGAGATTTTAAAGACATCCTCTTTTATTGGGGAGTATTTAAACCATTCAGTGTGGCAAACTTAACTGACATTGATCTCAATCTTCAGTTTCTTGAAATTTTCCTGCTATTCCAGCACACTACTAAACCATAAAAAACAAAGTCATACACACTACGTAACATTATCACATACCTAAAGTTGTTGAAATGTGACATTTCACAACTTTAACCCTGCTGCTGCTGCAGGGATATCTTGAGCACCAAGCTTTATAGTAATCTATAAGTTTAGATTTAGAATAGGAATGAATTACCTTAAATTTTAAATTTTTACTTTTTTAACTTTCTGTATATGTCGTATTTATCTTTACCTTCTATTTCTCTCCCTTAATAACTGTCTTAGTATATTTTGTTATTCCTCTCTGTTTTTAGTTAATGGATTTTATCCCACCACTCCTTTTCCTTTGTTTACCAACTTTAAATACCCCTTTACTTGTTTGCTTGCCACAAACATTGAGTTATCGAGTCCAGCGTCTATTGCTTCCTCAGTGGGACCCAGTCTGAACCTCCTGGCTCCAAAGTACGGTGCACTTATACTCACTCTCAGCTCTTCCCTGCTACACTCTTCCACCTCCAGTACACTGATATAGCTTCCTCGCCCCTCTTCAATTCAGAGCATCAGCTCAGTATCAGCTCAAACATATGAGACTCTCAATATCTCCTGCTCGTCGGATCAGTAAGGCGTGGTGCTCAAGCCGCGGGCGTGCAGCGTCATCACGTCATAGCTGACCACTGGGGGGGGTTGTCTTTAACAGAAGAGTATGCAGAGCATAAAAGAAACAATTATACTACAATATTTAGCAGAAATTGGCAGTTAAACAGCTAAGTGAAAAGTGTCAAAATGCCCTTAAATAAATACTGATTTCTACTTTAAATACACTGATCAGACACAACATTAAAACCACTGACAGGTGAAGTGAATAACATTAATTATATCATTACAATGGCAACTGTCAAGGGCTGGGATATATTAGGCAGCAAGTGAACAGCCAGTATTTAAATGTCATGTGTTGGAAGCAGGAAAAACAGCAAGCAAAAACAAGGGCTTTAATAAAGCCAAATAGTGATGGCTAGATGACTGGGCCAGAGCATCTCCAAAACAGCAAGTCTTACCAAAAGTGGTGCAAGGAAGGATAAGCGGTGAATGGGTGTCAGGGTCATGGGCTCCCAAAGCACATAAATGCACGTTTGAAGTACAGGCTAGCCCATCTAGGTTGATCACACAGAAGAGCTGATATAGCTCAAATTACTGAATATTTGAATGATGGTCATGATTGAAAGGTGTCAGAACATACAGTTTGCTGTGTATGGGGCTGCATAGTCACAGACCAGCCAGAAAATCTTGTCTCTGGTGTTGAATACCTGTAAAGGGCTGGAAAGACCTCAAAACGGATGACTTCTGGATAAGTAGTAAGGTTAAAGGATCACTATAGGGTCAGGAACACAAACATGTATTCCTGGCCCTATAGTGTTAAAACCACCATCTAGCCCCCTGGCCCCTCATGCCTCCATAAATATAGTAAAAATCTTACTGTATTCAAGCCTGGAGCTGTAACTCTGCATGCTGTTAGACTCAGAAAAACAAGCAGTCTGCTGACATCATCAGAAGGGGTAGCCTGATCCAATCACAATGCTTGCCCATAGGATTGGCTGACACTGACAAGGAGGCAAATCAGGGGCAGAGCCAGCATGATTCAAACACAGTCCTGGCCAATCAGCATCTCATCATAGAGATGAATTGAATCAATGAATGTCTATGAGGAAAGTTCAGTGTCTGCATGCAGAGGGATCACAGCCACCCACTGAAAAGTGTGAGGGTGCAGTGTGTGTGTGAGGGTGCTGTGTGTGTGTGAGGTGTGCTGTGTGTGTGTGTTTGGAGAGATTGTGTTTTCGGGGAAGGCAGGTTAATGCTAATATAAATGTATTTCTTTTTTTTTTTAAATAATAATAATAATTAAAAAAAAAAACAGGCATTGTATCCCCCCTCCCTTCTTACCTTTTGCTTGGGAGGGGGGACCGTGTTGCCATCGGTGGTGGTCCTAGTTGTGAGTGAACTCTAGAATGTGGGGCTAGGGTTCACTCTCGCGAGACCCGGAGCATCCCTCCTTGATCCTCTCCTACCTCACTCCTTCTCTCCCTCCCCAACCGTCGGCCGCATGTAACTGCCTGTGGGCTGCTGAGGGAACACAGCTATCGGAGCTCCGGCCCTGCATGGACTGGCCAGGGAGATCTCGTGACCTCCCCTGCCAGCCTCGGCCCATGTCCATCGCGGCCCACCGGGCATTTGACCGGTGTGCCGATGGCCAGTCCGGGCCTGCTGCAAACCTGCATTGTTTCATAGTATCTTTCTAGCTGTGCTCCTGCAACCATTTTATACACTGTTTAATTGTGCTTTGAAGAATTGTGGATCAAGGCTCTACAGTGTTCTACTTTATGAAAACTGATGCTGACTGTGTTGGAATTTCATTGTCTTATGTTAAAGCCTGAGGTTGATAAAGTTGACAAAAGGTAGAGAGCTCAACTGTCAACTTTTGTCCAATTTCAGCAGCCATCACAAGAGACAGCTGTGGGATTCAGGCTTCATCCAGCTGATTGTGAGACATGATCTACTGTGGCTCTCACGGTTTCAGGATATGTGATAATAATATTCCATATTAATAAAGAATGATTGATCACTATTGAGCAAATCAATCTTTTATAGATAGTTAAGATGGCACCGGTACACAGCACTGAAAATGTTAATAACCACAAAACACAGCACCAGAATGACTCGTGCATACCATCACGAGAATATTATGAGCACATAGCTAGCTTTTTAGATAAGATTTAATAACCGCACAGACCTGGCATGGTATTGTTGGTGGGGCTGGACAGCCTGGCCAGATGCAGGTCCCATCCAACACTTTTGCAAGATCTTTGCTGGGCTGCACTAATAAGGAGACTTGATGGAAAAGTACAGACTATTCATCCCATTGATTATTAAGAATGTTATAAAAGACGAGAGAACTTGGCACTCGCTAGGAGTACCACCCACCTGTAATACAGACGCGTATTGCTGGTTCTGCTGATTCTCAGAAAGAGAGGGTTCCCTTCAAACCTGACTGACAGAAGTTCTCTCAGTTGAGTGCAGTAAGCTGCTCTTATGGTGATGTATACTTAAGCTGATATCTAGATAATTGATATGATTGATATATCATAATAGATAAGCTGAATGTACACTATAGATTAAATGTTATCACTTTAAGTCTCTGTTAGTCAATACATTTACTAAGTCTCTGTTAGTCAATAAAGTTTGTATTGATTATATACAAGCACTTGATGTCAGTGTTTTTCCCTTTCTCAAATACTCATCCCGAATAGGGTTTTGTTGCCCACCAATATCTTTAAAAAACTTAGGGTAATTGATTATTGCTTTTTGATATTGGCGCTTCATGAATTTAATGATTAAGCACAACAGGACATCCTCATTAGATCTCAATGTTGTACTCTAACACATGCTCAAGAGTGCATCACTCCCACGGCTCCTGACAGATAAAGTCCAGGAGCCGAAGAAGGTCTGCAGGAAGAAGATGGCAACTGTCGCAATGGACACCTTCAGGTAAATAAATGCAGCTTCCACTGCACTCCTTTGCAAAATATGCAAAGAACCCTTAAAGTGACCGATCACTTTAACTCTTACCTGGGACATGCATCCTTTAAGGCATGGGTGCCCAAAAGGTAAGTCGCCAGATGTTTTAAAACTCCAGTTTCCATGCTTTGTCATTCCAAAGGCATTCTAAAGACATGCAAAGCATCATGGAAGTTGTATTTCTACAACATCTGGGGATCAACCTTTTGGGCACCCCTGCTCCAAGGCCTCAAGAGCATATGTCAATGTTTCAAACATTTCAGTCCCATTTTCAGGCTTTTCCCAAGATATCAAGTAATGAGGCTAACACTTTAATGGCATGCTGTTGCAACTGTGTACCTTTTTCAGCAGTTCAGTTTATTTTGACGTTCCTAGAAGTGAACACCTTCATGCTGGAGAAATTATGGTAAATGTTTTTTTTTCCTCCTGAATATCTGCTCAAATGTCCACCAAAGCTGTCATGAGTGTGGCGGTCAGATTTTAGACTTATTACTGGGAGATGCATTTGAGAATATTCTATTCAAAACAAATATATCCAGCCCAGAGTACTTCTGCAAACTTTTGATGCTGCGTCAGTCACAACCAAAGGAGGTGTGGCTAGAGCTGCATAAAAAGAAACAAAAGTGATTTAACTTCTAAATGGCAGATACTTGAGCAGTGAGACAAAAGGGGCATTATCTCTACACCAAAACTGCTTAACTTAGTTAAAGTTGAGTTTATACCATATAGTATAAATTTTAATTTTAAATTCACCTTGGATTCTCAGTGTATGAATAACCTTGCTAGCATTTTGTTAGGCATATAAATGATGTATATATTATAGGCATTTAGGTAAACCATCCAGCTCTCCTTATTGGACAAAAAAAGTCCAGGAGCACCATAGAGGGTTCCACGGGCACAAAACTACCTCATCCACCAGAAACACACTTATTAATGGCAATGCCCCCTAAGATGCAAAAAACAGACAAATACCTAGCATATCATATAACCATTGCGGCATTGACAACAATTAGCAGATCATGGCTCAACAAGGCCACGCCTAGCATATCCCAATGCCTCGAAATGATAGATATCACTAAGAGGTACAAGACCGCAGCGAGACGATTGAGGACGGCAAATCAGTTCTGGTTAATAGCATGGCAACACTGGGAGGTATGGCGAAGAAGAGGCAATGAGAAGGCAAAATCCCATAAACACACGCTCATTAATATCACTACGTAATGCCTAATGAGCTCGCTACCCACACACCAAAGACCCAACAACAAATGATTGCACATATGGCTGACTAAATTACATCTCTCAGATATGGGGACCACCCTCACTTCCACATTGCCCCCCCTCACCTTCCCCCTCCCCACGCACCCATCCTCGTTATACTAGTTTACTCATGTTAAATGGTTGATCAAGATGGTACCTGTCATGAACTATGATGCTAACATAGTTAGAGTACGTGCTCATATTACTGTTATAATCAACAAGAAGTAAGACAAGCAACTTGACTGTATAATGTAACAATCTACGAACAATGCTTGTTCAAATGATATTTTCTGTAATCGTACAAAACCTAATAAAAAATATAATTAAAAAAAAAAAAATCCAGGAGGAGGAAACAGTCTTTCTTATTAGAGTGCTGGGCTTATCAAAAATGAATAACCATATCTCTTAAATAGGCAAAGTTTATCTTTAGTTACGCTCTGTTTTTGCCACAATAGGACGGTGTCTTATACTGAAATTGCTTGATAAGCCCATACATTACAGATAAAATTGTCAAGTTTCCCGGTGTGCATACGGAATGAACACAGGTGGCAACATCATACAACTTCAGTGGATAACTCCCAAAAATCACTGGTAATAAGACTGTTGCTAATAACTTTTATTCCAAGTAAAAAAAAAAAAATCCAAAATGCAATTCAGTTTTTTTTTTTCTTTTTAAATTAAAGTCCAATAATTCCTTGAAGGAATTTTTTTTAATGAAATTCTGATCTAATAACTTTGCCATACAATTCTTCTGTTAAAGTGTGCATTACTTTTACCGTCATTCTGCACACTGTGAACGGACTGACTGGAGGCCTGCGCCTGCTGATAATTTATCTATTTGCCTGGTTGAGCATAGTATTGGAATGGAAGGTAATAGAATGTGACGGCAGATAAGAACCATTCGGCCCATCTAGTCTGCCCAATTTTCTAAATACTTTCATTAGTCCCTAGCCTTATCTTATAGTTAGGATAGCCTTATGCCTGTCCCACGCATGCTCAAACTCCTTCAATGTGTTAAGCTCTACCACTTCAGCTGGAAGGCTATTCCATGCATCCAGTAAAGTAATACTTCCTGATATTATTTTTAAACCTTTGCCCCTCTAATTTAAGACTGTCGTCTTGTTGTGGTAGCTTTTCTTATTTTAATTACGGTATAGTCTCCTCTTTTACTGTGTTGATTCCCTTTATGTATTTAAATGTTTATATCATATCCACCTTGTCTCATCTTTCTTCCAAGTTATACATTTTAAGATCCTTTAACCTTTCTTTGTACATATTTTCCTGCAATCCATGAACCAGTTTAGTAGCCCTTTGTAGTTTAGTAGTACAATTCAATGCAATACTATACAAAATTAAACCAAAGTTTAGTTGTTCACCGGTGGATCTTGGGGTGCAGACAGTAAATTACAAAATGTAAACGACAATATCTGATCTGGAAAAAATGCTTCAACTTAGCTATTGTCACAGCTTGGTTATTTGTGCCTACATTTTGCATCTGTTTTTTATTTTGTTTTTGCAATTCATAAAAAAATTGGCATTTAGTGAATAAAGGAGAGAAAAAGGCCAACATATCTCAATATATCTTATCTAGAAAGAAGTCTGAAGTTAAAATTTGCTTTTCAGTTTCTAAGACCTTGTTTATTGAATAAACCCAGAGACGTACATATAATACCCATTGCATATTGTGTTCTGTGTATCTAGAAAAAACATCTTGCATACATCTACCAACTAGTGTAAGACAAATATTAAAAGCAGATACAGTAAATTGTATTAAATGTCTCCTCATGATACAATCTTGGACAAGCTCGTGTTTTGGGCTGTCTGAGGACAAAGTACAGGTGGAGTTAGTTTCAGCATGTCATACATTCTTTTTTTTTTTTTTGCCAGAGTGCCAGAAATGTGCTTACTGATACTGAAATGGTATATGCTTTAAAATGGTTTTGGTACACATCAGTGATGACAAGAACGTCAACAAATATTTTCTTGACTTATTTAGCAACTGCATTAGAATGCCAGAGGGTTGTGCACTAATTGAATTACTTTCTCACCACTTGCAGTCATGGGAAAAAGAAAGCACACCCTCTCTGAATTCTTTGGTTTTACATATCAGGACTTAATAACAATCATCTGTTCCTTAGCAGGTCTTAAAATTAGGTAATTACAACCTCAGATGAACAACAACACATGACATATTAAGCCGTGTTATGATCCATTTAACAAAAATGAAGCTAAACTGATTTCATATTTAAAAAATTAAATAGTTAACTAGTTTACCTTGCTGAGCTTATTCACTGATAATAAAGTATATAAATGATTGCTAGAGGTAAGCCTTTGAACCCCAAAATTATGTGCCCATATTGCAAGCAAAAATCAATTGCAAAATATGCTCATATACTTTAGGGGCAACCACTCTCAAGACACCAGCATCACATAGCATCACAAGCAGACATCTAATCAGAGACCCTCTGGCAAGATCTCCACCGGCTGCTGAGATACTACAGCAAGAGATAGGTAAGTAAATACATACCTTGCTTTGTCTGCAGCATTCATGCAGCTTCTGAAGATTGTCTGTGTGCTTGTGTGTGTCATTGCGTGTATAGTTCTTCTTGTGTATGCTTCTCTTATTGTGTTTGTAGGTATACCCCTGTTTGTTTTCTCCTACTTTGCGTATGTTTGTGATATTGGATATTGGGAAAATGAAGACATTTTGGGGAGTAAATGTTACAAAATTTGGTGGCACTGTGGGGGTCACTATGAAAATAAATGGAGGGCAAAGAGGGGGTCAGGGTAAAAACATAGGGCAGCAATGCAACAATTTATACAGGGAAATTTACAGAATATGGAGCAATATATATGAGGAAGACATGTGCAATTTGTTTAGTTTCGAATGTCAATTTGGATATTTGGATGCTTCGGAAGTGCCAAACCGAACCGAATTGCCAAAGTGCCAAATTGCTGTATTGTCGAAGTGCTGGATTTCGGAAGTGCCGAAGTGCTTCAGATTTCTGAAAAGTGGCAAAACAAGAGAGGGAGGGAAAATTACGGGAATAATGACAGGAATCTAACCCTAACCCTAGATGTGTAAGTGGTTGTTAGGGTTAGGGGTTATGGATAGGGTTAGGGGTTAGGGTTGAGGGTAGGTGGTTGGGCTGGGTTTGATCGTATGGTTAGGGTAAGTGGTAGGGTTAGGGGTAGAGGTTAGGATTAGGGAATTTCCAAAGTGCCGAATTGTCGAAGTCCCGAATTTCGGAAGTGCCGAACCGAAACGATGTGCTAAATATTTGCTTTCAGGGATTTATATGTATGGGGAATTATTACATGATGTTAAATGGGAGCTTTAGTAATAAATACTAAGTGTTTAAAATATTGTTGGTTTAACTTCATTGCTCTGTGTCTGAATTTTGCTTTTTTTCTGTCCAAAAAGTACAAAAAAGGGTAAAACCTTAGTAACCTATATATTCAAATAATACGGACAGCTACATACAAGGAAGCGAATTAAAACGAGAAACTAAATTATATAAAGTATGGTATGAGCGCACCAGAGCTATAGGTGTCTAAAAGAAAACAGAAAAACTTGTACCTTTTTTAAAAAAAGTTAAATGTACCTTTAATAACAATAAAAAAATCAAACATAAAATATTAGAAAATGTATATTCCTATAATCCCTTATCCCTAAAAAAAAAAACCTATACTGGGGAAAAATACAAATTTCTATAGGCTATCAAGTGAACAATTTATGCATATTGAAAACACAAAAAAGCCATATGAATCTCACAAAGTAAAAGTAACAGCATGGAAGGCAATGTGTATCACATTTAAATCACCTAAATGTCACAAATGTAGATAGATACATATAAAGAAAAAGAGTACAAGACTTAATCATACATATACGATATATCAATTAGATAGCCAAAACATCGCTATCCCTCAATTAGGGAGAAATAATAAGTAATATACACAAGGAAATGTGCTGAGATATTAAAGTCCTGTGAACTGAAAAGCTAAAAAGATTCTGGACCTGACCTCAGTGTGGTCCCCCACCTGAGGTATAAATCCGAGTGGAGCTGATTATGGTGCCAGCTGAACGTTACAGTAGATGAATATACTATTCACTGGATCCTGAGTGGCTATGAGATGTGAACTCACGCCAAATTCCGATATGAAGATCACAGGGTTGAATAACAGCTGAAGTTAGTGCCGTGGTCGGTATTTTCACAAAAGACCGTGGCTCAGCAAAACTCAGATCAGCACAACTCCGGTTTGAAGATCACAAGGTATAATAACAGCTGAAATCAGTGCCGCGGCTGAGATCTTCACAAAATACTGCGGCTCAGCACAGCACAGTTCAGCACAACTCAGCATGGCACATACACCTATATAAAGGGGTATAAGGGAGGAACAAACACAGCTAATATGTCTACGTGTTCCGTTCCTCTCACGGAACTTTATCAAGACTGCCTGAAAACTAAATTCGCTGTCTTTTATAGTTCCTAGACAACAGATAATTAAGAAGTATTTGAAAAGTCTGACTTAACTAAAGGCCAGACTAAAAATTAACCATTAACCACATAATAGCTTGAGAGAATTAACTATCTGTATTCATAGGAAGAAGAAACGTCATATGTGTGTTAATATTGTAAATCATAATTAAATGAAACTTTTAATAAAAATAATAAGTAGGGGGTGGGCCCTGACTGCAGAACCGAGCAGATGTGTATGTCTGCAGCTCCAGCAATGCCGAGCTTACTAATCGAATTTCTGCACTTGTAAACCCTGGGAACCGGCTCATCTTGCTGTCCAATCGACAGAGGACCGAGAGACCTACACGAGGATACCGCATATGTGGTGTTGCTCACACCTCAGCAACTGAAAAGCGACTCTGTGGAAACTGCAGTATGATGACTGGACAAGATATTCCATCATTTTTGGAAGAACTTGCACAAGCGCCTGGCACAACCTCCACAACCACCTACCCATGAGACGAAGGCGAGGAGGCTGGGCACTCCACACATCCAAGCAACTTCTGCTCTGGCTGACAGCCCACCCAGGCCAACGGTCGCCCGGAGATTCCCTCAGACGCATTGCCCACATTGCACGATTACCGCAAGCCGCAGGCGGTGACAAAACACAACGGCCTTCCGTAGCATCCGAAGTGGGAAAGACACAACCTCACTAAGCTCCCGAGTATGTGGGGAGAAGATACCGACCAGCCACAAGGCCCAGACCTGGGAAGAGGCCTCTACACGCCGCACTGCATTGCCGAACTGGCGGACCCCAAAACGCTCACCATCACATTGCCCAGCATGGGAATAGGCTGACTGTGGACATTTTGCCCAGCAGGCTGCACCACGCAGTCTTACACTAGTTGGTAGATGTATGCAAGAATGCACTGCACCGCAGGGAAGAGATGCAATCTCATGCTACGAGTCCCAAACCATTGATCCAAGTCTTTTCAGGGACTCACACTCATCTATAAATGATGGGTTTGGGTAGCTGGCACGATACATAACTATACCTTACAAGGCAATCAGGACAGGGGGAGTGGGTATTGATGGCCTAACTGTGATGCTTAAAAGATTTAATGATCTGTCTAGCATGCCGTATATATATATATATATATTTACTCTTGTTTCTACTAATAGCCTAGTTAGTCTGTTAGTATGCTCGCCATTTTACTAGTCTGACCTAGCGCGGGGCACAGCATACATTCTCTTACTTAAGCACAGCAATACCACTACTGCCATAACACTTAGCCAGACTATTAATGTTCAGTGCTACACACGGTCTGATTTGCCCTGAGACTCCTTACTACTATTATTTGTGTGTTCCTACTACTGCTGCCCAGTTAGCCTAGCTTGATCCTTAACGTAGTACTCAATCCATGACCTAACTAGTTAAATTCATTGTGTTCCACTCTTGTTTACTTTGTTTGTTTCTCTAAAACAACAAAAAATAACATTGAAAAATGAGGCAGTCCTACTAAGGAACACCTCCAGTTGCAGTCACTCAGAGTGAACCAGAGGGACTTCTGAGTTGATGGAGGCATAATATGCCTCCATCCACTCAGATCTGCTGTGCACGAGCATCCTGTGATTCAGTATCTCCTCCCACTGCATGCAGACACTGAACTTTCCTCATAGAGATTCATTGATTCAATTCATCTCTATGAGGAGATGCTGATTGGCCAGGGCTGTGTTTGAATCATGCAGGCTCTGCCCCTGATCTGCCTCCTTGTCAGTCTCAGCCAATCCTATGGGGAAGCACTGTGATTGGATCAGGCTAGCACATGTCAGCAGAATGCTTGTTTTTCCTGAGTCTAACAGCATGCAGATTTACAGCTTCTGGCTTGAATACAGTAAGATTTTTACTAAATTTATGGAGGCATAAGGGGCACAGGGGGGCTAAATGGTCGTGTTAACACTATAGGGTCAGGAATACATGTAGTTGCACTGATGACTATAGTGTCCCTTTAATAAAACAAAGTGACTAAAAAAAAAATGAATAAGTAATCATTAATAATGAACCACAAACTTGGAAAAATACAAATAAAATTATATGTCAACCATATTGTAAAGTAATCATCAAATAGTGTACCTTAAAGGCATAAGTTAATGCTGATTATAAAAAACAAATCAATCACAATGTTATAATATAATATAGGATAGTCTGCTAGTGCATCCTAAAGGTGTATAAAGAAGTCAAAAGACTCAGAAACAAAGTTATCTTTAAATGAAACCATGGGCATTGTCGGTGCTTTTGTTAGTGTATCCAAACAAGCACTTTTCCTGGAAAACCATTCCTTTAGCTCAGGCATTTGCCTTAGTTAAAGACTAGATGTATCACTACATCTGAATCCAGACAAAAGCAGAGGAAAAACCAATTCCATGAACCATCAAGTTACCTCAGTGATCTTACAAACATAGAACGCCGAGCGATAACAGGTTACAGACTTAACACTAGGAAGCATTCAAGAGACACTATCAAAAAATAAAAATCTCAAATATAAAAAATAATAACCATGCACTATAACATATATAATGCACAAATAAAAATCAAAAATCAAATGTCTATAAAGTGTAATATCTATGATACGACACACAAAATAAATCGCCATAACAAATGCTAATAGTTATCCCCTACTTCCAGAGCAGATAAAGGGCTGACCGACTAACTAACTAGAAAAATCGATCATCAGCCTAGAATTGTTCTACTTCCTCATTAAGACCATTGGGGGCCAAAGAATTGAGCTTGAATATCCATTTGGATTCTGCCATGGTTAAATCTCTTTTTCTCTTGTCCAAGTCTCCCTTTGCCGGGATCAGTTCAATTCCCATTACTGAGATAGATGAAGGATCACTATTGTGGAATATCTCAAAGTGACGGGCAAATGGAGACCTCCTATCTTTATGCAAGATAACTAGTCTATGCTCTCTGAATCTGCACTTCAACATGGATGCTGTCCAGGAGGTGGGAGGGTCTGGGAGGGAGGGTCTGCTGGAGATTGGCCGGGATGTGTCAGCTGACCGGAGCTCGCCGCAACCGTGGCGAGCCGTTCGCGGGAAGTTCGCAAACGGTTCGCAACATCTCTACTTTCCAGTAAACACCAAAAAAATAGATTCTGGAGGTATTTTCTTCCAAATCTCTTGGTAGTGAAGGGTAACCTTTGTTAGTTATGGAAATGTTAGAAAAGAGGAAGAGAGATAAAAAGAAAGATGGAAATTGGACTATAGGAGACAGATAGAGAAAGAATTAGGGATGGAGAAGGAGAAAAGGAGTTAAAGAAGTGGAACATGGGAAACACAGAAGGAAAGGGCCGGACCGGAAAGGAAAAAAGTAGGAGGCGAGAGCCTGTAAGTGCCATATTGCGGCAGCCAGATCACCACTGACTCATTCAGTGCTTCCAAATTACCATAGGGAGACTGTGTCGATTTGGTACCACCAGAGAGGTAAGAGTAATTTGGCTGCACCAGTAGAGCTGCAGGGATCTAGAATGGCAGAATTATTCAACTCTCCCGTAATTACAGGCTCTTGTTGTAATAAGTGCTCACTGTGTAAAAAAAAACTACAAAGACAGATAACGAGGAAGTGAAACCCCTTTATGGCATTGAACAAGAAGGGAAAAACAGACAGGCCTTTATCCATAGTCTCCCAGCACCACAACTACCATAATTATCAGATGTTATGTTTAATGCATTCTCGAGGAGAGAGAGCAGCTGATATATTAATGGTGGTTGTGGTAGGGGATAATGGAGACTGGAACAGAGGTAGGAGAAAATAGAGGTTTAATGATACAGGGAAGATGATGAAAGTAGAAATAGGATGAAAGGGAAGATTAGCGAAGAGGAAGGAGGAGATCAGGGATGTCTAGTTGGCCACTACTTGTTTTCTTTAACCTTTGGAAATATGGATATATTAGGATACAGGAGGACCGCTCACTGGATCCTCCGAGTTAAAAAAAGGAGCATCACCTAATTGTATTACTGCCTTTCATCTCTTCAATGGTTGTGGGATGGGAGGGTGGTGTTCACTCAGTTTACTTATTAAGATTTGGCAGTTTGCTCAGATACAGGGAGTTTAATGTTTAATTAGAGGAGTTCACAGGCAATATTGCTTTTATTCAGGCTTGAGTAATCAAGACATTTTGCACTAATCTTGTTTGCTAGTCAATTCGCAGAGAATTGGAATGTAAAGCATTTCACCTGTTACGTTAAATTCTATTACACATTTTTTGTTCAATATTTTCTGACTTGCTTTAGCTGCTTTTGTCTGACTTAATTCAGCATTCCAGAGGGGGAAGTGGCCAGCAAATCAGCCACCCCAAAAAATTTTTCCTTTAATTCTGCATAGAACGTTTTCTATTAACCTAAATACTGTTATATAAGTAGTATAAATCGGCAAAGTGTGGTGAGATAATGCATGGAATGAAATGCACTGCTTGACATATTCATGTCCTGGAATCATAAATAGTACTTTCAGTAATTGCTGCTTTTATTTATTGTTCTTTATTGTCTTTTATGTTGCAATCTTCAAGTTTCGCCATAAATGTTTGATTAGATAGAAGTCGGGACTTTGAACATGAGGAGAATTAATGTTGTTCCGTGCCCCAATCAGTGCATGCCTCTGCTATCAAATGCTTGATGAAGCGGCAGTTTTGTCAGAAAGCAGAATGGAACTTTGAAGCGGTATAATTGTACAGGTATTATTGTATTTATTTATAAACTATCAACGTATGTCACAGCACTGCATGCTGGGAAGATGAATCATAAAAGGAATTGTGACAAAACAAACAAGCCAAGCATACAGAATGGACCTGCTAAAAGTCTGTGGCTCAAACTGAAGGATGATTGCAAACAGGTATAAAATATGCATTGGGTCATGTACCAACCTTAATACACAGGCTCATTATAACATATAGGGAAACTGCATGAACTATATCCATTTTATCTCATTAAATTGGTTATGATGCCTGTACAACCCATTTCTGATTAAACCATTTGTTGAGCAGGTTACAAGGTTACTCCAAGCCCTCTGTAGTGGTAATGATGTGAGTGGCTGTTTTCCATGATAATGTGGCAAACCATTTAGCAATGGTCTTGCCTTGTTCTGCGTCTGCACTGAAGCACTGTTAACACAATCCAGCTTCTCCAGAAGCCAGATGCTGATATCCTTTTCAATGGCTGGGAGCACTGGATAATCACTCTCAGCCAATGAATGGCATTCTGTGCATAAAAATATGCACGGAATTTACATTAACCATCCACCATTCTTGTTCTGGGCTGGCTAATGACATCTCAATGACATTGCTGGAGGTGGAGTTACACCTCCAGTATCAAAGGTGGTGATACTCTGTATGTGCAGCACTTCATAGAGAAACACTGCACATAGAATACACACACTGCACAAACATTCAAATCATTAAAGTGGCACAAAAAGTAAGCATAGGATGTATTTCATGTATTGAAAAAAAGTAGGTTGCTAGAACAGTGAAAGGTTAGTTTTTGCATGGCACAGTTGCAGGAGAGGAAGCAGGGTGGGTAACCAAGGTGCGGGTAGGAAAAGCTGTTAACATTTTAGTGTGTATGATTTTTAAAGAAAGGAGTTTCTAATGATCTTTTGAAGAAACTGAGACTGGGGATAGTCTAATGGAGCAGGGGAGAACGTCCTCGAGAAGTTTTGAAGACAGGTGTCAGAGATGCGAGTATGAACAGGTAATAGAGGCAGATCTCCCTGGACAGAACATACTTGTTTATTAGTGAGGATAGGTAGGTAGGAGCAGCTTTAGGTAGATATTTAAATGTGACAATTCCACCTTGTACCAGTGAAATATAACAATATCAAAGTCCAAACTTAACTTATAGGTACACAGCCTCCCAAGGTTACCTCCCAGGTGGTAACCAACCACAGCAGAAATGTATAGTGCACAACATTTTAGGGATCCTGTTGATGTACCTACGAACAAAAATATAACATAGTGCAATATCACCTGATATAAAAAAAACACAAATTTACAGTTGCACTCACAAGTTAGAGATGGTAAAAGCGCCTTATAGGTGCCATCCACGATTTAAATCGGGGGCTAGAGTTCCTCCTTCCGATTTGTCTCCGGACAGGTCTTTTTAAGTCACCAAACAATATTTCAGAGGTTTCTTCCAAAAGGATATTTATTAACAAATAAAATAATTTACACAAATAGTGTTAAAATATGTTGGTCCTACGCGTTTCGTTCTCAATAAATGATTAATTCCCTCCAATCCTAAATCATGGGTACCAAGTTCGCCCCCAGTTATGCCAACACCTACATGAGAAGATGGAAGACCTGTTCGTGTGGTCGAGGCATGACTGGAAGGAGGAGCTTTAGCCCCCCATTGAAATGTGTGATGGTTCGTGTGATTGGAGAGCTAAGTGGAGATCGTTCAGCCACTATCTTGTGTGTGCCTCTTGAGGTGACACCCCTGATGCTTTTTCCTGGGTAACACTTGGGGTCCGGTCTATGCAGGTTGCTCCGGATGCCCAGTGGGGACCGGAATATCACCACCGGTCCCAAAGGGGGTGGGGGTGGTTGGAGAGGTGAGTCGAGGGGCTTCTGTGCTAGTTAGCAAGCAGGCCTCAGCAGACGATTTCAGGTTCCCGGGTGGGTAGAAGGCTGATTCTGGTATCTAAGAGTTTACCTGGGCATCCCCAGCATAACTGTAGCCCTCCAAAGTGCTGGCGTGCTGTTTCTGGGATTTCCCCCCAAGAGTTTTGAGTTTTGTCAGGAGCTTGATCTCAGCACGTCCGTTCAGCCAGTGTGCTAGGTTCCGTCCCCCCAAGAGCAGATTTTTAGGAATGGTGTAATTAATCACTGATTTGTTCCAGTTTAGCACTAGGGTGACAAGACTATATTGTGCTTTGTTATAACAAAACTATTTTTCTTCCTTTTAAAAATGCTCTTGTTGAACCTTTTATTTCTTACAGTGATTTTACTGCAACTTGTTGAGTTAAATTGACATGCATATTTTTTAAACCAGCATGCAAACATTTTTAAACAAGTGTGAAAATCAAAAACTGGTATAAACTTACGATCAGCATGGTCAGATTGCATTGTTGGGCACGCCTCTCGGCTAGGGAAGTTTCTTCAGCCTTACTTCCCCCCTCTTAACCATCCATCTTGATTTCAGACCAGTTCAATAATGACAGAAATAAGGCATCATTGTGCAGCAGCAGGAAAGAGAAACCCAACACATGAACCTGATCTGCATGATTACACTCGTTTTCTTTTCTAACTGTCAGTATGTTGCAAAGTGAAGAGATTTGCCAACTGCAGATGTGTAAATGTAGCATGCCCAATGCACTTTTCCAGCATTCTTAGTTATAGGACACTGATTGATTAGATAAGTGCCCCACTGGAGTTGGCGTGGAAAGAATAATAAAGAAGAAGAAGGCAGAACAAATGCCTATTATTCATAAGAATATTATTTATAAGATTTGTTCAGGAAACATAATTCCTGTTAATGTTTTTTCCAGTTTACTGTCCTTGCTCCTATATGTGTTTCTTAAGGCTGCCTGAATCAGGGTGTTTCAGAGCAGGGGTGTAGTTAGAAGGGGAGTGGGGAGTGGAGATCCAGACTGGGTGTCACTCATTAGGGGGGTGCCTGATCCCTGGTGACCGTCAGGAGGGGATCGCTGTGCAGCATAGCCAGGCAGGCGAACTGCGGTTGAGGAGCCTCTGCACCCCTACCCGGTCTGACAGGAAGTGCTCACAGAGAGCACAGAACTGCTTCCTGTCAGACCAGGTACTGGAACCAGAGGCTCAGTAGGAAAGGGGTGCTAAGAGGGCACAGGAGGAGGGCAAAAAAAGGGCACATGAGGATAGAGGGGAAAAAGGGCACAGGATCAGAGGGGGTAAAAGAAGGGGAAAGGAGAGAGGTTAAAAAAAGGCAACGGGGCCAAAGAGGGCACAGGAACAAGAGAGGCTAAAGTGGTCATAGGAGGGGTGACAAAGGAAGGCACAGTAGGGAGGACAAAAGAGGACCCAATAGAGGAGGGGGCTAAAGAGGGCACATTAGGAAAGAGGGCAAAATAAGAGCACATGAAGTGAGGGGCACAAAGAGGCACACAGAGGGGTTGGTGTGAAAAAGACACATATAGGGGTTGGGGAAGACAAAAAAAGAGACACACAAAGGGGTTAGGAGACAAAGAGTCACACAGAAGGCCTGGGGGGACTAACAGACACACAAAAGGGTTGAGGTGCAGGAGACACACAGAAAGAAAGGGGAAAGGGGGAAAAAGAAACACACAGAGGGGAGGCAGAAAAGAGACACACAAAGGGGCTTCGGTAGAAACAGATGCCTGTTGGGGGTAGAAACAGGCCTGCCAGCCAGCCACACCTGGGGGTGGGGAGGTAGCAGGTGGGGGGAGGGGCTTCCAAATACAGGATCCGCGGATCTGCCCTGGGAGCCAAATGCTCTATGTACACCCTTGTATCAAAATTGTATCACTCAGTTGTTGATAATTATTTTCTCATTAATGACTTTAGTACATTTTTGGGTGTTAGTCAATGCAAATCCTTCTCTTGAAGGTGTGACGTATATGTACTGTTAGAGTCAGTTCAACATCATGTAGGAAATATATTTGTTAAATATTTATTTTATATTAAAATCTGCTTTCACTACAGCTTGCCTTTATTTGAGAATTGTACTTCAGAGCCTTTTAGAAGAGGAGTGGATAGCTGTTTGTCAGATGGTTTTTTTTTTAACTAAATGTCCCATGATGCTTCACCAGTCTAGTAGCACTGGAAATTGCAGCAGTGGGAAACCTGCTTTATGTAAATTTGGTATCCCATATATTTTGTAAATTAAATCTTCTATGTTGTTCATCCAGCCTCATGGCAAGTATGGTTTAGAAATATTTGCACTGTCAACTGTCAAAGCTGATTTATTCTTTCTTTATTGCCCTATCACTAAACAGTCTTTATTTTGCTTTCTGTATGAAAAATAAAGTCCAAGAATTCAAGACATTTGGCTGTTCCAGAAAAATGATTTGACACAGTGCCTGATGCTTTTTCCTGGGCTCTTTGATTAGGCATCCATCAAAATCCCTTCTCTTTTTGTTCTGAGTGGTAGGTCACAGATGAAGAACACCTTGGTAAGCCAATTTCACAGTCATTGCTACCTCTTGTGCTGTCTAAGGACTTAGAGGCAGATGATCAGAAGCTGATTTCAGGAACAGGTCAATCAATAAACCCATTTTAGACTATTTCCAGCTGTGTTAGATAGCGAATTTTTGTCAAGCTGTACATTATTCGTCTGAAAGCTTGTAATGTTTGTTACTCGTCCAAGCAAAAGCCTAAGAAACATTTGTCCCTGAGATGCCTGAACTAATTTTATAATAGAGCACAAATTCTTTCAAAAATGTATTGACACAATTACAATTCATTTAATAAGTTATATAAATAATCTATTTTGCAAATGATGGCCATGATACCCTACTATGGAAATAGTCTACAGCTGGTGGAAGTGTGCTGGGGGTAGTCCTGGCTATCACTACCTCCCTCCTCCCCCTTCATAAACTGTCACCCCCTCTCATTTCTTCTCTGTGCAATCATTTCTATCCAGTACAATGCAAGCATATATATACGAATAGCTGATCTGTCAGGAGCCAGCCAGTTTGACAGAAAAAAAATGCTCTCATGGTGGCCCTCAGTATAAAGGTCACCTAATGCACCCACACAAGCCTGTAGCCTGTGGTCTAGATAAGTGGTCCCCAATCTAGTCCTCATGGACCACCAACAGTCTGGGATTTATGTATTTCCCTTTTTTATTCAAGCAGAGATACTTACAAAACCTGGACTGTTGGTCCTTCATGAGGACTG
Organism: Pelobates cultripes; assembly: GCA_933207985.1. Classification (NCBI taxonomy): domain Eukaryota; kingdom Metazoa; phylum Chordata; class Amphibia; order Anura; family Pelobatidae; genus Pelobates; species Pelobates cultripes. The sequence continues at coordinate 85,496,648 of OW240912.1, read as the reverse complement.
GGTTGAGGACCACTGGTCTAGAGGCATATTATTTCCATTCCTGGTTAAGTTGAATAAATTGTATTGTCTTAATACATGTGGATCTCCAGGGCTGCTCGTTCCCTTTGAACTCCCTTTCCGCTCTCGCCCAGTCTCCTTCAAAAGATCATTAAAAACTCACTTCTTTAGGAAAACATATCAATTAACCTATTAATAGCTTTCCCTCCCCGCTCATTGGTAATGCTTCATCTCCTACAACTGTGTCATCCAACAAACTAACCCTTCACTGTAAACTAATTTTTTTTCCACGTAGATGAAATACATCCTAACCTCACCTCTTGTGCCACTTTACCCTACTCTCTCTAGAATTTTTGCTCGTTTGAGCAGGGTCCTCACTACTATCTGTCCCTTCCAGCTCATCTTGTTAAAATTACATGTCTGTTAGTCCATCTGTTATACAGAACTACTGAATGTGTTGGCTTTTTATAAATAATAATAATTAATGACCTATGAAAGCAATATTTCTTTGAAATTACATAGCTGACAAAAGACATGCGTCCATCGAGTTTAGCTTTTCTCAGATCTGTTTTTGCTGTTGATCCAAAAAAAGGCAAACATCCAGTTTGAAGTGCTTGCAATTTTGCAACAAACTAAGAAGAAATTCCCTCTTGACCCCAGAATTGCAGTCAGATCTCTCCTATTACCCAATAAAATTAAAATGATATCCTTGAAAATAAGTATGAGTATTCATCCAGTTGCTGGTTAAACATTTGTACAAACTTTAATAAAACTACATCTTCAGGCAGACAATTCCACATCCTTACTGTTCTTACTGTAAAAAACACTTTCCTTTGCCTTATATTAAATTTTCTTTATTATAGTCTAAAATGTAAAACCTTGTGTCCTATCTAATGCTATAGAGAGGACACAAGGTCATGCCTTTAGACTCTAAATGCATGACCTCGTGTCCTATTTATAAATAGATTTTCAGACAATGGTTTGCAGTGACTCCAGATATATGTTTATATTGCTATCATACCCCCAGTGAGGTGCTGTTTGTAAACTAAAAAGATTTAAATTTGTTAACCTTTCTTCATAACTAAAATGTTCCATTCCTTTTATTAATTTTGGAGCCTGCCTCTGCACGTTTTCTAGTACCCTATTTTCCTTCTCTAGCACAGGTGCCCAACATTGTCCAACAGCATATTCAATGTGTGGTCTAACCAGTGATTTATAAAGAGGTAAATTATATTTTCATCCCGAGAATGAATGCCCGTTTTAATACATGACAATACTTTACTGCCCTTTGCTACTGATTATTAACATTGCACATTGTTGCCTAGTTTGCTCAGTCTATAGCAATTTCAAAATCCTCTTTGTGTGTTATCCCTAATTCACTACCAATACTGGTATAAGTTGCTTGTGCATTCTTTACCCCAAAGTGCATAACTTTGCATTTTTCTACGTTAACTTTCATCTGTCATTTCAGTGCCCAGTCCACCAATCCATCTAAATCTCTCTGCAGTGAAGTAATACCTGCTCAAATTGTATTACTTTACGGTTTTATGTCATCAGCAAACACTGAAACATGACTTGCAATGCCTATTTCAAGATCATTTATAAATACGTTAAATATAAGTGGTCCCAGAACAGAACCTTGAGGCACACCACTTACCACTTTTGCCTAGCTTGAAAATTTACCATTAATGACAACTCATTGTACTCTATCTTTAAAGGAACACTATAGGGTCAGGAACACAACCATGTATTCCTAACCCTATAGTTTTTAACTCACCATTTAGGTTGCTTACCCCATCTTACCCCCTTAAAAGTTAATAAAACTCACCGTATTTCCAGCGCCGTGTGGGTCTGGTGGTGCTGGCCCTGCCTCCTTGGTGACATCATTAGATATGCTGATTTTTAGCCAATCCCCATGGGGAAAGCACTGGATTGGCTAAAACCAGCAAGGGACGGGGCCAAATGCTGTTTTGGCCAAACAGCACCTGCATGGCGACGCTGAACGGCAGAGCTGCCTACTGTGCAGCACTGAGCCAGGAAGCACCTCCAGTGGCCATCTGAGGAGTGGCCACAGACGGTATCCCTAGGGGCAATGTAAACACTGCCTTTTCTTTGAAAAGGCAGTGTTTGCATGAAAAGGCCTGAAGGCAATGATTATACTCACCAGAACAAATACATTATGCTGTACTTGTTCTGGTGACTATAGTGTCCCTTTAAGCCAATGCTCAACATAAGAACATGAATTTTCATCTAGACTAATTTTAGTTTGAACACTAACCTGTTGTGAGGAACCGTATCAAACAGCTTGCAAAATCCAAGTAGATCACATCCACTGCAACACCCTGATCTATACTTCTTTGTAGAATGCAATTATGTTAGTTTGACATGACTTATGTTTCATAAAACCATGCTGATTATTCCTAATAACAATGTTCTTCCAAATAAATTCCTGAATATTATCCCTTAATAACTCTTCATATACTTTCCCAGCCACAGAAGTTAAGCTCACAGGTCTATATTTTCTAGGTAAATCACATAACTGATTTTGTTGAAAATAACTAGTTCCCCTCTGTAGCTAAAATATATTCATGGCTGAAATTAAAGAGCTTAACGGGACACTTCAGCTTGCTGGAGTACTTTATGTGTGAAGAGTGTGACCTCTTTTTTTCATAATACAAAAAGTTCAGATTTCAGTAGAAATGTGCACTTTTATCAATGAACCTTCTTACGTCCCCTTGGCTATCATTCAGACAATCAGTCCTGTTACTGCCAAGGCCACCTACCTTGCAAAGACTTCTCATTAAGTCTATGATTGGACACCAACACAAGATCTCAGCTGGGTTCGAAGGGAATGGCTTGTTAAGCTTCAAATAAGAGATCGAAAATGCATAATTAAATGCATATATTTTTTTTGGGGGGCAGGGCCGTCTTTAACGCGGGGCAAACGGGGCAGCTGCCCCGGGCCCAGTTTCTCTTGGGGGCGCCCGAGGCACCTGCCCCGTGGGCACCGCTGACCCCGGCGGGCGGGGGGCCGGTCAGGCAGGAAGGCAGGCGCGCGAGGGAGCACTCACTGCTTCCTCTTCAGCTCCCTCGCGCACCGCACTGATGCCGGAGCCGGAA
>OW240912.1:85458480-85488872 GCA_933207985.1 Pelobates cultripes | reverse complement strand
TGTCAGTGTATGTGTGTCTGTATGTTGATCAGTGTATGTGTCTGTGTGTGTGTGTATGTATGTCGGTATATGTGTCTGTGTGTCAGTATGTCTGTATATGTGCCTGTGTCAGTATGTCTGTCAGTACGTCTACCAGTGTATGTGTCCGTGTGTGTGTCAATATATGTACCTGTGTCAGTGTGTCTGTCAGTGTATGTGCCTGTTTATCTGTATGTAGTCAGTGTATGTATCTGTGTATCTGCTTGTGCGTCAGAGTGTGTACCTGTGCATCTGAGCCGCAACTTTAAACACAAATACACCCCTCCATTCAAACTTCAACACTACATATAAAACACACTCCTGCATTGAAACGTCAACACTACATACAAGCACACTCCTACATTCAAAAACAAACTACACATAAATGCACACTTGCATTCAAACTCCAGTACCACATACAAACACATTCACACAAACATACTCCATACAAACACATGCTTACATTCAAACATACAAACATGGCTCAGTGCTAAATACAACCCTGCAAGCATGGGAAATTGGTAGAGTCCCAGCTGTCAAAGTATTGTTGGAGTTGCACGACAGATGGGGTTCTACCTTTAGTCCAACCTTGCAATTGGGGGTCCCAATAAAATTCATTCTACTTTAGTACCGCCACTGCATTGGGATGGATGCCGTGATTGCATACCAGGGAGTGAGGGGCGAGAGCGGCAGGGCACAGGGGGCCCAAGCAAACACTTGCCCAGGGTCCATTCGTTATTAAAGACGGCCCTGATTGGGGGGTATATCTACTATCTAGTATTTCTATTTATTTTTTTATAACTCACAAGTGCTGTTTTTCTGTATTAGTTACAAGTAATACATAGGAAAATAGATCTGTCAACACTATATAAAATACCTGTTTCGGATGAAAAATATTGATTAATTGCTTAATTTATTTATTATTTATTTATTGTTAACACTCCCACAGTATTGCAGGTCTTGTATTTTGTTTATTGAGATATAGACGGACAGATGAACAGACAGGTGAGATTCCGACATAGACAGACAGATAGCGAAGTAAGTGTCCTTGAATGTGTCAGTGCAATTACATGAGTGCCTGTTTCAGGGGTAGATGATAAAGAGGATTTGGTTGGAAATACTGAATACTACTGAATATACTAAATAGCTATAAATTGCTCCATTATTTAATTTTTTTTTCTGTAACTTCCATCTAAATGACAACTTCTTCCCACTATTAGTAATTCACAGGTTTTAGAAGACTTCATATTTAAGGGCAATGGCAGGATTTTTAAAACAGAACCCAGTTTTGTACTCAAAGAACCAGCAACAATTTTCTGCAATTTAATAGCCCAATCTAAATCAAGCAAGTATGAAAAGTGAAAGTGCACTAGATCCAAAAGTAAAATGCAAGCTACTGACACATTATTCAACACTTTTTATTTCAATCATATTCCAGCAATTGTAAGAGGAATGTGAGTGATTTATAAATTCATATTTGACCTTTCAGAAAGTACGTTTTGCGATAAAACTAAATATGTAAAGGCCGCACCAACTTCATTTATATATCAGAAAAATTCACTAGGTGCAAACTATTTCATAAATTCCCTTTTAACGGTAAAAAATAAAATCATTCCAGTCTATTAAAAATAGTATATGTGCATTTATGTAGGGTACCTGAGACCATAAGTCATCCATAAATCTGTCATTTTGCTCTATTTCTGATTTTAGGTTGTTTTGGACTTAAAGGGACACTATACGTGCCCAGACCACTTCAGCTAATTTACAGGAAGTAAAAGAGGGTGGTGCAGTTTATATTTAACTTGTTCACCCTTTCCCATTGGTTCTCAGTATGTTTGGAAATACGATTGCGGACAGACTAACACCAGTGTAAGGTCTAATGATTTTTTACCACTTCGCGGCATCCATATAATAGTCAACATAGGTGTGCGCATGCGCATTATGTAATACAGATACGTGCATGTTTGCGCATCTGTATCAATGAGAATTTGTACATAGCAGCTCTATAAGTGCGGATGTGAAAGTAAGAGGGAAGTGTATATTGGACTTTTTATATATATCTATTTTAGCACAAAGAATGGCCATTAGTTTATAGCCCCGTTAGCGATGACATGGTGTGTTAGGACGTGATGATGTCATAATTGCTGATTGTAATACTCAGTGAGCGCACCTGATGGAACACACCTGTATTTTTATTTAGCCCCTCTAAGAGCACTGGATTGAGGAAAAATGGGTGGGCACTTTTGTTCTTAGTTTGATATATAAGGTACCTGAGACCATAAGTCATTGAGACTTCCTTGACAAAGGCAGTGGCCAAAAAGTTTGGGAAGTTTGGTCTCCAGCACTAGGTCAGTATAGTTGGTCATATACATGAAGGTAACCTTAGCGCACTTTATTAATATGATATAAGGTGTATATACTGGGTATATTTTGCACTTTCTTTCTACTTTGCACTTTATGTTGTATGCTGATTGTATGATATATTGTATTTTTCAATGAATATTTTTGGTGTGCTGTGGGTCTTTTATATTGAATTACAAGCATGTGAAACTCGCGGCCTGCAGGCCACATGTGGCCCACAATGAATATCTTTGCAGTTCAGCAAAGATATTCATTACTAATAGGGGGGTGGGGGCAAGGAGTAGTGGGAGGATCCGATTTGGCACATGGTGCGGATGGCACCATTTGGGTTATACCAGAGGCAGGACTCCGGATACTGCTTGTTGGCTAATATTGTTTGTGTTTTTTTAAACAGTGGAAGAGCTTTAGTATAGAGAGGTGCTGGGATTTAGTATAGGGGGGACTGGGATTTAGTAGAGGGGGGGACTGGGATTTAGTAGAGGGGGGACTGAGATTTAGTAGAGGGGCTTGCTGGGGTATAGTAGAGGGGGGTGCTGAGGTTTTTTTATACTGTACTTTTAGAAATAAACCTACATTTCTATGAAAATTTAAGTTTGTTTTTTTCCGAGCCATATAAACTTAAACCTTGTTTATTTGGCCTGTGCTAGCCTTTGAGTTTGACATGCTTGCTGTAGTATGTAATGTTGACACATGACTACCCCTGATGTATCTCACATGTAATATATAACTCATGTGTGTTCACACTTTGTGATCCTAATGGGTTAAATCACAAGAAAAGGCTCCAATTGTGCAATATAACCATACCATGTGAACCAGAGCCGCATCCCTCCTTAAAAGCGCTCACTTTAGTCAGAGACTTGCACTGGCCCTCCAATATGCATAACATTAATCTCAGGCACTCCGTGAGATTTCAATACTTTATTATCAAGAGTTAAAAAACATCTTTCATAGGCAGGTAAATGTTGCAGCGGGCTCGCGGTTTGGGAGATGCTACCGTCAGGTACACCATCTACTGTGGCTTCGCCCTGCTCTCTCTCCTCCCGGAACGCCAAGCACACAACATCACTGGCAACGCATTTCACTCGTTGCGAGCTTTCTCAAGGTCTATAGGTGCTGAGTCGGTTTAAACCTCCCCTTAATTTCTTTAATTACAGACATATTATTGACAATTATTGCTGACATATTATTGGTTAAAACATTCGAAATCTTATGCACAGAAAAAATGTCCATAGTGTAGTCCATTAAAAACATTTAATCTCTTAGTTGATACTAAAAAAAATCATAAAGTATGTCAATCTAGAAACTGTGACTTAAATCTTTGGGCTTCACCGTTACATATCAGGGATATACGTTAGATACTTATGTATCTCTAAGATAATTCTCCAATAACTTGCTTGTGAGTATCCCCTAGAGGGCTATCTTATATTCATCTCACTATTGTATGCTTCTATTAATAGAAAGATTTAGTTTAAAATTGCTATAAATATAATCTTAAAGGGATATTTCCCCTTTGTGGCTTAATTTATTAAAATGAAACATAAGATTCTCTGGGGGGAGGGGGCGTATAAATAGTATCAGTATAAAATTGTAAAAATACGTAAAAAGACATATAAAAAATAAAAAACAATAAATGGAACTATTAATTTAGAAAATGTACTAACTCAAAGTCAATATTCATACCATGGGGTGACAAATTCCCTAAATGAAATATCCATTGCATCTCACTTATGGCCAATTTCTTATTGTAATCCCCCTTTTTTATCCTTATTTACTCTGTCTATCCCACAGCAATATAGGTATTTAGGGTCACTATTGTGCTTAGATTTAAAGTGTGCAGAGACGCTATGGCCCTCATAACCTCTTTTGATGCTATAGACATGTTCCTAAATCTGTTTTTTCAGTTGTCTTCCAGTTCTCCCAATATACGGTAGTCCACAAGTACAGTACAATAAATATATAATCCCTTTAATGTTACACGTAATAACATCATGGATTTTTAATTATTCTCCAGTATGGTGGGATTTAAATGCTATGCATTTCCTATCTGACTTTGCGCATGCTCGGAATGCACCACAGGTTCCACACTTATAAAAACCTTTCTCTAGGTTAAAGGGGTTATGATGCGGAGCCCCTCTAAAGACTATACTTGGGTTTTTTGGTACATTTTTTAAAGATCTTTTTGATCTGTTGTGCTTGATCATTATAATTAAAAATGATAGGGATCTCGATTCTTCTTCCGTAGATTCTCCTATAATTCTATATTCCAGAAGATCATTTCTTTCTATTTGCCCCACTTCCTTCAGTGCCTGTTCTACACTTTCCTTATCATATTATTTATCTAAAAATCTTCCTTTCAGAAAATCATCTGGTTTTTGAAAGTCAGAGAACTCCATACAACTTCTCTTAATCCTTGTAAATTGGTTCTTCTGTATGTTGACTAGCCACGATGGTAGTGACAACTTGTCTTGAAGATGTAATTATTCACATCTACTTTTTTTTTTTTTTTTTAAGTTTTTGTTTTCAGGTTTCCTTGGTCAATAAAAATCTATAAAACTAAAAATTCAACCTTCTCACTGCTATGTTCAGCTTAACTTTTATCCTTTAAGTATTTGTGTTAAGATAATATATACTCACCCTCCCATCTTGACACGAACAGATTAGCATAGCTGGGTGCAAACCTCATTCCCATAACGGTCCCAACTGAATAATGCTGTTTTTTAAACTTAAAAACATTGTTAGTTAAACTCAATAGAATTTCCTCTATAACGAAATCCACTTGTTGAGATAGTAGATTTTCTCTCTCCAGGATTTCCCTACAGACTCTTCTTCCCTTTTCATGGTCTATATATGTATATAAGGTATTAACATGTTACCAATATCATCCATTCCTCCTAATCTCTGTTTAAATTGGTAGCAGATGAGTAGTATCTTTCAGGTGTGACTGCATTCTAGTAACAGATGGTTATAGGATACAATCTATATACTGGGATAAATTGCTAAACAAGGAGTCTATTCCAGAAATGATCGGCCTTCCTGGATTCTTAGGATTCTTTACATTCAAGAAATCATATTCCCGTTTCTTTATAATGCCCAAATTTAATCCTCCCTTCAAATATTCTTCTAGAATGTTCTACATATGTGGAGTCGGATTGCCATTTAATTCAACATATGTTTCCCCATCCAAAAGTTGGGAATATGCTTCTTTCAAATATTGTTCACAGGTCATAATGACAATCCAACCCTCCTTGTCTGCAGGTTTGATTACCATATTCTGATTTTCATTGAGTTATTTTAGAGCTCTACTCTCTTGCAGATATAAATTGTCTTTTCTCTTATCAATCTTTATTTTTCTAGATCCTGCATTACCAGTGTACTGAATGCCTTCATAGGGCCTGTTACCAGATGTTTTGGATACAATTTTGATTTGTTCTTCAATTCAATTCCGTGTGTTTAAAGTTTACACTCTTTGGTATTTCTTCTACCTAATTCACAAAGGGATTGCTTAAGAATCTTTTTTTTTAAATGACAATTTTCTCAGTAATTTGTTTACATATATGTACATATCATAATTGTTAAAATTCTTCATAAGTGCGAAATTTAGACCTTTATTTAGGAATGATATTTAGTCATTAGATCAATTCCTGTTACGTTGAAGATTTTCTGTCTCTCTCTCCTTTTTCTTAACTCGACCACCTCCCTTTCTTCCTCTTCACTTCTTTTCTTTTCTATAGTACTTTCATTTCCTATAATGTGTGGTCTTGTCCAATTGAGATTCCTCCCTAAAAAAAATGCTCCTGATCTATATCATTGAGAATCTCAAATCTAGTTCTTAGTATTGGGATATCCTGATTGGTCTGATGTTCTATCATTGCCTTTTGCCTGTTTCTTCTATATTCCCCCTGTTATTTCTTGGATCCCCGATTCTTATTGTAGTGTCTACATGATTTCCTTATCCAACCTTTCAAGTGTAAAATTTCTTTGTTGGATTATGATTTTGATTAATTCCAATGAGCAAAACTCTGTTATATTCCAAATTTTTATAAATCTTGCGTCATCCTCATCAAACGTGGAGTTTTTTTAAGAATCTAAGACCTTGTGGAGTAATATGATCTTTGTAGTATTTCTGCATAGTTATTACTTCCCATTTGATTCTAGCTTCTCTTGGTAAAGTTTCGATTTTCAGTACATCATCCAGGTGGCCATTGCTAACTAATACATGCATCTTGGAGTTGGAGGTTTTTAATTTAAACAAGCACTCCAAATTTTCAAAACAACTTCTGAAGCTTAAATGCTCCATATCTAGCTGCCAATCAGATATTCGGGGAATATGAGTAGTTTCTATAAAAGAAAAGCAGTTCTAAGTTTGATTTGTATCCAAGGTGCTTTCCTTTAAGTATCCAAAATAATATTAAGATATAAAATAATGTTAAATACAGAAAAGTGCTGCTGTCCTCTAATCTTCCCCGTGATAATCTCATAAAAAAATGATTTTTAAAAATACGCGTTAGCGCACTATATATAAACTAAAACAATTATATGAATCTATTGAATCACAGAATGACATAAGACACAGAAGACATAAACAAGAACTATAAACACAGCCTGGAGGGGGAGAACTGGGAGAGAAGAAGGCCAGTAAGTTGGTTATTGCAGTAGTTGAGAAGATAATTGACAAGGGAGTTGTTTAGTGGGGTCAGTGCTCAGAAATGTTGCCTATGTGGTTAGGCAGGTTCAAGAAAGTGACTGGATGTGTGGGATGAAGGACAGATTTTACTCAAGTGTAACTCTGAGGTAGCAGACTTGGAGTAATGACATTGAGAGATAGCAATGCCGTCAACAGTGATAAAGAAGTCAGAAATTGTAATTTAGCTGGGGGATAGGGAACAGCTCAGTATTGGGCATATTGATCTTTACATGGCAAGAGGCCATCCAGGAAGAAATTCCAGATAAGCAGTCGCTGAGAAAGGACAGAGGTAGGGAGAGATCAGGTGGAGAGGTAGATCTGAGTATCATCAGCATAAAGAAGATTTGAAGTAAGCTTACAAAGAGAATTATTAATGGAGAGGAGTAGAGGACTCAAGACAGAGCCCTGGGGTACTCCAGTTGACAGGGGCATTGAAGAGGAGCAGTCCTCAAATGAGATAGAATAGAAACTATTAGATAGATAATAATGGATCCAAGAGAGGACAGCATCATAGAGGCCAAGAGAGATGAGAGTCAATAGGAGGAGGGGATGGTCAACTGTGTTAAAGGCAGCTAAGTAGTGACATAAGATAGGAAGTAATTGCTGGTGGAGACATTTTTAGTGGATTAGTCAAAACAATCATTACATTGTTGCCATGATTAAAATGGAAGGTTTCTAGTACCATCAATTAAACAAATTTGAAACTTAATGATATAATAAAATAAACGTATATCACTGAAATTAGTATTACAATTAAAGTTCTGCAATAAATAATATAGAGAGGTTTTTTTAAAATTTATTTAGCTAGTGCTTTCTTAAATGTGTAAAGGGAAAGTAATGTCTTATTATAAGTGGTTTTTATATGAAATATATGGAGTAGCACAGTGTGTCAGGTTCATATACATACACATATATATATATATATATATATATATATATATATGTCACAAAATGCTTCTGTAATGCACTAATGTAATGCATAATTCAAGAGGAGAAAGAAGAAAGAAAAAGAAAGAAAGAAAGAATAATATCTGTATTATTGTAACACCTAAGAATGAGGCTGTATAGATGCAGCTCTGGTAGCAAAGCAGTTAATAAATCATTTATTAGTGTGTGGCTGGTACTCATTTTAATTTTGTCATCCCTGACTCATTGTAGCTTTCCTCCCTAAAAAGGATGCATCTCCCTTCCGACCACAGAAAAAAATGTGAAACACTATTCAACCCTTCCTGATAAAGTGGAATGGGTAAGGTATAATGGCCTAGCAAGGAAGTTTGATCATTTCCACTTGGAAGCTGCCGCACTGTGGATTGGCATTTCAAATGACTGAGTCACAGCTGAGAAGCAAGTCACTTTTTGGGTAGTTCATCTATAGCATGGGTCATGTGGAAGAAATTATAGTGGGATGGTAAAACAGCTATGTAAATAAGAAAACGTACACATGGTTTCCATGTGGGTGCAATTCTAAATATTTCAATGTGCTCGGTGAATTCATTACTTTATTTTGACAAAAATAGTTTGAATATGTATTAGAAAACTCCAAAGTCTTTGATTTAAAAACACATTATCTCTAATCTGGATACTTCGGGATATTACTGACATTTACTTAAGGGTTTATTCACTAAACAGTGAATTGTGCGACTTGAAAAATTAATTGCGCAATTCTGGCAAAACATAGGCAAGATGTGATAATATTTTCATCTCGTCCACTTTCACCTAAAATTGTGACATTCACTCTTACTTACAGGGTTATTTACAAAAGTGAGTACTCAAAGTGAATTTAAAATTTAAGGCTAGTGTCGCGAACTAAAAGAATAGCCGACTGCGGGAATTTTTCCAGTTCTGCTTTTTTACCCTTAAATTTGAAATTCCCTTTGAATACACAATTTAATGAATAATCCTGTTAGCAAATAAACCACTAAAGTGGAAAAAGCCAAAACAAAGAACGCTTTACTTTACTTCTCTTCGCTGAACCTCATTTAGTAGTGAAGTATACCTGTTTTGTACAATAAGTGTAATTTTATTTCATTGCTTTTTTAGTATTTGTATGCTTTGGGTACATAGCGATCAGGGCTGGTGCAAGGATTTTTGCCACCCTAGGCAAAGCCTCATTTTGCCGCCCCCATTGGCTCCGCCCCCTCCTGTAGTTTGTGCGTAGTGGAATGCAGGAGGGTGTGTATAGTGGATGAGGTGTACATGTATAGTGGATGCAGTGTGTGTAATAGATGTAGAGTGTGTAGTGTTTGTGTGTAGTGGATATAGCGTGTACTGGATGCAGTGTGTGTACTGGATGCAGTGTGTGTAGTGGATGCAGTGTGTGTTTGTGTAATGAATGCAGAGTGCGTGTTTATGTATTGGATACAGTGTGTAAAGTGGCAGTGTGTACAGTGGAAGGTGGCAGTATGTTTGTGTAATGGATGCAGTGTGTGCACTGTCTGTGTAATTTATGCAGTGTGTGTAGTGTTTGTGTGTAGTGGATATAGCGTGAAGTGGATGCAGTGTATGTTTGTGTACTGGATGCAGTGTGTGTAGTGGATGCAGTGTGTGTTTGTGTAATGAATGCAGAGTGTGTGTTTATGTATTGGATACAGTGTGTAAAGTGGCAGTGTGTACAGTGGAAGGTGGTGGTGTGTATAGTGTAAAGTGGCGGTGTGTAAAGTAGCAGTATGTATAGTGTAAAGTGGCGGTGTGTAAAGTAGCAGTATGTATAGTGTAAAGTGGCGGTGTGTAAAGTAGCAGTATGTATAGTGTAAAGTAGCAGTATGTATAGTGTAAAGTGGTGGTGTAAAGTAGCAGTATGTATAGTGTAAAGTGGCGGTCTGTATAGCGGAAAGTGGCAGTGTGTACAGTGGAAGGTGGTGGTGTGTATAGTGTAAAGTGGCGGTGTGTAAAGTAGCAGTATTTATAGTGTAAATTGGCAGTGTGTATAGTGGAAGGTGGCAGTGTCTATAGTGGTAGGTGGCAGTGTGTAAAGTAGCAGTATGTATAGTGTAAAGTGGTGGTGTGTACAGTGGCATGTGGCAGTGTGTAAAGTGGAAGTGTACATAGTGCAAGGTGTCAGTGAGTATAGTGCAAGGTGGTAGAATGAAGTAAGAAGTAGCAGTGTGTATAGTGCAAGGAGGTACCTGGTTATGAGTCTGGATGAGATGAGAGGAAGGGGTGCATAGCATGCACTGAGAAGGGACCCAGTCAGTACCATCTCGTCTTTCCAGCTGCTTCTCACTGCAACTCTTCCGAGAATGGCCTGCGTGCCGTGGAAAGCGTTGCTATATTAACCTGTGATAGGGTGAGTGTGGCAGGGTGAAAAGGGGTGACTGTGACAGAGTGAAAGAAGATGAATGTGACAGGGTTGGGGGTGAGTGTGAGAGTGTGATAAAGGGTAAGTGACAAGATTAGTGGAGGTTAATGAGATAGGGTGATTGTTGAAGAGTCATGGGAGGTGAGTGTGACAGAATTGGGGGAGTCAATGTGAGTTTTGTAGGGAATGACAGTGTGTGAGATGTGACATTGTGCAGATAGTGACATGGATGTTTTTGTGTGCAGTTTTATTGGAATGCTGATATATATGAACTGCCACATGCACAGATATGCACACACACTCAGAAACACACAGATACACAGGAGCAAAGACACACAGGTACACATACACACTAACACAAGTACGCATACATACGTAGACTGACACACAGGTATACATACACTCTGAAACACAGGTACATAGGTACACATAAGTACATAGGTACACATACACTCTGACACACAGATACACAGGAGCATAGACGCACAGGTACACACACACACGCTGAAACACAGGTACACATACACTCAGATATACATACACAGAAACACAGGAACACACAGGTGCACATAAACAGAAAAAACAGGTACACACACTGACATACAGGTATGCACAAACTACACACAGACACAGGTACATATACACATAACAATTTACATGTTTCCTTACTTTTATTGCAGAAGGGTAGAGCTGGCTGGCCTAAGTTGATTGGTGTTGGAGCTGGAGGCACCAGGCTTCCTCAGCACCTCTGCTCACTGTATGCTGCTGCTGTCTCCTCCCAAGCGGCTACCTGTTAGCTGGCCGGGAGGAAGTGACCTTACTAATCTCACTTCCTCCCAGCAGGCTGCGGGGGAACACAGAGACAGGGGCCATGTTTAGCGCAGGCAGCTGGGGAACACAGAGAAAGGAGCCTGGCTGTGACCCGCTATGGAGACAGAGTGACAGGGGCTCGGCTGTGACCACAAGGTTTAATATGAAGCTGCTCGGCACACAAACCGGGCGCTGCAATTAGATTTATGGCGCTCACTCAAATGCTCTTTTCAGAGCAGCGCCCGCGCTCCCCTTTTTTTAGTGCCGTGTGCGGCTTTCCAGCGCCGCGGCACATGTACCATCACCGTATGCATCGGCGCAGTCGGTTGCTAGTGGCACCCCTTCCAAATATGCGCCTTAGGCCGGCGTCTATTTTGCCTATAGGTGGCGCCGGCCCTGATAGCAATAACTTTCTTTGCCATGATCCTTTGTGTGCATTTACCTTTATCAAATGGTATTACTGAAACATATTGCATTCTGGGATTATACATAGCTCATGATGCACAAGATATGAAGATATGTACATTACTTCATTCAATAAATAGCATAAACAAAAAAAAAACAATTTTTTTATGATATTTTTGCCGAACATATTTTTTTTAAAGTACAGTAAGAAAAAAAAAATAAATAAATAATAATATATATATATCAATAAATATATTGGAAGTAAAATCTGAAATGCTAAATAAAAGATATAACTGCATAATATTGAACTTGGGAAATATTTAAAGGAATTATAATGTTAACATATGAATGTTTTTGAGTGATGGCCATACTTGCCAACAGTGGCATTACAGTCGAGTTGAAATTGTGTACCCATTAACAATACGCATTAGATGTGAAGAAACAGCTGATTTCATAAAAAACAACTGAGTAACACTAATATAAAAAGTTCAAAGTAGTTTTCAACTTCTATGAAAAAGTGGCTGAACTGCAAATACATCTGAATTAGATTTTTTTTCCAATTTGACTATTGTGGCCTTAAATTTGAAACTCACTTTGAATTCTCACTTTTGATGAATAAACCTGATAATATTCTTTGTCGTACATAATAAAAGTCCAGAACTAAGTATTTCTCTGCCTTTATTTGCAAGGTCAGTGAGATGGATGCTGTGAGTGAGAGAAGCCTTTGTAATGGAAGATGTAAATAAAGTTCCACCTAGTCATTCATCCCTCTTTACACAAGGACTAGCCTAATGTCTCCTGTGTGGTTCAAATAATTCCTTCACGCCTTAGTTTTGAAACAGCTAGCAGCAGACATGACTTCACCAAACTTTTGCCCTGCATAATTAATTGCATTACAAATGTTCAGTCTTTCTATATTTCTGTTTACTGTGCTGGTTTTCCTGAAACAAAATGTCCATATTCAAATTTATATGCACCGCTGAAAATACAGACTTAAATGGACACTCTGACCTGGACAAAAATATGTCAATTATTCAACTCCTTAAGGACGGAGGAAATTGTCCAAGTTCTGAACCAAATCAAAACCTAGAATTTGAGCTATATGTCTGTCCAACCATTTTTTACCTCTTTCATATGAAGTTCACCCACACTTATTATACATCATTTTGTTCAGGAGAAACAGGGCTTTCATTTCACATCAAATATTTATATGTGAAACATAACAGAATTCAATATGAAATAAAGCTAAAAAAAAGTACAAGAAATTAATAAATTGAGTTATGAAATTAAGTCCTGCATGGCATTTTGACTGTGAATTTCGTAATACTGTTAGCTTTTAATACAATAGAACACACATATTTGTATGCTGTGATGTGCCACAGGTACAAAAATTCCCCCATGTATAGCTTTTATGGGATCGATGTCCAACCTTATGGCTTCCCTGGGTCGCTTTGAGCCACACATCAAATATATAATATAGATAATGTATATCAATAATATAACTTTAAAAGCCATTTTCTTAATTTTTATATTTCAGTTGTTTAGTAGATAACTCCCTTATTTGTTATCCTTATGTGGGATTGCCATACCTAAGAATATCAAATTAGGGAGCTATCTACTAAACACATACATATACATGTGCACACATAAACACTGACAGACACATACAATCACAGACCTACACACACAACCACAAATCTATACACAATCAATCACAGACCCAGGGGGGCGTGGCCAAGACTCCAACGAGACTGGCAGCAGAGTAGCGGAGCTCCGTGCCGGACAGGAGAAAATAAGCAGCCCCCGGTCGTAAACAGCGGTAATGGAAAAAACTTCGTAACACAGCGGGGAGTACCCCAACAATAGATAACCCACCTGCAAAGTCCTCCCTGCGGAGATTCTTCACCGAACCAGCGGAGCCGCACCAAACAAACAAAATGGCGCCTGCGGCCCTCACACGCGGCAGCCAGCCACCCAGCTCAGCTCCATCAGAGGGCTCAGGGGACGAAGCCGACATCAGGGCAATACTTACACAACTGCCCTCGAAGAAAGACCTCACAGAAATGTTTCAGAAGCTGGAGAACTCCTTTAGTGAGAAACTGCAGGCAGTCACTGAAGATGTCCAGCATCTAGGCACCAGAGTGCAAACTCTGGAGGATGCCGAGGAAACAAATCAATGACTATGGACGAAATGCCACACTACACAAAACCAACATAAAGATGCCATAGCCTACCTCCAAAGAAAATTGGACGATCTAGACAACAGGGGGAGGTGGAACAATCTGAGGGTGAGGGGAATCCCGGAGTGCCTGGACTGGCCTCTCTAATTGCAAGCCCACACCGTTGCAGCAAAAACCCACATGGCAGAGAACACCAAGAAAGCGATGGCGGCAACCCCAGGCTGGGACCGAGACCCCCAGCAAAACCAGAGATAAAGAGGCCTGAGGACCACTATTGAAGTCCTTTTATATCCTTTACTTTAATCTCTAGATTGCTAAAACTGTATAAGGTTTACGTTGTTTTAACTAATTCTGTTATGCATAGATATAATTACTTATGATACCATTGCCGCCAATGACTTCCACTGATTTATATTAACCTGACCACTAAGGCCCCGTGACCCAAAAGCACAAACTACTGTTACACCAAGGGCCCCCGGGGGAACCCGGAACCGGGTACATCTAAAGGGACATAGAAACAGACCCCTCATGGGGACTATATAGTTCACTCCGAGTAAAGTCCCAGACACCCTGATCAGGGAGTTCCGAAAGACAGAACTCCACCCCCCCACAGAGAGGCGCTTAAACATTTACTTAGGGACACGACTCAGTCTCCCACAAGTGCAGCGCCAACTCCTTGTAAATATGTTGACTCTACATTGCTTCTGTGTATATAGTTTTTGGTTTCTTGTACCCACCCCTCACCCCCCCCGTGGCATACCTAGCCCTGCGGCTCCACTTCCGTATGAAGCAGCACGACCGACTAACCTACTATGATGGCACAAGTTAACCTAATGTCCTTAAATGTGAGGGGACGCAACACCCCTGAAAAACGCAGCACGCTGGCCCAGGAGATCGATAGACAGAGGGCAGACATCATATTCATTCAAGAAACGCACTTCAGGGGGGAGGCACAGCCTAGGATTAGAGCTAAACACTTCCAACAATCCTATTATAGCAACTATGGGAAAAGCAAATCTAGAGGGGTAGCGATTTTAACTGTGGTAACTAACACT
Source organism: Pelobates cultripes (assembly GCA_933207985.1). Lineage (NCBI taxonomy): Eukaryota > Metazoa > Chordata > Amphibia > Anura > Pelobatidae > Pelobates > Pelobates cultripes. Next base: position 85,474,061 of record OW240912.1, on the reverse strand, counting down.
ACAAAACGCCCCTACACATAGCACACAATGGCGACTTAACAAGACCCTCCTAGATGACCCAAGAGTAATCGAGGATATACGAACAACACTCCGCAATTACTTCTTAGATAACACAACTGCAGATGTATCAGACGCATGGGTATGGGAGGCACACAAAGGGGTAATTAGGGGACTCTTGATTAAATGGGGATCAAGGATCAAGAAAGAACAAGCACAAAAGCAGACTGCCCTGAATAGCCATACAGGAACAAGAAACATTACACAAACAGAACCCTACGCCAGAGATATTCCACAAACTAACAGGTCTCAGAATAGAACTTAGATCCCTGCTGTCCCTTAAGACACATAGGGCTGTCCAGTTAACATAGAAACATAGAATGTGACGGCAGATAAGAACCATTCGGCCCATCTAGTCTGCCCAATTTTCTAAATACTTTAATTAGTCCCTAACCTTATCTTATAGTTAGGTTAGCCTTATGCCTATCCCACGCATGCTTAAACTCCTTTACTGTGTTAACCTCTACCACTTCAGCTGGAAGGCTATTCCATGCATCCACTACCCTCTCAGTAAAGTAACACTTCCTGATATTATTTTTAAACCTTTGTCCCTCTAATTTAAGACTATGTCCTCTTGTTGTGGTAGTTTTTCTTCTTTTAAATATAGTCTCCTCCTTTACTGTGTTGATTCCCTTTATATATTCAAATGTTTCTATCATATCCCCCCTGTCTCGTCTTTCCTCCAAGCTATACATGTTAAGATCCTTTAACCTTTCCTGGTAAGTTTTATCCCGCAATCCATGAACCAGTTTAGTAGCCCTTCTCTGAACCCTCTCTAAGGTATCAATATCCTTCTGAAGATACGGTCTCCAGTACTGTGTACAATACTCCAAGTGAGGTCTCACCAGTGTTCTGTACAATGGCATGAGCACTTCCCTCTTTCTACTGCTAATACCTCTCCCTAATACCTCTCCCTATACAACAGCATTTCCTGCTGCTCTATTACATTGTCTGCCTACCTTTAAGTCATCAGAAATAATCACCCCTAAATCCCTTTCCTCATATGTTGAGGTTAGGACTCTATCAAATATTCTGTACTCTGCCCTTGGGTTTTTACGTCCAAGATGCATTATCTTGCACTTATCCACATTAAATGTCAGTTGCCACAATTCTGACAATTTTTCTAGTTTACCTAAATCATTTGCCATTTGGCTTATCCCTCCCAGAACATCAACACTGTTACATATCTTAGTATCATCAGCAAAAAGACATACCTTACCATCAAGACCTTCTGCAATATCACTAATAAAAATATTAAAGAGAATGGGTCCAAGTACAGATCCCTGAGGTACCCCACTGGTGACAAGTCCAAGCTTCGAATATATTCCATTAACTACAACCCTCTGTTGCCTGTCACTCAGCCACTGCCTTACCCATTCAACAATATTGGAATCCAAACTTAAAGATTGCAGTTTATTGATAAGCCTTCTATGTGCAACAGTGTCAAAAGCCTTACTGAAATCTAGGTAAGCAATGTCTACTGCACCACCCTGATCTATAATTTTAGTTACCCAATCAAAAAAATCAATAAGATTAGTTTGGCATGATCTCCCTGAAGTAAACCCATGTTGTCTCTGATCTTGAAATCCATGTGTTTTTAGATGTTCAACAATCCTATCCTTTAACATGGTTTTCATCACTTTCCCCACTACTGAAGTAATGCTTACTGGCCTATAGTTGCCCGACTCCTCCCTATTACCTTTCTTGTAAATGGGCACAACATTTGCTAACTTCCAATCTTCTGGGACTATTCCTGTTAACAATGATTGGTTAAATAAATCTGTTAATGGTTTTGCTAGTACACCACTAAGCTCTTTTAATAGCTTTGGGTGTATTCCATCAGGTCCCATTGACTTATTTGTCTTTACTTTTGAAAGTTGAAATAGAACCTCTTCCTCTGTTAACGAGAGGCTCTTTCTATGTGCAGGGTAATAAAAGTGGGAAACTGCTAGCACGGGCACTGAAGACCAAGCTCCAAAAATCCTTTATAACCCACGTCAAAAATAGCCAGGGACCACAATGCAACACCACCAATGACATAGCAGAGGCATTTAGCGAATTCTATCACAATCTTTATAACCTTACACCGCCGGAAGGTACCCCTCTGGAACTACAAGACTACTTGAGGGCCAACATACCTCACAGGGTCCCGACCGAGACAGCCCAGGCGCTTGATGAGCCCTTCTCCCATGAGGAATTCTCCTCAGCGATTAAAACAATGCCGAAGGGCAAAACCCCCGACCAGACGGCCTAACAGCTAGATATTACCAGACACTGACGGAAGACCTAGTACCACACTTTCTTAAAATGCTAAACGAGCTGGGACCAGGCACATCTCTTCCTGCCCCGATGCTGCATGAATCTATCACCATTATTCCCAAACCTGGGAAGAACCCTGAAGCATGCGGCAGCTACAGACCCATCTCCCTTATCAACCTAGACCTCAAACTGATAGCCAAATTGATTGCTAACCGTATTAAACCCTTACTGCCAGAACTGATACATCTTGACCAAGCAGGCTTTGTGCCAGGATGGGAGGCCACGGACAACACCTCTAGAATAATAAGTATCATACATGGAGCTAACACTAATAACACCCCAACAACACTATTAGGCATAGACGCAGAAAAAGCTTTCGATAGAGTAGACTGGAGGTACCTATTTGGAGTATTAGAAAATCTAGGACTAGTCCCAAAACTGAGAAACTGGATACACACACTATACAAAGGACCTACAGCCACTGTAAGGGTAAATAGACAACAATCAACACCCTTCCAAATAGGAAACGGCACTCGCCAGGGATGCCCACTTTCCCCTCTCCTGTTTGTCCTGGCGATAGAGCCATTCCTGACAGCGGTACGCAACAATCCCAAAATCAAGGGATATCGCTATCCGGGGGGGGGAGGTGAAGGTCTCTGCATTCGCAGATGACGTGCTCTTCTCCGTCACGGATCCCCACCACACACTCACTCAGGTACAAACAGAAATAAAGAAATTTGGCGCACTATCAAATTTCAAAATCAACACAGAAAAATGCGAGATACTAGGGATCTCCATACCACCGGCCTTACAGACTCAGATCAGAGAATCCCACAACTTCACTTGGTCACGAAAAAGTCTGACATATCTAGGAATTCACCTAACTCCATCAAAGACCTGTACGCACAGAACCTCCCGACCCTTATAGATACTATAGATCGAGACCTTAAAAAATGGGACTCACCCCAATTCTCATTAATAGGTTGGGTCAACATAATAAAAATGACCCTACCAAAAATATTGTACATGTTCCAGGCCCTGCCGATCCCACTCCCAGGAGAATTCTTCCGACGCATGCAATCCAAGCTCAGAAAATTCACATGGGGAAACAAGCCTGCGAGGTTGGCATACTCCACAATAACATCTCCACCAGGGGGGGGGGGGGCTTGGGCTTGCCCCATCTGTAGAAATATTATGTAGCAGACCTACTCACGCGAGTCAAGGAATGGAATAATGTAGATAAACCAAAAGCCTGGTACAAACTAGAACAGAACTTTGTGACAATGCCTCTCCATATGCTCCCCTGGCAGACATGCCAGCTCACAAAACTCTCCCCAACACATCACCCCCTTATCCACAACACACTCCGGACTTGGAGGAGACACAGAGAGGGTTGGGGACTATCCCCCGGGCTATCCCCGATTTTCCCTCTGGCTTACAACCCAGACTTCCAAAACGGACATGGGAGTGCCACTCTAACCCGAGTCACTGGAGAAGCTTGTCTGGAGGTAGCGGCAGTCCTGTCAGTAGACAACCCACCTAAAATAAAGACCTTCCCAAAACTGGGCTGCCGAGAGACACTACTAGATAATATGGACAGAGACCAGTTAACCCATTTCCTGACCCAATCGGTTCTCCCAATATGGAAAAAAAGGGACATGACGCCATTTGAATCTCTATGCACCCAGGGCAGTAAAACAAAACGGCCCCTGTCGGCCATATACCGCCTCCTCCAAATAGAAACTAGAGATGCTCATACCAAAGAAAGTGGATGAGGGAACTCCACATACACATGACAACTAGTGACTGGGCACACATCATGAACTCGGGGATGAAAGCCCCACTTAGCATAGCCCGCAAAGAAACATTTTACAAAAGAGTCACCAGATGGTACAGAACACCAGCCCTACTACACACCTACGGCCCACAGTTAGCGACCAGTGCTGGAGGTGCCAGGCAGCAGAGGGGGACATGGAACATATCTGGTTGGGATGCAGGAACATAGCCCCGTTTTGGAACGCTATACTTGCAGACATTAAGAAACTCCTATCCCTGAGGGCACAAATGACTCCCTCCCAAGTACTACTAGGGTGGCCACGGACTACGACAGACCCGTATAAACAGCAACTTGCGAACATTCTCATAGGAGAGGCCATTGCTTTGATACCTATGCTCTGGCGACAAACAGAAACACCCTCTAGAGAACAATGGGTCCAACGGGTAGAAAGGACTAGAGAACTAGAGGAGAGTCACTGGACAACCCAGGGCAAGAGGGACAAATTCTCCAAAACCTGGGAACCCTGGCTCACCTATTAGAAGTCCCCCCCCCCCGCAGGAACCACACCCTCGACCACCCGTAGCGAGAGCACCTAGAGTAGCCGTATACGGAAGCAGGAAGGCCCTTACAGCAACAGCTGGAAAAACCTAAACTTCATCGCAGAGAGGTAGCGACAGGATACCCCATCACCCACCCAACACCCTCCCACCTACCTCCCCTCTCCCAGGTTCCACCCTCCCCTACCCCACCACCACTATACTCTTTGAATTCATCAACATAAGACAGGGCTACGTAAACGAAAAGATCTGAATTAATAACTATGTATAATTCGACGGAACCCCACTATGTTATAACTATGCCAATTCCCTTGTCTCTTCTGTACCCCTTGTTTTGATGTTCCTTCTGGAAAACACAATAAAAATTATATTAAACAAAAAAAAAAAATCACAGACCCACACACACATACATTTACAGACCTGTACACACAATCACAGATATACCCACACACAATCATACACCTATACACACAATCACATAAATTCACACACAATCACATACATGCACACAAACACACGCACACAATCAGATCCACACATATACAATCACATACCTATACACACACAATCACAGACACACACACACACACACACCTATACACATAATCACAGATATATACGCACACACAATCACAGACCCGAACACACATAAAATCACAGACATATATACACAATCACATACATACACACAATTACATACATACTCACATATTTAATCAGACCCCATACACACAAAATCACACACCTATACACACAATCACATACATACAAACACATAATCACAGATACACACACATAATCACAGATATACACACAAACAATCACAGACCCACACACACAATCACAAACTTAGGCTTTATGGAGTTTTGGAAAGTTACAGGGTCAATAGTGCTTGCAAATTCATTTATCTGGAATTTTCCAATATATAATAATAAAATAAATAATTATATATAAAAAATATATATTAATACAGTTAGAATGAACTGATATATGTATATATATTTTATTTTTTTCCTGACTAATCATGGCAGCATATTCACATGGGTTAGCTCCTCCCCTTACAGCTGATAGGACAGGAAAAAGGAGGCTCCATCCCTAAGGTCCTCAGTCTTTTGTCCTGTCCTACAGCCCTTAGGACGTGAGCAATTTGCTCCCTTTACTTACGGACATGTATTTTTTTTTTTTTTTATCTTCATTACTTTATTTGCCTGTTTTACTGTAGTACATTATGCAGTTGTGCTTTTATGCTGTGATGCATTTAAGCTTTGATATCTTTAAACTAGTGCATTATACAGCTGTACCTTATTTTTAAGATTGTGGTACATTATGCGGTTGTGCTTTTACTAGGAAGCTGTGTGGCATTTAAAACTGTTTCATTTAAATTTGCATTTAATACTGTTGCATGTAATACCGCGAGTCATTGGAAACTGCAGTGCATTGGAAAACTGTAGTACTTTGAAGACTGCAGTGCGTTTGAAAACTGCAGTACGTTTGAAAACTGTGATACATTTTGGAAACTGTGTTACCTTTTATACCTTGAGACCTTTAGACTGTGGTGACTTTAAACTTTGACTTTTTGCACCTGGTTGCCTTTAAACTTCCTTGCAGGCACTTTTGTTATCTATTTTGCTTCCCCTCGGTCCCAGTGATTTATTCCCGGTTCCCTGGGTGTTTAGGGGCCATGTAGGCTTCAGACAGAGTTCTCTAAACAGCAAACACACTCGGAATAGGCCCACATGTGCAGTTTGTGCCTTAATAGGCCTAATACAGATGACTTGCATTGTGGGAATACAAGTTGTGGCAGCCATCTTGGATAAGGGCAATTGCCAGAAAGTACCTAAAATAAAGGGAAAATTACAGTAAACATACCAAACTTATTTGGTAACTATTTGCAGGGTCTCCAGACATGGATAAGTGCTGTCTTCAGCATGTTTTAAAGCTGTTTCACTGGTTTCTTATAGAATTTAACAGTGCACTTTTTTTTACTTGATACTTTACCACAGGTAATATTTAGTTATTAATATTTGTCAGATGTCTGAATCTTCACCAGGATCTGGTTATGAGGCAGGTTCAGGATACACTGACTCAAACTTAGAATTTTAGTCTGATGTACATATTTTCCTGTTTTCGACTTTCCTAAAAAGGTAATGCAAAAGGTGACAGTGGAAGACCGTGTCGACTCTAATTCCTATGATGAATAAGATAATTCTGGAACCTCCAAGGGAAATTCCAGCACTTCCAGACCTATTACAAGGCCCCTTGACACACCAGGATCCTCAAGTTCTGGTGTTGATGCGGGAGTCCATATTAGTATAGGCATCCCTGAGACGGTCATTGAGATCCTCTTACAATCCTATACATGCTTTACAAAGCTTGACATGCTTTTGTCTGTTGGAATTACTCCTCGTTCAGGCCTTGACAGGTTCTGTGTTATAATACTCTAGAGGAGCACTTAGCTGCACTTTGCTTCATATAGGCATTGATTGAAATCATGCCTCCACTGAGTGTGGTGAAGCCAATATGTGACGTACCACTGGTCTCACGGGCCCTGACTAAATAATTATTCAAACTTCTAGAAGGAGCTTCCATGGTGGTAGCACAGAAAGTGCTGGTGGCTGGTACCCCAGCAAGGAGAATGGGTGAACTCCAGGCTTGATCCTGTGAACCCCCTTTCACTACTTTTCAACAGATATGGTCGTCTTGTTTTTGTCTCCTGAAGATCCTGCCTAAGGTGAATGCTTATCTATGTCATTCTCTACCTGTACTGAAGGGTACCCATTGTGCTTTGCTGCATGTAAGCAACAATTGAACTCAAGCCTCCGCTGAGGGTGTTGAAACCAACATGTGACATACCACTGATCTCACTGGCTCTGACTAAACCATCATTTGAACCCCTAGCAGGAGCTTCCATGATGTTAGCACAACAGGATATGGTTGTTTTGCATGTAGCACCAGAGATCCTGCCTAAAGTGAGAGCCTTTTAATGCCATTCTCTACCTGTACCAAAGGATTTCGGGGCATTCTCCACTAGTGCTGTTGCAGCATCTTGTGAGCTTCCATGGCAATGGTCTCTGCTGAAACTTTGTAAAGTTGGCATTTGGACTTCTTTGAACTGGTTTGTCCTGCATTACATATTGGACATTGAAGCAATTAATGAGGCACAATTTGGACGTCACGTCCGTTCTCTATGCTGGAGGGTATCAGGGCACTCTCCTCGGCTGTAAGGGGATGAGCTAACCCATGTGTATATGCTGCCGTGAATAATAGCCAGAAAAAAGAAAATTACGGTAAGTATGAATACATTTTCCGCTATATATATAAACATATATACACTGCTCAAAAAAATAAAGGGAACACTTAAACACCACAATGTAACTTCAAGTCAATCACACTTCTGTGAAATCAAACTGTCCACTTAGGAAGCAACACTGAGGGACAATCAATTTCACATGCTGTTGTGCACATGGGATAGACAACAGGTGGAAATTATAGGCAAATTAGCAATAGAGGAGTGGTTCTGCAGGTGGTGACCACAGACCACTTCTCAGTTCCTATGCTTCCTGGCTGATGTTTTGGTCACTTTCGAATGCTGGCAGTGCTTTCAATCTAGTGGTAGCATGAGACGGAGTCTACAACCCATACAAGTGGCTCCGGTAGTGCAGCTCATCCAGGATGGCACATCAATGCAAGCTGTGGCAAGAAGGTTTGCTGTGTCTGTCAGCATAGTGTCCAGAGCATGGAGGCGCTACCAGGAGACAGGCCAGTACATCAGGAGACGTGGAGGAGGCCGTAGGAAGGCACCAACCCAGCAGCAGGACCACCTGCCTAAAGTGATGCTATGCACTGGCCTGCCCGTTCCCCAGACCTGAATCCAATTGAGCACATCTGGGACATCATGTCTCGCTCCATCCACCAACGTCACGTTGCACCACAGACTGTCCAGGAGTTGGCAGGTGCTTTAGTCCAGGTCTGGGAGGAGATCCCTCAGGAGACCATCCACCACCTCATCAGGAGCATGCACAGGCGTTGTAGGGAGGTCATACAGGCACGTGGAGGCCACACACACTACTGAGCCTAGTTTTGACTTGTTTTAAGGACATCAAAGTTGGATCAGCCTGTAGTGTGTTTTTCCACTTTAATTTTGAGTGTGACTCCAAATCCAGACCTTTATGGGTTGAAAAATTTGATTTCCATTTTTTTATTTTTGTGTGATTTTTGTTGTCAGCACATTCAACTATGTAAAGAACAAAGTATTTCAGAAGAATATTTAATTCATTCAGATCTAGGATGTGTTATTTTTGTGTTCCCTTTATTTTTTTTGAGCAGTGTGTGTATGTATATGTGTGTGTGTGTGTGTATATAAATATATATATATATATATATATATATATATATATTATACAATTATGACAGTATATATATATATATATACACTGGTTGTGGATTTTTCCAATTCCACATTTATCATACTAGGATTAAGATTTTCACGGTATGTTTCTTTTAGCACAGATTTTTTCACTTATGAGCATTTTTATTTGGATGTAGGATGTATATTAGGATCCCTGATAATATAGTTCATGCACTAGTATAATGGTGGATAGAATCATTAATTTTTGGAATCATTATGTGTCCCTTGTGATACTGTAGGTGATAGATTTGTATGTTGATACCTTTCCCTCCTCTCCTTTTTAATGTTAGTGCAAATAGAGGCTATATTTCATATTTCCACTAAGGTGAAGGACAGATATAGAGATCGGGGAATCTCTAAAACGGATGCGCATGTGTTCGGCGTTACCATGACTATAGGTAACGCAGCTAATCAGGAAGTAACTGAAGGGATGTTTGTTAGACGCAGTTGGCGTCTCGATCCCCATGGCAACGATACATGCGTAACGATGTTACGCACATCACATGACCATGTATGCGGAAGTGGGAAATTGCCGGGCGCGAATTTCATTTGAGCGGATGCTCATGAGGAGGGGAGTTTGCTTTATCAACACACCTGAAATGTGAGTACTAATTGGACCTATGTTCTTTTTTAAGCTATGTTTGTTTCATTTATATCTTGTATGCTGTCCTGATGAAAGCTCCCAAGAGGAGCTGAAACGTCGATATATGGAGTAAAGTATTTTTTACTTATTTAAAACCCTGGGAGTGCTGATTCTTTATTTGTTTTGTATATATATATATATGTATATATATATATATATGTGTCATTCTTAGTGTATATGTATATATTATTTATATATAATTATATTCGTTGTATTAATTATATATTGGGGTATCTGCCTGACAACCCAACCCTGTAGCCAATCTGAGTCATGTCATTGTGGTGCCACCAAGATCACATGACTCAGATCAGATAGGTTGTCAGCAGAAGGACTGCCTGGGTACTTCTTGCAGAAAAACCTTGCTGATCTGGCTGCTGCTCCAAACCTTGTATAACATCAGTATTGTTACATAGACTTTACTAGTTCATGGCTTTTATCTTACCTTAGTGTTACCCCCTCTTTAGACCGGGCTCCCTCTTTCATCACCCACTAAACATGTGCAATTTGTTTCGATCCGAATTCAAATTCGGACGAATTTCAGCAATTTGGACATTCGGATGCTTTGCCGAATTGCCAAACCGAACCGAATTGCGGAAGTGCTGAATTGCCACAGTGCCGAAGTGCTTCGGATTTCTGAAAAGTAGCAAAACAGGAGAGGGAGGGAAAATTATGGGAATGATGACAGGAATCTAACCCAACCCCTTACCCCTACCACTTACCCCTAACCCTACCGCTAACCCTACCACTACTCCTACCCCTACCCCGAACCCCTACCTCTAACCTAACCCCAACCCTAACCCTACTAGGGTGAGGGAATTGCTGTTAGGGTTAGGGAATTGCCGAATTCCCGGATTGCTGAATTCCTGAAGTCCTGAATTTCGGAAGTGCTGAACCGAACCGAAGTGCCTAACCGAAATGTCGTATTCCCGAATTTTGGAAGTGCCAAAAGTGCTGAAGTTCCGAATTGCCGAAGTCCTGAATTTTGGAACTGCCGAACCAAACCAAATTTTTTGGCCATGCACATCCCTATCACCCACTGTCACCATGTCTTCCTCCTCACCACAGTGCCCCTATCTTTCTCTGTTGCTTTTTTATCATGTTCTCACTGCAGTTTTACCCTGTCCCTCTAGTGCCCCATTATTCCTTAATCCTAACATGGAGATCACATTTATTCACACCGCATTTCACATGATCTCCGTGTTACTATTTTCTTCTCCCTACTCCAATATCACCCCTTTCCTACCGTTTGTCTACAACTTTACCCTACCCATCCTCATTTCAGGTTCTCCATTCCAAAGTGCTTCTCACTTTTCTGTCACAGGGGCAGACTGACAGAAATGTAAGGCCCAACATGAAAACTTAGATTGTGCATCCCAACGCTTCTAATGAATCTTCTGCAAAGCGAGCAGTTACACAGCAGGCAATATAAAAATGAAAAAAATGAAAAAAGGCTGTGTATAGGTGCTTCCCCCTATTGCATGGAGGGAGTCACTACACAGCGGTCAGAGATAGTGGTACCAGCTCCACTACAGGGCTTCAACCCAATATATAACCAAAAATAATATAATTCCTAAGAGTCTCTAAATTAGAGTGACTCTAAACCTGGTTTTGATACAAAGTCCATAGTAAGTAAAATAACAAGTGATGGTAGTAAATCTGAAAACTATGCTTGGAATGTACATAAATTGAAGATAGTAATAGACCCAACCATTATATATTTCCTCAAAATGCTAATAAAATTAAAAAAGGAAAAAGGAAATGGGAGTAATCAATTTATTGAAAAATAAAGGCACTATATAACTGAAATAATGGTTGGATCAAGAGGATATACTCCCATCTTAAATAGAGTGACCTAATCGAAAAGGTCACTCTATTTAAGATGGGAGCACTAGGTGTTTAGCACTTTTTTACCACTTCTTTGTTTTACTTTTGCTTGGAGTGTCTTACTTTTATTTTTTACCAATGATATACTGATAGGCTTTATCTTTAGCCTTGAGGGACAGTTTAGAACACCCATGAAGGTGTTGGTTTAAGCTATTTAGGGTATAATAGCTCAGTGGCTTTTTCTCTTTACTCTCTAATGCTGAAGCTAGGCTTTTGAGGAGAATCTTTTTGTTGTAGGAGGTTTTATCACTTTTTAGCCTCTAGGGACAGATTACAACACCCATCAAGGTTTTGCTTTCAATTACCTAGGGCTAACAAACTTAGTGGCTTTCTTTTTCTCCACTCCCTAATTTAAAGTCAGGCATTAGAAGAGAACCTGCCCTTCTACATGGGAATCAATATAAGATTAGGTGAATGATTGACTACACCTCTCTATCCTGTCCTCTATGCATATATATGTTTAATTCACTGCTTTCAAATGTATTACCTCTAAATGTTTAGATCTGTTGATCCAAGTATTGAATTATTTATTCTCTGTTAGGGATCAGACTCCCCTTGCTATATACAGATCAGTAACGTCTAAATAGATTTGGCAGTGTATCTACATATATAGATGATCAGTATATCCTCTTGATCCAACCATTATTTCAGTTATATGGTGCCTTTATTTTTCAATAAATTGATTACTCCCATTTCCTTTTTCCTTTTTTAATTTTATAAGGCATTTTGAGGAAATATATAATGGTTGGGTCTATTACTATCTTCAATTTATGTACATTCCAAGCATAGTTTTCAGATTTACTACCATCACTTGTTATTTTACTTACTATGGACTTTGTATCAAAACCAGGTTTAGAGTCACTCTAATTTAGAGACTCTTAGGAATTATAATATAAAAATGAAATGATGTAACCATTTTTTCTTCCAGAGATAAGGAGCCATGTAGATGTTCTGTATGTGTACTTCTCATCCGGCATGTTCCAACGTCTGTCCTGAGATGTTTAACCACTGGGAGAGCCTGCAGTAAGTAATAAGAAAATAGTTCAGAAAGCTTTGGCTCTTTGACATAGTCTTTCCTCAACCATTCAACATGCTTCATCATATTACAGACATGCACTCATCCACACACAAACACACATTTCAATTCACATACATAACAATCTCAATGACAATTGTTTGTAGGTTTTACTTTTTCAACAAGCGTCATCCTGAATTATGCAAATAAAATGCTGTCCTGTGGCCACAATCTTCTTGAATATGGGTCCGAATGACAACTCTTTGCTGGGAGGGGCTCAATCCCAGTTCAGTTTCTGATGTCTTTTAGATTGCTACTTTATCTTAACCCTTATTAGCATCCATCTATGTCAGGACCCCTTCATCTTCCTTTTACTATATGCCAATACCCTTTACTTAAAAAACAAAAAAACCCTGATCTGTTTCCCTTTACTTTATTAAAATTTCCTCTATATACTTTTCGAATGCCATTTAATCTCTACATTTCTTACATATTGTGAAAGTAGTGATCTATTTCACAATATACTAACACCATCTAACCTCTATATTTTTCATTCCTCACCTATGTGCAAGTCTCACTCTAACCAGACATACCATTACTCATTTTGCATGATATGTGATATATATTTTTTCAAACCTGCCGTCAGTTTGCTATCCTGACAGCATCCACCAAAACCAGCAGTCACCAATGCGGGAGGACAGATATTCACTGAACTTAAATGGCCATGAGCCTTGGGGACCAACCCTTTCTGCAAGTCTAACTCTAAATCTTTGCAAAGATACTACAAAGAATACAGATAATATGTGTCCTCGTAAAATGCTTGTACTCTTATCAGTTGCAAATTTGGCCCTTCTTTACAGACTGCTAAGCATACAGCCTACTGACACATCAAGACATCAGTGGTAGGCAACCAATGGCACTCATGCTATGCATGGACTGTGAAGTCTCTTTGTATGACAAATGAGGCTGCCAGATCTAAATAGTCTGGCTGGAGAGATCAGTGGATTTCCCCCAGAGCTGGCCCAACAGAGTTCCATGTGTGACCAATGGCTGAATAGGCAGGGAAAGTCTGTGTGTGAGTCAAAAACAAATATGTAGGTATTGGACAGATCGCCCACTGAGTGCAGTCACTTGCTATGATGTAAATATGCAATTAACCTGGTTTCAAAGTTGCACTCTGAGCAACACTGCAGATAAGGTATAATGGTTATGGGTGTTATGGGCAATTCCTCAAATCATTTAGGAGATGTTTGACAAAATGTGGGGCAAAAGAGAAAAGGCACAGGGTGGCTAGAACAGTTCTCTTTAGGTCAAAAGTTAGGGGATATTTGGGCTTGCCTAGTTTGTGAACTTATTATGCGGCAGCACAGTTGCCCCAAGTTCAGGTATGGCACTCTCCAGTCGGGTACAGCAGATGGGTTGACCATGAGTTGATCTTTTTGCCCCAGATCAGTGCCATCTTACCAGCATTATAGAACCCCGGGCAAAGTGGTTCACTGGGGCCCTGCCTACACAACCACTCACCGGCATAAAAATCTAAATTATCGATACAATAAAGCTTATATTTATTGGTACCTCCAACAAATTAAACACATACATACAACACACATACACAGCCTTCTAAATACATATACACAGAGACTTCTGAATACACGCACACAGACAGCAGAGTACACACACAGACTGCTAAATATACAGACTGCAGTGAGGGGTGCGGTGTGTGTGAGGGAGTGCGCTGTGTGTGTGAGGGAGTGCTGTGTGTGTGTGAGGGGATGCAGTGTGTATGTAAGGGGGTGTGTGTGTATGAGGGGTGTGTGGTGTATGTGTGTTAAAGGTGTAGTGTGTGTGTGTGTGTGGGCGCAGTGTGTGCATTGGTGCAGTGTGTTTGTGAGGGGGTGCAGTGTATGAGAGTGCAGTGTGTGTGTGTGTGGGTGCAGTGTGCGAGGGTGCAGTGGGTGTAAGCGCAGTGTGTGAGGGTGCAGTGAGGGAAGAGATGTAATGTGTGTGTGAGGGTGTAATAAGTGTGAGGGGGTGCAGTGTGTATGCATAGAGTTTATATTGTGGGGGTGTCTGATAAGATGTATAAGGTGTATATAATTTTTTTTTAAATCTAAAAAAAGGAAAAAAAACTTTGTCCCCCCCTTATTCTTACCTTTGGCCATGGGCGCATTACAATCTTTGCAGGTCCAGTTGTGGCGCATTTACTTCAGCCTGCAGCTCCTCTGGCTGCAGGCTGACTTAATTATTCTCCTCTTGTGAACTATGTTGAAGCATTGCCATGATAATGCGGGGCAACAAACCACACAGCCTGCTTGTGGGAGGAACTACTGCCTTCCTGGCCCTCTTGCTTCAAGTGCCCGGTGTCACATGTTCATCCTCACCTTGTGGTGCCCGTAATAGCAAATGCCTTTCTGGCATTAACGGAGGTGCTAGTCAGCAGTCCTGTGCAGTGGCGTCGCCAGGGGGGGGCCAGAGGGGGCCATGGCCCCCCCTACATCATGCTGTGCCCCCCCTTGGGCCCCCCAAATGCTGGACATGTGTTTCAATTATATTCCCTCGGGCTGTAACAATCTGTTACAGCCCGAGGGAATGCAGTGCTGGGGGCTGTCTGTGGCCAGAGGGAGCACTGACAAGCTCCCCGGCACCGGCCCCACCCCCAAACGAAGCCCCGCCTCCTGCACATAAGCCCTGCCCCCACAGTAAAGCAGCAGACCATGCTGCTGCAGAAGATGGCTGCCTGACCCCCAGCAACATCTTCCAGTAACAGGTAGGCTTACTGTGTGTGTTTGTGTGTATGGACATAGCAGTGTGTGTGTGTGTATATGTGTATATGTATGGACTCACACACTGTACACACACATATTGCCCCCCCATACACACATTGCCCCCCATACACACACACTGCCCCCCATACTGCTCCCCATACACACACACTGCCCCCATACTGCCCCCCATACACACACTGCCCCCATACACACACA
>OW240912.1:85212523-85458380 GCA_933207985.1 Pelobates cultripes | reverse complement strand
GTGTATGGACTCCGCAGTCTATCAATAATTAAAATTCCTGTGAGTTGTTGTGTAGGAAGGGCCCCAGTGCATTGCTCTGCCCAGGGGCACTTAACTCTGTTAAAATGGTACTGCTTGTGTGTGTCAGTGAGCTTGTCTTTAGTGAGCTTGTGTGTGTCCCTAAACTTCTTTGTAGTGAGCCTTCTCTGTTTATACAAGTGAGTTTGTCTGTAGTAAGCTTGTGTGTGAGTCAGAGAGTTTTGTCTGTCAGTAAGCCTATTTGCGCATGTCAGTGAGCTTGTGTGCTTACTGTACTATATATATATATATATATATATATATATATATATATATATATATACATATATATTATTTTTTTTTTACTTGTAGGAATGGCATACATTTTTTTTTCCAGGGCTGATTTGGATTCTCAGGGATTCCCAGTTTGGCTCTGCCAGCGAGTGCACTTTACCGCTGAATCATCTGTGTGAGTTGCCGCACACTTTAGCCCTGTTACACACGTCTGGGAGCTGCTGTTGACAGGTACTAGTAGTCTTGAGATTGGGACATGGGGTATATGCTCAGCTACCTGTATAATACAGATCTGTGTGTATATAATATCCCGGGATAGTCAGTGCTTCCTGTATAGTGCTGCTCTCTGTATAATACAGGCCTGTGCCTGTATAATATCCTGGGACAGTCAGTGCTCCCCGTATAGTGCTGCTCTCTGTCTTGGGATATTATACACAAACAGACCTGTATTATACAGAGAGCAGCACTATACAGGGAGCACTGAGTGTCCCAATTTATTATACACACAACCCTGTATTATACAGAGAGCACTGACTGTCCAGGGATATTATACTCAGACAGTAATTGATAGCTGTGCTGCAAAATGTCCTTTGAATTTTTTTTTCAGATGTTGGCAACTATGGCACTGTATCTAGCGTAATCTGTTTGTTTTTTTTAATAATTCCTGGTGGAAAATAATGAATCCTCCACCAGGGATTATTAAAAAAACAAAACACATTGTGTCGGGGGCGGGGCTTAACATGCGACAGGGGCGGGGTCAAACTGCGGCGAGGGCGGGGTTAAATGTGCCCCCCTACCTTTGTCCCTGGCTGTCCATGTGCCCCCCCTAAAAATGAATCCTAGAGACGCCACTGGTCCTGTGCCGGTGTATCTCACCACTGTGGCATATTGAAGGATGCCGGCCACTGCGGATCCATTTCAATTTGTAACCCCACATTCGCCCACGGTACTGATGACGTCGGCGTGCGTGTCGCGTCACGCAAAGGACGCGCACGCACGTTCTGGGGTCAAAGGCCAGGTACGGCCAATCGGATCTGAAGGAGGCTTATTTAAACTCCTTTTTCTTTTTCCTCATTGCCCTGTCGTGGTTTCCCTTAGTAGGTTTTCCGAGAGTGTGTTCCTGAGCGTTTATTTCTGGTTATTGACTTTGGCTTCGTTTGACTTCCCTATATTCTGGTATCCTTCACTTTTGGCTTTCCCGCATCGTTGTGTCTCATTCTGTGTCCCCGACCTTGGAAAGTATTCTGACTATTCTCTGGTACATTAAGTCCGGCCGTTCTTCTTTCCAATCCAGATGACGCTCTAAAAACCTCTGCGAATAAACTTTTATTTAGAATGAGTTCTGCTGCTCGCAGAGCACTGGTAGAAACCAGGCTTCTTGTTTCCCCCCTCCCATTAGGGCAGTAATTCTTAAAATTAAGGACAATATGCAGAGTGAAATCCCACCGGTAAATAAATGGAGACAGACAGGGCTGGTGCAAGGATTTTTTTAGCTACACAGGATTTTTTAGCCCCCCTTTTTGAATGTCTCACCCCTTTTGTGCTCTAGTGTATTTTATTCCCTCTTCAGTGTGCCTTACAGCCCCCTTTGTATATATCTTACTTCCCCCCAGCCCCTTTGCATGTCTCTTACCTTCAGCCCCTTTCTGTGTCTCATTTTTACCCTAGCCCCTTTCTGTGTCTCTTTTTTACCCCAGCCCCTTTCTTTGTCTCCTTCTCCACCACAGTCCATCTGTGTGGCTCTTTTTCCCCTCAGTCGGTTTTGTGTTTACCTCCCCTCCAGATCACTTTGTGTGTCTTTCCTCCACACTTTGTGTGTCTTTCCACACAGGCATCATTTTCCAGGCACACAGTCAAAGTCATACAGGTACACTGTCATGCAAACATAGAAATAATCATACAGAGACATAGAGACACAGAGACATAAGTCAGAGACATACAGACACAGTCCCACAGAGACATACACACATACAGACATGCATGCATACAGAGACATGCAGGCATACAGAGACATACATGCATACCGTCATACGGACACATACATACATAGATACAGACAGACATACAGGCATGCAGAAACATCCATACAAAGACATACAGAGACATACAAGCATACAGAGACATGCAGGCATACATACAGAGACATACATGCATACAGAAGCATACCATCATACAGATACATACATATATACAGGCATACAGAGACATACAGGCACACAAAAACATACATACAAAGGCATACAGACACATACATGCAGAGGCATACAGAAACGTACATACAGAGCCATTCATACATAGAGGCATACCGTCATACAGACAAATACATACAGGCATACAGAGACACACAGACACATACATACATACGTACATACAGAGACATGTAGGCATTCAGTTACATACATGCATACAGAGACACACATACATACATACATACATACACACATGCATGCATACAGAGACATGCATACATACATACACAGACAGTCACAATTACATACTTACATCTGTTCAATCGGGTTCTTGAGGTGCATGCTGTCTGGCTCAGTGGAGTCCTGGCTTGCAGCCCAGCCTCATCACTGGGCACCAGCCGTGCAGTACACAGGGAGCAGGGATATGATGTCATTCATATCCCTGCACCCTGCACACAGCCTGTGGTAGACACCAGTGGCGGATCCGGGGGGGGCAACAGGGCAATTGCCCCCCCCAAGAATACCGACGGTCTCCCTCTCCCTCCCCTACCAGCCCTGCAATGTGCCTGCGGACCGGAGGGGAGATCACAGATCACAGATCACAGATCACAGATCTCCCTCCCCGGTCCGCAGGCACTGTCCTGGCAGCCAGCAGGGGAGGGAGAGGGAGGGAGTGAGAGGGAGGACCCGGAGCTCAGCCTGCAGCTCCTCCGGGTCCTCCTCTCGCGAGAGTTGGAGCGTTGCCGCAGTTACCACGGCAACGCTCCAAATCTCGCGAGAGTGAACTCTAGCCCGGGAGCGTGGGCTAGAGTTCACTCTCCCCACTGGGACCACCAATGAATCCCCCACCGGACCACCAGGGAAATGTCCCCCCTCCCCCCAGTAAAGGTAAGAAGGGAGGGGGACATAGAATATTTATTTAAATAAAAGAAATATATATTTAAAAAAAAAAGCCCCCATACCCTTATATCACACACACACACACTGCCCCCATACACACACACTGTCCCCATACACCCATACTGCCCCCCATACACCCATACTGCCCCCCCATACACCCATACTTCCTCGCCCCCTATACACACACACACTGCCCCCATACACACACACTGCCCCCATGCTGCACCCATACTCGCCCCTATACACCCATACTGCCCCCCATACACACACACTGCCCCCATACACACACACCTCTGCCCCCATATACACCCACACTGCCCCCCATACACACACACACACTGCCCCCATACACCCACACTGCCGCCCCCTATACACCCACACAGCCCCCATACACCCACACAGCCCCCATACACCCACACTGCCCCTATACACCCACACTGCTCCCCCACACACACACTGCCCCATACAACCATATACTGCCCCCATACACGCACACTGCTCCCCTCATACATCACACACTGCCGCCCATATACACGCACACTGCCCACACACACTGCCCTATACACGCACACTGCCCCCCATACTGCCCCCCCATACACACATACTGCCCCCCATACACACACTGCCCCCATACACTGCCGCACCATATTCACACATTGCCCTCACTCACACATACACTGCAATACTCACACACACACACTGCAACTGTTACACACACATACTGTCCCACACATACACTGCATCCCTGACATACACTGCTGCTCTCACACACGCTCACACACTGTCCCCCTCACACACACACTGCACACCTTACACATTGCACCACTCACACCAACTTCTCCTATGCACTACTACAGCCCCATTTCACAGCAGACCTCAGGTAAGTTGTCAAACTGTTCTTAAACGGTTTGACTACTTACTCTGGGAGGGGGTCCCAGCACTATAGACACCATAACCACTACACTGAGCTGTAGTGGTTATTGTGTCTGGATTATTTCTTTAAATAATCTACAAGTGCCCCTCCCGAGATCAGGCTCTGGATCCGCCACTTGTGGACACCAGTGTAGGAGGCTGGGCTCCGCGGGTGGTAGGATGCTGAACGGATGGTAAAAGGCTGGGCTCCATGGGAGGTAACATCTAAGCTGCGCCCGGCCTCGCTACAAGAAGTAGCTGGCTGGAGGGGAGCGCAGTTCGCTTCCCTCCTGCCGGTCAGCCTGACATTGCGTCCCCAGCAGCCGGCGTCCATGAGGCTGTCAGGAGCCTCATACTGCATGGGAACAGTGGTCCGCCGGATGGGACCGCCAGGGTAAGCATAAAGGGGCTGACATATGGTTTGCTAACTGAACTCATGATTAGAATATATAGAGGCCTTAGTTTCACCGATTAATTTTTACACTGTGTATTTTTTCCTAGTTTGTTGCAAAATTGGAAGTGCTTCAGACTGGGTTTGCCTTCTTTTGGGTCAACAGCAAAAACATATATGAGGAAGGGTGAACTTGATGGATGCAAGTCTCTTTTCAGCTAAACCAAATGTGCTGTATCAAAATATTGACACAGGATTACACACTTTTTATATGTTTTGCATTGCTGTGGTATTCTAACTGACTTTCTTTAACTGTATTCATGCTTATTTATTACATGCTTCATGCACTGAAGAATTATAATGCTGTGTCAATCTTTCTTTTTGTCTTTAAATAAAGAATTTATAAAAATATATTCTTGGTAATACGTGAAGGCCATTTGTTGCATTTTAGATGCCGGATTTGAAGCGGTCAGGTGAGGCCATTAAAAAGAGTTGCAATAAAGCTAAAAGTTGCAGTGGTTAAGATGAGACTAATTTATATTAATAGCATTAAAATATTAAGAGCATAATTGTAGGAGGTTAAAACCTTGAGTAAACGTTCCTCTGTTTTGCACAGCCCTAATAATATTTTCATATAACACTGACATCATTAGGTGAAGGATCCTCTTGTTCTCATGTGTACTCTTGTGGAAAGCCCCTGCCGTACCACAATGTACTAAGAGCATCATAGATCCTGAAGCCACATTTCTTCCTTTGGATTTTATTTCTACAGCTGCATGAAGCCAGATAATAACTCTTACAATAATTTGCCGAGTGTCGTTTAGAAGTGGAGGACATGTATGTGGAATCTTTGATTTAGCAATAACAAATTTACCAGTTAAACTATCAACTCAAATATGCAAATACATACAAATTCAATAACCAGTTTTTATGTAAACGTGGTAAATTGTTTAAGTTTAGGCCCTTTTTGAGATGTAACAAAAAAAAACTTGAATATACTGTCATAAATCTATTATTTTTATATTGCGGTATGGCGTCCTACTCTATTTGAAATATACACTGATTATGAATCTCTGTTGGAAATATACTCTATTATTAATATACCTCGGTACTCCTTCTCTTAAATAAAAAAATCTGCCACCATGAAATCACTAAAACCAGGCACCAATATTTGCACACAAAATTTTTATAAAATTGTGAAATGCTTAAAAAACTATATTTCTATTTTTTTTTCTTTGTACTTAAGGGAAATAAAACGTTTCCATACTTTTTGCTAATGTCTACTAAAAATGTTAACTATGCTAGGACACACGCAGCTTGTATTAAATGTATTACTCATTTATTTGTGTAGGGGTAGGCTTCGAGCAAAGACACATTTTAGTGGTCTTTAATATCCAACTGATGTTTGTGATTGTTGAGGTATTGAATATTTTCTGACAGCTGCATTAAAATGGATGGAGTCATAGTGGCCATTTGTTACGGTCAATAAGAGTGTTTTCCTGTAGAAATGACGTTAATGTCATCTGAAACTACTAGGAGCTGAACTTAAGCTATGTGTACATGCCATCGAAATGCCCAATATTGCATCCACAAATGCAGGCTAAAGGCTACTTCTACCAGCTAAGGAAAAGCAGAAAACAATTCCAAAATATACATAGATAAACAGGTAAAATAAAAGCAACATGCATTTGATATACTGTAGTTCTGTTTAGGGAAAGCACAACATAATTTCTTACTTTTATAGGTAAAATGTGAAAACGGTTCAAAAATGCTTTTATCTCCTTGATGCTGTCTTGCTCTTAATGTTTGGTATTGTTCGTTTAATGGGATAGTTACCTCCAGTTACCTTATCCAGCTGATATTTGAAGTGATACGGTAAATATGTCATTTTTGTGAATCATAAACCTTGCTTGGAATAATATCAACAGCTGCAATCATATGGATGGAGTCATTGTGACCATTTTGTTATGGTTAATGAAAGAGTTTTCCTGTAAAATGTATGCAATTTCAGCCAGCTGGAATTGCAAGAAATTGAGCAGGATAGAGCAATACACCATTGAAATAACCCGGTATTGTGTCAAACATCTGTGTTGTTGCTCAATGGACATGAACTCTTGTTTGGCCATTGCTGGCAGCTTTGGACAATAATTGAGAGCGTTATAGTAAAATGTCAAGGATCTAGTATTGTTGCATATATAGAAGGCATTGGCCATTGTCTGACACTGACATATCGTGATCAAATATGGGTAAACAGGTTTGAAATGTTCCTTTTATTGCCCATGTGCTTCACAGTTAGTTGGTTGTATTTTTTATATAAAAGGGGTAATTAACGCTTACTTCATATATTGTTTTGTGGATTGGTTACAGAATTAAATCACGATCACCTGAATTGTTCAGTATTCAAGAGTTTGTTACAGTTGAAAGCAGGCCACCTATGGTCCACTGTGGAAGGTGAGGTTCATGCATTGAAAATAAAATTGGCAAATATTAGATCAAATAATATATGTAGTTTGATTTACTGTTTTTTTTGTGAATTATTTTTTATTGTGGGGCTTGCAGTGAAGACCAGTTATGCAGAAATAATACAATTATTAAATGACAGGCATACACATCATTAAAGTTAAGAGTACTGTACCATTTTTAAAAATCTTTTGTCATGAATAACAATGCGTTTTAGCACAAAGCAATATAAAACAGAATGATAAGCAGAGATACATACTGAATGTGTGTAAACTAGGACTGAACTCAGGCAAGTAATCACCCGTGCGGGTCACAGCAAGTGGTAGAGACATAAGTGCACTATGCTTAACGTGGTAGTTCCAGGGACAACTGCATTAATGAGGGACCCTAGATGGAAAAATGCACTCAGCTAACGCCTCATTGTGAGGCCGAGTGTGGCATTGAGCCAGGTGATGATGGTGGGATTGCTTCCAGGCATCCCAAAGAGTCTGCTTGCAGGATCTCAGTATAGGTGACAATGTGTGGACATAAGCGTGCCCCAGAATAGTCCCCTGTACCGTTGGGAGGTTGTAGCGAGGCAGGGAACCTCCCCGGCACATCTTGCCACTTGGATGTCTCAGTCTCCTCTGTCAGGCGCGTATGCTTTGATCATTTCAGGGGTTTCTATTCCTGTCACCCTACCTGCTTGTAGGATCGGGAGGGTTCCGTCGCAGTCCAGGGTGGTTCACGGTGGGCCCTTTTAGCAGCGTCAGTGAAGGGTTTGTGACAGAGATGCTGGGCTCTGTGGCATGGTCAGAGTTTGTGGAATTCAAGCTGGACTCTGCTCGATTTCTCAGCCGCTTCCAAAAGACTGCGCAAATGCTATCAAATGCTTCCAAGAAAACAGAATGAGGTCTTGCAGGCTTTGTGGAGTCATACACAGTTGCCATTTTAGACCCTTGAGTGGAGCAGGGTGTGCTCAGGTCAGTCCCAAATAGTGGTGGGTAACTGAGTGTGCCAGGATAACCTTCACCGGCGGTGGTTGAGGGACCGGCCGCCTCTCTCACCCTCGTTTCTCCAGGCCACAGCGAGGCCGCAAGATCTCCCTGATGGGTTGTCCAGCTGCTAAAGCAGTGTCGGCTTCCAAAAGTGGTTAGTAGGGGTTCCGGGTGTGTTATAAGGCAACAGCATTTTGTAACACCGAATTTGCAGTGCAAGAGCTGTCAAGGTAGTTTATATCAGCAAGGTTTTTCCCAGAGCCCATCCGATGTGCGACCGCTCATCATGCTGGTCAAGCCCCGCCCCTTGATTTACTGTTTTTATGCCCACCAGAGGAAATTGTCTGTGTTGTTGGAGTGTAAAATGCAAATTGTGGTTTGTGTAACCAGAGTGAGCCATTGGCAGCAATTTTTTATAGAACAACAAAGCTGAATGTATAAGACTTCCTGATAACCTAGATGCTTTCTGATAACCTCTTAAATATGACCTATGTCTTTTCTCAAAGTTGCTGAAATGCTTTAGACATGAAGAGTGTGCCCTCTTTTTTTTTGTTTTATAAAAAGTGCAGAGTTCAATAGAAACTGATAAACTAACCTGGTTACACCTTTCTTGGCTGTCAATCGGACAATCAATCCACACTAAACAGTGTTTTTTATTTTATTTTATTTGGGCAGTAGAGTGCCAATTTAACTACCAATTCCCCTCACCCTAGTCAGAATAAAAAACAGTATTGATGGTGGCAGATGAAGGTTTGCAGGATTCTACTTAGAGTTTAGGAAACTATTTTTCTAAACTGCTTAAACTAGAGGATTCCTTATTTCCCGGTAAAATATTTCATAAGTAAATAAATAAAATAAATATACCCCACATACAACTTTCATTTCCTCAAGGTATCATCTGCTCAAGTTTAAGTCAAAGCCTCGATCACTAAAAGGGTTGGATCCAACTAGTCACAGATATGTAGATGCTGTTTACTGGATCTTCATGGAAAAGCAAAAACATTTTTGACAGCGCCATTACAAAAAATAGTTTAAACATAAAATAAAATCTCCCACCCTTACTTCTGTGGTGGACAGAAAGTGGCCCTGATGGGGAGTGAGAAGTTCTATTCATGTTAGTTTCAAAATTTCCTTTCATGCACTTTCATGTGGATAAAAGGCATGTTGTTGTACAGTCTGTGTCTCTACATAATTCATTTTCATCTATTTCAGAGTGTAGCGGTGTTATGGAGACTGGCCCATCCTTTATGTCTAAGGTGTGCAAGACTGCACCCAGTAACAAAAAGGAAAAGCAGTTGTTGTTGGGGGATTCTTTCATAAGAGGTGTGGAGTTGGACAATAGTGGCTTTGTGAAATGTTTTCTTGGAGCTAATGCTCGCAGAGACAGGAGATGTATTTTTAATATTGTTAAGCAAGCAAAGCAGGAAGGGGAATTGGATGGTCTTGCACATCTTGGACAAATGACTTGGCTTGCAATGAAGTTTCAGAGGTAAACAAAGTTTTTTGAGCTAGTGTCAATGATATACGGCATGTTGTTCTGCTTGTGCATAACATTTAGAATGACAGGCGGATGCGTATTAGGGACTTTAACTTGTGACTTAGTGAATGGTGTCGGGAGCAAAGACTTGGCTTTGTTTCTCATGGCAGCTCTAGTTGGAATAGAAATTAACTGTATGAAAAATATGGTTTGCATCTTTCTCAAAAGGAAACAAATGTTCTCAATGAGCAGTTCAGAGGTTTAGCTAGGATGTATTTAAACTAAGAGGTTCGGGCCAAAGGGTGATATAACATCAATCCAATTGCCCCTTGTAACAGATGCCCTATTCTCTGGAGTTATGTTTTGTTGCCATTCTGAACCTTATTTGTAATTCCATTCGTCTAAACGGTATACGAACCAAAACGAACAGACATTACCCTAGCTGGTTCGTATACCAAAGTTTTTCTGAAGCTTTCAACCACCCAAAGCAGTCATGTGCTGTTGATTAACCTATTTGACACTGTTCCAAACCGCAACTCTGAACATTCGTAGTGGTTACTGGGTGGGCGTCGATTCGTTTTCACGAACACGTGGTGGCGGCCATCTTATTTTCTCAAACGCGTCCAGCGGTGTTTGGTCGTTGAGTGTATGAACTATTTTCGGACACTCAACGGCCCGAATACCACTGAGACTTCCAGGATCACTTAGCTTCGTCCTAATCCATCCGAAAGAGGCGGCATTCGGTGAAAAACAACTCCAGAACAAAGAGGCATATGACTACCTTACACACAAACAGTAATTCGAGACATTGTTCAACATTTTGAAATATACAAAACAGACCGGCCGCACAAGCTGATTTCATGGAACTATTCTGGACAGGAGCCTTGTGTGCAGTCAGTCAGAAATGGGACTTCCATGCAACTTCTGAACCCCTGAACTGATCTGGGTGATTTTTTTAATATGTTGCTCACCCAGAAAGGGGCTATCAGGGGATATACTTTTTATGGGGTTCTTATGTGATTTTGGGGTGTTTCCAGAAAGTGTATAAAATATGTTCTTTTTTGTTTGGAGATAATTAAGTTAATTACTATATCAACTCAATTATCTCCCAAGCAGAGGGGAGGGATTGTATGCCATATGTGGAGTGCCTCAGATTGTTCTGCTATTATGATTGGTGTATACATTTGTGTCCCTGTCCCCAATAAGGTCCATGTGGGAGTCACCCTTGCTTGGGGACTTGCATAAAAGGCCAGCATGGCTGCCATTAAAAACATTCCTGCTTAACCTTCAACACGAAGCCTGGTCTCATGATTGTAGGGAACCTGCTTCACAGCTACATCACTAGCTCTTGTAAGAGCTGCACAACATTATTGGATCCTTGGTCGGCTGGAAGATCTACTGGAGAATTCTGCAGCCCTGCTCCTACTCGGAGCCGAAATGCGGCGTTGAGCGTTTCCTTTAATATTAATGTTATTTTTACACTGGGTAGCACTTAGACAGCACTTTTGTTTTCCTAAGTTGGTTTTAAGTTTAAGCACCTTGGTTCAGCCATGTTAAGGGGGCTGTGGCTCTATGGAGATTAGTTTAGATCCCTGTGGTACAGGAGTATCATTAGGGTTAGTTATTACCCTTGATACCTCAGTGTTACCTTAGATCTATGGACTACTTCTTCCTTATTGAGTTTGTGTGTGTGTGGGGGGTGGGGGGTGAGGTACTTAATTATGTGGGTAGGAGGATCTAGCTTGACCCTTTCTTGAGTTTCAAAAGGGTGGGGGCAAGATATTTCTCACAGCCCCTACTGTGATTTTTATTGGGATTTGCTATACCTATTTCCCAGTATATATGCCCCCTCTTCTTTCCCCTTCCCTCCCTTCTCTCCCACTCTACCTGGCTTATTGTCATTCACCTTATCTAGTCACCGTCTAGATTAGGGTATCTCTGTGCAATTAGAGCTACACTCTGGGATCCCCTTGTCTCAAGGTTTTCCTTAATTTGTATATGACTATTTATGGGTTACCCCCTACTTTGTAGCTCTTTGTTTGGGCAACTTTAGGATCGATCTGATATTTTCACATTTCTTTGTGACTATACAGGTCAGCCCTATTTATTTTCTTCTCAATTATCTCTAAAACAACTTGTTGAGAAGCCAACATGTAAGGAGGCCATACTAGATTTAGTGTGGTATCAGATATTACTGTAGGTGAAAATCTCGGATCTAGTGATCACCAGTCAGTGTGGTTTAATATAAAAACAGTGAGTGACTGAGTCACACCACAAAATAACTAAAGTTTTGATTTTAGGAAACACACTTTTTCTAAAATTAGAATATGCCTAAAGGTGTCTTTATCATAATGGGGCGATTTAAATGGAGTGCAGGAGATATTGGATTATTTTCACTACTGAAGGCAACAGAAAATTGCACTAGGCTTGTCAGTAAGAGCAAACAAGTGAAGAAACCACTGTGGTACTCCATAGAAGTGGACAAAATACTTAAAAATAAAAAATAAAAAAAAAGTTTCCATTTAGTAATTATAAAAAAAAAACCTGTGTGAGGAAGATAGACAGATCTATTAGATTAGGCAAAAAGAGGCAAAGCAAGTATAAGAGCTTCCAAAGCACACACAGAAGCGAAAATAGCCCAGTCAGTAAAAAAGGGGACAAAAATATTTTTAGATACATAAATGAGAAAAGGAAAGTAAAACAAGGATTAGTTAGACTAAAAATAAAAGAAGAAAGGTATTTAAAGGTATAGCTGACTGCCTCAATGAATATTTTTGTTCAGTATTTACAGATGAAAATGAAGGAAAGGAATCTCAATTAGGAAATTAGACTGAGTAATTTGTTACATGTTACATTTGTTACGGAAGTTTACCAATGAAGAGGTTCTATTTCGGCTGGCTAAAGTATAATGCATTTTGGGCATAAAATAAGTGAAAATAACTTAGTGGAGTACTAGCAAAACCGTTAACCGATTTATTTAACCAATCATTGTTAACGGGAGAAGTCCCAGAATATTGGGAATTAGTGAATGTTGTGCCAATTCAAAAGAAAGGTAGTAGGGAGGAGTCAGGCCACTATAGACCAGTAAGCCTTACTTCAGTAAGGGAAGGTAATGGAAACCATGTTAAAGGATAGGATTGTTGAACATCTAAAATCACACAGATTTTAAAAACAGAGACAACATGGGTTTGCTTCAGGGAGATCATGCCAAACTAATCTTATTGAGTTTTATGATTGGGTAACTAAAATAATAGATGGAGTTGGTGCAGTAGACCTTGCTCACCTAGATTTCATTAAGGCTTTTGACACTGTCACACAAAGAAGGCTTATCAGTAAACTCTGCCTTTTTATTCAGATTCTAATATTGTTGAATGGGTTAGGTAGTGACTGAGTGACAGGCAACAGAGGGTTGAAATCAATGCAGTATATTTGAAGCAAGGTCTTGTTAACAGTGGGGTACCACAGAGATCTCTACTTGGACCCATTCTCTTCAATATTTTTATTATTGATATTGTAGAGGGTCTTGAAGGTAAGATATGCCTTTTTGCTAATGATACAAAAATTTGCAACAGGGTTGATGTTCCAGGAGCGAGAAGCCAAATGGCAAAAATTTTAGGTAAACTAGAAATATGGTCAGAGTGGTGGCAACTGACAATTAATGTGGATAAGTGCACGATAATGCATAAAAACCCAAGGGCAGAGTGTATAATATTTGATACAGTCCTAACCTCAACATGCCAAAAAGAAAGTCTGGTACCAACATGGCGGAGGTACCATCGGCGTGGCCAGAATGGCAGTGAGACGGCGCAACTATTCTCATGTCTGCCCTCAAGACAGCCATATAATGCTGTGACGACTCCACTGACCAAAAGCCAGCCTGATTGCCTTGCAGAGATCGACTGCATCCAAGCCAGCAAGCGATTGGGCCCAACCTGGAGACCTCCTGGGAAGAAATCTGTTTGGCTCCTGCAGGGTATCAGCTAAATGGAGTGCTAGACCTGGGACTTTCTTTTTGGCTGAGTGCCTCTGCGTGCCACCTTATATTCCCAACAGTTGAGCATTGTGCCTTTATTGTAGCTCTGAATCCTAAGTGCTTTCTGCAATATCTCTTACCCATTGCTTATCTCAAATCTTTACTTTACAATACATTTCTCTATGTGGGGCATAATCAGCATATTAGTGGTACCCCCTGGGGATATTAATCTTTGCTAAGCTAAAGTCTACTGTATATCCTCTGATATCCAAAAATTGTGCTGTCTATTCATATGCCACAGTATTGTCTTTTTTTAAATTTATGCCGACGCTTGTCCTTGCTGTTGTGGCATTACAAGCTTGTTTGTATCTCTAAGCACAGAAAAATTAAAGAATTAAAAAAAATAATAATATCAGGAAGTATTACTTTACAGAGAGGGCAGTGGACACATGGAATAGCCTTCCAGCTGAAGTGGTAGAAGTTAACACAGTGAGGGAGTTTAAGCATGCGTGGGATAGGCATAAGGCTATCCTAGATAGAAGAGACTAATTAAAGTATTTAGAAAATTGGGCAGACTAGATGGGCCTAATAGCTCTTATCTGCCGTCACATTCTATGGTTCTTGAGCTACCAATTAATTAATGTTGCCATTGTTTCATCAGGAAAACAAAATATGAGGACAATGCAAATCAGCTGTAAGTACAAACTCTGGGCTCTGATTGGGTCTAGTCATCGAATTAGCTTTTTAGTAGAGAAGATGCATTGTGGACAACTATAGAAAAAGATGCTCTGTTCAGGGTGGCATACCATATAGTTACAAACATTATATAAAGTATATATGTATCCTACACAACTTCTTCAAAGGCAAAATGGGCTTATTGTAAAAAAGAAAAAAAAATCCATTTAAATCAGTTGAATATCACCCCTTCTGGAACTGCATGGGTTAAAAAAAGAAAAGAATGACGCATCCACAATTGATATGCAAAGAGAGAAGACGAAGTACAGGTTTCCTCAATACTACAACTAGCTGAAGCACTTTAAGCAGAATTTGTGTATTGTAATGATGGTATTTCAGTTTGCGTTCTGAGCATTTTATAAATGTAGTTTTTACGCCCTTGACTTAAACCCAGAACATGAACTCAAATATAATTTCACATTACCTAAAACTACCTTTTTTATATAAACAGAAATTCAGAAAGTTTTATGAGTGTGCTTGCCTTGAGAGACAGGTATATGGCAAAGGGATTAAATGGGAATATGTGTTGCTAGCAGCAGACAGATTAAAGAGAATAAGAAACGTACATTCTAGATGTTTTTAAAGCAAAATGTGACTAATAGAAATCCATTACGCAATAACATAATATCAAATTCAAGACTGCAGTATCCGATTGAAGATGGGAAGGGGGATTCATTCACCACGAACAAATAGTATTTCATTTTTACTGAGAGAGAAAAAGCTACAGCTTAATATTGTTGTCCTTGACCTCAAACAAACCATTCATCGAATGTATGTAAAAAAAAACCCTCTTACTAAAAAGCACATCCATAGCTGTGCTAAATGCCTCTCATTGCGGCTAGTGTGCTCTAGCCCTTACCAGACCATTTTGCTTACAGTATATATCTACAGTGTCCTCATTATAGGCAAGGAACTCCTAACAATTGTTAGAAGAGTTATAAATAAACTTGGCAAACCATCATAACACAATGACAGGATGGTAGCAGGGACGTATCTTACATGAGGCAGACAAGGCATCTGCCTTGGGCGGCACTTTGCAGAGGGCGGCATAAAAAGCCGCCCCCAAACGCCCAGGTAGATCCCTTGCTTGCCTTGTGTCCTGGGGGGCTCATGAGCTGGCCAGCTGGCCACTTTTGAGCCCCCCTGCGGCGGGCAGTGAGGGAGCATACTCACCTGAGCTCTTCCTGCTCAGCTCCCTCCGCGCCGCTTAATGAAGCCGGGAGCCAGAATATGACGTCAGACTGGCTCCCGGCATCACTAAGCGGCACACGAGGGAGCCTAGCAGGAAAATCAGAGCTCCCTCACCGTCTACTCTGCCTGTCCGCCCCCTGCTTGCCCGCCCAGGAGCCCCACTGGACAGGTAAGTAATCCACTCCAGCTCTCCCAGGGAGGCTGGGTGGATTTAAGGATTTAAAAGAAAAAAAAATAATAATAATTTGTGAGTGTTGGGGGAAATGTCTGTGTGTGTGTCTGTGAGTAAATGTGTGTGTGTGTGTCTGTGAGTAAATGTGTGTGTGTGCTTGTGAGTGAATGAGTGTGTGTATCTGTGAGTGAATGTGTGTGTGTGTCTATGAGTGTGTGTATATATGTGTGTGTCTGAATGTGTGTGTGTCTAAGTTAATATGTTTGTGTGTGTTGGTCAGTGAGTTCAAACGTCTGTCGGTGAGAGTGTGCATCCGTCGGTGTGTTTCCGAGTAATAGTGTGTGTCTGTCTATCAGTGTGTCAAATCAGCCAGTGTGTGTTTGTCATTGTTTGTCAGTGTATATGAGAGTGTGTGTCTGTCAATGAGTGTATGCATCAATCAGTGAGTGTGTGCGTCTGTCAGTCAAAGTGCGGCCTTAACCTGAAGGGGTGGGGAAAATTTAAATTAGTGGGGGTGCCCGAGCAGCGTCCTGCCTAGGGCAGCACAAATCCTAAATACACCACTGGATGGTAGGACAAACTACTTACAGGCAGAGAAGTGTGTATGCAGAAAGTAAGAATCTTGGTATATATTTTCAGTAAATTACTGGCAGCCAATTATCTCCCCACATTTAAAGCCCATTAAATCCATGAGAATTACCATTACCCCTAGTGTTTATTTACAAGCCAAGGACTGATCATTGTTGCGCCCTTTGCATGCCAGATAAGAACAAGAGATTTTCTACACACTAGTTCAGGCATAGGCAACCTTAGGCACTCCAGATGTTTTAGACTACACCTCCCATGATGCTTTGCTAGCATTATGGATGTAAGAGCATTATGGGGGATGTAGTCCACAACATCTGCAGTGCCGAAGGTTGCCTACCCCTGCACTAGTGTAACAGTATTTGCTTCATAAGAAGTTTGAAAAAGATTGCCAGGAGGGAGCGAAAATAGTGTCTTGTATCACTGTTGAAGTGGGAGCCTCAAGACAGGCTAGAGACGGGGTAGATTAAATAAAACTTAACTTTTAATACTGTGAAGTTAAAATCTGATAACCAAACACAAATAAAGTAAAGAGGAAGGGAAAAAAGAAAACTATATACATATATACATAAAAGAGGAAGTTGATCCTGAGTAATGGAAAAAAAAACTTGTTAAATAAGAGTCTTCAGGTACTGAATCTAACG
The DNA here is from genome assembly GCA_933207985.1 of Pelobates cultripes. Lineage (NCBI taxonomy): Eukaryota > Metazoa > Chordata > Amphibia > Anura > Pelobatidae > Pelobates > Pelobates cultripes. The sequence goes on along the minus strand of OW240912.1, from coordinate 85,441,483 downwards.
GTGCCTCAATTAATAGCAATAACTCAGTGAAAATAAGGGCAATTAGAAAGAATAGAAAAATAGCTAGAAGATAGTTGTCTAAAGTATATCCAGCTAAATAGCAGATAGATAGAGAGGATATATAAATAATTAGGATTGCCGTTTGGTCCTCTGTGCCAATATATCTAAATTGCTAGATGGGAGTTAGGATGGTAGATGGTCCAAAAATCGGGGTACGGATAATAATAAACATGTGGATAAACATATTAATCATGCTAATACATGCTCAATCTGTGCCTTTGTAGGCACCCCTTACACCAACCCCCTGGTTACCTGTTGCTAGTCCCAGCAACCCCTAAATTAACCTCTGCAATCCCTTCTAAACTAACACCCTAGTACACACTTTACTGCCACCACCAAGACTTTATACCCGTCGTCTTAGTTTACCTCACACACAATAGAATTATAGAATCACAACCTTACTGTACTCATCAGACATATATGATCAACCCTTTTGGTAACGTGTTTACCTGAGCTTTCTCAGGAGAGTGAACATTTAATCTGACAAAAAGGATTCACAGTGCTGAGTACAAAATACAGAAATAAATGACATACAAAAACACAGATAACAAATTGCAAAACAGTCCATAAAATAGGAGAAAACACAAGAGATCCTTACATATAGCTACCCCTTATATATAATTATTGTGGGAGATTCCGATGTTAAAGTTCTCAAAGTACAGGTAGTTGGTAAAAACAAAATCTCCCCCTGGATGCTCCAACATCCTCAATATGTACCTTAAAACTAGTTGTTTTTCAGTGGGCAGACCTTTGGGTGGATTAGAGGGGTTTGGCCCGACGTTTATTGCCCACTCCATATTTTCTTAAATTATGTTGTCTTTTGAAAAACCCAAAGTCAGGGCACATGCACATGCCACGGTAACCGTGTGTCAGGGTTTCTTTGCTGTTTTAAACAGCCACCCTTCCTTTTTCAGTGTCTGAGGTTTCAGCTGTAATTAACGATCAGCTCCTTCAGCATGTTGCCACGGTTACTCACCTGAGAATAGTAATCAACCCTGCTGCTAATCAGTTCAGCCTATTTAAGCAGCAAATCCCAGAACCTCCTTGCCCTTGCGTGGTTTCCTGTTCCCCAGAAGTCTCCTTGTTCCTGTGTTTCCTGTTTGCTCCTGGTTCCTGACTCTGGCCTTGTTCCTGACTCCGCTGCTCTCCGTTCTCCTGATCCTGGCTTGTCTGACTACCCGCTCTGGTGACTGACCCCTGCTTGCCTCCTGGACTTTGCTTTTGGTTATTTCTTTGTTATTTATTAAATAAAGGTGTTTTTGCATCTAGATCTGTCTCTGTCTGGTTCCTGGTTCCTGACACCGTGGCAACGCTCCAAATCTTGCGAGAGGAGAACCCGGAGGAGCTGGAGACTGAGCTCCCGGGTCCTCCCTCTCCCTCCCCTGCCGGCTGTCAGCACAGTGCCTGCGGACCGGGGAGGGAGATCTCTGATCTCCCCTCTGGTCCACAGGCACATTGCAGGGCTGGCACCTGCATGTGCTGGCAGGGGAGGGAGAGGGAGACCGGCGGATTTCTCGGGGGGGGGGGGCAATTGCCCCGTTGCCCCCCCCCAGATCCGCCAGTGATGGGAATGCAGGATGCTAACACCATAGTGCTAAGTGAATCAAGATGCAAAGTTGTCTCTTGAAAGAGTGGCTCGAAATTGCACCTGTGAGATCCCCATGACGCGCTTTTCGCCACTCTGGATCATCCATTATTGGTCCGTTTGAAAACTGAAGCACCAATGATATGGTAATTTAGAGGTAATCATGGGTGAGCACTTTAACCCTATATTGTTCTGTATAATAGGTTAATGGTGTTTAACCCTTTATGTCCAAGAGTAGAGTTAAGGAAAAATTGGATTTAATTCTCACACCAAGTGTCTAAAACAGGCAACATGTATTTAGAATGTATGAACAAGATGAAAATTACATTTAAGGCCATAAGTGACATTATGATTGTGAGATGAAGGATAGTCTTTTTAGGCAAAAAGTTTATAAATTGTGCCACAACAAGAGTGGTATATGTGATAATGTGCAGTTCAGTGGCTGCCTTGCTGACCCCTGCAACTGTGGCACGCCGAGAGAAGAACTGTGACATGGGGCTCACCCCCATGACAGTGAGTCAGAGTAGGCAGCTGCTTACCTTGAAGGCAGGTGCCTTCTGTATCGATATATACCAAGGGGAGGACAGGAGGCAGGCAGCATTCGGCGGCGGCGAGGGAGCACTGATCTGACAGTTCCTACCTCCACCCTCGCGCGCCCTCTGTGATCCCGGGAGCCAGAATATGATGTCATTCCGGTCCCGGCATACTAAACAGCGCGCAGGAGGAGAAAGAAACTGTCACAGCACAGCCCAATGGAGAGGAGGCTGGATGGACCTCAAAAAAGTAAAATTAATTTGTGAGAGTGTGCAAGAATGTGTGTGTGTGTCTGTCAGGGTGTGTCTGTCAGCATATGTGTGGCTGTTAGTGTGTCTCTATGTCTGTCTCTCAGTGTGTGTGTGTGTGTGTGTGTGTGTGTGTGTCTGTCAGTGTATGTGTGGCTGTTAATGTGTCTCTATGTCTGTCTCTCAGTGTGTGTGTCTGTCAGTTTGTGTGTGTGTCTGTCAGTTTGTGTGTGTGTTTGTCAGTATGTGTGTGTATCTGTCAGTTTGTGTGTGTCTGTCAGTGTGTCTGTCAGTAAGTATGTATCTGTCAGTGTGTGTGCCTGTCAGTGTGTGTGTCTGTCACACACGTGGCTGGGAAAGACACATGGAGGAGTTATGGGGTGGCAAAGACACATGGGGAGGTGGGAGAGACACATGGAGGGACTGAGAGCTGGAGGGTTGGAGAGACACATGGAGGGGCTGGAGGTGGAATGAGACATGTGGAGGGGCTAAAGGGAGAATGAGACATGTGGAGGATTTGGGGGGGAATGAGACATGTGGAGAGACTGGCAGAGGGAATGAGACAGTAGAGAGACAGGCAGGGGGATGAGACACGTGGAGGGATTGGCGGGGGGGAAGAATGAGACACATGGAGTGGTGGGAGGGGGGATGAGACACATGGGGGGGCCAGGGCAATTTTGCTCCGGGGCCCGGTGGTTTCTACTTACGCCTCTAGTGTAGTTGCAACCTACAGTATGTAGGAAAGACATACCAGCAATTTAGGAGGAGGATTTAAAACATGTTAACTCAGTTACCAACTTAAAAATGTCTACTCCCATAGCAAACCACGTCCGGACCCAAAACAATGGTGTATTCATTTAAAATTCCAAGTGATCGAAAGAATCACCGTGAACACAAGAAAAAGGGACTTCAATATTAAATTATTAAAAAAGAGAATCAAAATGCATTCATGAGTTTCAGACAATGTCACCTAGAGGCTTGAATAAGGAGTTTAATTTCACTCCATTCATTCATTAATAACCATGCATTCCTTTAATCCCTTCCCAACCACGGACATATCAGGTGCATCCAACAAAAATGGTCCTTAAGGACCGCAGACGTACCTGATACATCCACCAGGAATAAGAGTGCTGGAAACGATCATAATCGCTTCCAGCCGCTCTAAAGGGAATTGCAGCGATGCCTCGAGGGATCATGCAATAACTCTTCTTACTGCCGGGCGGCGGGAGATCGCTCCCCCTGGAGCGATTACTTCCGGGTTGCTTCACATAGTGCCCGGCAGTAAAGCAGAGTATTGGAAGCCATTGGGCAGGCTTCCAGTGCTCTGCCTGTGGTGAGTGCCTTTAAGGGTCGAGGCACTCAGTGAAGATAATATATATATTTTTTAAAACATAAAAAAGAAATAAAATTAAATAAAGAAAGGGTCATCTATTACCCCATCCCCCACACCCTGTCATGTGGCTCCCAAGATGGCCACTTCCACCCTAGAGACTCCCTTCATCATCATCAGGCACTCAAGGGTCCCGGTCTCCGTACAGCCACCCGTGACAGAAAGAACAACCCAAAGGTTTGACAAAGACTGGTAGTAGAATTAGTGAAGGGAAAGGGTTAAAATACCACCTTTTGAAATACCCTAGGGTGTCTACATTTAAAAAATATATGGTTTAATGGGGGTAAATTACATAGGCTGGCTTCAAAAATGTCCCTAATGGGACATGGGTGCATGATGACCAGCTGTGAAAATTCCAAGTTGGAAAACTGGAATGCGCACCCTCCAAATAAGGTCTTTTAACCCCCAGAGAAGCTGACACACCTATACATGTGGGTTATCACTGTAACCAGGAGATGTTGCTGAACACATATTGGGGTGTTCCTTGGCAGTAACCCTTAAAGTTCTCTGTACATGTATTCTTAAATTGCTATGTGTGTCAAAAAAATCACCATTTTTTTTTTAATTTGGCATTGATTGGTTGTAAAATGGTTGCATTAAAAGAACACAAAAAGAGTCAAAATACCCCACGTTTAATACTTTAGGTCGTCTTCTTTCAAAAAATGTATACATGTGAAGAATAATTCAGGGATTCCTGATAGATATAAGTGTTACAATGTAACTTGCATGAATTTTTTTTTTTTTATGTGGTTTGGAAATAGCAAAGTGCTACTTGTAGTTATAGCCCTATAACTTTCCCAAAAAAGCTAAGAACATGATAACATTGGGTATTTCTAAACTCAGGACAAAATTTAGAAACTATTTAGCATGGGTGTTTTATGGCGGTTGTAGATACGTAACAGATTTGGGGGTCAAAGTAAGGAAAAGTGTGTTTTTTTTTAAAAAATTGTTTCATCATATTTTATAATTGTTTTTATAGTAAATTATATGATATGAGGAAAATAATGGTATCTTTAGAAAGACCATTTAGTTGCGAGAAAAACAGTATATAATATGTGTGGGTACAGTAAATGAGTAAGAGGAAAATTACAGTTAAACACAAGCACCGCAAAAATGTAAAAAGAGCCCTGATCCTTAACGGTAAGTTTATTTAAAAATGGTCTGATTACTAAGGGGTTGATCACACAGGTCAGCAAAATAAAACATTTTTTTCTCATCATAAACAAAAACATATCTTTCTAGATCAATTTTTCATGCTGATTCCAAATATGTATTCACTTTTGTTGTATCACTGGTTTGTGAAATGTGACCATCCTTTGGGTTTGATAGATTTTATGTATATTTCAGAAATGTGCAGGGAATAGAGTTGTACCAAAGTGCATCCATTATTGTTGTAACTTACATATATCATGAGCATTTATTGTCAATTTAATCAATATTACACCACTTTTACAATGAAACATCAAAATCGTTGTAAATATGATTTTCTTTTGTACACTTTATCTGGTTAATCAAGATACAGCATCCAACAGTAATCTGCCATCATGCTTTTATTCCAGAAACCTTGGTAGTGATTTTCCATCAGTTGAATGTCTTGATGAAATCGTTCGCCTTGCTCATTACTTACTGCTCCAAGACTTTCAGGAAAAAAAGGTGTGAATGTAAAAAATGCAATTTTTTGAAATGCGTCGAGCAACTTTTGAATGCCAGCTTCATACATGGAAGACTTATGGTTGCCCAGAAAGCTTTCACAAACCCATGTGAAAGCCTGCCAAGCTTCTTTTTCTTGAACGTTGAGAGAAAATTTAAAGTTTGTGTCTTGAAAAACTTCCTGAATTTGGGGCCCAACAAAGATTCCTTCCTTCAATTTTGCTGCACTGATCTTTGAAAATGTCTTTACCAAGTACTGATATCCTGCAGAATTAGCTTTCCCCATCGCTTTCACAAAGATCTTCATTAAGTCAAGCTTAACATAAAGAGGTGTCAAGAAAATATTTTGCGGATCAACCAAAGCAATGTTTTGGATACTGTTCCTTTCTGGCTCATATTCACTTCTTTGAGGAACTGGTCTGATGGCTGAATCCAAATTTAGATAAACGATTTTATGTTTGTTGCTTGTTGAAAAAAAACTGTTGTATTAACGATGCCAAAGCAATGATGCTCCTTTGGCTCTCTCCATATCATGGGTATGATAGTGAAAGTGAAGTTTTCCGTCTGTGAAGCCAATCACGTAAACCGCTAGAACATGCAGTGTAAATAACATGCAGAGCCCATGCTTTATCCTGATCACCTAGTGGGCACCAGAAGTACAATTTGTAGATTTTTACGAGATCTTTGGTAATTTTACGTCGCTGTCCTGAAGCTGTAAATAAGCCGCATACATAGCAAAATGTGTCGGGGTGAGTTTTGCATTTTCTAGGGATGCTGATAAGTAAATTTACACTGAACAAAATCAAATCTGAAATGAGAAGGAATATTGTTTCAGTTATATAAAAAAGCACAAATGATGCTGAAATATAATGCATCTCATTACAAAAGCTAGATGTGCTGCAAAAAAACTAAAAACAGGTCTGCAATCAGCATTTTAAAATCTATCGAGTCCAACTAAAATCACGTCTGATGAAAATAGATTGTTGACCAGTGTCATCAATCTTTTTTATATATTTTTATATTTCCTCAACCTCTCACTTAATTGGCTAGTCCTAAACCTTATGCCCAATTGTATCTGCTGCTTCTTTATTACTGTATAAATGACTTTCTGGTGACAGTATGACTGTAACACAATCAGCACTGATTTGATATATTCCACGAATTAAGTCACGTTCCTATCCCTCTATCAACACACGCTTGCAGTATCTTTGTACCGATTTGATCACCTTCAGAGCCTATGCTCCATGACTCAGTATTCAGGCACTTTGTTGCTAGTAGTATATATACATTGTAGCAATCGGCTCTATTTACAACGTTGAACATGTTAGCAGTTTTGGTATACTTATATTGCAACTTATGCTGCAGCTTCATTTACTTGCATAATTGTCATCTTCATTACACCTAATAACCTATAATTTTCTCAGCTATTTTGTTCCATTAAATGACAAATCAGTGGAATCGCCTACAAACACTACTCAATGTGTCACAACCAAAAATGACACTCATGGACTTACCACCAATTGATTGAGCACGATTGTGGCACACTTTGCTCAGCTGGATTTAAGTCACGTCTCTATTTCTTAAGGAATTCACGCTGTTATTATTTCTGTATTCAATAGCTCTCCTTCATAATATTTTGTATACCGTAACTGATGTTGTAGTTCTATTTTACTTGCATAATTGTTTCTACATTATATCTAGAAACAGTTAAAATTGCTCAGCTTTTCATCTCCATCATATGAAAAATTATGGAATTGCCTACAAAGACTATCCTTCGTCTCATTATCATAATGTCACTTATGGCCTTAAATGTCATTTTCATTTTGTTCATAAATTCAAAATACATATTGCCTGTTTTAGACACTTAATGGGAGAATTAAAATCCATTTTTTCCTTAACCCTACTCTGGGATATCAAGGGTTAAACACCATTAACCTATGTTACAGAACAATATAGGGTTAAAGTGCTCACCCATTATTACCTCTAATTTACCATATCTTTGGTGCTTCAATTTTCAAACGGACCAATAATGGATATAAACCCGACGTCGAACGTGTCCGGTTCACCTCTGATGAGCCAGAGTGGCAAAACGCACGTTAAGGTATCTGACAGGCGCAATTTCGATCCACTGTACCAAGAGTGAGCTTTACATCTTGATTAACTTAGCACTATGGTGTTAGCATCCTGCCTTCCCATCTAGAAGGCAGGTTAACAGTATTTTATTAGTTAAGGACAATTTTTGTAATCCAGCGTTTTTACAGACTATTCATAAAGGTTTCTCTTAGGGGGGAGGAATCTGTTTATATACATTGATAGGAGCTCAGGCTTTTTGGGGTTAAGGGGTGCCCACGAAGGCACAGATTGAGAATGTATTAGCATGATTAATATGTTTATCAATATGTTTATTATTATCAATACCCTGATTTTTGGGACCATCTACCATCCTAACTCCCATCTAGCAATTTAGATATATCGGCACAGAGGACCAGATGGCAATCCTAATTATATATATCCTCTCTATCTATTTGCTACTTAGCTGTAGATATTTTAGACAACTATCTTATAGCTATTTTTCTATTCTTTCTTATTAGCCTTACTTTTTCTGAGTTATTGCTATTAATTGAGGCACCGTTAGATTCAGTACCTTGAAGACTCTTATACAACAATTTTTTTCCATTACTCAGGATCAATTTCCTCTTTTATGTATATATGTATATAGTTTTCTTTTTTCCCTTCCTCTTTACTTTATTTGTGTTTGGTTATCAGATTTTAACTTCACAGTATTAAAAGTTAAGTTTTATTAAATCTACCCAATCTCTAGACTGTCTTGAGGCTCCCACTCCAACAGCGATATAAGACACTATTTTTTCGCTCTCTCCTGGCAATCTTTTTACAAACTTCTTATAGTCTTAGTGATTGCATTCACTAGGGGTTATCGCCCATACCAGTGGATTATTAACCTATACACCTTTATTACTCATTAGTATTTGCTTCATGTTTCATACTGGCCCCTGTAGGTACAATCTGTGTTAACATCCAACCAGATGTCAATGAATGGGAGCGAAAATACCATAATGTGTCAATTCTTCATAAGCATCACATTTAATGAAATGCAATGTAGACTGATGTGTGCTTTATTGTTTCTTTATGATGTTAAATCAGCTCGTACTTAGTTTCTATATTTGTTCTTGCCTTCAAAGAGAAATTTGGCTTAAAGGAACAGTCCACTCAGCCTGCGCTAGTGGTTATGGTGCCATGTAGCCAGCACTAGTGGTTATGGTGCCATGTAGCCAGCACTAGTGGTTATGGTGACAAGAATATGCTGGTGCTGGTAGTCAAGCCATTTTAGCTCAGTTTGACAACTGCCTTAGTGTCAGGGGTGGCGGTCCAGTAACCGGGACCCAGTATGCCTGATCTTGATATTTGGAGTCACTGTGTGGAAATGGATTATCAGGGCCTGGTGCAGGGTAACCCCACGCCCCCTGGTGTTGAGCACCAGCGTTTGTACTGCCACATACCAGGACCCAGATGCAGCTCCTGCGGATCCCAGGTGCCAGATGACAATATGCAGACCTCCCAGGATCTGAATAGGGAGGCTCTGCAGCAGATATGTATCCAGTACAGAAACAAGGCAAGACTAGAATAGACACCAAACAAAAAAACAAGACAAAACTAGGAGAACCCAGAACCAAAGCAGGACAGAAAGCAAAACCCAGAACATGTACTCATGACATGAGGGAAACATGAACAGGGCAGGACAGGACTGTACATGAACTGGGAATAAAAGACAAAATAATACAAGACAAGAGATACAAGGCAAAACAAGAGGAGACATAACTAAGTACTATATATGTAATAAACATTTAGACATACATACATGGCCAAGATGTATGCAGCCCACCAACTGCGACAAAGTACTCCAATTAAGGTTAGTCCTATCTACCTAAATATGCATGACTAAATAAACAATAATAAAACACACACAGCACTTACCTACAAGAAAAGGGCAGAGGACATGTAGCAACTGCGTGCAGGAAACAACTGAAGCAAAAGTATTCATGGGAAAGGAACGGGTGTGGCAACATAAAACAAACATATAAAGGAATACAGGAGACTGGGAATTCCAGGAACGGAATAAAGGAATGAACCCAGAAAACCCAGCATAAAGAAAACTAGACATGGAACAGAAAACCAGAAAAACCAAGCAAAACTAAAGAAGAATTGTAAAACGAGTACTGGATACCAGAAGCCAAGGTCAGAAATGATCTGCAGCCAGGAACAGGATGTGACACTTAGGTCCAACCTGGCACCTGCAGCTGCAGCTCCTGCTTCCAGTCTTCTCCTGCAGGAGAGTTAGTTCTACAGAGCTAAGAAGGGCATTGCATGACTGTGTTCATGGCTATGATGCTCTCTGTCAATGAGTGTGGGCCTGCATGGCCCTAGTGAGTTTTGTAGAGTTCACAAGATTCTCCTACAGGAGCAGACTGGAAGTAGGATCTGCTCCCATGAGCTCACAGGAGGACCCAGATACATTTCTAACTTTAGTAAAACAGTTGTCTACTTACTGTGTGACAACACTAAAACACTCCTGAAACTGTAACCACTGCAGTGGGCTGTGGTGGTTATGGCGTTTGGAGTGTTCTTTTAACATTTTTTTAATATTCTTTGCAAATATGATTCTTTGTAATCCATTGTTGTCACCCTCATCTTAATGATATGTTCTCAGCAGAGTTAACTAATAAGTTAAACAAGTGATATTTGCTAAAGCAGTAAACTGTACTCATAGAGCAAGGACTCTTACTCCCACCACATATGTTCCTTCATTTTCTTTTGCAATATATCTACCAGTCGTTGTCTAATTTGCGCTCATGTAAATGTCTTAAATTAAAAAAACGAAAAAAATGTGGGAATTGTTTATCTGTCTTCATGTCAAAGACAATTTTCCAATTTTGTGTTTTTATTGTGCATTATTTATATTATTCATTTAACTAAGGCTGTTAACTATATCTGCAGCAAGTGAATTACATGCTCAATTAAGTTGAGATCACATGATTGATTTGGCCATTGCAGAATATTCCACTTCTTTGTCTTAAAAAACTCCTGGGTTGCTTTTGCAGTATGTTTTCAGTCATTGTCTTCTGTAAAGTGAAGTGCCGCCCAATCAACTTTGCTGAATTTGGCTGCCTATTGTGCAGACAATATATCCCGATACACTTCAGAATGAATCCAGCTGCTTTTGTCTTCTGTTACATCATCAATAAACACCTGTGACCCATTGCCATTGGAAGCCATGCATGCCCATGCCATAACACTGTCTGTACAAATTATGTGGTATGCTTCAAATGAGCTGTTAAATTAAGTCTCTAGTTGCCTGGGTAGGTATCCTCCTTCTTCAGACTTGATAGTTACCGGGATGCTCAGTTTCCACAGGTATATATAAAAGAGAGAGAAATAAAACTCCAATAGTGCAATAAATCCAACGTAGAGTGCTCAATTATAGAATTATAGCTTAAGCCAGCTCTAGTGTGATGTGCATGCAGTGGTTTTGATTCCTCACTTATTGGATGTTATTGGAAGGTACGGTCAGCAGATGTCATAGCAGCCGAATATACATATAAAAACAACAAAAATAAAAAGCAACAATAGTGATCTCTGTACTAAAAGTAATAGGCCAGGAGTAATAAAAGATAAAATGTTAGACATGTGCAATTCACTTAGTTCCGAATGTACATTTGGCCGAATTTCGTGAAATTCGGACTTTCGGATGCTTACGAATGTCGGAAGTTTGAATTTCCGTGTTTCCGAAGTGCCGAACCGGACGAATTGCCGAAGTCCGAATTGCTGAAGTTCTGAAGTGGGTTAGGGGTAGCGCCTAGGGTGAGTGGTTAGGATTAGGGTCTGAATTACCAAAGTTCCGAATTGCCGAAGTTCCGAATTGCCGAATTTCGGTAGTGCTCGACCGAACCGAATGCCAATGGTCCGAATTGTCAAAGCAGACACATTGTTTTTCTTACTCGGATTTCAGAACCGAACCAAATTTTTTGCTCATGCATATCCCTATAAAATGTATGCACAATATTCTGAGCAGATAGCCCGCTCAGTTTAATCAGCGGGGGTGGTATAATCCCCACCTGGGATTCTTTTGTGAGATCCTCACTGGAGACGTAAAACAGGATGCCAGGTAGAAAATAAATAAAAGCAAAAAACAAATAAAATGAAAGAAGATATATGGCACAATCTCTGAATAAAATAGCCAATAAAGCTTTATTATAAATAATAAAAACAATCCACAAAGCGTTTCTCCCAAACAGGGCTTTCTTAAGTGGTTATCTTTTCTCTCTTTTTTTCTCTTCTTTTCTCTCTCTTGGATAACGATATGCCTATCTCCTGGAGAGTGATCTTCACTTGACTGGATTTTGTGAAGGGATTTTTCTTTACCATAAAAATGATCATGCACCATTGTCGTTTTCCGTGGAAATCCAAGCCTTTTCATGTAGCACAGCTCACCATTGTGTTTTTTTCCCCAGAATGTACCAAGCTGTTGATTTGGCCACTCCTATTGTTCCTGCTATCTCTCTGATGGATTTTTTTTGCAGCCTAAGGATGGCCTGTTTCACTTGCACTGAGAGCTTCTTTGATTACATTTTGTAAGTTCACAGCAACAGCTGTGCCATCCAAATATGCAAATAGACTCCACACCTTTCCCTGCTTCATTCATGAAAAAATAATGAAGGAATAGCCCACACCTGTCCATGGAACAACTTTTGAGTCAACTGTCCAATCACATTACATTACTTGAAAAAGAGGGGGCTACATATTAAAGAGCTGTAATTCCTAACCCCCTCCTCCAATTTGGATGTGAATACCCTCAAATGAAGGCTGAGACACTGCACTTTAAACCCATATTCATTATTTAACTATAATTTGAATTTATTTTGGTAAACAGCTGAAATAACAAAACTTGTGTCAGTATCCAAAATATTTCCGGACCTTACTGTACATCTATTATTATTTTACTTTATCGAGAGATGCCTCTTAAGGTCAGTTAAGTAACTGCAGACTTAACTAAACCTGCATTGACACAGCCAGTTATTTGGATGAAAGAATGGGATAAACTGTAAAATAAAACAAACCAAAAAAACAAAACAAATCAACTTATGTTTCACTGAATAAAATTAAGTTAATGACTATTTATGCAGCATGCATGGATTTTAATAGGAAAATGTTATATTTATGTGTAAAATGCAGCTTAGAATTGTGCTATGTTTGCAAAAATGTGCAGATATTTTTATTGTTTAATTTACACTGTATGCCTGGATACCCTGGCACAGCCAGGGCTTACCTTGTAAATTAATTTAATTGTCACAGGGTTGTACATGAAGCACTATGGAAGGAAAGCCCAAAATATACATGATCTCTTGCTGCATTTCAAGTTACAATATCAAAGGGTGAAGACACAACCCTGAACACAGAATGTTGTGGAGGTAAGTGTGTTTTCACTTACCTTATTACCCATTTAGTGCTTCAATAGCAATTCCTGGGGGAGGGAATGAAAACATGTCACTTTCATACCTGCCTTTCGTTTCCAAGCCTTGGGTGTAGGTGGACAGCTTACTCACCTACCAGGGCAGACCCACTACTTACAAAATGGGACTTAGTCACCCGTAGTTAAAGCCTTTGTGCTTCATGTTGCCCTCTTGACCACTATAAGCCTGATTATCAGTGAGCTTCCTATAACTGATCGTTATGTTTAAGTTACCTATTCTATTTAATTTATTACTCTTCTCGTACAAATAGCTAGATGCAGCCATGCCGAATATGCCACTGGTCTTCAATTCCATTTTCTAGTCAGCACATGTCTAGTTAATTTTTCCTGTCTATGCTCTTAGTACAAACGTGTTGGTACCTCATGTGCTAATCTTTAGCCATGTGTCTTGACTCCATCTAAGAATACCAGCTTATTTTTTGACCAATGTCAAGCCATGTCTGACCAATATGATTTTTATACCCTGTTGAAGGAAACAAAAAATGGAGCATTCTCTACATGTCATGTTACATGCTCATCATCTTTCTTGTCTTCCTCAATACTGTGTGACATGTTTACTCAAATCTATGTGTTATTTCTCTGCATGACAAAAATAAAGAATGTAAAAAAAACAAAAACTCACTTCCAAAGAAGTCATACAGGGCTGTAATTTCCAACCTTTGCTCCCCATATCTCATGCCCATATCCTACACAATTAGCCTTGCTCCAAACACTTCTCCCTAGTGACACTATTGCCACCACTTCAGCATCAGAATGGTATGACAATAATCACAGTACCTACAATATATACATTGTAGTTGCTATGATGGCAGTCAGCAGAACTTCTTGAAGATTTTCTGTTCTCTCCTATCACTCAATTGCAGTACAGGTTGTTTTTTTTGTTTATAGGAACATCATAGAGTCAGGAACATAAACATGTATTCCTGACCCTATAGTGACCCTAGATCATCTGGCCTTTCCTTGCCTCCCTAAGTAAAATCTTTCTTGCATTCAAGTCTGCAGCTGCTGCCTCTGCCCCTGATCTGCCTGCTTGGCTGACATAATCAGAAGTGTTGAGCAAAAGCCAATCACAATGCTTTCCCATAGGATTAGCTGAGACTGGCAAGAAGGCAAATCAGAGGCAGAGCCAGCACAAGCAAAACACAGCCCTGGCAAATCAGCATCTCCTCTTAGAGGTGAATTGAATAAATGCATCTCTATGAGGAAAGTTCAGTGTCTCAATGCAAAAATTGGAGACATTGATTGTCAGTTGCGCACACTGTGCAGCACTGCCCCAGAAAGCACATCTAGTAGCCATCTGTTGAGTGGTCAGTGGAGGTATCCATAGACTGTAATGTAAACACTGCACTCTGAAAAACAGTGTTTACTGCAAAAAGCCTGAAGATAATTATTCTAGTCACTAGAACAAATTCAATCAGCTGTAGTTGTTCTGGTGACTATAGTGTCCCTTTAACCCTATGTCAAAAATTGGTTGAGAAGTTAGGATATGGAGCATATATTTATATTTTGTAACATAACGTATACAAGTGCAAGCAATTCTAATTGCAAAACAGCTTTATTAAATATCCCTCTCCTTAATTTAAAGGGTTACTTCAACCAGCATGAACACTTCTGCTTTTAGATGTGGTCATCATGCAAGTAGTGATGTCGCGAACATGAAATTTTCGGTTCGCGAACGGCAAACGCGAATTTCGGCAAATGTTCGCGAACCCGCGAACAGGGCGGACCGCCATAGACTTCAATAGGCAGGCGAATTTTAAAACACACAGGGACTCTTTCTGGCCACAATAGTGATGGAAAAGTTGTTTCAAGGGGACTAACACCTGGACTGTGGCATGCAAACTCCGATCCGCGGCTGCATCTTGCAGCCGCTTAGTAGATAACTCCCTAATTCCCACGGTATTAGAGAGCTATCAACTAAAAGGCTGAAAGACCTAAATTGGTCTTTCAGCCACATTTACTAATACTAAGTAAAGATTACTTAGTATTAGTAAATTCTGCCCCTACTCGCTATGCAGCGAGTAGGGGCATGTCTAGTAAGCAGTGAGCAGCCAGTGGCTGCTCACTGTAAAACCCCCCCCCCCCAAAAAAAAACCTATTGCCCCCACCCCTGTGCGACGGGTGGGGGCCATAAATTACAATGGGGGGAGGACCTACTGTCCTCCCCCCGGCCCCCACCCCTGGGCGGCGGGTGGGGGCCATAAAGATAATGAGGGGGGGGACCTACTGTCCTCCCCCCGGCCCCCACCCCTGGGCGGCGGTTGGGGGCCATAAAGATAATGGGGGGGGACCTACTGTCCTCCCCCCCGCCCCCACCCCTGTGCGGTGGGTGGGGGCCATAAAAATAATGAGGGGGGACCTACTGTTCTCCTCCCTGGCCCCCACCCCTGCGCGGTGGGTGGGGGCAAATAAATCACAATGGGGGGGACCTAAGGTCCTCCCTCCTGGCCCCCACCCCTGAGCGGCGGGTGGGGGCCCTAAATACTAAAAAGGGGGGGACCTAATGTCCTCCCCCCCGGCCCCCACCCCTGGGCGGTGGGTGGGGGCAAATAAATCACAATGGGGGGGACCTAAGGTCCTCCCTCCTGGCCCCCACCCCTGAGCGGCGGGTGGGGGCCCTAAATACTAAAAAGTGGGGGGACCTAATGTCCTCCCCCCCGGCCCCCACCCTTGAGCGGCGGGTGGGGGCCCTAAATACTAAAAAGGGGGGGGACCTAAGGTCCTCCCCCCCGGACCCCACCCCTGAGCAGCGGGTGGGGGCCCTAAATACTAAAAAGGGGGGGGACCTAATGTCCTCCCCCCCGGCCCCCACCCTGAGCGGCGGGTGGGGACCCTAAAAAAATGTGTCCCCCCCAGGTGACTAGGGGTCCCCAAACCCCTAGTCACGCCCTCCCCCCCCAAAAAAAAATTAACCCCCTACCTACCCCTCTCACCCTAAAAATAATGAGGGGGGGACCGTTAACTAAGTACCTGTAAAAAAAAAAAAAAAAAAAATTACCATTCGATGTTTGCTTTCTTCTAAATCTTCTTTTTTCAGCCCCAAAAAAGGGCAAATAAAAAACCATAATAACCGACGCAATTAAAAAAAAAACAAAAACAAAAAAACCCATCTTCACCTGGCGAGGGCTCCGCGCAGACTGAGCTCTGCAATTAGGCTCAGAGCACTCTGATTGGTGGGTTTAAGCCATCCAATCGGAGTGCTCTGACAGGTAAATGAAGAGACTGACAGGTAAGTCTCTACATTTACCTGTCACAGCACTCTGATTGGTTGGTTTGAAATCCACCAATCAGAGTGCTCTGTGTCATTTTACACAGCGTGGGAAAGTTCTTTGGAATTTTCCCACGCTGTGTAATTTGACTCATAATAACACTCTGATTGGTGGATTGAAAATAACCAATCAGAGTGTTATGAGTCAAATTACACAGTGTGGGAAAATTCCAAAGAACTTTCCCACGCTGTGTAAAATGACACAGAGCACTCTGATTGGTGGATTTCAAACCAACCAATCAGAGTGTTGTGACAGGTAAATGAAGAGACTGACAGGTAAGTATTTGGGGGCCGGGCGGGAGTACATGAGGTCCCCCCCTTTTTAGTATTTAGGGCCCCCACCTGCCGCTCAGGGGTGGGGGCCAGAGGGGAGGACCTTAGGTCCCCCCCCTTCTTAGTATTTAGGGCCCCCACCCACCACTCAGGGGTGGGGGCCGGGGGGGGACAGAAGTTCCCCCCCTATTGTTTTTTTTAGGGCCCCCACCCACCGCTCAGGGGTGGGGGCCGGGGGGAGGACAGTAGGTCCCCCCCCATATCATTGAGTAAACTTTGACAACCTCCACCCCCGAGCGGCGGGTGGGGGGGTTGTCAAAGTTTACTCAATGATATGGAATAGGGGGCAGACCGAACATCGCATATGTTCGCCCGCCGTGGCGAATGCGAACATGCGATGTTCGCTGGGAACTATTCGCTGGCAAACTGTTCGGGACATCTCTACATGCAAGCAGTCTGTATTTGCAGCATATCAGCTTATTCCTACTTTTGTGTCGGAATGTTGTCATTTCTCTGGCACACAAGATCTAGTCTGTCTGAAGCACTATGCTGGATTGATTTGAATTTTGTGCATTAAAAACATAGATGATCGGGGGGTGTGGCTTGGAAGCCGAAGAAGATGGCAGTGTAAGTCCTGAGCTCCCTGCAAGGCTCCTCAGAAACCTCGCCTATAGCACCATATAACCCCGAAAATGGGTAAAACGCACAGAGCATTGAACACTCCCAAACCTGCCGACAACCCCAAGGGGATCACTCACCCCTCCATGAGACAGTTCCTGGTCCCCCCGCCGGACCCCGGATTCACAGGCCTCTACCGATTCCACGGCCTTGGGCGGACTGTCCTCGCCCTCCCCACGAGGCAACGAAACACAGACGGAGGCACCCACCACCAGCCTCACGATGCCGCAACCCGAATGGATTGCAATGCTGCGCAACTTACCAACGAAACTGGACCTGAAAGCAGCTAATGATGAACTACGGGCCTCTATCATCATGGAGCTCCAAGCCATGCGGGAAGAATTTTGCGGCCTACGCCAGAGGGTATCCCAACTTGAAGTGGAATGCGACCACACGGCATTGGCGCAGTCTGCAAACATGGACACCCTGCAGCTAAGATTGCAACAACTCCAGCAAATGGCATACCATCTAGAAGACCTCGACAACTGAGGCAGAAGAAATAACATTAGGATCCGCGGGGTGCTGGAGGAGAAAGATGACACATCCCCTGTGCAGACTACCTTAACAGGCATATTCAACAACCTCCTGGGACACCCCACACAGAACCCGATTGACATAGCCAGAGCACACAAGGCACTTAGACAGAAGGGCCCGACTGGGAGCATACCCAGAGACATTGTATGCTGCATAACAAGTTTCCAACTAAAAGAAGAAATTCTCAGAAAGGCAAGGGAAGCGGGCAAAGTGCTCCTAGAGGGCATGGAGATACTATTATATCCTGATCTATCTCCCACTACATTGGCATACCGACGGGCCCTACGTCCCTTCACCAGGCAACTACAAGCGAACAAGATACGATACCGCTGGCGCTTTCCGAACGGACTCCAAGTTCACACACCTAAAGGCCATTTTGAAATCAGAGAGAGAGCAGACATGGATGCTCTCGCAAGAGAACTACAGATCGCGCCAGCACACTTACAGTGGCCGGACCCCCTGACTCTCTACACAGCCACCTGGGACCATGGGAACCAGACCGCCAGAACCCACATCCCGGTGGAGCCAATAAAGGTACCTTACCTATGCACGCAGCGCTTGAATCCAGGACACTATCCCCACCATAAGAGACATACACCCAGCCAACCCGGATAACTGCACCCTACAAGGCCCACACAACAATGGGAACTAAAAACATGCCCCTTGAACGGCACAGCATGGGCACAAACATTCACAGCGGGACTCCCACTCCTGCCCCCACGCACTCAACACGACCGGGACACCTGGGTCGACAACTGGCATGGACCTCAACGACTTATCTCCCAGACCCCCCCATCGCCA
The DNA here is from genome assembly GCA_933207985.1 of Pelobates cultripes. NCBI lineage: Eukaryota > Metazoa > Chordata > Amphibia > Anura > Pelobatidae > Pelobates > Pelobates cultripes. The sequence continues at coordinate 85,422,916 of OW240912.1, read as the reverse complement.
CAGAACTGCTGGCACTGAACTAGCGGAGACAGAGCAGACGCCAGCCGAGAGGCCCCCTTAAAGTCAGGCCAAACATGTACATACCCGAACACCAAGGGACTATCACAACCTTAACAAAAATGCAAGTACACAACCAAGAGGGCCACATGACCTAAGGGACTATGCAACAAGCAAGGGGGACATCCGCTAGGAGATGAGGGGGGGAGGGGGAAAGTAGACCTAATTGTCAAACAAACACTGCTTCCATAAATGCAATGTGGGCTACAGGGGGCGGGGGGGCGGTTGACCGACCCGGGCAATCGCACTCCCCTCATGTGCCTGTGATGACCTACTCAGGAGCAGGCGGGGGGGCGGGGGCACGGCTCGCTCGGACGCCCGAAGGGAAACAGGTAACAAATACTTGAGATGTGAAAACAATAAGGACAGGAGATGAGAAACAGAGGTAGAGAAACATACAAGTAGCTCAACCAATAAAAGAGGGAGATCCCTTCCCCCGAGCCAATTAATCTAAGGAACCCGGGGGCGGGATGAGAGGGCCAGACACCCCCACACATGAGTAACGGGAACACGGGTGACGGGAGAGGTGCAACAACTAAGACCTAAGCCTATAACATCACCTCCTCATCGAGCACAGCATACACGCATAGGGAGGGAAACCATTATAACAGGCAAGCTGAAATGTTTACTGGGACCGACAAGTTGAACTGTTTATGTTGATATAAGTTTAATGCTTTATGACATGCAATGTTACATGTTAATGATGTAACACAGATGCCACAAACATCCTAGGCGAGGACGCACACGCATGAAACCACAATAGATTGAGCCACGAAGAGAAGACTCGGGAGACTGACGGAACAGAGCAACTCAGACCGGATAGAGACAACAGGACAGGTTGCCCAGAGCCGACAGCCACAGTGTGACCACGACCAGCCAGTTGACTTCAGTCTTCCTTCCACTCTCCTACGGGATAGGCACCAAAATTAGGTGTATGAGACACCAGATCCACGGACAGGTATAGGCCTCAGACACCAGACCCACGGACACCAGACCGACGGACAGGTACAGGACTCGGAGACCACCCACATGCCGTAACCCTAACGCCGCCCAAGTGGCGAACCCTTCCTTAGACTCCTTCCCCACCCCCTACCCCGGACCAACCTAGACATACTCCCTCCCCCCCCAAACGCCCTAGATCAAAAACCCGACCGACAGACAGACACCAACCATGACGCTCACACCAGCCAATATCAAAATAATATCCGTAAATGTAAGAGGGCTGAACAAACCCGAAAGGAGGTCAACTGCCCTAAAAGAATTTCATATCATCAGGGCATCCTTAGACTACATACAAGAGACACACTTTAGGGAAGGGGCCAGACCCAAAATGCATGACCACTTGGACCCCACGGACTACTGTAGTGACTACCATGGGGGCAAGACACGGGGAACCGCAATTCTAATACACAGAGGGATCCCCTTAATAGAGAAAGGGGTACTAACTGACCAAGAAGGCAGATTCTTGTTCCTGAAGGGAACGATCGCGGGACAACTATACACATTCGCCAACATCTACGCTCCTAATCAGAGACACTACAGATTCTTCTCACAGACCCTCCGCAAACTATCAGAATTCGTTGAGGGCATACTTATACTAGGAGGAGACTTTAACCTGGCACTAGACCCGAGATGGGACACATCCACAGGAACCTCACACATCCCAACACAACAACTCACCGCACTCAAAACCCTTTTATCCAAACACAAACTAGTGGACAGCTGGAGGGCACATCACCCAGATGAAACATAGAAACATGGAATGTGACGGCAGATAAGAACCATTCGGCCCATCTAGTCTGCCTAATTTTCTAAATACTTTCATTAGTCCTTAGTCTTATCTTATAGTTAGGATAGCCTTATGCCTATCCCACGCATGCTTAAACTCCTTTACTGTGTTAACCTCTACCACTTCAGCTGGAAGGCTATTCCATGCATCCACCACCCTCTCAGTAAAGTAATACTTCCTGATATTATTTTTAAACCTTTGTCCCTCTAATTTAAGACTATGTCCTCTTGTTGTGGTAGTTTTTCTTCTTTTAAATATAGTCTCCCCTTTACTGTGTTGATTCTCTTTATGTATTTAAATGTTTCTATCATATCCCCCCTGTCTCATCTTTCCTCCAAGCTATACATGTTAAGATCCTTTAACCTTTCCTGGTAAGTTTTATCCCGCAATCCATGAACCAGTTTAGTAGCCCTTCTCTGAACTCTCTCTAAGGTATCAATATCCTTCTGAAGATACGGTCTCCAGTACTGTGTACAATACTCCAAGTGAGGTCTCACCAGTGTTCTGTACAATGGCATGAGCACTTCCCTCTTTCTACTGCTAATACCTCTCCCTGTACAACCAAGCATTCTGCTAGCATTTCCTGCTGCTCTATTACATTGTCTGCCTAAGAGACAGGACTACACCTTCTTCTGACACCCACACAACTCATACACCAGAATAGATTACTTTTTCCTGACACATTATCACCTCCCACTCGTCCTACAAGCAGAACAGGGCACAGCGACGTGGTCCGACCACGCCCCGGTGTCAATCACACTAGTCTCCCCACTATAAAGACCCAAGGAAGCCAAATGGCGACTAAACGAACACCTACTCTTGGTACCGGAAATAAAAGCAGAAATCGGAACGGTCCTTAAGGAGTATTTTACCATCAACACACCCACCCTAACATCCCCCACGATTATTTGGGAGGCCCATAAAAGTGTAGTGAGGGACCACTTCATACAAAAGAGTGCACTACTGAAAAAACAGAGAGAAGCCGCCATGACAGCTACACTGACAGAAATACAGAAACTAGACAACCTCAACAAAAACAAACAGACACACACCCTTCAGGGAACACTACTCACATTACGCAGAGATCTGACCCGACTGTTCCAAATGAGATACCACAGAGACGCACTGCGACACAAAGCGTTCTTTTCCCTCCACGGCAATAAAAGAGGCAGACTACTGGCTCGGATGTTAGCCAAACGCAGACAACTAACATATATAGACCGCATTAGAGACAACAAAGACACACTACATCGCCTCCCCACCAAGATCCAGGAAGTGATCAGGGCATACTACATGGAATTATACGCACTCCCGAGCCCAGAGTCACAACAAGCACAAAAACACTTACTAGACTCCATAAACAAATACCTAAACACACACTCTACCCACACTACATAAAGAAATAGAGGACCTCCTAGACGAAGAGATTGCACCAGAGGAACTAGCCATAGCTATCAAACAGACGAAGCCGGGCAGGAGTCCGGGACCGCACGGCCTGCCACGTTTTTACTACAAGACCTATGCGGACATACTATACACCTCTCTCCTAAATAAATTCAATGCAATCAAAGAGAGTCACCAATTTCCCAAGCAGTCCCTAGCGGCACACATCATCATCATCCCCAGGGAGCACTGTAGCAACTACCAACCCATCTCGCTCATAAACTGCGACCTAAAGCTATTGGCCAAAATACTGGCTACTAGATTACAGACACACATACCCACACTATCCAGATCAAGTGGGGTTCGTCATGGGAAGGGAGGCGCGCGACAACACCAGCGGCAGACGTGAACACAAGGGCCTTCTCTTGCTCCCCGCTACTCTTTGTCCTCGCACTCGAGCCGTTCATGGTGGCCACCAGAAACAACCCAGACATTAGAGGAGTGACGACGGGAATGACCCATCACAAAATAGCTGCATACGCAGACGATTTACTATTCTACGTGACAAACCCAGAAGTATCGCTCCCTAACATACTCAAAGCCTTACAAGACTTCGGTAAGATCTCCAATCTGAAAATAATCTACATACTAAACATCACGTTGCCTGAACGAAGGGTGAAGCCACTACGTCAACACTACACACTCCAATGGGCAACTCAAAAAATTTAATATCCTGGTATCTGACTAACACGGAAAGAAGGAGATATGTTTAAGGAAAACTTCACCCCAATACACACAAAATTTCGCATGGAGATGCAGGAATGGGCATACCCACACATCTCATGGCTAGGTAGGATACAAGTAGTCAAGATTAATTTTCTTCCCCGTCTGTTATACCTTTTCCAAACCATCCCCATGATAGTCCCCGCACATTCTTCACCTCACTCCGCACTGCACTTGGACAATACGTATGGAACGGGAAATGACCCAGACTAAAACACACGCTACTAACACAACCAAAAGATAAGGGTGGTCTGGCTCTCCCAGACTTCTCCCTCTACTACAGGGCCTGCCACTTCCTGCGGATAATAGAATGGACTAAAAATGGGATACATAAACTGTGGAAACAAGCAGAGGAACATAAGGTGGGCATTCCCGTCGCGGTACTACCGTGGCTGCCACCGGCAACCCCGACGGGAGGGAGGAATGGCCCCCCATGCAGAAGAGCCACCCTACAAGAGTGGCATTGCATAAAAGGGAGACACGGTCTCACATCATATCCTTCACCTCTACTCCCACTGATACACAACCCAGACTTCCCACCGGGCCTAGACCCGAAAGCATTCACAACACTAGTCCAGGACCCCATTCCCACACATCTATACGACAAAAGGCACTAAGACACTCAACGACCTGAGACGAGAAACAGAACACACTCTCTTGACACGCCTGAAACATAAACAAATCCAGAGTTACATGGCAACCCTCCCACAGGGGGAAATACTATCCCGGGCCCCTACTGCCTTCAAAGAGATATGCTTGGACCCAGACCCAATAGCCCATGGAGTCTCCTTCATATACACGCTACTGCTGACACAGACACCAACCGCACAGCCAAACTTCAAAGGGAAATGGGAGACGGCCCTAAACCGCACTTTCAGCGAAACAGAATGGGAAAAAATCTGCTACTTAACACACCATTGCTCTAGTAATAGTAAGACGCAAGAGACAGCGTACAAACTATTAACACACTGGTACCACACCCCCACGACACTTAACACAATAACTGTAGACCACTGTGCTGGAGATGCGGAGAGTCAAGGGGCACGCTCCTACACATTTGGTGGGAGTGTGGCAAGATTGTCCCATACTGGAAGGGAATACACACAATGTTAAAGCAATTCTCAGACGACCCACCCCCCTTCAGCCCAGCTGAAATGCTATTGCATCATACCAGGGCCCCCTGGACCCTATACAAGAAAACAATGACTATACGCATTCTGAACACAGCCAATTCAATTATCCCACAATACTGGAAACAACCAGTAACTCCACCCCTGGGGACATGGTTCTCACAAATGGAAGAAGTGAGATCCCTTGAAGACCTCCACAATTCCACCAATGGCACACATCAAGCCTACCTCAACATTTGGACACACTGGTTACTGACGACGACAAAACCAGACTTTGCAGACAGACTACGGATCTAACAACAGAGACAGGATATGACACCTACACACCACAGACACTGACCACGGACAGACCAACGACACCCCAACACCATCCCACCCCCTCGCCCCACAACCCAAGAGAGACTACAGGGACCACCTAGGGACCACAATAGAAAAAGCAAGCAGGGAGATACATAATGCAGAAAACCAACAACCAGACGGATGCGTGAAAACTGTAAAGGAACAGGGGGGAGCCTGGTCCGGACACTGAAGGAATCCTACCCACCACAGTTCTTGGCACAAGACAGGATAGTGACCGAAAGGGACACATCGGACAACAAAAATCCCATACAGATTCTGACAGAATGACGTGGGACACAACCGGAAAGGGGACAGCACCACAAAGCTAGAAGTACCAGGAAAGACTTACTAGACCCCACAGCAAAGCATAGTAGCTAATGAAAACTACAAGTCCCCCAGGGGCCCGAGACCTATGGGTTCACAACCTCAGAGTTGCATACAAATTTGAAGGTCTCCCCCCCCGCCACCAAGAGACAGACTCACGATCCCGGTATAGGCACTAGATAACGGATTAACTCTCTAAAGGTTGGCACAAGAAAAACCACACACACAAATACAAACATGATGAAGGGACCTGCGTGTCCGACAACATTGTGGGCCTCCGAGCCCAAACGTATATCACAACTTGCATCTGCTCACAAAAGTTCGAGGATCCTAGAGACCTGCGAGTCTCATTGTTTATTACAATCACAAATAAATAAAAATCATATTTACAAAAAAAAAAAAAACATAGATGATCAGAACGCACTGTGGACATAATCCGCTTCTTCACTTGCAGAAAGCGTTGAGAGGCGCACATGCAATGTGCAAGCTTTAGGACTGTGTGCATGTGAATTGCGTTTTAAAAGTCAAATAGACTGCCCAATACACTCCCTTAAATTGTCTGTGCCTCCCTGCCTCTTGTCATCCTGCCCCACAGTTCTCGAATTGAGAGGTGGACAATCGTTAGTGGCGAGATAAGATGCCAATCAGCTCCTCTTGCTATATGTGATGGTTCTGAGGTACACAGGTGGTGTTTACTATTTCTAATAGAATTGCATTATATTCAATGTTACTCTATCAGAATAATCTGATTGGAGGGTTGCGGCACTTGCCGTGCTTGTGACGTGCCCTTGGTACATCAATGCTTCTCTATGAGAAACATTTAATTGGATCGGGAAACAATAACCTGGGATAATGTGGATGCTGGCAGAAACGTTTCAGAGAAACTTGGTCCCAGATTTTAAGGATTTTTTTTTTCTTACAATAACAGACTAAGCAGAAGTCTAAACTTGCAGTAACCCTTTAATGACCTGCTGTGTGTATCATGGCCATCTGCCTAAGAAGGTAACTATTCAGCGGTGAGGAAAGAAAACGACCATCAACGTGTTGGCAATCTATTTAAATTTATCTGTACAATACTTTATAATTTAATTTTTTTACAGTTTACCTAATTATTTCACATAGCTTTGTTTTATTATATACTCCATTGTACTGAGTAATATAATGCATATTTCTATCTTCCCTACATGCTGTATTTATTAGAATACAGATACTGAAATATGAATATGTGGCCTGAATGAACCAGTCAATGCTGTGCCCACAAGGTAGGAGAGATATTAATTTGTTTTTTGAATGTCTACTCAAAGATAATATTTGAAATAATTTTTCGTTGCTTTTAAGGTTTTTTTGAACTCAGCAACCCATCATTGCTTGGTTCCAATTTAATATGAAAGAAATAAAAAAGCACATAAGTTAAAAGGTGCTTTTAAACCGAGATCAAATCGAGTGACCTTGATCGAAAGAGGAGGATGCCATCTCACTGAGCACCTGATTATGTTCTTTTATTGTATGCTGATCCAGTGTTCTTCAGAATCACTAGATATCAGCATGTGCTTAACGGTTAAGAAATATATATTTAAAAAACTGAGATTTCTGAAAATTTTACACTTTAGCTTTCATGCCATTGAGGTTCACTTTGACCACAGCTTTGCAAAGTATTGCTCGTTGTTCTGACAATCTACTAACCTTCTGAGTCACAGAGAAATGTAAAAATACCTAGTGGTACACAACATGTTAAATCCTACAGAGTGTTGTAAATGTGAATTTCAGTAACCTGTGGGAGAACCATAGGATGAATAACTCACTCTGTCTTGGTGCTTAAAGGGTAAAAGTATAATTAAAGAATAAATGATGCGCTTAGTAATATCTATTTAAGTTGACCTTTTACCTAAATTTATCTATGAATCACTATAATCTATTCATTGACCAGGAATGTTAGCTTCATGCAAATATACCAAGTCACTCAAAATAAACAAATGTGTGCTTTCATGGTATAATAATCTGCGCTAACCACATTTATAACAAACAGTGCCACAGGATGTGTTAAATTAAAATCATAAGCTGAGGAACCAAGTCCTTTGCCAATTTTGGTGGAGTTGTACTTATTGTATGCACATTCTAGAAGGTTTCGGTGAAACATTTTCTGTTATAACTTTGAATTTTATATTGGGAGGATGCAAAAAATAAAATAAAAAGGGTATAGGGTTTATTTACTAAACACAGATTTGTAGTGGATTGAAAGTCAGCTTTTAAAATGTAAGGAATACTAATCAAGTTGTGACTCTGAGCTTGAGAATTTTTCAAAATCAGCTGGTTTAGCCTAAATTTTGCATTTGGTTTTCTGTTCACAACATTTATGTGTTTCACCTATTTAAAAAAAATATTTTACAAAATACTATGAGATTTAAATGTAAGGTCTTTTGAGTCCCTGTTGACCTTGTATAAGCAGCAGATCCCTTGTGGTAACATAACCAGGGTTGCAAGCAGTGAGTGAGAGGTTGATGAAGAGGGCAGAAGAGAAAATTGTGGTGTGGAAGGGGAGTTGATGGAGATGGTGTGGGAGAGAAGAGTGCTTCCGTTTTGGTTATTTGTAGACTTTGTTGGGACATCCTGTCAGCAATGTCCAAGTATTGGGCAAGGAAATGTTGGACTGAGGGAAGACCTATATGGGTTAAGTGGACAGGTCAGTATACAACTGGGATAACTGGAAGGATAGAGAGGGAGTGGATGAAGGTAGATACCTGATTGCAGCAAACACATTCCAGAAGCTTGGAGAAGTAAGTTAGAAGGGGTATTAGTTGAAAACTTGTAGTTAAGGCAAAATCACAGGAAGTCTTTTTTTTAGAAGTGGAGAGATAACCTTTAGTAATGCACCATAAGAGCATCCAGAAGATAGAATTATTAAAAACCGAGGGTCACACACACGTCGCAGAACCACGGACACCACCAGATAGTCAAAGGACAAAACAAAGAATCCCCCAGATGTGCAACCGAAAAGACACCACACATGGGCGGACACTGACGACACGACCCTGGACACCTCGATACACACACATGACCACCACACAAAAACTTCCTACACCACAGCCTACATCTATACCAAACGAAACCTGAGTCAAGTCAGGCAAAGAAACACCAGTACCCCTCATAGCTACCTTGAAACGATCGAACTTTAGCAACAGCAGCAAGAATACCAACACAGGGCAGATCAGTATGCCCACACTAGGCAGACCGCAACACGGGAACACCAACTCACGGGAGTAGACAATGACAGAGGGATACACATTAGCAGCACAGAGACAGGCCATGTTTGGAGGGCAATCCAATTGTTAATATGAATCAATGCAATACATATTCACGATATACGTTGAGCACTCAGTTTGCCTTGAGACCTGTGTGTCTCTCTTTCAGTTGTTACTCAGGAGATCTGCGAATCTCGACTGACTAATTGTTATACTGGTTACCTGAAACCTGCGCGTTTCTCCGCATTTCATCCTTTCTTTCAAAAATATAAAAAAATCTCAATAAAAAGATATTTACAAAAAAAAAAAACGAGGGTCAAATGAAGGGACGGAGGGGATGTAAGATAGAGCATAGGTCAGGAGAGAAGGTGGAAACATTTCATTATGAGATGAGACAATCATTGTCAGAACTGCTAGAAATGAAGGGCGGGGATGTTAAATGAGTTTGAAGAGATAAAAGGTTGAGATGGATCCTGAATAGATGCATTGATATTAAATACTTTCCTTGGAAAATGAGATGGACAGTGATGTAGGTGTGAAAAGGGTAAAATTTGTAGAAGATTGTGCTGAGGACCTACCCTGGGTAAGGAGAAAGGGAGATAAGATAATCCCACAATGAGTTGTACTAGGTCCATTTGCTGACATTTATGAAGGTGGAGTATTGATTGAAAATGGAACTAATGTTGCTAACGTGTTCAGCAAAAGATAATGAGCAACAACACATTCTAATTTAATTATTAATCCACGGTTGACTTGACCGCATGCCTGAAATGACCATATAAACAAAATGAGTAGTATAATTCATAGATCCTTCCATATTTCAGTTAATTGTCCCTGGAGCAGGGAAATTAAAATTGCCAGACTAATAACAGAGAAGCACAAAGGTGTAGTTAGTTTGCCCAAAGGGAAAAGATATAACAAACAAATATGGGACTCTTCTAACAGATGACATGGCAAAGAGTAATGAGTATTATTTACTTATCATTGTAGAAATGCATGTATTTACAAACTGAATGATTAAATATAACCAGCAACAAAAACTTCACAGCTCAAAGCAGAAGTAAATTCATGTCAGAATACTTGGAGCTGCTCTGTTACTTTCTGGGTCTTTTGCAAAGACCTCCGAGCATCGCCACTTGATGTGCAGAGGCCATGGGTGCAGGGGAAGGTAGGTTTTACTTACCTGAAGATGACACTCAGGGCCTCTGCCATGTCCATCCAATGGATCCTCTTCAGCTCCTGTTCCTCCATCTGCCAGGAGCTCACATCAATGTTGTCATCTTGCTCATGCTCAAGAGAACAAAACTGAAGTCTAGTGAAGATTCCACACACAGACAATGCCTTTTCCCTCACAGCCGCCACTACTGATGGCTAGGGGAATTGAGAAAACTTGACTGCAGTATCCCTACCCTTTGTCAAGTTTTGTCAAGCAGAGGGAAAACACATAAAACAAAGAAGTCCCTACTTAGTCTCATTATATATTTTGACTGCCTTGGAACTTTAGCGAATTTCAGTGAAATATTTTATCTTTATAAAATACTCAATTTTTTTATTTTTATTTTTGGTGAGGGAGGGGAATGACATAACTGCTATAATCTTCTGGTTGCGTATGATCATTTTACCATATTCCCACCAATGATCCATAATCATCAGAACTTTAAGACAGTGATTTACGACCCTTATTGCTAATCAAATTAGATGATAATCTATGTGACTGACTGAATCACATACAGGAGTCTAAAATGTACATTAAATATTACATCGTAGAACCTATGCGTAAATGTAAACAACTAATGATCTTCTAGGCAATCAGTGTTGCAGGTCAAAAACTATCTTAAATGTAACTATTTTATTTCATTCAAAAAAAAAGAAATACAGACTGGCTTCTGACTTTACTTGGGTACTTTTTTTTTATGGAAATTTGTCTATTTTTTTAGCGATCAGTTATTTTCCTTAAATATAGGGTAGTCTTTAATGTAAAGGCAATACTAAACACAAATACTGCATTAGTATACAGTAAGCAACACTTTTTAATACAAGGATCAATGGAATGTAATAAATTGCTTTCTTTTCTTAAGGAAACATTTTCCATATATAGAAGATGACTCACTTTGAATCACTTTGAATTAGAAAAAAAATGCTTTAAGGAGACTGTCACAGGTAATCTAAACAGTTTTCAAGCACAAATTATATATATATATATATATATATATATATATATATATATATTTATTTTGTTTAATTGGTTCATTTAATTGTTTTTTTTTTTTAAACTATCACATTTGGTCAAAAGAAGCATGGAAATGATTTAAAGATGAAAGAAGTCTTTACATTTTGTTAATTGTAAGTTTTGCGTTCCCTTTGGTGAGTCATCCTGTAGCAATGTCCTTTCTGGATTTTGAATTTATAACTTGACATTTCTTTAAAAAGAATCACCAGGCAAAAAAAAGTATCCAATTTATTTTGAATGGATTTGTAATCTTTCCTTTATATTAAAATGTTAGTGTGTTAAGTAGCAAACTCAACTGTTAGTAATTTACTTCTTATTTTCAGTACATTGCAACTCTTCTGCAGCTGTTAATCCTCTTCTTCGTTTTTTTTAGTTTTTTATTTAAAATCCCCTTTTCTATACAGGCGTAATAAATTATTATCATTATTATTAATAATAATAATACATTCAAATGTACGTGTAATCTCATAGTAAAGCGAATAGAAATCTGCAATTTTCTCCAGTTAACCCAAAATGAATGACAGCCTAGGTCAATGGGCACATGATGCCATATCCTAGAACTTTATATTAAAATGTTGGTGTACAATCCGCTGTACGTGGTGTTTTTGAAAAGGGTGGACAGGACAAAGGAGATATTTGGTGAATGGTTTGCTTTATTTTGCCCTGCTATAAATCATTACATTTCACACCACAATCCATTATGAGAGGAAATAAGGAGGGAGCATTATGCTGCATCCCTGGGCTGAGGGCCTTGAAGGGACTACCTCTCGTGCACAATTTACAAACTCCGAGGGTCTATAGCTGATGCCACTTTGTGCCTAAATCCATGCAGGACCCAGATCTCGGCAATAGGAGCAACTGGTACAATGAGCAACGCATGTGGGCTCTTAATTAGGACCAGGGCTGGCACAGTGGCCAGTTTTGGGCAAATGGGACCGTGTTTCTAAATGGGATTCCTATTGATAGCTTTGGAATCATGCGATCTCTGTTTGTATAGAGCCATAAGCATGTTTAATTTTAAATTTACTTGTGAAAGCTAAGCTATATTTGACACTAGTTACATGAGATTTGCAATCTACCTTACAGTGGTATACAAAGCAGTATTATGTTTATTTTCATATTACAAATGCACAGTAGAATTCTGATATCAGATATGTTGAGCTAATTTTCACTGTTTAAGCAAAACTCATCTTTTAAGTGCTCAGTTCTCAGCTTTGATCCAGTTTCATTTAGTTTTATATGCCATGTCAACGTAGCCCAGCTATGATCATTTGATGTTTTGTTCTGTCTATGACTTACTCAACGTGTCTTCTTAGTTCTACTGTAACCATTCTCTTAAATCAGAGTAATCCAGTTTCCAGCATATAACATGGTTACTATTGTCTATTACACATTAAGCAAGCTATTCTACTCATATACTATATTATACGAGTTAAAATTGTGCAGTTATGTTGACATGTATAGCACATTTTGTTTAATATATTTTCTCTATATCTCATGGTTACATGTTTAACAGCATTTGAGATATTACCTTTGCACAACAAAAAACCCCCCAAAAAACTACATACAGTGCCTTGCAAAAGTATTCACCCCCTATGGCATTTTTCGTGTTTTGTTGCCTCACAACCTGGAATTAACATGGATTGTTTGAGGATTTGCATCATTTAATTTACAGAACATGCTCACAACTTTGAAGATGTTTATTTATTTATTTATTTTTATTGTGAAGCAAACAACAAATAGGACAAAATAACAGAAAAAGTCAATGTGCATAACTATTCACCCCCCTAAAGTCAATACTTTGTAGAGCCACCTTTTGCGTCAATCACAGCTCCAAGTCGCTTTGGATAAGTCTCTATGAGCTTGCCACATCTTACCACTGGGATTTTTGACCATTCCTCCTTGCAAAACTGCTCCAGCTTCTTCAAGTTGGATGGTTTGCGCTTGTGAACAGCAATCTTTAAGTCTGACCACAGATTTTCTATTGGATTGAGGTTTGGGCTGTGACTAGGCCATTTCAACACATTTACATGTTTCCTCTTAAACCACTCAAGTGTTGCTTTAGCAGTTTTTTTGGGGTCATTGTCCTGCTGGAAGGTGAACCTCCGTCCTAGCATTAAATCACGCACAGAGTGGTACAGGTTTTTGTATTTAGCACAATCTATCTTTCCCTCAACTCTGACCAGTTTCCCAGTCCCAGCTGCTGAAAAAACATCCCCAAAGCATGATGCTGCCGCCACCATGTTTTACTGTGGAGATGGTGTTCTTTGGGTGATTTGATGTGTTGGGTTTGCGCCAGACATAGCGTTTCCTTTGATGGCCGAAAAGTTCAATTTTAGTCTCATCAGACTTGAGCACCTTACTCCATACATTTTGGGTGTCTCCCACATGCCTTTTCGCAAACTCAAAACGTGCCATTTTGTTATTTGCTTAAAGTAATGGCTTTCTTCTGGCCACTCTGCCATAAAGCCCAACTCTATGGCGCGTATGGCTTATTATCATCCTATGTACAGATACTCCAGTCTCTGCTGTGGAACTCTGAAGCTCCACCAGGGTTACCATAGGTCTCTGTGCTGATATGTCCTCCTTGCCCGGTCAGTGAGTTTTGGTGGGCGGACGTCTCTTGGCAGGTTTGCTGTTCTATTTTGGTTATGCTAGATTTGATGGTGCTCCTGGGGATCAACAAAGATTTGGATATTTTTTTTATAACCTAACCCTGACTTCTCAACAACATTGTCCCTTACTTGTTTGGAGAGTTCCTTGGTCTTCATGGCAGTGTTTGGTTAGTGGTGCCTCTTGCTTAGGTGTTCCAGCCTCTGGGGTCTTTCAAAAAGGTGTGTATATGTAATGATATGTAATGACATATCATGTGACACTTAGATTGCACACAGGTGGACATCATTTCACTAAATATGTGACTTCTGAAGGTAATTGGTTACACCAGAGCTTTATAACAAAGGGGGTGAAAACATACGCACATGCCAATTTTCTGTTTTCTATTTCTAAAAAATAGTTTTATGTATATATTTTTCTCATTTCACTTCACCAACTTAGACTATTGTGTTCTGATCCATCACATAAAATTCAGATTAATAAAGCATTGAACTTAAGGCTGTAATGTAACAAAATATGTAAAAAGTCAAGGGAGATGAATACTTTTGCAAAGCACTGCATTTACATTCAGTATGAATGTTCATCCAGTTTTCCTTTCAAAACTCAAAGTGCAATTTTTAATGAATGCTTTATTATTTATAAATATTCAATTTACATATCTACTTGTAACTTTATAATTAGGCAGCAAGATGACGGAAAGAGAGTTTAAATACATACCTGTATATCTTATATTCTCCCTGGAGTTTGGTGGGAATTTTGGAGGAAGATTGGTGTTGGTAGATTTAGTTTCATCAGTTTGCTAGAAGACTCAAGAAACAATTGTAATATTGGGTGCTGTAGCATGGTTTATGGAAGTAAAAAAAATGCATGGCATGCATATGTATAAGATGTTTGAGTGACCTAGGTGCTAAAATGCTAGTAATAATTGAATAGTTTTGTTGGCCTTCGTACCTGCTAGATGTACTATAGCCTATGCTGATTTTGCTGATGTTCTGTCTAAGGAACAGTTGTCTGTCATGTAATCTTGGTAATCATTCCTTTGTCCAGGGTGGCAAAGATTCCTTAAGATCCAAACAAAGAACAAGTAAGACAACAGCACTAGCAATATGAACAATATTAATAAGATAAAAAAAGTATTCAATGGAAAACCATCCCTTTCAGTCAAAGTATTTATATGAGTACTAATCGATAATTTTAGGAACATATTAAGTGTAGACCCAACCACACAGACCAGAGGGCAACGCTACATTCAAACAGAAAGGCATTTTCCAGTGCTGAATCCCTGTGAGGGTTCCATTCTGGGGTCAGAGAAACCCAGCACGTGGAAATTCTCAGACTCCAGAAAACTATCCCATGGGAATGATAATGACGCAGTTTAACTGGAGCTACCACAAGAGGAAGCTACTAAAAGCTCTTCCAAATGTCCAAGCCACAGCCCTATAGTAGGTGGGGTTTCTTTCTTCCAGTGATGTGGGATTAAAGCCTTGGCTGCATTCACGAGGTGCCTAAGAAGGGATTTTTAATATCTAGAATATCTAGAATATCAGAAAAATCCTATCAGTGTAGTAGTATTAAGGCCAGATTTAGGCATATATCAG
The DNA here is from genome assembly GCA_933207985.1 of Pelobates cultripes. Classification (NCBI taxonomy): domain Eukaryota; kingdom Metazoa; phylum Chordata; class Amphibia; order Anura; family Pelobatidae; genus Pelobates; species Pelobates cultripes. Next base: position 85,407,431 of record OW240912.1, on the reverse strand, counting down.
AATCATCCTCAAAAGAAATAAACCTCTGGAGTACAGACCAGCAATGCACAAGAGCAGGGCAGTCCCACCATATATTGACATAGGTGCCCAGGGCCTCACCGCATCAACAGGACCAAAGTCAGTACAGTAGTATTAAAGTGCAGTACCATCTTGTCAAAACTTTAAAAGCAGATTACAGGAAATGGGATGAAATTGAACATTTATGAAGAACATGGAACATGTTCTGCCATTGCACAGGTAAGATCTGCAATTTGCTTTCCTACTACATGGTATAACCAGGAAGGGTTCCCTCTGGCGGAGGAAATTAATAGATTATAAAACACCCAAATTAGGTGAGTGGGACAGTCCTGTGCCATGCATGGGATTTCCACCAAGGTGGACGTACACCACAGTAGAAAGGGGATATGTATGCAAGAAATAAAATATTACAACTGAACGAAACTCTAGCCAAGAAACTCTTCCAAGTAAGACTAGGAAACCTTGAAAAGAAAGTGATGCAATTGCACCACCACATCCTGCACCAGTTGTAGATATCCATAAACTGATCTGGGTTATGGGTTGGAAAAGCCTTGTTGTGAGATGGGTACAAGACAAAGGGTACAAAAAAGGAGAAGTTTACAAGGAAATTTGTCTACTTCAAACCAGTTTGTTGAACACCCTTTGGGTGGGTCCTATGGTAAGATGTGTGCGGCATGCACTGGGGTACTTTAAAAGACCTAACCAAGGCAAAGTGGCCACATGGATCTCTGCACACATATACTCATCAAATACCCATAGTGTATCTGGAGAGGCCCTCCTGCAGTCAATTATCCTAGATAATATGTTTGCATAGTAATAAGCTCCATGTTTGGGAGGTTCATGCCCTCATCACAATTTTATGTCTTATATCATATGTGTGGCCTTTTCTTTAATTTTATTTATTTTGGGTACAGTTGAATATGCTTTGATACGTGCTTCAGGATTTCCATGTAATGCCACATGTTGATAACCTCTTTGAACAAAAAACTACTATTAAGTTTTGATCCTTAGCAGCAGTCATTTAACAGTAGCAACAAGATAGCAAATTAGTTAAAAACTAGTAACTAAGTAGCAGTTAGTGGCTCCTACAGAGAATAATGAATGTTATTAGCTACTACTTAGTGACTGGCTTGAAGTAGCCACAGCCAGTAATTCTCGTTACTGGTAAAATTTCAAAGTTGGTAACCAGCTGCCACCCCCTAATAGTAGAGAAAGGCATTTTAGCAAGAAGCATCTGGTTTGTAAAACAAAAATTAACAACAATGGAAGGCAACCCTCTGGTAAGTTTTTCTATACCCTGTTCCAAATTATTATGCAAATTATATTTTTCTCATTTACCTAAATAATTTATGTAAATAACAGTCTGCATAATTCTCATGTTATCAACTATTAAGAGTATTAAGAGTACAATTCACATTTTATTGAAGAAACTTCCTAATGATAACAGTTTTTTTTTTTTTAAACATAAAAAACTTACAATGAACTGTTGCAAATTATTACGCACAGTAAGTTTCAAAACACTTTATAGGTTGTAAAGAACTGAAAATTGTAATTTGTTGTGTTTGCAGCATATTTACTGAAATCAAAAGCTATTTCAATCAAACCTATAACAACATTTTAACTTTTAAATCATTTTAACAGGTCACGTTACATTTTAATATAGGACCCCTCATTTGATAGCAGCTTCACAAGTCTTGCATCCATTGAACTTGTGAGTTTTTGGACAGTTTCTGCTTGAATTTGTTTGCAAGATGTCAGAATAGCCTCCCAGAGCTGCTGTTTGGATGTAAACTGCCTCCCACCCTCATAGATCTTTTGCTTGAGGATGCTCCAAAGGTTCTCAATAGGATTGAGGTCAGGGGAAGATGGAGGCCACACCATGACTTTCTCTCCTTTTATCCCCATAGCAACCATTGATGCAGAGGTATTCTTTGCAGCATAAGATGGTGCATTGTAATGCATGAAGATTATTTTATTACGGAAAGCATAGTTTTTCCTTCTGTACCAGGGAAGAAAGTGGTCAGTCAGAAACTCCACATACTTTGCAGAGGTCATCTTTACACCTTCGGGGATCCTAAAGAAGCCGACCAGCTCTCTTCCCATGATTCGGGCCCAAAACATGACTCCACCACCACCTTGCTGATGTCGCAGCCTTGTTGGAACAGGGTGGCCGTCCACCAACCATCCACTACTCCATCCATCTGGACCATCCAGGGTTGCACTGCATTCATCAGTGAATAGGACTGTTTGAAAATTAGTCTTCATGTATTTTTCTGCCAAATGCAGCCGTTCTGCTTGTGAGCATTGGTTAGTGGTGGCCGAATAAAAGGTTTATGCACAGTTGCAAGACTCTGGAGGACTCTGCACCTTGATGTCTGTGGGACTCCAGAGACACCAGCAGCTTCAAATATCTGTTTGCTGCTATGTAATGGTATTTTAGCAGCTGCTCTCTTAATCCGATGCATGGATCTGGCAGAAATCTTCCTCAATGTGCCTTTATCTGTATGAACCCGTCTGTGCTCTGAATCAGCCACAAATCTCTTAATAGTGCGATGATCACGCTTACGTTTTCGTGAAATATCTAATGTTTTCATACCTCGTCCAAGGCATTGAACTATTTCACTCTTTTCGGCAGCAGAGAGATAATTTTTCTTCCCCATATTGCATGAAAATGGTGCTCTGCTTAATAATGTGGAACATTATTTTTTCCTTAAATTGGGCTCACCTGGCAATCTAATTATCACAGGTGTCAGAGATTGTTTTCAGTGATCAAAAGAGCCCTGAGACACAATGCCATCAATGAGTTAAACTGAAAATACAAAAAATGTAATCTTTATGACACTTAAATAGAATTTTCATAATAATTTGGAACAGGGTGTAGTATAGAAATGGGTTTTAGTTGCTATCTCTAGTTTTAATGCTTTAACAGCTTGTTGGAAAAACATTAGATACTGCTGGTTTCCTGGTTGGCCTGTCTGGCCTTGAGGAGAGAGTACAGGCACAGGGATTTCGCATGTTGCACTCCACCCAAATACTGTGGCATCCTAAGGTTGCCATCGGTGCTGCCTTACAGCGGTGCCTGCAATTGGGATAAGCAACATACTTTGCATTATATTACAATACTGAAAAAGAAATATATGTACAAAAAATTTCAGTGAACATCCAAAAAAACATGCCCTAGCACCTGCTAAAGACTGCAGAATAACTAATGTCAGAGAAAACAAACAATCTTCTGAGAATTTGGTTTATTTCAGCTTATACAGCTGTTCACAATGAACAATACAATATTAAAACTATTGAAATGCCTAATAAGATCCTTCTTCCTTCCCAGTCATATATAAATATTTGCATTGCAACATGTAATGCTGTTCCTTTGTTATAGCTATTGTTTTGAAATATTTATCATATTTTAATCAGTAAAATAACTGCATTTTACTATTTCCCTACATTCATTTTATCCCTAAATGGGTTTATATCTTTCTTTGGAAAATATAAAATTATTCAAAGGAATGCTTGTATTTTGACCTGGAATAACAAAAACAGAGAATATGAGAATCAGAATTTAGAGAAAACTTATTAGCTTGCCCTTTGGTAAGTCTCCACTCAGGTCTCTCTCTCTCTCTCTCTTTTTTTTTTTTTTTACATCATCTTTATTAGAGTCTGATGCATATAGAGTACAAAGAAAGAACTTGACATTGTTGTAAATATGTATGTTTTAACAACATTCACAATGCATCAGAGATATTTTCTAGTAAAAACAGCATTCCGTCCACATTCATACTATATTCGTCAATCATTCGGATGCGGGGTAGGTCATTGATAGATCAGGGATAACTCTTAGAATCAGTTAAGCGTGAAATTCACAGTATAAAGGTCTTGTTTAAACTTTCTAGAGTGTATTAGTATAGGAAAATGTTAGCCATTTTACCCAATTTTTTTTGTATAGGTCCAATTGATTATTCATCAAAAAATAACCTTTCTACATAGAGCCTTGGTAAATAATTCGAGATGTCATTTCTTTTTTGAAAATCTTTTATTGTGTAAAGGAGATGAGCAGTAGAAAATAAACGTAGATACAGCCTTGTGGACGCGCAGGTCCTATATTGGGTTACAAATATATAACATTTTACAGTTAGTGTGAGTATCACAAGTGTTTATAATAGCATGTTTAGGACGTTTCCATCTTCTCAAAATTTGCTGTTGCAGTTGTCGGATGTCTGTGTAGACTTTGTGATGTAGTATTCGTTGACGGACAGGTTGGTGTCCGTTAGTTAGGCTGGTTACAGCACCTCTAGGGGAGCAGGTTCCCTGCCTTTCGTTGTTCACTGTCTCGCCCTGTACTCCTGTGATGCTGAGAGCCCGCGGCCCGGTCCAGGGATGCCGGCCCCCACGCAGGTGTCTCTCTCACTTGCATGCAACCTTACTGTTGTCTACCTAGAGGCCCCCAGAGATGAACATGAACCATGGTAGCCAGGTCTCCGTGTGTTTGCTGGCCCTGCCCAGAACGGATGCGTGCATCGCCTCTGCTCCCTGTATTTCCTCCACTCTGCGTATCCATTCTTCTCTCCGGGGTATTTCAGTTTTTTTCCAGTATACTGGTATGAGCGCTTTCGAGATTTTATTTCATGCCAATGTTGGTGTCCTTGCTTTTTCCGATTTCTGGCTATGCAGAAGTGAAAATGTGTCCATTTCGGGATGGTCTAAATAAGAAGAAAAAACTGCGGAGTCAATAATATCTCTTTCACCAGAATATTTGAGAGGAGTCTTTTTAGATTGTTTTTCAAAGTGTCCAGCCCCGAACACTCCCACCAAATATGGAGATGGGATCCCTTAGCGTTGCTACATCTCCAGCATTGGTCAGTGCTGTCAATATACATTTTGTTTAATTTAGATGGGACCATGTACCACCTATATAATACTTTAAAGTACAGCTCAATCAAATTAACACAGTGTATATGTTTTTTAACCCGTTTGATGCTTTGTTTCCAGATATGTGGCTCAAACGTTTCCTTAAATTCAAATTCCCATTTCAGTATTGAAGCCTCTTTCACAAAATTATCATTAATGCTAAGAAGAAATTTAAGTGATCGGGATATTCTTTTCTGAGGGTTATGATTCTCTAAGAAATCGGTGATGTCATTATAATCTAGAAATTGATTAGTAGATAAGTAACTTTTTACTCTCCAATATGTAAACACTTACCCTGGGGCAAGGGAATAAGTGGTCTGTAATAGATGGAAGGGAGTTAAAATTCCCTTAGAGAAAATATTCGAGAGATGGCTAATATCACATCTGCTCCAACTACTCAAATACAAATCTCTTACGTTAAGTTCCAATAGTTCTAGTGGAGAAGATTGTGAAATTCCGTTTTTTGATTAAATTTTTCCTTATAGTTTTAACCGTATTCAAAGTTGCCTTACTAATAGGGTTCTTTGTAATTTTATCTAATGGGCATCTCTCGTCTATGCAAAAACAATCATTAAAAAAAATCAGCTTTAAAAGCTTGGGTTTCAATTCCTTTCCATAAGTTAGAAGTGTTGTTATTTTTGTCCCAAGCTAAACAATGGGATAGCATACAGGCTTCATGTAATGCATGTATGTTCGGGAATCCCAGGCCTCCATTTCTCCCTGATTTCTTAAGTTAATTTTGAGAGATTCTGGGTTTCTTACTGGCTCAAATAAACTTAGAGATGGCTACTTGAAAGCAGTTCAAGATTTTGTAACTAACTCTAAGTGGGATTGTCCTAAATAAATACATTATCTTTAGAAGCAAGTAGCCTTTTGTTGATTCTATCGTACCCAACCAAGATAGTTCAACCATGCTCCATTTTTTAAAATATGTACTAAATTATTCCAGTAGCTTTAGATAGTTTGTACTGTTTAGATCATCAAATGATTTTGTAATCTTCACCCCCAAGTAGTCTAAGAATCTGCGGTCCCAATTAAACTCATAGCTGTCCCTGAGCTGTTTCTTCTCTAAACTATGGAACACAAAAGTTAATATCTGTGTATTGATTATGTTAATTTTAAAATTGGAAAATTCACCACATTTCGTCATCAGTTTTAATGCTGCCAGTATGGACTCGAGGGGGAGTCAGAAGGGAGTCGTCGGCAAATAAAATGATCTTATGTTCTGTTTGGCCAACCTGGATGCCCTGTACTTCTTCTTTTTGTCTGATTAGAGCCGCTAGAGGTTCCATAGCCAGTATATATAAAGCATGGGAGCCAATGGGCAGCCCTGCCATTTCCATTTTTTATATAGAAATATTCTGATGCCATAGCCGGGCCAATGATCTTTGCCGATGGGTTAGTATATAGAGTCATGAAACTATCTCTGAAGTTACCTATAATGCCAAATTGTTGTAAAGCTATATCCATAAATTGCCAGTCCTGCCTTTCAAACGCCTTTTTGGCACCAATGACCAAAAGGGCGGAGTTAGATTTTTAAAAATTGATTCTATGGATTAGGTTAAGAACTCTGTGATTGTTATCAGTAGCCCCTCTGTCTCTGACAAACTCTGCCTGGTCACCATGAATAAGTGAGGGGATTATTTCCTTAAGTCGATTAGATAGGACTTTTGAATAGATCTTAACGTCCAAACTGATCAGGGAGATGGGTCTGTAATTTGAGGTTTTAGTAGGGTCTTTACCTTCTTTTGGTATGGGTAGGATAGAAGCCTGAAGATATTCCTCAGGTATATGTTTCTGTTTAGGAAGGATAGAGAATACCCTCAATAGAATTGGAGACACTAATTATTTAAATTTTTGATAAAAGAGAGATGTGAAGCCATCGGGCCCCGGGACTTTATTTGGTTTGAGAGTTACAATTACCTTGTTTATCTCCCTCAAGGATATTGGTCTATTTAAAATAATCTGACTCCTCTTTAGTTATCTTTGGAAATTTGATTTTAGACAAAAAGGATTTAATTTGTAAAGAATATGATACTCAAGACCAAGAATCAATAAAATAAACAAGACTTTATAGCGCTAATGAACACTGACTATATGATGCTTTAGTTAAACCTGCGGAATTCTAAAAAAAAAAAAATGTTTTGTCTTCTCCCCTTTTTCTCTCACTGTGGACCTAACAGATAACAAAGAGATGTCCCCACTCAGGTCTCGAACGTTTTTTTTGGTCACTTGGGCCCTTACAAAGATAACCTATCAATTCTGCATATCAGATTGATCCCGCCAACAAGGGCAGTCCAGATCTGAAATGCTGGAAAGTTCCCTCTGCACAAGAAATACAGCAAACCCTTTCAATTGTTTTAGCCCTATTTAATCCTCATAAGTAAGGAGTAGCTGATACCCCACAAGGTCCATATTTAGATTAACCTTCTGGCTTATGGAGAGCCTAAGTTTGCCCTTCAAATGTTTTGACCTGGAATCAGCAGTGTAATAAATAAATATAAATCACACAACCCCTGCTTTTATGCAATGCTCCCGTGCAAGGGAGCCACCCACAATAATTGGTACATTAACCAATAAAGTACAAGGTACAACCCACACATCTCCTCCCATCAGCTTATCTGTTAACAGAATTAAAATGTACATATTTTTCCCCAAGTTCTAGATGTACCCCAAATACATAGCATGATAGCCCTGATCTGGGTGAGTAACATATTCAAAAATCACCCAGATCGGACCAGGGGTTCGGGAGTTATGGGCAAGTAAAGTTTTGACCGACTGCACAGGCAACAGTATCCGAAAATTGTTCCATAAGTTTTGGCCTTGCGGTCGGTCTCTGTTCGTGGAATAAAAGTCCCAAAAGGCTTGCCATCCATGGCTATGCTGGCATTCGAGTTCACTAATACTTAGATTTTACTGGTAAGATTGTATCTAGTAGATCAGACAATTGGCAATTTTGTTATTTATAAAAAATATATATTATCTTTGCATTAAAAATCGACTTCATTTAAATGTTTATAGCAACAGTTAGGTATATGTTTACCTTTAGAAAAGATATCCAATTTAGACCAAATGGAAGCTTGGGTGTAACATTCTTTCTTGGGGTAACCCAGATAACTGGAGAAATTTTAATGAAAAAGTGAGAATCGAGTGCCCCAATGATAATAAAACTTAACTTTTATTAATAATATCAGTAAAATAAAAAGATAAACAATTCATATGTGCTCAGGGTGATATTAAAAAACGGGGATACATACAGGTCTATATGAAATTATGTCGGTATTATGACGGTATATCATTACCAATGTTTCTTAGGTAATGGTATTGCATTTGTGGTCTTATAAATGTACGGTAAGGTCTCCTTATTTGCACAGGTCTATATGCAATTATGTCGGTATATCATTACCAGTATTTCTTAGGTAATAGTATTGCAATTGTGCTCTTATAAACATACAGTATGGTCTCCTTATTTGCAATAATGCAAAGTTATGTCTATTTACTGGTTTATATATGGGTCTGTGCTTGTTTACTCAGGTCTATGGCATCTCAATTATAGTCACTGATGATGTAGAGTGATGCCTAAATTATTTGAGTAATGTGCTTAGAATCCAATAGTATAGAATTATGCTTGTATATATTATTTATGATACCTATGGATCTGTGCTCATTTGCTCAAGTCTAATTGTTATCCTTAGGTAATGGTATTTCAATTGTGCTCTTATAAATAAATATGTTTGAGTAATGTGTTTAGAATCTGTATTCATGCAGCAAAGATTTCTTTTGATACCTATGGATCTGCGCTTGTTTTCTCAAGCCTATTTGTTGTACCCTTTTTGCAATTTTTTTTAATTTTGATCATAGAGATTTGAACATATGGTGTAAAAGGATCTATAGGGGAGAGATGGAATGATCCTGCAGAAACTGTTTGACCGATATTGTCTTATATTGCTGTGTCACTCTGGGAATTACTGGTATATTAACATATAATAAAAGCTGTTATTTTGCCTTCGGGGGTACCTTCTTAAAGTTCTAATTGGTGATCAAACCCGGTTATAAATCTCCAAAATCCCCTGAAGTGCCTATAATAGAAAAAGATTGAGAGGTAGCTGCTGAAACTCATTAAGACTGCTATGGTGCCCTTCAGGGCTTCTAATGTTTCCCAGTAAATTCCTGAGTTAGACCTCTTAAATGCTCATTTAATAGAGTGTAGTGGTACAAGTGCAAGACACAAACTATCCTGATATAATAGCAGTAGTCATTTTGCACTCACTATCTCATCTCTCAAAAAATCCAAAGGATCCTAAATATCGCCCTTGTAAATTGCTGGTGCACAGATAAATGTTTGTTAGATGAATGTATCACACAGATATATATTAGTTGCATAAATGTATCAAATGTTGCCACAAGTTTCCAGAGCTCGGAATCCTGGTTAAATAAACCAACTGTTACTAGTCTAATGATAGATTCTAAGATTAAGCTATCTACCAGGATTACCAAAAGCCCCTTGTAAATTGCAGGCGCACAGATCAACGTTTATTTAGATAAATATATCGCACAGATCAATATAAATAGCATAAATGTGTAAAATATTGCAAAATTGCCAAAGCTCGGGATCCTGGTTAGATGAACTAACTGTTGCTAGTCTCATGATAAATGCTTAGATCTAACGCTCTACCAGGATCACGAGAGCCCCTGATGCACGCGTTTCGCCCACAGCTCATCAGAGGGGAACTGATGTGTGGGAAATAACCAATATTTTAAAGCAAAGTGTGAGTTCTGATTGGTAGAATTCGAAAAAAGTAATTCTTGTCTCTGCCAATCGAAATTGGCAGAGAGGAATGACGTAAATGAGAAATCTCAATTGAATTGTTGAGTTCCAGTGCTCGTAGTTATGTCCATAGGTAGAAGAAATTCTAAAATCAAATGTACTGAATTATAAGTGCTTGGCTTAATTAATTTATAATGGAACATTTGTTCTTAACAGATCTTTGTATCTAATGTTAAACAATGTATGAAACTTATCCGGTTATCTGTAATACTTATTAGAGTGTTTTCCTCTATTGTCGAGGGTATGTAAAGAATGAATCCAGTATTCTGGTAGTTATTATATTTGTACAGGTTGCAATTTTCCAGGTAATTATTATTATGATTTTTATGATAGAGCTGGAAACAAAACATTTATTATGAGTCAGTTTTGCGATCAAATGCAATGTCTTACTACCCTTTATGTGAGGCGAGCAGATCATAGTTAGATATGCTGATTTTGTATTGTGCTTGTATGTTATAAGCTTAGTTTTAATTTCTTCCAAGCAGATTTTTGTATTTATTGTTAAACTAAGTATGAAACCTATCCGGTTGTTTGTAATACTTATTAGAAAGTTGGACTCTCTATTTCTGAGAATGTATGATGAATGAATCAGATGTACTGATAGTATTGCATTTATGCAGTTTGCTAATTATTATTCCAACTTTTGATGATAAAAGTGGAAACATTAACTGTGAGTCAGTTTGTGCGATTGTACCTAATGCCATGATGAACTTTGTGTAAGACAAACTGATTCTAGTTAGATATACTTATATGTTATAGAATTAGTTTCAAAGACCGTTCGGGTTGTGCACAATTATAAGAGTATTGTGGTGGCTATGGTCTTAGTGTTGATTAGATTTATGGATCCTGATATTTTCTGTTAATTCCTTGCTCCTCTTTGTGGGTAATTATTTTGGAATATTTAGATATTCATCTGAACTAATATATGTTCATATCATGTTTATATCCCAACCTTGTTTATAAGGGAACAGGAGCCACATTTGTAACTGCTATGTTTTCAGTATTTGGTGGGAGGTAATGTTATGGTTTTGTTAAGGTTGTCTTTCCCACTTCAGATGTATAGTCCATAGTGTTGGTTCCTTATGGCTTTTTCCTTTAATAATTTCTCATAAATTGTGGTTTTTTTACCTATCTCTTAAATCCAAAGATATTGATTTAAGATGATGCCTCCTGATAATATGCTCAAGAGTGTCATTTTATTAAGACAAGGAATGAAAAAATGAAAAACAAAAACCAAGAGAAAGATGACCATCATCATTTTGTTTTCAATATACCTAGTTGGAATACAGTGATCAAAATTCTCAAAGAAAATTCCTACAAGATATCAAATCATTGTCTAGGAATATTAGGCAAATTTGATCTTGTTATGAACTGGAGATACTTTTACATTGAACAATTCCTGGATAGCAACCAGGATCTATTGATGTATAAAGGGAGGAACATTGAATTCTTCGTTCAGGCCTCCCAGGTGTTTGTGTCTGGAATTCATAAATCCATTTGGACTCTTTGTGTAGTAGCATTAGATTAAAATTGCCTTTCCTGGAGTTAAGGATGACTTGTTCTAACGCTTGAAAGGTTAGATGGTTTGGCTTGCCTTCGTGGAAGTTTCTGACGTGATTTGCAACGGGAGTAATAAGGTTGGAATTGTTAACTGAATTTACATGTTGTAAAATTCGTCTTCTAAAGTCCTGGTATGTTTTGCTTATATATTGTAGACCACACGAGCAGGTGATTACATAAATAACCCATGTGGAACTACAATTGATGAAGTGGTTGATTTTAAAGTCCTTCTTGCTTCTTTCTCATCTGACAGTTTTAGTTGGTTTGACAAAATTACAGGCTTTGCAGTGGCCACATCTATATACTCCCATTGTTTTAGTGAGCCAACTTTGAGGAGAGGGTTTCTTCTCCAAATGACTGTGCACCAACATAACCCTGAGATTTCTCGACCTGCGAGCTGTAATATTTGGATACTCTATTGTTTTTGGGTCAATGTCTGTATCATACTGCAAGATCAGCCAATGTTGGGAAAAATGTTTTTTTTGATAGGTTCCCAGTGTTGATCGAATGTTCCAATACATCTAACCATCTGAGTAGAAGGTGTGGGTCTGGTTAATCGTAGGCTAGTACCTCTATCATGTGACAAAGCACTTTTGAAGGCTTTTTTAGGATTCTATATGGATATCCTTTCTCCTTGAATCTTGTTCTTAATTTATTTGCCTCTACTCGAAAAAACTCGTCATTCAAGCAATTTCTTCTGGCTCTGAGATATTGTCCATAGGGTATGCCTGCTTTTAGTCAGTACGGGTGAAAGCTTTGCCAGTGTAAAAGACTATTGGATGCTGTACTTTTCAAAAAGTATTTTTATTTTACTGATATTATTAATAAAAGTTTAGTTGTATAATCATTGGGGCACTCACTTCTTGCTTTTTCATTAAAATTCCTTTAGAAAAGATAAATTTAATTTTAGGAAAAACAAGTAAAAAAGAAATTAGGTAAAGTTCATTTAAACAAATTCCCAGGGCAAGCTGGTATTCACCCATGTGTGCCTAGGAAACTTAGTGTAGAAATATTCAAACCACCGATTTTTTAAATTTGATTATTCTTTTTTTTTTAGGAACTGTACTGGAGGATTAGAGAAAAGTAGGGGCCTATAAAAAAAAAGTGTGGGGCCTTTATTTAAAATATTCAAAAGCGTCAAAAGCTCAACACAGAAACAACAGACGTCTGGGCTTATGGCCTCAGGTTAAGACATTATCTGAAGGGCTGTTAAGAGACTATTTTCTAAAAAATTAATTTTGAACAATAATATAATTAGCTCAAATCAACATTGTTTTATGAAAGACAGATAATGCCAAACTAACTTAATTGCATGGATTAGTTCGTAGAAATACAGATCCGGGTGATCCAGTAGATGTGATTGACATGTATTTTCCTTTCTTCGTAACATTAGTTATAAGGAGAGACTAGCAAACCTGACTTTTGCCTAAATTTTAAATTGATGTGAAAGAAATGGTTTTGTTGCCAGTCCCCAGTTGTCAATAAACAATAATGCAAAGATAGATTATAAAAATACAAAAATATCAGGAAATAATGGTACCCATAGGTTAACCAGTGCAGCTATAAATTACCCAGAGTATTGTTACCAAGATCTCTAATAATCAAAAGGTATTATACATGACAAAAGGTGGAGTTGACACATATGATTATAGTTACCATACACAGTCTGTCATCAGAATTAGACAATTCTACAGATCCATATGAACAAACATTCCACAGTGCATGTTAAAAATAAATATAAAGGTTTCACAATTGAGCCACTTATATTTTAGAGAGCCATAAAAGTAATCTCTAAACTGTAAAAGCACATCACATCAATTCATACCATACTCAGCCAGCTAGGTTAATTCTAACAAGATATAGAAGCTCACATATTTCTTTTCCTGCAGATGTCCTCAGACTAGCCAAAAATATATTTAAAGATAATTTATCAGCCAAAAGGTTTAGGCAAAAAGAATAAAAACTCTCTTATTAAGTCAAACATGTAGGCATAATAAAAAAACAACCCTAAAATGTAATCTTCTAATGTGTAAATCCAATTTTCCTTGCACCTTCTGGATCATCCATCAAATGTCGTTTGAAGTGTCACTTCCGCTCCGGTGCAGATCCACTAATAGGGTCTTCTTATTCCATATACTACAATCCCCATAAAGTCTTTCGCTGTCTAGTATCTTATTACCAACATGGCGATCAGAGATTTTCCAGTTTAGATGCTGGCACATAATGGGGAAAGGATTTTAGCTCCAAAATAAATCACCACAGAAACCTGATGAAGACCTGATTTTAGGGTTGTAATGTGTTATCATTTCTATGTATCTGGCTTAATAAGAGTGGTTTTCATTTTTTTTTTACCTTAAATTTATTGTATTTTCAAAACAATTAACATCTGAACTCCTGTATCTTGTTAGATTCAACCTAGCTGTCTGAGTGTTCTGTAAATTGATGTACTGTGCTTTTACAGTTTAGAGTCGACTTTTATGTCTCTTTAAAGTGTGAGTGATTTTATCGAGAAACCTTTATATTTATTTCTGCTATGCATATTGCATTGCGGAATGTTTGTTTATATGTTTCTGTACACCTGCCTAATTCTGATAACAGACTATGAAAGCTAGATTTGCCTAGGATTGTGCATTAATTTATTATCCAGGCATTTTATTTGAACAATTTTTCTTCAAAATTATTTTTATATTATTGCTTTTAATAATACATTAGTTTTTTAACTTTTATTACTAAAAAATACTCATATACAAAATGCTGGAGCTTATGTTGTAAAAATTTATCTCACTATTTATTTTTGTTTTATTTTTACATTTTTTAGTTCAGTGTTTAGTTTTCCTATAAATTACCATTTTGGGTGTTGTTTTGGATGTTTAAATACTTTTAAAAGTTATTTTATAAATGAGCAATTATGTTAAATAGGGACTTTCTATCATAATGTATCATATACCCTCTCTTTCTTCCAATGAGTCATTTGCAGACATGATCTGTGACTCATGTCCTGTATCCAAAACATTATTGCTCTTAAATTTCATCAGTCACTCTTAAGGGGCACTGATTTATTTAGGGAAAAAACATTATTCAGTACCAGAAAATGTATTATATTGTACGGTTTGTTTGTTTTTGTTTTGTTCTGAACTGCATTTAAAGTGATTGTTTGTAGAGAAGTTTGAATCGACCACATAGCTGGCGTGATGATCTATTTCATTTATGGAGTTTTCGAGCAGCTGCTGTGATTCCAACACTCAGAAACAATGCTCTGTGGGAAGCTGAAAAAAATGTTAGCTTGTACAGCCAAAAATGCCTCTGTGGGAAGTATCAAAGTGATATACACAGGCAGCAGAGCTGGTGAACAGAGAAAAACAACTTGGAGACAAACATTTACAAGACCACGCAAGAGTAGCGGAGGTGGAGAGGGCATGTTATGTTTAAAGTGGGCAGTATGTAGTGTACCTTCAGTGAATGGTTGTGAGGTTACTACCCATTTCCATGCCTTATTGTCCAAAGCTTCATTGTTAAGTTATAATTGAAAGGGTTAATATGCAAAGGAAAATTTTAAATCACACTACATCTCAGAATTCTCTATACAATGGCTAGGCAACTCCTTATTAGTATTGCGCCAAAACGAGATCTTGAAGTCCATTGGTGTGCTGGTGCTGTTTTTCAAAATGTAAGTGTATATGTTGCCGTATAGTGCTTGTGTTATGTCTAGGTGCTGCAGTTGCTATGAAATGTTGTGTTTGTGTGTATGTTGCCTGTTATATTGTACATGTTAATGAGTAGTTTGTAGTATTGTGTATGATACCTATGAATAATGGCTGTGTATGGGGGCTGCTTGTGGAATTGTGTGTCTGCATGAAATGTCACATTGTGTATTTGGTGTTGTGTATGTGAGGGGCTGCTTGTCGTATTGCATGCGTGGCTGCTTGTGGGGTTTGTGTATGTGGATCATCAGTTGAGGTGTGTTTGTGTGTGGGCTATTTGTATAATTTTATATGAGGAGGAGGCTTATTCTGCAGCTCTGTGTATATCAAGCATTGTTAGTGGCTTCCCTGGGGTCCAGTGGAGACCGTGCTGGCCAGGTACAGGTCAAGGGCAGGAGCTACGATAGCTGCTGTGGGTTCCTCTACTCCATTGCAGGTTTCCATTCACAAGTGTTGGGAGGAAGTTATCTGAGATCACTTCCTCTAAGTTCATAATGCGTAAATTAAGGATTGTCCCTCACAACCTGCAATCACCACTTAGATTGCACTGGCAGATGGAGTTCTACTGGAAGTGCCATGCAAAGACACCAGGCCATAGGTTGCTGACCCCATATACTACAAAATAGAGATCAAGGGTTGGGAGGAGGGGCAGGTCTCATTATATTGGCATGTGCACCCACCCCTACATAAAGGGACACTCCACTGCACAAATGGGCAAAATAGTAGACCTCACTACTTAGTAGATATAACCCTATTAAATACATGTATGTAACAGTCTCTTCATGGGGAAAGTAGCCTATCAGAGGCTTCTCACTGAGTATCTTCTGAAGTTCTCCCTTCGTGCATGTGTGTGTGCGCTGCATTGCATTCTGATCTAAAGTTTAAAAAGGAGGTTAATAACACTAATTCCTATAAAGAACTAATTCAAAAAACAGTTTTGGCCTGCATTGTTTGCTCTACAGGTGTAAACATACAGAGCTATCCCAACGTTATGTAATGTGGTTGTAGTGGCATAATTAAATAGACAGAGTAGACAATTTGACCCCACATTAGGATTATTCCTTGTCACACCTTGCACACGCCTTACACACTCCTATGGAGTGGGTTATATCTCTTTTCCTTTCTCTTTTTGCATTTGCTCGCTCTTTGAGAGATGCAATGCACTTGTTATAACATTTTCATGTATATGTTTACTAATCAATAAAAACATGCCGATCTTTAATGAGTAGTACTCTATACAGGGGTACAGTGAGAGAACTTGGCTTATATATTAACTCTATGAGATGCCATGTGGATAAGCAATTCTGCTGTCCAACATTTTCTACAAACCACTATGACATGCAGTCTTTTAGAAAATTTAAAAACAGAAAATAGAAATGTGCAGGCAGGCAATGGTAGTTATAAAAAATGTGAGCGTTTTATTCTGGGTAGACCCAGGGAGGATGCACCCGGACAAATGCCCCTGTCCCCCGAGACACCAAACAGTAAGCGGATACCAATAGCAGCGGGTGCTTAGTGGAACCTAGATAACTTTTCAAAGAATACTAAATTATTTTACCACAGCAAGGGGAGGTTTGGCTAGGGCTTCATAAAAATATTTTACTTCCAAAGCGCAGAAAACTGATAATTTTCAGAGAGACTGCAGGATATGATCTATATATCAAAACCACTTCATTAGGTTAAAGCTGTTCTGGTGCCTTGAGTGTCCCTTTAAAGGGACTCTCCAGTGCCAGGAAAACAATCCAGTTTTCCTGGCACTGCAGGACCCTGCAGTGCTCTCCTCCCTCCCACCCCTCATCCAATGTTGCTGTAGGAGTTAAAACCCCTTCAGTGACTTACCTGAATCCAGCACCGATGTCCCTCGGTGCTGGATCAGGCTTCGCCCACGCTGCTCCCCCAGCGACGTCAGCCGTATGTGTGCATTAGACCTCCCCAATTCCTATAGGGATTCCAGCGATGCTGGAGGTCCTCATGCATAGCGTGAGGACGTCCAGCTTCATTTAATACACTTTTCGTATTCTAAGAAGCCGGAAGTCCCTCTAGTGGCTGTCTGATAGATAAACAGCCACTAGAGGAGGACTTAGCCCTGCAAGCTCATTATTACAGTTTATAAAAATTGCAAGAATTACACTTGCAGGGTTAAGGGTGATGGGAGTTGGCATCGAGACCTCTCCAATGGGCAGAAGTGGTCTGGGTGCCTGGAGTGTCCCTTTAAGTTATGGTTTATCCAGTGTGAGTTCAATGCAGTATGTCAGGCATTTTTGAGTAGTCTTTCGGAGATTAAAGTGACTTCAGGTTTTCTCACTTTCATGAATGAACATTAGAAAACAGGATCTGATTTAGACATTATATTTTTGTTTATAGTTTTGTTCTGCTATTTTTTGGACAAAAGTAAAACTTTTTGTTTTACTTAACATTACACTAAAACATTTTGTGTCAATCTATATAACCTTTTGATTCCTTATCTATACATATATTATAGTCCCCTCTCCGATCTGCAATATAAAACAGTGCTTTGTTTTGGTACCCTCATTTTAAATGACTAATGTAAAGTAGAAATGAAACACATGGTGGCTCACTCTAAATAATATGACATAATATTTATATAGTATTTCATGGACCCTGAAATCTAAACAAACTGTAAGGGATTTGCTCCATTTTAGTCACACCAAATTGATATAAACACAACAGTAATGTGAAATGTTAAAATGATCCACTGAAGACTCCAATTTCACTGTTAACCCTTTTACTACTGAGTCTGATATAGCTAATGAATAAAGGAATGTGTCTGTAGTGTGGGATGCACAAATCGCATGTGAATTTTGTTCTACTCTTAAAGTAGAATTATATACATTCACCAAAATATTTATTTATAGGCTACAGAAATATTGCGGGTTACAAATGTTTTAGGGAAAGTATTTTGGTTTGCAGAATCTCTGAAGAGTTCAGAAAATTAATAGTAAGGGAACAGTTGTGAATGTTATAATATTCATTAGGTGAGATCTTAAAGAAAACCAAAAGGTCAAATACCCTTCTGGTGGGTTTTAATAAGAATTCTGCAGTTATTTTCTGGAAATACAAGTGTCACTAAATGCCACCAGTATGTAACTCATGTTACATGTAGGAGTAAAGCAGTTATAGGCAACCAACTAACAATCTGTATCAAATGGCATTGCATGCTGCCAATTAATTCTGCAAATGTGCTTTGATGGGTGCTCACATCACTTCAAATATGAATTTCACCAGGATCATAGTCTCCAATCAGGTTATGCAGGTGTCAACATGGGCTGTGGAGGTTTCCAAAAACCCGTGTTTTAAAATACAGGTACAGGATAGATTCAATACACACCTTCCTCCTTTTGATTTTTATTGTGAGACTTATTTTAACATATGTTGATTGACAGTAAAGCTTTAACCTTGATTTTTATGTTCACATTTGTTTAGTCTTTTGAGTCAAGAGTTCCCGAATTCTATAATCGGTGATAATCTACCCTAGCTCCACTTTTTATATGAAATCCACAAGTAACATTAAATTTACATTAAACAGTCCAATAAATTAGCAAGCACAGGGCAACATGATTGATCATGCCACTGCCTGACTCAGGGAGATCAGGTAACAGAAACTTTAAATCCTGGGGCTTTGCAGAAAAAAACAGGAATAGCACAGCTAAAAATGTGGTGGTGTTTCTTTTTAGATTTTTTTTTTAATCACAATTCAAAAATCACATTAACTGCCTGTTACCAACATTATACCATTGGAATTGGGCTCAAAATAACAAATTCCAAAGTTCACAGTCATCAGTTGTTGGTTTGTGCTAGTGAAATAATAAACACCTTTTAAAGTGAATCATACATTTTCACTTCCTATGATTGTTAATATTATGTTTACATACCCCTATATTTAGCAAATATGTTTTTATTAGGGTTGAAAAATAAACTAAATGTAGAAATCCACAGTTCTATCACGCGCTAAATCTGTAATATACACTTTTTTAAAAGAAAACAGAGCAGCGCTTAAAATAAGCTGAACACAGGCTGTAATTGATTTTCAATGTTTTCTTCAGTGGCACAATATCCAGAGTACCAGTTCTGCTTTAAATCATCACTGTCACCCCTTACTTACCTTTCTGCAACTGAGAAACATCCAATTAACCAAACATGGCAAATACCAAATATGTGCATAGATTTATCCA
Organism: Pelobates cultripes; assembly: GCA_933207985.1. Taxonomy (NCBI): domain Eukaryota; kingdom Metazoa; phylum Chordata; class Amphibia; order Anura; family Pelobatidae; genus Pelobates; species Pelobates cultripes. The sequence continues at coordinate 85,388,223 of OW240912.1, read as the reverse complement.
TCATCAATGACCGTGTTTATTTCACAACAGGCAGAGTAGCAACAGTGTCAAAAATATGACGGAGCTGGATTAATGGTGAGTGGACTGGATATCTCTGCCAATTGCTGCTTCCTGGTACTACCCAGTACTATGAGCACTGCACCGGACACCATAAGCACCATAAGCACTTAGCTGCCGCAGCTTGGCTAGGGTCTCGCTGTCCCTTCCCACCCTGGACCAACACCTGGATCCCAGTGGGAAGACCTCTCCTCCGAGAGAGTATAGCTGTATAGCAATCCAAATTGCTGTATAGCATGTGATTATAGCAAGTATAGCTTGATAATTATATGAGAAGCAAACATTAAATTATCTCCCAGGTACAAAAAAACATACAATTTATAAACATCCCAAAAGAACTCCCAAAATCCATAGAAATCCCACAAAAGTTCTCGGATAGCCCCGATCTGAGTGACCAACATATCCAAAAATCACCCAGATCGATTCAGTGGTTTGGTTTTTCCATGGAAGTCAATTATTTGACCGACTGCACACATGGTCCTATGCCTAAAACACTTCTATGAAATCAGTATTAACGGTTGGTCTGTTTCGGGAGTATAAAAGTACATAAAACACCGAACTGAATCCATAGTTAACATGTGTAGCTTGTAAACCTTGTTCTTGGGAATGATTCCACCGAACAGTGCCCTTCTAAGTTGTATAGAACCAAACGCAGGCAATGATGGAAGTCCAGTGGTGCCTGGGAGTTTCAGTGTCCGATTTCCGTTGCATGAACTCAACAACCAAACACCGCCGCATGCATTCATGTGAACAAGATGGCCACCACCTCGTGGTCGTTCATACGAATTGTAGCCACCCAGACGAACAATTAGAACACTGCGGTGGAACTCGTTACAAGGTTTCAATTGGGCTTAACAAGAACACGGGTGGTCTCTGGTTTGTGTGGTTGTTCGGTTCCCGATCAATGTAATCCTAAATCCCACTAACAGAGCCTTTTAAAGTGTATTTTGCAGGGCCCTCAGTCCTGAGGCAGGAGGATGGCAAGCAGGCTCCTCCAGGAGCCCATGGCGAGGTTATGTTCACCACAGTAAGTTTAACTTCTTTTTTTTACTTTTAAAAACGAAGGCCCAATAATCTCAACATGCAGAGGAACCCTGTAAAAATATATCTAAATATGTTAATTTCTGAATTTGAGTGTTTTATAAGGTCTACCAAGGAGACAGCAGTGGGACAATGAGAGAAGTGCAGAAAGTAACTGCCAGCAGTGGCCAAGAGCAAGCTCCTAAAGAAAATGTTGTCCATACATATGACATGGGGTCCTAATTATAATATGCACGGATATGACCTAGATAGGACCTAGAGCCCCCTTCCCTCTGTTCCCACCTACGGGTGGTGTGTGGGGGATCTAAATAATTAAACAATAGGGGTGGACATGCTAACAGTCTACAACAGCCTCCTGCAAGCGTTAATAACTTCTAAAGTAAACTAAATGTGCTGTACAAATGACATATTGTTTTTAATGGAGACTCAACCCGTGGAGAGATGAATAGAGATTTAACATCTGCATGCCAGAGCAGTGAGACTGCATGGGCATGACCTATACACCAAAACTGCTTAATTAACCCCTTAAGGATGGCGGGACCCCCTCTGCTCGATCTGGCCCGCCCCGGCCATGTGATCACGCGGTCCTTGTGATCACATGGCCGGAATAGCTGGTATATGCAGTGCCTCCCAAATATATATATATAAAACTGGGGGGGAGGCTGCACTCACCTGAACATGCATAAATGGGGTGCTGCTAGGCGCCAAATAATACAATACACAAGATCCAGCGGCACCCCATGTATGCATGTTCAGGTGAGTGAAGCCTCCCCCCCCCCTGGTTTTATACATATATATTTGGGAGTCTCCTTGGTAAATTAAAAAAAATATATATATATACATATATATATACATACATACAATTAAAATAATCAATAACTAAATTGAAAAAAATAATAATAAAAATTAATTGAAAAAAATTATATACCAGTTTTAATTTGTTCTAACTGTATTTTGATATTAATATACATATATATCCATATATATTAAATTCAAAATACATTTAGAATGACATTATAAATACATATATGTATCTCTCTATATAAATAAAAATAACAAAATCAATTATCTATTTACATATATATATACATATATATTTAAATTCTACAAATATATTTATATAATATTTTTACATAATCAAGTCATTTTATTAATTACAATTTGAGGACCTGCCTGACAACCCAGGCTGAAAGTCCAGAGAATTTGGCTCGTAAGCCCTATATTTATCTTTGTAACTTTCTAGGACACCATAAAACCTGTACATGGGGGCTACTGTTTTACTCGGGAGACTTCGCTGAAGACAAATATTAGTGTTTAAAAACAGTAACACATACCACAACACTGCTATCGCCAGTAAAATGCATTTTTTTGCATTTTTCACACACAAACGGTACTTCCACTGACAATATAATTGTTGTGATATGTTTTACTATTTTGAAACACTAATATTTTTGTTCAGCGAAGTCTCCCGAGTATAACAGAATCCCCCATGTACAGGTTTTATGGTATTTTCAAAAGTTACTGAGTCAAATATATGGCTTGAGTTTCCTTTTTTTTCACATTGAAACTTGCCCGATTGGTTATGTTGCTTTTGAGACCATATGGTAGCCCAGGAATGAGGATTACCCCCATGAAGCATTCCATTTGCAAAAGTAGACAACCCAAGGTATTGCAAATGGGGTATGTCCAGTCTTTTTTAGTAGCCACTTAGTCACAAACACTGGCCAAAATTAGCGTTCGATTTAGTTTTTTGGTTTTTTTAAATTCTTTATTTTTCGTTGTGCAAGTAATAACAATACATCTTACACTGCCACGACAGCATATGCAAGCATAGTTTTGACACAGTTGTACATTTGTATGACAGTTTGGTCTTGGCACAATTTTTAAAATATAAAGATAGACAGGCTGTTATAACACGTTTGCTGCAGGTCTCGACAATTTTTAGCATTTAACATTTCACAAAGAAGAGAGGTATTAGACGTGACCTGCATAAAATAATGATTAGCACTCTATATAACACTTTGAAGTTATTAGGGATTAAGTCCCAGACCATAGGTCTCTATGTGTTCTGCCAGTACGTTAATATATTAACTAGAGCCTAATAGGCATAGGTGGAGTATATATGTTGGTAAGGCTGTATTTTTAAGCATGTTAAGCAGTATTAGTAGTACTAGGAGATAGGTAGTGTGCAATTGTGGGTACTTTGGTTGTCATTTGAGAGATGTGCTCACATACCCTAATGAGACTACATATTTATTATACAGGGAGAAACAACAAGGAATGAGCGACAGGATAGCGTTTGTTTTTTGTGTGAGTATATGCCATAGTCCGTAGTTATAGTGGGTGGCCATAGAGTTTGTACAGTTTAGACACTTTACCCGATGCCTGCCTGTGGGTGTACAGTGTCCCGCATCCATGTTGCTTACAGCAGGCTTTCCCAGCTTACAGTGGGTCGGCAGGTGGGAGCTGTCGGTGGAGGGGTGCCACCTGGTGCCTTCTTGGTGTTGTGCCTTCTGTTGTATCCCCACCGATGTCGCGGCGGTCTCTCAGAAAGGTTCCCATCCCTTGCTCTGTGAGTGCGAGCAGGGTTGCGAGCAGGCTGGAAGCGTTGTCCTCTCCGGCGCCATTTTCCAACACTCTTCCGCTTGGGGGTAGCTTGTCGCTGGCAGGAGCTGGGTGATGGTACGTCGGGCAAGGTGACTTTTGGCTTGCAGGGCTGTACCTCTTCCAGTTTGTCGGCTAGTTTTACCCAAAAGGCTGCAAAGGTGAGCTCTAGCCGCTTAAGGATATCAGGCTCCTCTGTGCCGTGGCTTGTTATCCACGTGGCGTCCACCATTGTAGTTTGCCCAGTTGTTGCGGGCTGTCCGCGTGATCCGGTCGGCTGCTCGCAGTATGGCAGGGCTTTCTCCCATGGTTGGACCGGGATAACCCCCACCGGTCTGGGGGGGGGTGAGTGTCATGTCTCCTGGGCCGCCAGCGAGAGGACGGGGAAAGCGGCTTTCTCTCCCCAGAACCAGTGCCTGCAGGCCGCAGTTAAACATCTCGGGTTGCTGTGCACCGATTCTCAAACGGGAAGCATCCAGGGATTCAGTGAGGCACTCTGAGCTCAGGTATGGCAAGCTCGTGTAGGTGCGAGCTTTTAACAACAAATTTTGGAAGATTTCTCCATTTTGGCTGCAGGATCTCAGCAATGGTGCTTCTGCTCAGGAAGCCAGTCAGGCTCCGCCCCCCTCGATTTAGTTTTTTGCATTTTTCACACACAAACAAATATGAATGCTAAATTTAACCAGTGTTTGTAACTAAGTGGCTACTAGAAAAGACTGGACATACCCCATTTGTAATACCTTGGGCTGTCTACTTTTGCAAATGGTATGCCATCATGGGGGTAATTTTCATTCCTGAGCTACCATTTGGTCTCAAAGGCAACATAACCAGTCTGGCAAATTCTAATGTGAAAAAAGGGAAACTCAAGCCATATATTTGACTCAGTAACTTTTGAAAACACCACAAAACCTGTACATGGGGTATTCTGTTATACTCGGGAGACTTTGCCGAGTTAAAAAAAGGGTATGAGTCTAAGCTGTATCCTACTCACAATCATCCAACTTGTAGGTGCACAACATTACCATCAAAAATCAGCATTGCTTTATGAAGCACGGGTCATGTCAAATTCTATTTAAAGGATCACTATAGTGTCAGGAAAACAAACCCATTTTCCTGACACTATAGTGCCCTAAGGGTACTGTAGGGTCCCCACCCTCAGGGCCCTCCTCCCTTGTGCGCTGAAGGGATTAAAACCCCTTCAGCCACTTACCTTAACCCAGTGCCAGGCTCGCTCGGCGCTGGGGACCTCTCATCCCGGCCAATGTCAATGCTTTTTTACGGACGTTCTGCACGCTGGATGCGAATTTCGCATCCAGCGTAGCAGATGCGCCTCTAGCGGCTGTCAGGAAGACAGCCACTAGAGGTTGGATTACCCCTTCTATGTAAACATAGCAGTCTCTCTGGAACTGCTATGTTTACATCTGAAGGGTTAAAACCTGAGGGTCCTGGCACCCAGACCACTTCATTGAGTTGAAGTGGTTTGGGTGACTATAGTGTCCCTTTTATAAATGATCTTGAAAAAAGCATTTAAAGTCATGTTTCAGTGTTTGCAGATGACACAAAACTCTGTAAATTAATACAATGTGAGCAAGATATTACTTTGCTGCAGAGGGATTTCGATAGACTGGTCGACTGGGCACTCAAGTGGCAGCTTAAATTTAATGTAGAAAAATACAAAGTTATGCACTCCGGCGTAAAGAATGCACAAGCAACTTATACCCTTAATGGAAGTGAATTAGGGATAACAACACACGAGAAAGAATTGGGAATTGTTATAGTCAATAAAATATGCAACAATGTGCAATGTCAATCAGTAGTGGCTAAGGTCAGTAAGGTATTGTCATGCATAAAAAAGGGCATTCGTTCTCTGGATGAGAATATCATTTTGCCTCTTCATAAATCCCTGATAAGACCACATCGTGAATATGTTGTGCCATTTTGGGCACCTGTTCTAAAGAAGGATATTTCGGCACTAAAAAAAGTGCAGAGGCTAGCTACAAAATTAGTAAAAGGAATGGAACATATCAGCTATGAAAAAAGCTTAACAAATTTAAACCTCTTTAGTTTAGAAAAACATTGCCTCAGAGGGGATATGATAACATTATACAACTATATCCGGGACCAATACAAACCATTGTATGGAAATCTTTTCACAAACTGGACTTTACATAGGACACTAGTGTAACGGATTATCTGACCCCCCGACTGGGTACCTCCGTTAATGAATGCTCCTAGTGCTTCCTGAGGGCTCCAAGCACTCCAGCCGACACCATAACCACCGTAGACTCCTCTAGAGAGCAAGGCAGGAACAAGCTCTTACAAGCTTAGTAGTGATTTAGCAAGGGAGTATGACAAGCATAGCAATCCCTTGTAGCAGATTCCCCCAATAAGAGACGGCACTCCAAATTGAGGGTGAAGTAGAACTGAAGCTTTAATCCAACACTCTGCTTTTATGCACATTTTACACACATAGTACTGCCCACAGGGTTTTGCAGAACAACCAATCAATACGTACAATACACTCAGACACTCCCAGCAATAACACAAAATCCTCCCCTCTGCCTGTGATATAATTACTGAACACAATGGGCTGACATAATTATTACAGGCAGGAAAATACACAATTTTACACAATATTCATATCTTTAAAATTATACATCACATTCGCATAAAACGTACAGAATCAGCGTACTCCAAATACAAACATATGTCAAAATCATACAAATTGGTCCAGTGGTTCAAAAGTTAGTTGGAAATCCCTTTTTGACCAACTGCAAGCATGGCTTGGGTGTGGTAAGCCAATTATCTCCAGCATACATAAAAAAAAATCTCCATTTACAACAACAGTAAAACACATACAAATACATAATTCCTATCATACTGAACAGAACCCCCACATTCAACCTATCCCCAGATAGCTTGGATCTGAGTGCTCACTATATCTGAACAGTGTTTAGATCCCACAAACACAGTCAAATCGCCATGGGGTTAAAGTTTAGCAACAAGTTCCAACTGGTCTGGCAGTGTCCCTGGGACAACGCCCTGCTGGAGAACAATAGACAGGAAACGGGGAGGGGCACACCTTCTCATGTATTCAAAGGGGCAGAATAGTGTTTCAAAATCCAATAAGCCCAAATAATGCTTATACAGGGCAAAGTCTCCCAGGGGCCATAGTCACATGGCAGGAGGCTGGCAATCAGTCTTCTCCAATGACCAGTGGCGAGGCTGGTTCCGCCACAATGAGGTCATGCGTTTAGACTGGAAGAAAGAAGATTTTGTCTAAAGCAAAGGGAAGGTTTTTTTACTGTAAGAACAATAACGATGCGGAATTCTCTGCCTGAAGAAGTGGTTTTATCAGAGTCCATACAGCTGTTCAAACAGCAACTAGATGCATATGATATATTTTTTTCAACTGTAGAGTAAAAGCTTCTTGATCCAAGGATAAATCTGACTGCCATTCTGGGGTCAAGAGGGAATTTCTTTCCTAGTTTGTTGCAAAATTGGAAGTGCTTCAAACTGGGTTTTTTTGCTTTCTTTTGGATCAACAGCAAAAAACTAATATGAGGAAGGCTGAACTTGATGGACACGTGTATCTTTTTTCAGCCTATGTAACAATGTAACTATATGTAAAGCATGGTTTACAAACACAATACAAAAGAAAGTGCTATTGAGACTTGATAAACAGTATATCACTGATGTCATACTGTGTTGGGCTGAAAGCAGTCAGCAGCCAATCAAACCTGCACGTTGTTGCTCAGACTAATGCTTCCTCTTTAACCCATGCAGTGCATACTGGAGGGGACTCTCATTAAGCACAAATACATTAAGATTGGTTTAACACTGCACAGAAGAACTGTATTAGACACCATAACCACTTCAATGAGATCAGTAGTTACAGTGCCTGCTTCCCTGTACCCTTTCCTGACAGTGCCTACAGAGTCTGCTTAAAATGTGTGAGAAGGCAGTTGGTGTTCATTCCATAAGGTACTTTGAAGACCTGATTTTGGAGTGATGCTTCCCCAAATACCCTGCAGTGTTTGTAGAGTTTCGTAATGAATGACTTAATTTGAAGTCACTTTCCCTTAATCTACTTCAGCCAATCTGTTTTAAAACACTTTTGCTCTAACCTTGAGAGAAAATCTATCTTTTAAACCTCTGTGTTTGTATTTCACAATATTTCTAGTGTTATCATATAAAAAAAACAAAAAAACAACACAAATATATATCACATAATACATACATAATTTACAGTTCCTAAAAATGTCAAAAATAAGAAAGAAGAGCAATTTAACTGTCTCAGCATCCATGATAAAAGAGTCAAACAAACATTACTGATTGAAGAATTGTACTTGAAGGAGCAATACTACATCCCATAATAGCGGTTTGTTCAGCGTATTCCCTATTACTTTTGTTAGTGCGTTTGGTTGTTTGTTTTACCCACATTAAATCTCTAGTATTATACTCTGTAGATGGACTCTTGATGTATTGGTAGATCACTGTAGGTTTATTTTTGTTTTGTTGTTTTTTTTTTATTGTTTTTATTTTACGGACACATTCTCAATAAATTATGTTTAGAATGTATAGTATGGGTTTGCACCAATTTAAGAGTGTCACAGACCGCTAGCCATGGGCATGTAAAACCAATACATAGACATTTTGTTCAGTTTAATTGAATAATGTAATGCTTTTTTTCCCTAGTGACAGATCTGCTTTAATTAGCACAATTGCAATATCATCAAATAAACACTAGCTATTAAATTCTTCCAACATTGTTGCTTACAGGCCAAGCTTTAAATTCAATCTGTGATAGTGCTTCTGGCAGACTTGTTAGTAATTAATTTTGTCTGCTTTATAGAATGTATCAAATCATGGAACTTGTAATATATCCTCACATCAATATTAATTAAGTGTGTATATGATAAAATTTTCAATTCCAATTAATTTTTTTTCCAGTAGCAGTCATCTGCAATGGTCTACAAGAGAAGTTTTTATCATAATTATACAATTAAGCTCCATACATTTTTTTTTTTATTTAGTTATCACATTTAGTATATTATCTTTATTATTTACAATTATGATAATTTTTCTTATACAATTTTGACTGAAACATATTTCTCCAACTGTTTTCAAAGGAAGGAGCAGTTGTAACAATTTTCCAAAAGTTGGAAAATAAAAAAATGTCAAATTTACTGCTTGGTTCCATTCACCATTTTTATTATTAGACTCTCTTAATTAATCTCTTGATGGACCTTATCCAGGTTGGACTAGCTAAAAACAAAAACTTTAGATATCTGCTAATACAAAAAGGTGGTAAAGGGCAATCCTCAATCAAGCATTGCAGCACATAGAGGAAGTGATCTCAGATCACTTCATTCCAGCACTTTCTGAATGGGAATCCACACGGGAGTAGAGCAGCCCACAGCTGCTGTAACAGCTCCTGTCCTTGACCTGTACCTGGCCAGTCTGGTCCCCACTGGAACCCAGGGAAGCCATCCACACTGCTAGATATACAGAGAAATGCAGAATAACCCTCCCCTAATACAAATAATACAAAAGGCCCACACACAAACGCAACACACAATCTGAACAAACTCAACACCACTGACAATCCACATACATGCACACAACCCCACATGCAGCCTCGCACATGCAATACCCCAAACAGTCCCACACATACACATACACAGACACTACCAAACACATTATGTGACATATCCATCCACACACACACAATTCTCTAAGCAGCCCCCACGCACAGCCCACATTCATAGCTATCATACACAATACCACAAACCACTCATGAACATATACAATATACAAAGCAACTACAGTATAAATAACACAAGCAGAATATGGCAACATACACACCTCAATAAAAATATTTAAAAAAAGACCGGCACAATAAGGACATCACAATCGTATTTCGGCACAGTGCTGCTAGAAGATTGCCTACCCCTGGTATATTATTATTATTATTATTATTGCCATTTATGTAGCGCCAACAGATTCCGTAGCGCTTTACAATATTATGAGAGGGGATTTAACTATAAATAGGACAATTACAAATAAACTTACAGGAACAATAGGTTGAAGAGGACCCTGCTCAATCGAGCTTACATTCTATAGGAGGTGGGGTGCAAAAAACACATTAGGACAGGAATTTGCAATCAAATAAGGTGGGCTGCCCTTTAGGAGAGGGCAAGAGACAGGTATGTGAGGTAGGGGTTAGTCTTGGAGGCCATAAGCTTTCCTAAAGAGATGGGTTTTAAGGCACTTCTTAAAAGATGCAAGACTAGGGGAGAGTCTGATGGAGGGAGGCAGGCTATTCCATAGGAAGGGAGCCGCCCGCGAGAAGTCCTGCAAGCGCGAGTTGGCCGTACGGGTGTGGACAACGGACAGGAGGTGGTCATGGGCAGAGTGGAGAGAACGAGAAGGGACATTCCTATGGATCTGTGAGGAGATATAAGAGGGGCTAGAGTTGTTCAGTGCTTTATAGGTGTGAGTTAGTGCCTTGAATTGACTCCTATAGCATACAGGAAGCCAATGTAAGGACTGGCAGAGGAGTGAGATGTGAGAGAACCGACTAGAGAGGAAAATCAGTCTAGCAGCAGCGTTCATTATAGACTGTAGGGGTGCAGTACGGCTTTTGGGAAGACCAAGCAGGAGAGGGTTACAATAATCCATGCGGGAAATTACTAGAGCATGGACAAGCTCCTTGGTAGTATCTGGTGCAAGAAAGGGGCGGATGCGGGCTATGTTTTTAAGATGGAATCTACAGGATTTGGCAACATGCTGGATGTGAGGCTCAAAGGTGAGACCAGAGTCAAGTATGACGCCAAGACAGCGCGCTTGCAAGGATGGACTGATGTTGGTACCACAAACTTGAAGGGAGAGCGAAAGAGGAGGATCAGTATTAGGAGGAGGAAAGACAAGGAGCTCAGTTTTTGAGAGATTGAGTTTCAGAAAGCGGGAGGACATCCAGTCAGAGATGGAAGAAAGGCAAGCAGTGACACGTTGCAGGACAGCAGGGGAGAGGTCTGGGGAGGAGAGATATAGCTGGGTGTCATCAGTGTACAGGTGGTAGTGGAATCCAAATGAGGTAATAAGTTTGCCAAGAGAGGCAGTATAAAGAGAAAATAGAAGGGGACCAAGGACGGAGCCTTGGGGGACTCCAACCGAGACAGGGCGAGGGGAGGAGGTATCATTGGAAAAAGAGGCACTGAATGAGCGTTGGGAGAGATAAGAGGAAAACCACGAGAGGACAGAGTCACAGAGACCAAGCGATTGCAGAGTTTGAAGAAGGAGAGCATGATCAACAGTGTCAAAGGCCGCTGAGAGGTCAAGAAGAATTAGTATGGAGTAGTGGCCTTTGGATTTAGCTGCGATTAGGTCATTAGTAACTTTGATAAGGGCAGTCTCTGTAGAGTGGAGAGGGCGGAAGCCAGATTGAAGGGGGTCAAGGAGAGAGTTGGAATTGAGGAAATGAGACACATGGGTAAAGACAAGTCTTTCCAGAAGCTTTGAGGAAAAAGGGAGCAGGGATATGGGACGGTAGTTAGAGGGGGTGGACGGGTCGAGGGATGTTTTTTTTTAGTATAGGTACTACAGTGGCATGTTTAAGGTCAGCAGGGACGATGCCAGAAGAGAGCGAGCAGTTGAAGATGTGTGTTAGAGAAGGCACGAGACAAGTGGAGAGAGATCTGATAAGGTGAGATGGGACAGGATCGAGCGGGCAAGTGGTGGGGCGAGAGGAGCAAAGAAGAGCAGCCACCTCTTGGTCAGTGGCTGGGGAGAATGTCTGAAGGGTAGGAAAGGCATGATCTATGTGTGATTGAGAAACAGAAAGGCAAGGAGGGGAGAATTCTTTCCTTAGCTGTTCAATTTTGTCAGTGAAGTAACATGCAAAGTTATCAGCAGTAAGGTTGGTTTGGGGGGTGGCCACAGCGGGGCGAAGAAGAGAATTAAAGGTGTCAAAGAGACGCCTGGGGTTGCGGGAACATGAACTAATGAGAGAGGAAAAATAGGACTGTTTGGCAAAGGCAAGGGCTGCACTGTATGAACACAATATGAATCTATAATGGAGAAAGTCTGACTGGGTGCGAGACTTCCTCCAGGAGCGTTCAGCACAACGGGAGCATCTTTGCAGGTAGCGCGTTGATTTAGTATGCCATGGTTGGGGGCGGGTCCTCCTTGAGGTGCTTGTTTGGAGTGGCGCTGCAGTGTTCAAGGCAGATGTAAGAATAGAGTTATATATGGAGATGGCCAGTGAAGGACAGGAGAGGGAAGGGATGGACAGCAGTTGTGAATCAATGTCAGCTGACAACTGTTGGAGATCAAGAGAATTAAGGTCCCTCCTGAGTTGAGGCTGGTTAGGAGGTTGTTGGGTGAGGGGGTACGTGAGAGCAAACGATAAGAGGTGGTGATCAGAGAGTGGATACGGAGTGTTGCAGATATTAGATACAGTACATGCAAGAAGATTAGGTCAAGGGTATTGCCAGCTACATGGGTGGGAGAATTTGCCCACTGTGATAGCCCGAGGGAGGAAGTAATTGAAAGTAGTTTATTGGCTGCAGAGGTCAAAGGTGGGTTTGTAGGAATATTGAAGTCCCCGAGAATTAGGGATGGAATGTTAGAAGAGAGGAAATAGGGTAGCCAGGCAGTAAAGTGGTCAAGGAAGAGAAGAGGGGAACCAGGGGGACGGTAAATAACAGCAATGTTAGCAGAGAAGGGTTTGAAAAGGCGAATTGAGTGTATTTCAAATGACGGGAAAGAGAGGGAAGGAGGGGGGGGGTGGGAAGAGGTTTAAAAGAGCAGTGAGGGGAAAGGAGAAACCCAACACCACCACCTTTACATTCAGAGTTTCGTGGGTTGTGGGTAAGTTGGAGACCACTGAAGGACAAAGATGCAGGGGTGGCAGTGTCAGAGGGGGAGAGCCAGGTTTCTGTTAAGGCTAGTAAATCTATTGAACGAGAGATGAAGTATAGATCGTGCCCCTGCAGTCTCACTGCTCAATTATATGCTAATTAGAAATTAAATTGCTTTGTTTATACAACCCTAGCCACAATGTGCCAGAAGATGGGTGAAGACTGTGATCAAGCTGTTTTAAGCTCCAGGCATTAATAAAATGGTAACTACACTTGAAAATAAACTCAATACCATTAATAAAAAGTGTATCAAAACCAAAAAGGGAAAAATGTGTATCTTCCAAAACAACAGACAAGCAGATTTCTATAGTTTGGGCAATCCAAGAAATCATCCTTATGGGTTCAGTGTCACCTTTGATAAGTTCATACAAATATAGTATACAGACCTTGGAATCAGACAGGTCAAATAAATTCACTCTTGGTCTCTTAACACACCTCCCGTCCATTCACTCTTATGCTGCTGGTGGCAAAACATAATTTTGGGAAGGCCCAAGGTGAAACGCGTAAAATGTGCATACCCATTTGGACTGGTATCTTAGCCTTATCGGATTCGCTCATTTTTATTTCTATGGTTTATTTGTTTTTAATAGCATTGTTGATCTAATAAAATAATCAAAATTAATAAAAGTATGTTCTATTCATTAAGCCATTGGAGGATTTTTATTTTAATACTGGCTTCCTGTTTTCCTGTATATCCAATGTGGGGATCATACCACCAGATACCCATACCCCCAGAGCAGGTCCTTGTTCTGGAAAGTGTAAGTGGAATTTACATTTACTTTTATATTGTTCTCCTCTCCTCCTCCATATGTTTTGTTGCCATCAGACATGGAGACCACAGACCATTCTTGACAACACTATATATCCCGAGATGGGGATTGTACCATCTATGCAAAATACACCAGAGCTTTTAATAGCTCCTTATAGTGTGAGTGTGTTTTCTGACATCCCCGTCCTTTTCCACCCTGTTACTCTGTATTGCAGGATCATTTGGTTTTCTTTTTTTTTTTTTAAATTCAAACTATTTATAAAGAATTCATATCGACATATATCTATATTTTTCCCTTTGAGCGCAGTCTATCTTCCTTTGTTTTTGTTTGTTCAAGGCAGCAGCCAACGCAGCAATAGCTGGAGACAGCAGCAGCAACAGGTGTATTTACTGCTCAGCTATCGTTCATTTAGTTAATCCATTTGAAAATGACTGGTTATTGAATAAATCCTATTAAGTTTGCACATGTTAAAACCTTAATAGTTTTTCACTTTAATGAAAGCCTGACACTTGCTACATTGGTGGCATAGTAAACTTGCCATATTCTTTGTCTACAGCTGCTGGAGTTATGACATACTTTACTCACATGAATGTGTTTTAGTCTACCTAGAAAATATGTTCCACATTGTGCGTTCAACTCACTTATATGGTAGTTTTTTGTTGTTTGTACTATCAGGGATATTCTAAAGTGAGAATTCAAAGTGATTTTAAAGTGAATTTCAAATTTAAGGCTACAAAAGCCAAACTGAAAGCGTAGCTGACTTTATGACTTTATAACTTTATAAAGCACATTTTCCAGTTTAGTTATTTTGACCTTAAATATCAACTTCAGGTTGAATTCACCTTGAATTCTTACTTCAGTGAAAAACCCTGAATATTGCCAAACATAATTATTGAGTTCAGGTCCATTGCTAACATGTGCATTAAACCAGCATATAGCCATGAAAGTTCCACAGCCAACATATGCAATGCAATGGATGGTACTGCAGCGCTCAGTGACTTTGATAGAATATATGTGAAATATCTGCCCTGATAGATATGCCCCAGTTAACTATAAGTGCAATTATTTTGCAGTGGAAATGCCTAGTCGTATCAATAGCCTAGTACAAAGCGGTAGACCATATACTTACTCACAGAACACATTTGGGATTAATTGGAATAACAACTGCGGACCAGACCTTTTCATCCTACTCCTTTTGACTGAATGGGCACAAATTACCCCAGAAACATTCCAAAATATTAGAGAGCACCTTTGCCAAAGAGTGGCGGCTGTTATAGCTGCAAAGATGGGTAGCTCCATATGCATGCCAATAGCTCTGGAATTGCAAAATTTAGGCATAAATACCTAATATTGAAGCTGATCTGAAGAATTTTCTAAAAGACATTTTTTTTGTTTCAATTTTGCTACTCATTATCAATTCACTACACTCCAGTCTATAGTAAATTAATGCAAAAATAATTTAAAACGTGAAACATAAAAGTCAAACTATTTTTTTTCTTTCTCTTACAGAATTTTGGTGCTGTTCTCCACATATTGTTAGATTAATTTTCCAAAACAGCTGCCTAGAAGCAAAACTAGACAGCATCTATAGAATGGGGTGCCCAAATGGGAGATACCCAGTTGAAGAACTACAGCTTCCATGATGCTTTGTGATTCTAAAGCATTCTAAAGCATCATGTGAGTTGTAGTTCTATAAACATATTGGGATCTATGTTTTGGGCACCTCTGGTCTAGAGGAATTGTATGGTTTGCCGAAGTTTCATTTACAAGTTAGGTGAAATGTCGAACCTCAGTGGTTATACCTATTTTTTTTAATTGGTAGTATGAGTCGTTTTAGTAGATTTTAGTTTTGGTTACTGTTCACTAGGTTTCACATCACATGACAGAAGCTGTTTACTACTCACTCTAGAGGTAAATATGGGCAATATTTCATTTGTCTGCTTTTGGTTAAAATGCATTGTAAATAACTCATTAACAATTCATTAAATCACACATGTCATAAAAGCACTAAAGGAAAATGAGAAATATACAAATAATTGGTGCCGATACCACAACAATTCAAAACCAACCAAGTATGTTCCATAATACTTTGAAGAAGTTTGAGGGAAATTAAACCACAATAATATAGCAACAACAAAATATATTAAAAAACAAACAAACAAGAAAAAGAACAGAACAAAATACAATTTGGTATTTCAGCTGCAAACTCATATTTACAGAAAATTAGTATTGCATTCTCTATGGCAGGGTTGGACAGATCCTGGCACTACATCCGATTGTGGCCAAATAAATGTTCATAAATGCAGCAATACCACATGTGCTTCACTATATTAAACTTGCAGAACATAATTTACTGGATTGGTATCTAGCTCACTGTTTGCAGAGAACAAACCTGACTCTATAAAATCAGAGCTGCCATTTTTGGTATCAGTGGATGCTGGCATCACTGCACTGCATCACTTTCTACAGTACATTTTACTTTACCAAACTCTTTTTAATTCTGTTTCTTTGTTTTTACTTTCAGCAAAAGCTATTTGTCAGTGTAGTGTAAAAACATACCCCTTTAAAATATTGATCTTATTGAAGCTTATTAAACTAACCATTAAAGAACCAGACAAGGCAATGAAGTGAACTGGGTGTAGTGAGCCTGTAGTTTTAACCCCGCAATGTAAAACATTGCACTTTTATAGAAACGGCCATGATTCCACTGCAGGGTTAACACACCTTCCAGACAGCCACTACAATTGCATCCGTGTTCGAAATCAAATGCTGCTCATAAACGTTTGTCATTTTGCCACACATGCACAGTAGCCTCCCAATGTTTCCCTGTGGGGAAAAATTGGATTGGCTTCAATCATCAGTCTTGATGATCTCAGCCATGGAGGCAGGTAGCAGGACGGAGATTGGCGTGATGATAGCTGAAAGGTAAGTAAAAACCATAGGGTTAGGAATACTTGTTTGTATTCCTAATGCTATTTTATTCCTTTAATCTCCTCATTGCAGTTCAGATTGGCAAATTCATGTTGGTGCTTTGTCAAACAGCTAACTAATGTGCTGAAAAAATTAAACTATTTCTCCAAATTTGTAATGGCTCAAGAGGTCGATTCCTACAAAATGCACATTTTTCATGTAATCACAAAACAGTTATTTTCTTTTGATAAACTCTCAAATATATAACGCAATATAATTACTGTCGCACATTTAGCATCTTTTACTAATTTGAAAATAACTTTAAAACTATTAATTTCAGTTAACCACAGATGCTTGAACATACAGTACGTTACTCAAGTTTAGCTTGACTAAAAGTATATCCAATTGTGTCAATACATCATACTAAGAGAACTGTTAGAAAATATATGAATAGGGGGCATGTCCTAGAAGCGCATGAAAGCGGACGTGTGAAGTGTGAGCTCTCCCGGTTGGCACTGAAAGCCTTGAAAATAGCTTGTTACACCCGCAAATCCAGACATTGAGACACGACAGTCTCCTGATCAGCATGGCAACTAAATTAGCCAAAAAACTATAACGGAAAACGTTGCAATTGCATGTAGCTGCCATGCTTGTGACACTCCAAGATGGCGCTGATTGGCCTACCTCTTCGGCCTCATGCTCCAACTTAAGTGACACAGCTAACAGTGTTACTCACCCTTGCAGTCCGGCTACAGACTCATCAGTCCGATTGATTCTACAAGACCTAAAAAGCACTATATAAATGGACTTGCTGAAAATCGCCCATGACATAAGATCTGACATACAAATACAAAAGAAAACAAGTCCTGCACTCAAAGTCTGACATACAAACGATCGGAGACCACACAGCACACATTGAGGAATGGATGGAGTAGATAGTGGACTCCATCCACTCCATAAAGAGAAGCAAACATTCTCTAAAAATTGGGGTTTCCCGCAAAGCTTGTAATCAAGAGGAATGGTGTGGGCAAACCTATTTTTTCCTGAGAAGAAGAAAGGAAACTGTTACACGAATGGAAAATTTTACTTCATCCAGCGGATTTCCGAACGACCGCCGATGCAAGTTCTCCAAAGAGACTTATTAAAGACTGGTCGGCAGGGCCGGTGCAAGGATTTTTGACACCCTAGGCAAAAATCTACTTTGTCGGCCCCTTTGACAATTAAAGGGACACATCAATCACCATCATAATGAGCTTATAGCGTTTGCATAGTTTAGATGCTGGAGCATTATGCATAAATCATTGCAATGTTTATCTCACCTGCTTCAATAGTGTCTTGCAATGCACATAAAACCAATCCTCACCTCCTTTGGTAGCCTTCGTCAGAAATTTAAATTAGTGCAAACTGTGCAGCTGCCAGGTTTGGCAAGATTAATTACAAAGAAGAAAAATGTACAGAAAACAAAACAAAAACTCTATTTGGGCTATTGCTAAAGTAATAGATGCTGCACCACTAAAGCCAGGATCTCCATGGATATGGAAAATTATTATTTTTTTAAAAAATGTATACACATGGGCTTCCCCCCCCAAAAAATCCCCCCTCCCCTGGATTTTTCAGCTTGTTCTGATATTTTTCGTGTGAGATTGAAAATACACTGCAATACCGGCGCGGTTTGCAAAGGCTGCAGACAAGGGATCTGCAGCTTTTGCAAGGTGTTCTTAGATATAACCCCAATGAAACAATGCATAATTAAAAACAGACATTGTTATTGGAGTTATATCTACTAAACGGTGATTTCATTTCTTTCTTTTTTTTTTAATTTGGGAAGTGGAGTGTCCCTTTAAGATATTTATTACATACCGAAATATACAGTGCAATGTAATGTAATGAGTGTAGAAGAAAGGGAACATGCCACAGTGTTAGAAAGACTGAAGCAGCAAGAACATTTGCCTACTGCGTAGTCAGCTTTACCTTAACTAATTTCATTGTCAGCCAGTCCACACAAGTTTTGTTTCCCTACATCCACATATGGAGAGTATTTAGCAATGGGCCTATTCCATGGACATGGACCTGGCCCTGCCTGGGAACTGTGTACTTGATACCAACTTCACAAGGTTACCTATTTAGGATTTGCCATTTCAGCCATGATTAACCCCTTAAAGACACATGACGGAAATATTCCGTCATGATTCCTTTTTATTCTAGGAGATGTGTCCTTAAGGTGTTAATAATGTGTTTATATTGTGTACAGCTTAATGTATATGTTTCTCATGTGTTGACATACTGCCTTCACAGGGCATGAATGCCTGCCCTGGCTAACCCACTTAGTCACTTATTTACCCCCCTCAGAAAATGGGCCACGTTTAGCTCCATTTAACTCACTATATGTTGCTATATCATATTCTCATATTAACACTATCTTCAAGGAGAATGACTTTTACTATTTAAAAAAAATATAAATGCTTATTTGTTTTAGTTATGCAAATGTGATGTCACAAACCTGTTATTTTTAATTTGAACTCCCCTACTTAAGCATCTATGGTCCCATACAACCTGTAAACACTTTTGAGAAAGCCTATTCATATTGTTTTAACAATGTTTTTACCTTGTTATTGGTTTTTTATTGTTTCTTCAATAAAAGTACTTTTTTTATTGGACTTGTTTTCCTGCTGCTGGACTCCTAGCCTACATATCTTTGGTGGTGGTAATACCACCTAAGCCTACTAGATTGAGCAAACTGTACTTAGGAGGCCTTTTTTATATTTTTTATTGTATTATACACTCCATATATAAGATGTACACTGTTGTGGTTTTATTTGTTTATTTTTATATATATACCCATGAAGGGAGACCTACTGCACCTATATCCTTGAGTGGGGATCAAATCACTTCACACGCTATTTCTGGACCCAATTGTAGGGCTCCATTACATGTAAGTGCACATTTTATATATATACATACCCTTTCTCCATAGCTCAATATACTACACCATTTTATGATATTTATCTGTTTTATATTTATGAGGATACCTTTTACTAATATGACTACACAAAGAATCAGCACTGCACTATATCCTTATGCGGGGATAGTTTTGCCCAGGCACATAAGTTGGAGCTGCATTGAAGCTCCAAAAAGTGTGAGTGTGCACATTTTTACTCTTTTTATACTCTAAAAAAATGTTTTAATATACTACACCATCAGTTCCTTCCGACCTTTCTCTTCTTGTCATTTCCTATATGCCCATAAGGACTATCTTGGTGCTGCACCTACCTCCTGTTTTATACTACTTGGCCCTATTTGCGGACAATGTCTTTATCTCCCTATCCAACTAGTTTCCATCCACATGGCCTATTATCTGCTTTGAAGGTGGCATTCCCATAGGTGCATGTGACTGGTTGAGTGGCCTTGTGTGTGACACATTTAACTCAGTTCTACAATAAAGGTGAACTGATACCCTACCCTATTTTACACCAACGTTTTAATGTGCCAAGTCATAACACATTTTCCTTCCTATAATTGAAAGCCTACCTACTTCTCATATAGACATGCGCCTAGGGAAAACTTACTTGCATCACAATTAATCATGGATAGGTGCTGGAAGACACCCATGAAACACAAAGCACTAGCCTCACGCTATAAAGCATGGAATGAATTATTACTTATTATACTCCAACATTAAAAAAGCAATGGGAGGGTGAATGCAACTTGCAAATTTCTGACTCTGAGAGGACCACAATAATGGTATGAATGGTCTGTCTTAATGGACCACTTTGCGTTGGAGGTGCTAGAAAGAGAACAGTACAATGTTGCACGTCTGGTGGTCACGCACCAGAATTAAAGCTGACTGGAAGGACGTAGGCAGTTTATTAACTCTTTTGGGCTTAAAGCAGTTTTACATAACCCCATCCACATGCCTTTTCTTACTCTTTTCACACAATACAAATCAATCACTTTCTCAACTATTAGCTTTGTGTTTTTGTTTGCTGCACGCAATCTAATTGTCATGACGGTGACCCAAACATGCAGAGAGTAACCTACTAAAGAAACATATTACCGGACCTTAGGATGGTCGGGTTTAATGTTGTAGAATAGTCGAAGAAATAGCCAAGAGTCAGAGGATACCAGAAAGTGGAATAACGAATAAACTAGCCAAAGTCAGGATACCAGAGAGGAGACTAGTCAAAAGAGTAAGCCTGGGGTCAAAATACTAGGAAACTAACAGAGGAATATCAAGCACTAGAGGGAACCAAGTAAGGAAACCACAATAGGGCACTGATCTAAGGAAAAAGGCGCTCTTTTATACTAGAGCATCTTTAGCTTTAACACCACACTCCCAAAATGTTCGGGAGCGTGGAATACATTGCACCTGTGCAGTATAATCCTCCTGACGTCAGCGCGCATGCGCCATGACATAAGAGGAGACGTTAGAGGAGCGGCCGGCATCCGAAAAACTGAGCCGTTGCCTGGAAGTGCCGGAACCAGGAGCTATGCCACGCGGGTTCCGAGGATAAAGGTATCATGACACTAATAGCATCTGTGTGTAAGTCCACGGGCTGCCCTTTCGCTTCCCAACTCTGGGACAAAGTTCAGCAATATTATCTATGAGTGGATGTCTATAGAGAAGGCACATAAAAAACATGATTTTGATAGGACTTGGGAAACAATGGACGAAGGTTTATGGAAAATCGTAAAACAAAGTTACCACTTAGTAATGGCTTGGCCTCCACACCAGTAGGTGATACTCATTTCATTCGACATAGCAGTCCTACTAAATGGTTATAGCTCGGACGTCCAAGCTCTCACAAGCGGCATCTCAAAGCTTTATGATGAGTGTTCTGTACAAGACAAAATGGTCTCAGTTTGTTTTAATTTAGATTTTTGATTATGTTCCTTTAACATGGTTAGATATACACAATTGACGCATCAATGCAAAATCAATGCAGGTTCATAGATGTTATTGTATACTCCACAAAAATTTTATTCATATGCACACTGAATGTATGGACTGTATTTGTATGAAACTGTGTAATTATATTTTTCTTACAAAAATCAATAAACTTTGAATGAAAAAACAAACAAACTAAGGGTAGAAAGATAAACTATTTTTTTTTTTTTTTTTTTTAAAAGCCTCCTGCATCTATCTGTCAAAAATACAACTCATAAAACGCTACAACAAGAAAAGGACCATGGAAAAGGTAATGCAATGAGGGAACCAGATCATTACAGCAAAACTACCAGTAGTGGGCAAGTGACAATAGAGCCAGCTACAGCCATGACCAAAGAGCACCATAGGTACAATGTCCACAAAAAAGTCAGCCTTTATAAAAAACTAAAAAATGCATCATAAACACAAAGAAAGAAGACAAAGGAAAGCATTGGAGGTACAGAGGGCCTAGATAAGGTGATACAACAACTTTGTAAAAGAAACACAGAATAGTGATCAGGAAAGAACAGAAGGAATGGGCCCAGGCCAGAGAATTGACAGCAGGAAGACTAAGCAACAGAGACACACAGCAAGGCCAATGAAAAAGCAGGCAACAGTGAGAACAAGCAAAACAGGAAAGAGAAAAAAAACAGGGAGAAAACAAGGAAGACAAGTAAAAGGAATGCCAACGTAAAATAAAAGATGCCAACCAAGGCGAGCAACATATGGACAGCTGCTCTGGCTGGCTCCATTCAGATTTTTCTGAAGCGCTCTGCCATGTGCTTAGTGCCCTGAAGTTACTTTCGCACCCACTCTGCTCAGATTGGGGACATTTCCTAAGAAACAAACAGTGGGACCCTGAATTTGAGATGATCCTCCCATATCAGGGACAGTTGTGAGATATGTAGACTGGAAATGATAGACTCTCATTTATTTCTCAGTATGGAAGCTCTTTGGATGATTTGGCTTAGAATGTCAGGAAAACGTGTTTACAATGACAGAGTCTATGTTTCTCTGCAATCTAAAGGTAATAAATTCAGGCTAATCATCCTTCTTATGTGTCTCACTATATGAAATCACTGATTTGTCACCTATTAATGGCAGCAAAATCGTTAAACCCTTATTACTGAAATAATCATGGGCCCACACATCCATGAGCATTTGATTTAGTAAATTTCTTGAGAAGATGAAAATATAAAGACAGTATTCTCCGGTTGATATATTAGACCTTCCAGCTATTCCAAATCCTGACAGTTACTTCTGGTACCAGTTTTACATATTATTTAGCAAGTTTTTTAGTTTTTAGCAATGTGGTATACTATGTTGTATTCTTGTTAAGCAACAATTTTTGGTCTCTATTAATATTTATTTACTCAAAAAGTACTAATGTGATTTATTTTCTTCTCATTCTCATTTTCTTCTCATCATTACTTCCCCCACTTTTATTTTATCTTGTGTCCTTATATTTCCAAAAGTGATTACGTGATCTTATCTTACATATTGATTGATACATGACAACTATATTATAATGTATACTTTCTATGAGTCACAATCTTTTATCATGCGGCTCTTTATTATACTTTTAAAGTATGTTTTTTTTTGCAAAACCATAGAAACACCAAAAGTTTTAAGGTAACAGTCCAAAGAAAATGATAAACAAGAAATGTGCAGGAGGAGATGGAAGGTTAAGATCATGTTATGAAAAAAACAGGCAAAAATGGACAGGGGTAGACTGCTATTGGGAGGAGAGTTATCTGTGTGTTAGTGAGCTGTCTGCATTGAGCTGTGTGATATTGCGTGTGTGTCAGTGAGCTTGTGTTTGTCACTGAGCTGTCTGTAATATTATGTGTGAATGTGTGTGTGAATGTCTGTGTGTATGTATGGCAGTGAGTTTTCTGTAGTGAGCTTGTGTGTGGTGAGCTTTTTGTAGTGAGCTTGTGTGTAGTGACATTCAGTGAGTTGTGTGAGTTGTGTATCAGTGAGCTTGTGTGTAGTGCAGCACTGCAAATAATTTACAGTGGATCTGCCACTGCTACATCTCCATGCCATTTCACTCTCTCTCTCTTCTTTATTTAGACTGCCAAATTTCCCTCACAATTAACTCTCTCACTACACATTTGCCTTTGCGTAAAACCTTTTTTAGTTTTGACCCATTTGCCTGATACCCAGGATAGGCATCAGAAATGTGGGGTCTCTAACACAGCTCCAGGCCTGGGCCCCTCCCCAGGACGCAGTATGTGTGTATAGTGGATGCAGAGTATGCATGTGTAGTTGATGTTGTGTGTGTAGTGGGTGCTGTTTATATAATTGATACAGTGTGTGTTGTGTGTGTGTGTGTCGTGTGGTGTGTGTGTGTGTAGTAAATACACTGTGTGTAGTGAATGCAGTGTGTGTGTGTGTGTGTGTGTGTGTAACGTGTGTATTTTGGGGAGTGAGCAGTTTTATTTTTCATGTTTATTCCCCCTCCCAGCCTCTTACCTGTGGACAAGGAGGAGAGGCAGTAGATTTCCTGGTGGTCCAGTGGCACAGTGGAACTTGCTGTCCAAGATAATGAAGAGGGTGCCCAGGACACCCTCGTTTCATCAGCATGCATGCCGCATTGCTGTGGTAACCTAGCTAACTGTCTTTCCAATTTACATTGGCAAATTCCCCTGTCAACAGTGCCGGATTAACATAGGGGCTGATGGAGCTGCAGCTCCAGGCCCAGGCCCAGGCCCATGGAATAGGCCCATTAAAAAAAAATAATAATAAATTTAGGTTTGCCACCTTACTGATATTTTACTAGCACAGCCAGTATTTGAGGCTTCCTGGCCGTACCGGTATTGCAGTAATACCGGCAATACAAATGCAGATATTTTTCTCAGTATAAACAGAGATTACTCTGCAATACCAGCACCAGCCGGTAGGGGTCACTGTGTGTGGAGAGAGGCAGGGATTGGAAGTTACAGCATATCCCTCCCTACCTCTCTCTACATACTGCAGAGTCATGGGTTTCCGCAGGAATTTTTCCGGTGGGGGGAAGGGGGGTGCATAATTGTAATGACATCCCTGCTTGGCCCCTTTTTGACAGGAGCATAGTCATAATCACATAAAACCAGGGTGAATTGCGTTTTCACAACTATGGTGTCAGGAATACATGTTTGTTTTCCTGACACTGTAGTGTTCCCTTAAGCAAATTAAAGGAACATTCTGATCACCATAACAACTTCATTTAAATGAAAATGCTATGATGCCAGGAGGCCCCTGGGTGCTCTTTTTCCTTTGAGGGGTTAAACCGCTCTCAAATGGTTTAACCCCAAAAGGCTTCCTCCAGCTCCAGATCTCCAGGTCGCTCAGTGATATTCGGCTTTTGAAACGGAGTGTCAGGAAGTGCAGATTGACATCAGGCATGGGTGCCGCTGATTGGCTAGAGTGGTCAGCTGACGCTCTAAGCCAATCGCTAGTTCCCGATTCATAATTTTTTAAATGTTTTTATGAATGGGGAGTTACTGATTGGCTTAGAGTGCCAGCTGACCATTGTAGCCAATTAGTGGCACCCCTACCTGGCGGCCCTCTGGGTTTCCTGACACTCAGTAAATCAAAGTGAACACAATAACACTGAGATTGTTTTACCAAAGCCTTATGATGTGGTGTCCAGAATGAAGTGGAGGGATCACGTCACTTGTCCTTCCTGCTCCAATCTCATTTTCTTCTCAATTTGACACAGTCTTCTTTTTCTTCTGACACTGTCTTCTCTCCTCCTTGGCTCCTTTACCATTCTGCTACTTTCTGCTTATTTTGCGTCCTTCTGCTCCTTTCTCTTTCTGATCCCTTTCTGCACCTTGCAGGCCCTTCCTTGCAGAGTGCAGACAGCAGCTCCCAGCCTGCAGAGACAGCCTTCAGCTCAGGGAGGGATGAGGGGAAAGGCAGCAGGGAGACATGTGGACACTGAGATACTAGGAGACAGTGGGAGACCTGGGGACACTGTGAGACATGGGGACACTGAGACACATTGGAATGCTGTGAGACATATGGACATTGGGAGACACATTGGGACACGGAGACACTAGGGACACAGTGTCTCCATGTCTCCCGGTGTCTGTGTCCCCATGGCTCCCAGTGTCCCCATGGCTCCCAGTGTCCCCAAATGTCTGTGTCCCAATGTCTCCCAGTGTTCACATGTCTCCCAGTCAGTGTCCCCATGTCTCCCAGTGTCCCTATGTCTCCCATCCAGTGTCCATAGTGTCTCAGTGTCCCCATGTCTCTCAGTGTCCCTAGTGTCCCCATGCCTCCCAGTGTCCCCAAATGTCCACAAGTGCCATATGTCTCCCAGTGTCCCCAAGTGTCTCAGTGTCCCCATGCCTCCCAGCCAGTGTCCCTAGTGTCTGTGTCCCCATGTCTCAGAGTGTCCACTAGTCTCCTAGTGTCTGTGTTCCCATGTCTCTCAGTGTCACTAGTGTCTTAGTGTCCCTAAATGTCTCAGTGTCCCAATGTATCCCAGTGTCTGTGTCCCCATGTCTCTGTGTCCCTAGTGTCTGTATCCCCATTTCTCCCAGTGTCCCCAAATGTCTCAGTGTCCCCATGTCTTTCAGTGTCCCCATAACTGTATCCACAAGTGCCCCCATGTCTCCCAGTGTCCAAGTGTCTCAGTGCCCCCATGTCTCCCAGTGTCCCCAAGTCTCTCTGTGTCCCTGGGTCTCTCAGTGCCCCTCGGGTCTCTCAGTGTCCCCAGATCTAACTGTGTCCCCCGGGTCTCTCAGTGTCCCCTAGTATCCTAGTGACCTGGGACACACTGAGACATGGGGACACTGGTAGAAATGAGGACACTGAGACACTGGGAGACTAGGGGACTGGGCGACATGGGGACACTGACACTGTGATGCATAGGGACACTGATGCCAGGCTGGCCTTCCAATTCTTTGGACAGACATGCCCCCTTTTTTGGGCATGTTTGCCCCTTTTTTGCCGTTCTGGTCACGTGATTCGTGTCAGTGGCCCACCACCCCGCTCATTGACTTCCTGCTTAACTGGACACTGCTGTTAGGGGGTATGGATTTACTTGAAAGATGTAATTAGAGACAGATTAGCATAGAGTATGTGTTTTCTTATAGCTGCATCTTTTTTTTGAGTTTCCCTCCAACACCATCTCCATCAGGTACATGACGCTTGGGAGGTAGGACTGTTTTAGTGTTTTTGGTCGATAAGATTCTGTAATTAGGCCCCATCATAATTGTCAGCAACCGGCCCATTGGGCTCCTAATCTGGCCTTGCCTGCCAATTAACCTCTTTGCCAAATAGGTGGCCACATTTCTCTTCCAATTAACCCATTCCTTCCCCCCAATAGATATTATCCTTCTCCTTGCTGTCGACAAATTGTGGAAATTGTGGCTCCTAAGGTTTTGTGCCCTGTCTATTCTGCCATCACTACCTGGCAGGCCTCTCCTAGCTTTGATTGATCGGGTCCAACAACTGTTGCTCAGCAGACACAGAGACAAAAATTTGTTTATAAGGTTAGACACTTATTTGAATAAGTGTAGACACATATTTACACACCATGCAGGTCACAGACACACTCGATGAAGGTCACAGACTATTTCCATGCAGTTCACAAACACAACTTTTATGTAATACACAGAGACACGATTTGGAATTTTGCAGGCAAATTAAATTAAATTTATTAATTAAAGTGCCAAAAAAGAAAACAGCCCTAACCACCCTTAGCTACCAAGCATCAAGCTCTAGTCCTTTCCCTTTTCTTCTGACAGGCGACTCACTCAGCCACCACAAGGGATGGCTTCTTCCTGTACTCCAGACCCGAGCCCACACCAAGAGCAGGCTTAAAGGGACACTATAGTCACCAGCACAACTACGGCATATTGAATTTGTTCTGGTGAGTAGAATCATTACCTTCAGGCTTTTTGCTGTAAACTCTGTCTTTTCAGAGAAAATGCAGTATTTACATTACAGCCTAGTGATAACTTCACTGGCCACTCTTCAGATGGCTGTTAGAGATCCTCCCTGGGTCCTGGCTGCCTAAAATTCATCCAAACATTCAGCATCTCCTCCCTCTGCATGCAGACACTGAACTTTCCTCATAGAGATTCATTGATTAAATTCATCTCTTTGAGGAGATGCTGATTGGCCAGGGCTGTGTTTGAATTGTGCTGGCTCTGCCCCGATCTGCCTCTTTGTCAGTCTCAGCCAATCCTATAGGGAAGCATTGTGATTGGATCAAGCCACCACTTCTGATGATGTCAGCAGACAGCTTGTTTTTCTGAGGCAAACAGCATGCAGAGCTACAGCTTTGAACACAAGTAAGATTTTGCTATATGTATGGAGGCATGAGGGGCGCAGGGGGGCAAGATGGTGTTTTTAACACTATAGGGTCAGGAATACATCTTTGTGTTCCTGACCCTATAGTGTTCCTTTAAGCAGTTGTTTACTCTAACATCCCTTGAGAAGGCAGCCTGCACACTTGAGTGAGAAGGGGCAGGCGAGACGGAGGCAGCAATTGGCTCAAAATCCACTACGTCCTGCTGCTCTCATCTCAGATCACCTCTGCTGGGGCCCTGACAGCTGTCTCTCCCATGAGGCCAATACTAAGTTATTGCATCAGCAGTAGTTATGCCCTTGATTGGAGGAAATATACAGTGAGTTTTGTTGGCAAGGATTAATTTTACATTTAAATCTGGATAATCAGGAAGACATTGCAAACTCCAGTTGTTGAATGAGAAGCTATTCTCTTTATATTGACCAATGCCTCCAAAGAGCAGGACAAATTTGGGAGCGAATAAGCAGAACAGGGTGTACAAGAATGGGCAAAAATGTAAAATAAAAAAAATTAAAAACTCAGTAGCTTGATATTCATGTAGACCCTCTCAGTCTCAAAACAAATACAACAGTTTGGCTCCATAACCAGTTCTGATACCCTTTGATACACCCTTGGACCAAGGCATGAATTCAGCTGTAAAAATATACAATATGGTTATTCTGTGGCTAAAAACAAAGACGGTGAGTATTTTTTTTTGGCAGAAATTGCGTCTCCACCCTAGTACTCTACTAACCTACCAGTTATATAACTATTTGTGGGAGAACAGAGGTTAAATTTATAATTAATCTTTTATTTAAAACATTTAAACAATAAATCATATTTTTTTATAATGTTCAAGTCATTTTATTATGACTTGTCTTCAGCATCATTGTAGAGATTAACACATTTTTTTCCTTCAACTTTTTCCTTTGCTGTTTACTGAAAGATTTAATGCAGAAGGCAAGTCAGATTGCAAACGCCCACCACTTATTACACAGCGCACTTACAACTTACCAGAGCTCATACGATACAGATGCCAGGCTTCTGTCACATATTCTCTCTATATTCTTTCATCTTGATGAAGTCTATTTAAAAAAAATGTAATTTGGAGATTTTATTATTAAATTATTCTTTATTATTTTACTAAATTATAATTTTGTTGGAATATTATTATTTTTTAATGTTCAGTGTTATAACATAGCTAACATTTTCTGTTTAAAATGACACTATAGTCACAAGAACAACTACAGCTTAATGTACTTGTTCTGATGTGTATAGTATGTCCCTGCAGGTATTTTAGATTCCGAGGAAAGGCAGTGTTTACATTATTTGGGACACCTCTAGTGGCAGTCATTCAGACATCCACTAGAGGTTCTTTCCAGGTCAGTTCTGCACAATGTGCAATACTGACGTTCATCGTCTCCAAGCTATGCATGGAGGCACTGAACGCTCTTCTTAGAGATGCATTGGCTCAATGCATCTCTATGAGGAGATGCTGATTGGCGCCACTGTGCGTTTTTCTGCGCATGCACAAAAGCTTCCCAATGCTTTCCTATGGGAAAGTATTGGATTGACTGAATTCATCAAAATTATTTCATCTTATGAAATATGGAGAGACAAATAGACCAAATAGTGCAATATTGTTAATCACTATGTAGCACTATTATTGCACTATTTGGTCTTTTTGTCTCTCCATATTTCATAAGGAGGATTGGGCACACAAGATAATGCTTAAGCGGATATACTGCTGATTTAAATTACTTAAGATACATTATATAGAGAGATTAAAATGAATTTAAAACTTTCTATATAAGTTATCTCTAATCCTGTCTCAGTAGTAAATTACCTCTCATTTTTAGATATATAATCGGCATACAGATTGGAATGTCGTTGTGGAAGCTTTATTTCAACATGCTCAATATGATGGAAGAGAACTTCCTTATATCTGCATTTAACACTGCTCTCTACCATGTTGCAAATGGTTCTCTCCACCAAGAAACAATGAGTAGCAATCAAATAGATATCCACCACCTAAACCATCTTCCCCAAGCCAACAGCTTGTTCATCCCACATAAGTTGGTCTCATGCATAGTCAGCAGCAGGGCCATCTGCCCTGGGCCCCGTTACTCCTGCCGTGGGCCCCGCTGGCCTCAACCATTTCTCCCCCCCCCACCCCTGGCCGGTAACACGCACACTAAGGAGGCCCACCGGGTGGCCCATGCACTAAGGGCCCCTGGCTTTTCAGCAGCCAGCTGGGAGAAAGTCACTTCCTCCCAGCCGTCTGCCGAAAAGTCAGGGATCTCACTTCCTCCCACAAAGAGAGGAACGCGCCCTGGAGAGAAGAGTAGGCAGAGGAGAGGGGGGCTATACAAGAGAGCCAGACCTCAACTTCCAACACCTTCAGCCAGCAGCAGGTAGGAAACTGGAGGGTGGGTTTAAAAGTGTAAATTTTGTGTGTGTATGTCTGTGTGTGTGTGTCAGTATGTCTGTCAGTGTGTGTGTATGTCAGTATATTTGTGTACGTGTGTCTCAGTATATCTGTGTGCGTGCGTCAGTACGTCTGTCAGTGTGTGTGTGTCAATATGTCTGTTAGTGTGTGTGTACCAATATGTCTGTCAGTGTGCATCAGTTTGTCTGTCTCTATATGTGCCAGTATGTCTGTTAGTGTTAGTGTGTATATATGTGTGTGTATCTGTATGAAGTCTCTGTGTGTGTATATCTGTATATTGTTTTGTGTGTGTTTCGGTGTATCAATGTCTGTGTCTGTGGATTTGCATGTGTGTCAGGTTGTGTATATGTGTCTGTATATCTACATGTGTGCCAGTGTGAATATCTGTGTGTCTGCATGTGTTTCAGTGTGTATATATATCTCTGTGTCTGTGTTACACACCAAAATTATATGTAAATACACCCCTGCATTCAAAACCAACACTACACATAAATACATGCTTGCAGTCATGCCAACACCATATATTTCATAAAAAAAACTGTTTACATTCAAACATACAAAAACTGCTTAGTGCTAAATACAAACCTGCAAACATGGGTAAATGGTAGAGCCCCAGCTGTCAATGCATTTCTGGGGTTGCACGACATATGGGGATCTACCTTTTAATCACACGTATGATAGAGAGGCCCAAAAAAATACTTGCACCACTTTACTTTAGGCCCGCCACTGTGTTGGGCTGGAGGAGGTGATTGCACGCCTGGGGAGGGGGGACAGGGTCCAAATGCTTTGCCCAGGGTCCAGTCAATATTAAAGACGGCCCTGTAAGCAGAAGTCTAATAATCTATTTTGGAGGGCATGGAACTAGGGTCAGAATCTTCTGATTGGCACCATAAGCAACATTGCTATTTTGATAGTGATCAGCTGGGCAAAGTTTCCTGGTGAATGAGAACATTCTTGTACAGGAGCACCAGTCAGGGAATTGGTTCCCTTAGAGTTACCAAAGAGGCACAGCAGTCTCTGTATGCTATGCTTGTTGGATAGTTTTAAGCCTGATCACCTGTTTCACAAACAGAACAGCGTAACTACACAGCTAGATAAGCTTCATTATTAGTATAGGGTACAATTGCCTTGCCTGTGATTTTGGATAGTTTAAGCACATGGATGCCTCTATTTTTTAAAATCTGATATTTAATATGCTACTTCCTTCCCTGTGTACTTCAGTGCTCAATGGGTCTAGTTTCTTGCTGCTAGCCTAATAGGCTGCATTACCTGTTTTACATTGCTGCTCCTTATTGGGCCGTTGGTCTGTGGATTTTCACTGTTTGGACTGAAGACACACCATCTGTGCCAAGACTTGTTACCAACTTTCCTTTTATTGACATTTGCCACCACTTACTAGAACACGCATACCTTGTGTCCTGGCATTCTCTCTATTTATGTGTCCTCGTAAATATTTTTATTCATGTTTGTTGATTTGATTTCTCCTGTTGACTGTAAATGCCAAAGATGTATGCTTTACCCTTCTAAATAATGGTCTGTATCTCGCTGCTTGCATTGCTCTCCACATGAGTTCTCATTTGAACTTTAAGTCTACTTTTCTTGAAGGAAGTGATGATAATCTAATTCTAATTCACATTTAAGATTGTAATGTGCACTATGATGCTACGATGCCTATATATTGTTAAATTAGCCTTTCTATATCTGGAAAAGGGTTGTGTATAGACTGTCTTTAGACTCTTAGAATATAAGTCATATCAATTTTAATTGGGTACTTTGGGCACCTCTCCTTCTCTCTGTGTTTGACAAATAAAAAACATCAGTGCTTTTTGACACCTCTCTTTTCCCACTTTACCCCCAGAACAAGTATGCTTAAAGGGGGCACTCTACTGCCCAAATACAAAATAAATCAAAAATCACTGTTAAGCTGATATACTCCAAATGAAAACTGCATGCATTTAATTATACATTATTTCGTTGGGGGTTTATCTAAAAACAGCTTGCAAAACCTTCATTTCTCGTTTGCTGTTTTTGCAATCCCTCCCCTTCCACCCCCGCACAGACTTTCTGTGGCTGTCCAATCACAGACTTCCCAATGCAGCTCAGTGAGAAGTCTTTGCAAGTCAGGTGCTCTGGGTAATTGCTGCCTCTTGAGTTTAGCTCCACTGAGCTAACCAAACCAGGAAGTAACAGGACCTTTTGTCTATCTGAGAGCAAGGGGGTGTAGCCAAGTTAATTTATAAAAGTGTCAATTTTTATTGAAATCTGAACTTTTTGCAAAATGAAAAAAAGAGGACACACTCTTCACAGATAAAGCTTTTCAGCAATCTGAAGTGCTTTAGGTGTCTGGACTTTCTCTTTAAGTATATGAAGATTGTATGTAAAGCTCAGGACCAGTCCTTCAATTTGAGGTTTGTTTATTAATGTGCTATACCTTTAAAATGTATAGCCTTGATTTATGCTACTGGCTTACATCTCATTGTCGATGATACATGGTATCTTGCAATATGTTTAACATCTTTTTGATGCAGTCAATAAAAATCTTTTTAAAAAAGTAATTAGGAGTATCCTGTCAACCTTCTTAAACACAAAGGAGAAATTACTAAACTCATGATCTGACGGCCTCGGTACTATGCAGAAATGGAACATTGCTCCACGCTGTCAGTCACTAAAGACATTTATGATAAATCCTTGTAAACTGACAGTGAAGTGGGATATGATTGAAAAGTACTCTATAAATAAAATGGAACAAAGGCATTATTATTTTACTGCCTTTTCTGTTTACACCTGAGCTAACTTAGAGAATAATGAAAGTTTGTTATTTCATCAACATGTTGCTTCTTACTATACTTTGGTATCTACACTTTTAGCTTATTTGACCTACTACCAATTTATCTAATGTACTGTATTATATTGCTGCTTGATTACGTTTCTGTGCATTGCTATGGCTTCATGTTGAAGAACACGGTTATATGATTTTCTATTCATTTAACATTCATGTAACTTTTGTCTTCAGTTTTATATTCATGTATTTAATTAATACATTATCTTAATGGAACCAGCTTGGCCTTTTCATATTTCTTACACTGTATTGCTCTTTCAACATTTATTTTAGAATTAGTATTATACAAAAATATCCCTATAAACCATATCCTATGGATGAGAGATCCAATAGGACAATATAAAGAAAATGATTCACGCTTAACAGCAACAGCTGTTATGAATTCTGTTCCATATGGAAATGGAACAAGCTGGACAATTTCTGGCCCATTAATTAAAAACAAACTAAACCTTAAATACCCTATATGCCTTCTCCACTGGTGAAAAAATAAACCTATGGATGACTTGAACAAATTGAAAATCTACATTGACATAATTCCTGGCATACCCATCTATTGTTGGCACCATTACTGCTTTGCACATGTAAATTCACTCAAAATGTAATCCTGCTTTGTGATTCCAAAGTGTATTTCATATTGATGCACAGACTACAATGCAATACTTTATACTTTACAGGTAAGCAATGACCCTTCTCTGCATAGCTTTGTTCTGATTCGTGGACTTTTTTCCTGATTGTGCATTGTCTATTGTGTTCCAATTGCCATTTGGTCTGCTTCAGTCTGTTTTTATGTTTCATGTCCACCTATTATCTCTACCAGCATGCCACAACTTGAATTCTAAATGTTATACTTAAAACAGACTAAGAGGAAAGGTGACAAATAATAAGAGGGTAGTGATTGAATGTAGAGTGGAGTGATGTCAGCAGCTCAGGTCACAAGTAGTCCTGCTATTGGCTCAGTCTGTGGATGAAGGTGGCTATTGAATAACTGTTGTTAATAAAATGTTGTGTGCAAAATGTCACATTTAGGCTTCTGTTCCTATACCCGTTTGAGTGATAGTTTGAATGGCTACCTTGTAATTCCGCTTAGTTTAGCTTTACAGTGTTTTTTGCTAACTATACCAGGCATAGGCAACCTCGGCACTCCAGATGTTTTGGACTACACCTCCCATGACGCTTTGCCAGCATTATGGGTGTAAAAGCATTATGGAGGATGTAGTCCACAACATCTGGAGTGCAGAAGGTTGCCTACCCCTGAACTATACAGACAATAATAAGACCCTAATTAGCTATGGTGGCAAAGTCAGCTCACAGCGATCACTCATTGACTAAAATTCAAACCAATTAAACGCACTTTGTTGTGTTGGGAAACATAGTGTTTGTTCTTTTAAGAACCCAGCAACCAGGAAGTGAGCTGTGAGGACAACGGGATCTATATGCAAGAGCAGAAGGTAATTAAAAATACATATTACAGCCAAACTGGAATAAACACGTTTAGTCTTTGACAGGCAAATCATCAAAACAGTGCAGTTTAGTTATTTTACATGGCTGTCAAAAAAGTAGTACTTTCCCATATTTGTGTTAATTAATAGGACTAAAAGCCCACAACCTAGACATTTAGCACTATACGGTTTGTCTTTTTGCTGGCACCAATAAAATTGAATGACCTTTAAAAAAAAAAAAAATAATATATGTATGTGTGTGTGTTTATATATATATATATATATATATATATATATATATATATATATATATATATTAACGCTATATTCCAGACATGTTACAGATGAGATAATTGACAATACATATTTTTATGATGAACCATATAGATATTTTTGTTGATCAAAATTGTCCTAAAATGTACTTTTTGTCATTGTATCTTGATATCTTGTTTAGCCCCTGGGCCAGTGCTTGTGTAAGGTGGCACAAGTGGCCTGTTGTATCAGTCTGTTCTTATTGTCTTTGTCTTTTTCCCAATTGTACAACACTGCAGAATTTGTTGGTGCTTTATAAATGCCAGTAATAATAATAATAAGACGCATTGGCCAGGGAACGCAATGTCTGGGTGACAGGTAGGTTAATAGAGTTATCATCTACCAAGTATGACATTGAGCCTCTCGCAGTGCCTAGATGGGACTGAGAGATGAGCAGCAAGCAGCTCCCTGTCAGATTGGGTAGAGGATGAAGAAGATCCTCTACCAGGGTCCATGGGGCTTTGTAACAATAAGGGTAAGAGCCACCGTAGGGGGTGGGAAATAAGAAACACAAAAAAGGTGGGTGAGAAAGAGACAAAATGCTACACAGAAGAGGAAATAACATGCACAAAATGAGTGAAAAGGAAGAGAGACAAAGGGGGTAAGATGGGGGAACATGAGACAGCAAAATGGAGGTAGTAAAGGATGCAAAAGGGGGCTGAGTAAGAGACACAACAGAGGGTATGAGGCAGAAGAGGGGGGTAAGATGCACAAGAGAGACAAAAGGGTGTTAAGGAAAAAAATGGGTAATAGACACAAAAGGGGGTTAAACACGAAGCAAGTTAACATATTTAAAAGGGTGCATAAGGGACACTAGAAGGGGAGAGAAGAAACAAATGTGTTTCGAAGAAAGGTCAGCATGCAAATACCTGCACATGCATGAATTTGGGGGGTAGTAACAGAGAAATGCTGTGGAGTTAAGTACATTTTATACTTAATGCCACTACACTACTCACCTCAGCAAGGCTTCCATCAGAAATTTTAGGGCCCCCGACACAGCTCAAGATCTGGGCCCCTGTGGCCAGCCCCGAGTACGCCCACAAGGATGAAGTGTGTGTGTGTGTGTGTGTATAGTGGACGTAGAATGTGTGCCATGGATGCACTGTGTATAGTGGATGTAGAATCTGTGTGTAGTGGATGTGGTATGTGTGTCATGGATGCAGGGTGTACATTTTGTGTAATGTATGTCATTTTTGTATGCATGCATTAGATGCAGAGTGTGTGTGTAGTGAATGTAGGTATGTATAGTGAATGCAGAGTGTGTGTTTTTGTAGTGGATGTAGTGTGCATAGTGCATGTAGTGTATTTGTAGAGAATGTAGTGTGTTTGTATTGAGTGCAAAGCAGGGGTCAAGTCCTGGGGAAAAAAGTGTGGGAACTCTCCCCAAAAAAAAAAACCAAAACACTTGTATGCATATTTATATATATATAGATAGATATATATATAGATAGATAGATATATATAGATATAGATATATATATATATATATATATACATATATATATATACATACACGCGTGCACACACACATACACTCACACAGTGGTGTATTTTAATTTTGTGCTGCCCTAGACATGACTATAGAGCACCCCCCTAATCTTAATTTACCACTCCTTCATGTCAAGGGTGCACCGCTTCCTGATTAAGAACCCACCCCTTCCTCTTTAGACTCCACCTTTTCCTGCTCCTTTTAAAGAAATACTATAGTGCCAGGAAAACAAAGTTGTTTTCCTGGCACTATAATTCCGTATAGTGCCCCCCTCCTCTCATGTCCTCCCCTCCCCCACTCAACACTGAAGGGGTTAAAATCCTATGGGTATTTAGCAGATGCTGGATGTCCTCATGCACAGGGTGAGGACGTCCAGCATCAGTTAGGTGACTTTTGGTCACCTAACCACCCGAAAGTCCCTCTAGTGGCTGTCTGATAGACAGCCACTAGACTTGGAGTTACCCCTCAGGTAATTATTGCATTTTTTGAGAAGGTTTAAGGGGACTGGGACACTGCACCCAGACCACTTCAAGGAGCTGAAGTAGCCTGGGTGCCTATAGTGTCCCTTTAAGCACACTCTCTGACATACACCCACACTGGCAGATACACACTGACAGTAACACACACATTCAATGACAAACACACAGACGTCACTGATTTGACACACACATTCACTGACACACACTCATTCATTGACAGAGAGACACACACTAATAGTCACACACACACTAAATGACAGACTCTCACTTATTTGACAGAAACTTACAATAACGTATGCACATACATGCAATTGCAAACATACACATGCATACACTAACAGAAGCACATACACTCACATACACACGTACAACGCTAACAGACATAAATAAACTCCTACACACACTGAGACAAACACACATACACAAACAGACAAACTAACAGACATACACAAACAGACATACATATATACAAATTAATAATATTATTAACAAATTAACATATCCCACCCACCCAGCATCCCTACCTTTCCCTGGGGTCCAGTGGGGCTGCAGTGAGGACGGCTCTCTCCCTGTCACACGCGGAGAGGGAGCTGTGTGCTCTCTGCTCCCTCTCGCCACGCGGGATGTCTGCTGATGCTGGGAGCCGGAATATGACGTAATTTCCGGCTCCCAGCATTGGCAGACATCCTGCGCGGCGAGAGGGAGCAGAGAGCACACCGCTCCCTCTCCGCGTGTGACAGGGAGAGAGCCGTGCGCCGAGGGCAATCCATCAGGTGGCCCCCCATGACAGGGGGATCACAGGGCATTTGGGGGCGGCATTTTTTGCCGCCCCCTGAGTGCCTGCAGGGGGAACGGCGTTCCTGCTGTGAAAAAAGTGCAGGAACGCCGTTCCCACGCGTTCCTGCAGGACTCGAGCCCTGGTGCAAAGTGTGTATAGTGCATGTAGTGTGATTGTGGTGAATGCAAAATGTGTATATTGAAAGTAGTGTGTTTGCAGCGAGTGCAAAGTATGTATAGTGGTTGTAGTTAGAGCAAAGTGTGTATAGTTCATGTAGTGTTACTGTAGTGAATGCAAAATATGTATAGTGAATGTAGTGATTGCATTCCCTGGTGGTCCAGTGGCATGGTGGAGGGCGCCAGCCGCGGTACATGGCAGAGTGGGGCCCAGCAGCACACTGTCTTCCTTTCCAGCTCCTCTCTGACTAACTCTCGCAAGACCGGCATGCATGCTGTGCGGAGGGTTGCCATGGTAACCCGTGGCAACGCTCTGGCGGCCGCAGTGCGCAGGAAAGTTAGACAGAGAGCAGCTGGAAAGGAGGACAGAGTGTGCTGCTGCCCCCTGCCTCCCCCCCTCCCCTCCCCCCTTGGGGCTCGGACTGCCAGAGTAGTCCAGCTCCACAGGACCGCCGGGCCCATGACAACTGTTATGGTTGTCATGCCCTGATGGCGGCCCTGCACTTCAGTAAGCACTTTAAAAGTGTTATTAGGTTGAAGGATTGATGAATTGTCACATCCAAGTAATAGTTCTGCTTTAAACTCTAATATTTAATTTATACTAATGTTATTTCCCTTTATCAATATCAAATTTTTCTAGGACCTGAGAATAATTTCCACTTAAATGAGTTAGCCACAACTATTGCAATTACGTCGGCATTGTGTCGTCCCAGAATAAATATTTCCACAAGGGGGTGCTATTGTCACATCAACTTATTGCATTTGGGCTGATACAATGCAAACCACAATACATTTAAAGAAAATGTAGTTTTAAATGTAGCATTAAATCTAATTTCAAACAAATGGTGTTAGAAGAAAAAAGTCATATTTATTTTAGGAGCACTCTAATTTAAAATATAAATATATAAATGTGTCCTTATATGGCTTTAGAAGACTTTTATTATTTTAACATTAAAAAGACAAAACTTGCCAGTAACATGCAGACACATACAAGTAACCAGCGAGTCAGACTCCTTACTGCAGTTCGACCATCCTCCTATGAAGTCGGCAAGATTGATTACATATGCTTCTTGTAGAAAGAATTATGGATTCTTTACCAGACCAATAGTTATCTATGAAAAGTTCTGAATCCAATAGTAATCTATGAGAAGAAATGGATGCACATCCAGCAGCAAATGGCTTAAGTATTCTTTGCTGGCTCCAGATGTTAATAGATTAAATTATTGAAGCATTTATTATTGGAAGGCCCTAGTGACATTAGAGGTGTGGACATTGTAAAATGTAAACATTACTGTAAACATTACTCAGAAACAGCATTGTTTATAACAACAAGTCTACAGGGTTGGCACCTATGTCCCCAAATCACATGATTAAGATAAAGTGATTTGGGGGCTTAGACTGCCCCTTTAAGTTGAATTTCCAATTTCTAAATAGTACAGAGTAAATTGGTAATTTCAAAAAAGTTGAATGTTCAAATGAAAAGTATTTTATCAGTAATATCAAATAATGCAATGGAACTATAAAAACAAATGCAGGATATTTTCACCATTTGACAAATCACCGATTAGTGATAAAAATGCAAATGAAAAAGGTTTATTTCCCAGTAAAACACATTCCCAATAAAACATAATTGTAAATAACTTGGTATCAAAATGCAGATCTCAATTCAAAGCCCACCTCCAAATATCCTCGCTGTACCAGCTGTGATAGCATATATTCCAGACAAATAACGTACTTAGCATTACATTAATAATAAAATCTGTAACCAGCTATATGGTGCCATCTGGAGGTTCCATCAGTGTAGTCATGTTATTAGAGTAATTGATTGATGTAAATATTATTAGAGTAATTGATTGATGTAAATATATATACCTTTCATGCACAAAACAAATTAAATGTATCGTAACTTTTAATATATTTTAATAATAAGGCAAGCTAAAATACAGAAATCATATCCAATAATATATTTCAAATTATGGTTATTTTAAAGGAAATTTTTCCAGCGCTGGGCGGGGAGCTCTCCTCCTCCGATCCTCCTCCGTTGCTCCTCTTCGGGTGAATGCGCACGCGCGGCAAGAGCTGCGCGCGCATTCAGCTGGTCACATAGGAAAGCATTCATAATGCTTTCCTATGGACGCTTGCATGCTCTCACTGTGAAAATCACAGTGAGAAGCACGCAAGCGCCTCTAGTGGCTGTCAATGAGACAGCCACTAGAGGAAATAGGGGAAGGCTTAACCCATTCATAAACATAGCAGTTTCTCTGAAACTGCTATGTTTATGAAAAAATGGGTTAACCCTAGCTGGACCTGGCACCCAGACCACTTCATTAAGCTGAAGTGGTCTGGGTGCCTAGAGTGGTCCTTTAAGCACCTGGAGCTGTATAGATAGATTAAATAAAGTTTCGTTTTGGTGACAGAGCCACTTTATAGTACTTAATTCCTTCAACTGTTAAGAATATTTTGTTGAAGTATTGTATGTTCATGAGCTATAATTACATAATTGCATATTCTGTCACAGCTGATGCTCTTGTACCCATGTCTTTTACTGGTAGTCTTGTATACGAATCCCTTTCAGCTACGCTGGCCCCTGTGATAAACCTTGGTTAAAGGCACTGTTCGTGCCTTTTGTTCTTATATGGTTCAGTATATGGTTCTTATATGGTTCAGATTAGACTAATGCCATTCGTATACTGAATGAACTGCCAAACGGACCGACCACCCAGAACAGTCATGGGCTGCTTATTACCCTTATTGACCTCGTTAACCGCAATTTTCTAAGTGGTTAGCTGGGTGGCCGTCGTTCGTATGTGCGAACACATACAGGGGTGTTTGGTCATCGAGTGCATGGAACTATAATTGGACACTTGACGCCACAAACACCGCTGGGACTTCCATCTCTTTGTACGTTCGGCTGGATTCACTTGAGAGGAGCGGCGTTTGGTGGAAACATGCTCCCGAACAAGAGACACAGCCTAAGTGCACATGCAAACAGTTTCATTCATATATATTGTTGTATTGTGAACTCCCAAAAGGAGCCTCGTGGGCGGTCAGTCAAATTATGACCTCCAGTGAATTCCCAAACCCCTGAACCGATCTGGGTGATTTTTGGATATGTTGGTCCCCCAGTTGTTGGTCCCCCACAGCCCACACAGCACCACCCATATAGGTAATTGATTGTTACATTGTGTGCAGTATTTGTGCCTTTATGTACTCTATGGGTATTTCCAGGTTGACATAGTCACCTAAACATTCAGGAACATCAGAGTTACATATCAGAAATCAGATTGCACACATTGTGACCCAAATTTGCAATCCCAAGTGCAGGTTGGAACCTGACAGGGTCATTCTTACCTACTGTTTACATAAATAATAGTAATAAAACGAATAAGAAGAAAACAAGTAATTAAGTGCAAATACAGTCAATAAAAGCAAGCAGTAGTTTCATAAATCTATATTTGTAGATATTAAACATGTCAAAGCAGATTGTAATTTAGTAGGGATGTGCATGATCCAAAAATTCTGTTTCGATTCGGAAATTCGGGTAAGAAAAAAAATGTGTCACTTCGGCAATTCGGGACTTTGGCACTTCTGAAATTCGGGACTTCGGCACTTCCAAAATTCAGGACTTCGGCAATTCG
Organism: Pelobates cultripes; assembly: GCA_933207985.1. Classification (NCBI taxonomy): domain Eukaryota; kingdom Metazoa; phylum Chordata; class Amphibia; order Anura; family Pelobatidae; genus Pelobates; species Pelobates cultripes. Next base: position 85,347,105 of record OW240912.1, on the reverse strand, counting down.
GGACTTCGGCACTTCAGTTCGGTTCGGAACTTCAGCAATTTGGGACTTCGGCAATTCGGGACTTCGACAATACAGGACTTCAGAACTTCAGTTCGGTTCGGAACTTCGGCAATTCGGTACTTCAGAACTTCAGCAATTCGGGACTTTGGAACTTCAGTTCAGTTCAGAACTTCGGTAATTCGGGACTTCGGAAATTTGGGACATTGGCAATTCGGGAGTTTGACAATTTGGGACTTCGGCACTTCGCCAATTCAGAAAAGCTGTAGAGCTTCCTAATCCTAATCCTACCCTACCCCTAACCCTACCTTAACCCTCACCCTAACCCTACCTTAACCCTAACCCTACTTTAACCCTAACCCTGCCCTAACCCTGCCCTAACCCTAACCTAACCCATACCCTACCCTAACCCAGCCCTGACCTTACCCTAAACCTACCTAACCCTAACCCTACCCTAAGCCTAACCCTAACCTAACCCTACCTTAATCCTAACCCTACCCCTACCTTAACCCAACCCTAACCCTAACCCTAACCTAACCCTTACCTTAACCCTAACCTAACCCTGTCATCATTTAAGTAATTTTCCATCCCTCTCTTGTTTTGCAACTTTTCAGAAATCCGAAGCACTTTGGCACTTCCGAAATTCGGCACTTGGACCATTCGGTTCAGGTCTGGGCTTCAGCAATTTGGCAATTCGGCACTTCGGACAAAATTTGTCCAAATTCACATTCACATGTCTATAATCTAGTATTCACTACTACAACAATGGACATGTGCTAAAGCCATATACATGTACTTCATTACAACAAAATGACAATCATTTCTGTTCTTGGATGAATATGTTTAAATATATTGACAACAACACCTCACAATGCATTCCATATATTTATGGTGCTGTAGGTAAAATCTCCATTCATAAAGTCTCAATGGATGACCTCATTCTTTTATTGTATATTTTTGTTAATGAACAAATTCAACATACAGATATAACCCTCCGCAATTGCTATTTATTCTGTCCTTTATAAAAATGTATAACTAATTAGATTGCCTGTCCATGTTAACCTACATTACCATGATGCTCAGCCAAACTTTGCTCCAACAGAATTAAATTAGTTTTCTGAAAATTTAATTTCTTCCAAAGCTTGCTAATTTTACCTAACACACCTGAATTAATCAACATGTTATATCTATTGTAGCTCATCTGTGGCAAATAATATACAGTATACACCCTTACATCTTTTTAAGAGTTCCACAATCATTGTTATGTCATACAACATTGATTAAGCAATTAAGGACTGCTTCTATTCTAATAACTATGAAACCTGCCTTGTTTTATGTATGCGTATATGAAAAATATGAAGAAAAAAAAACACATCCAGCAGTGTTTCTATTAGAGGGATGGAACACTTGCAAGAACTATTTTTTTTTCTATCACTAGACAATGCACTTAGCTGATCTTACTATCTCAAGGTCAAACAAGAATGAAAAGAAAATTGATCCTTTTTTTATTTTTTTATACAAAATAATGACAGGACAAATAATTGTACATCAATTTAAAAGCCGACTTTCCACAGAGCAGAACACAGGTCACAAAGCCATTGTGCATTTTATTGGAGTATTGATGCTACATACTCAAAGAGACAACTGTGACTTCAAGCTGTGGTCCAATTTCAGACTTCAACTATTTCCTTTAAAAAAGTGTGAATTAAACTAAGCCAACGCTAAGAAAACAATCTATAAACAATAGGCTACCCCTGCAGCGCAAAGTATATGGTGTAGAAAAACTTATCAGAAATAGTTTCAAAGGTCTAGACCATCTTCAAAGAAGCAGATTAGAAGAAATATGCAATGGAGCAGAACAACAAGCGTTTATGATATATTAAATATTCACTGAAAATATCCAGATTTCAAAATGTTTTGATAAAAAAAAATTATGGTTAAAAAACCCTCATAATTTGTATGCTTTTTATAGTATCTTGAATTTGTACAGCAGCAATAAATAATTATGTATGTGCATTAAAGGCCAGCCTCAATTCAAATGTACCTAGCCTTAAACAAATATTTTAATTGTTTTACTGTAATTTACGTTGCAGGGTTAAAAGGACAGGACTAGAGTTGAGTGAACCCGAACTGTAAAGTTCGGGCTCGTACCGAACATTACGGTTTTTGGACCCGGGACCCGAACACGGACATTTCACTGTATGTTCGGGTTGGAGTCCGGTGTTCGGCAATTTAATGGCACGTTTTGAAAGGCTGCAGGGCAGCCAATCAACAAGCGTTTGACTTGTGTGCCCTTAGAAGCCATCACAGCCATGCCTACTAATGGCATGGCTGTGATTGGCCAGTGCAGCATGTGAGCTATCTACCAAAAGGCTGAAAGACCTAAATTGGTCTTTCAGCCACATTTACTAATACTAAGTAAAGATTACTTAGTATTAGTAAATTCAGCCCGAGTAGGGGCATGTCTAGTAAACAGTGAGCAGCCAGTGGCTGCTCACTGTAAAAAAATAAATAAAAACCTATTGCCCCCCACCCCTGAGTGGTGGGTGGGGGCCCTAAATAAGATTGAGGGGGTACCTACTGTCCTCCCCCCTGGCCCCCACCCCTGCGCAGTGGGTGGGTGCCCTAAATAACAATGAGGGGGGGACCCACTGTCCTCCCCCCCCCACCCCTGCGCGGCAGGTGGAGGCCCTAAATAACAATGAGGGGGGACCTACTGTCCTCCCCCCGGCCCCCACCCCTGCGCGGCGGGTGGTGGCCCTAAATAACAATGAGGGGGGGACCTATTTTCCTCCCCGGCCCGACCCCTGAGAGGCGGGTGGGGGCCCTAAATTTAGAATAAGGGGGGGACCTATTGTCCTCCCCCCGGCCCCCATGCCTTTATAAGCCCGCACGGAGCCCTCCAGGTGAAGATGGATTTTTTTTTTTGCACTCGTTTTTTTTTTTTTTAAAGTGCGTCGATTATTATGGATTTTTATTTGGCCTTTTTGGGGGCTGAAAAAATAAGATTTTAGAAGAAAGAAGACATCAAATGGTAAGTTTATTTTTTATTTTTTTTTTGCAGGTATCTAGCTTATTTTTAGGATGAGGGGGGTAGGTAGGGGTTATTTTTTGGGGATTGAAGTCCCAGTGGTGTTTGTGGCATCAATTTAGGACCCCTACCCACCGCACAGGGGTGGGGGCCAGGGGGGAGGACAGTAGGTCCCCCCCCTCCTCATTGTTATTTAGGGCCCCTGTAACGGGTACCTCCGTTGAAGGATGCTCCTAGCGCTTCCTGAGGACTCCAAGCACTGCAGCAGACACCACAACCACCAAACCGGAGAAGCATACGAATGCTCTCAAGCATATGAATGCTGTAAGCAGCTGAACAGGAAAAGCATACAATCAGCTTACACTCCTGGCAATCAGCATACAATCCAATTCTCCCAATAATGAGACGACACTTCGTTTTGAGGTCAAGCAGAACTGACTGTATTGGCACATACAGCCAACTCTTTTATTCACAATCCACAAACATAGTACTGCCCACAGGGTCTTGAAATACAACCAATCAATCCGTACAATACACACAGACACTCCCACACAAAATCCTCCCCTCTGCCTGTGATATGATTACTGAACACAATGGTTAATATAATTATCACAGGCAGAGAAATGCAGTATCATAAAACAAATCACAGGGACCCCAAAACATGCAATAACCCCATAAAAGTATATTCTTGGAACCGGGGGATCTGGGTGAACCACATATCCAAAATTCACCCAGATCCGTTCAGTACTTTGGAAGATACAGTTTAATGCGGATTCCGCAGAACATATGCAGGCTATATTAAAAACAATTACTGTATAATGTGTCCCCTGTTGTATAGTCCAAAACCACTGCACGATGTCTCTGTGCACCAAATACCGGCGAGATGGCACTGTGTTGAAAAGTCCAAACAGTGTCTGTGAGTTAAAATGGCCGCCATCCATTGTTCTCACCATGTGCCTCTGATACATGAAATGGTGGCCACCCAGTAACTCCACAGTATGTCCCTAGATGGTTCTTAAAGGGCCAGCAGCAGCACAACACAAATCCATTATGCCCAAATCATATCTTTAAAGGGCAATACATCCTAGGGGCCATAGTCACATGGCAGGAGGCTGGCAATCAGTCTTCTCCAATGCCCAGTGGCAAGGTCAGTTTCGTCACAGCCCCCACCTACCGCACAATAGGTCCCCCCCTCATTGTTATTTAGGGCCCCCACCCACCGCACAGGGGTGGGGGCCGGGGGGAGGACAGTAGGTCCCCCCCCTCAGTCTTTTTAGGGACCCCATCCACCGCACAGGGGTGGGGGCCGGGGGGGGGAGGACAGCAGGTCCCCCCTCCCTCATTGTTATTTAGGTCCCTTTTATTTTACTTTAGGGCCCCCATCAGCCGTTCAGGGGTGGGGGCCAATAGGTTTTTTTTTGTTTGTTTTTTACAGTGAGCAACCACTGGCTGCTCACTGTTTACTAGACATGCCCCTACTCACAGTATAGCGAGTAGGGGCTGAATTTACTAATACTAAGTAATCTTTTCTTAGTATTAGTAAATGTGGCTGAAAGACCAATTTAGGTCTTTCAGCCTTTTGGTAGATAGCTCCCTAATACCGTGGGAATTAGGGAGTTATCTACTAAGCAGCTGCTTATTTTATGTTATTTTAAGTGATTTCCCTATCCACATTTGTTTGCAGGGCACTTGTCCTACTCTTACCCCCATTTCACTTACTTTTGCAGCCCTCTAGCCCTTTCCAGGACTTTTTTAGAGGCATTTTAGTGCCCAAAAGTTTGGGTCCCCATTGACTTCAATGGGGTTCAGGTTCAGCCCGAACTCAAACTTTTTGATGAAGTTCGGCTGAACTCGGCGAACCTGAACATCCAGGTGTCCGCTCAACTCTAGACAGGACCACTACACCCAAACCACTTAGTTGAGTGGTCCTTTAACCTACAAATCCATTTGTTTACCTCTCTCCACTCTCTGTCTATTTGATACACTTGGAGGGGTGGACAATTTAAAAGAGGTTATTTAAAGCTGCACTGATATTTTTATATCTGTAGGTTTCTTAATAATTAAACTCTCCACTTTGCCATTTTCTTTTTTTCTATATCTATTGTGTTTTGTTCTTTTCCTGGAGCTCAATATCTGTGTGCGGCCACTTTGTTCTCCTCTGTCCATGATGTCTACAGTTTGTACATCTTGTACATCTTTTGGATTCCTTTGACTGATGGATTTGTGGGTAAATTGGCTTAGCTACTGAAAAAGAACCTTACTTGAGTACTGCCCATCACATTCTACATAATAAAATAAAAAAATAAAAACCTTCCTTTTAGTATGTATTTAAAAAAAATAAAAATGGAGGGAAAGAACTAGAACAAATTATTTTTAAAAAAAGGGGGCGGAGCCAGCAGCCGAACCGACAGGTCGCATCTGCAGAGAGCTCCTGGCGATATCGGCCTAAAAAGACCAATTAAAGGACCACTATAGTGCCAGGAAAACATACTGAGGGGACCCCCTCCCGCCCGGCTCTGGAAAGGGGAAAGGGGTTAAAACTTACCTTTTTCCAGCGCTGGGCGGGGAGCTCTCTGCCTCCTCTCCTCCTCCGTTCCTCCTCCTAGGCTGAATGCGCACGCGCGGCAAGAGCTGCGCGCGCATTCAGCCCGTCGCATAGGAAAGCATTTACAATGCTTTCCTATGGACGCTTGCGTGCTCTCACTGTGAAAATCACAGTGAGAAGCACGCAAGCGCCTCTAGTGGCTGTCAATGAGACAGCCACTAGAGGAAACAGGGGGAAGGCTTAACCCATTCATAAACATAGCAGTTTCTCTGAAACTGCTATGTTTATGAAAGAATGGGTTAACCCTAGCTGGACCTGGCACCCAGACCACTTCATTAAGCTGAAGTGGTCTGGGTGCCTAGAGTGGTCCTTTAACCTTGGAAATATCACCCCCCAAAGCACCCCAGCTGCCCACACAAGAAGCAGTAATGGGCAGGAAGACTAAAAAATCCAAGCCCGATCTGCCCCGGCCGGGCGCCAGCATAGGAGACCTGTGGCGGCGGGCACAAGGCGCACCAGAGCCTGACATGGCCGCCTACATAGAAGGCTTAGAAGACTCAGATGACCTGCTCTCTGACCCAGAAGAGCCCTGCTCACCTGCAAGGTGGTCGCCGGAGAAGCCTAACCCAAAGCCGTCCACGCAGCCTGACACAGCTCCGGTCACGAAAGCTGAAATGAGGGAGCTGCTGGCGGAGCTCCGCCGAAATATTCAGGAGGACGTAGCTGACATGCGGAGAGACATAAAGGGCCTTACGGACCGCGTGGACACCGTGGAGCAAAACTCCCACACGCATACCAGGCAAGTGACCTCCCTCCAGCAGGAGATGAAACTGCTGCAACAGCAGCACTTGAAGGTAGAAGGGGCTATGGCAGCAATGGAAGACTCACGACGTGCCCAGAACCTTAAGGTCAGGGGCATTGCAGAATCAGTTCCAGACTCTGAACTCCCCCACCTCATGCGGCGCCTGGTGAGTAAAATACTGCCACCAAAGCAAGCCAAGGGAGTAGGCCTCGACGGCATATTTAGAATCCCTAAACCACCAACGGCCCCATCAGCAGCAACTAGGGATCTAATAGTCAAATTCCAGAAGCGACAGGACAAAGAAGCAGTAATGGCCGCCATTAGGAACACTACACCGCTCACCTTTGAGGACATGACTCTCTCCTTTTAACCGGACTTATCTAGGGGGACCATGACCTGGCGCTCAACCCTTAGGCCTTTCACCACCCTGCTCCGCGAGCGAGATATCAGATACAGATGGCGCTCACCCCACAAGCTTCAAGTGCTCCAGGGAGACACCACGTACCTCATCGCGGACTTGCAAGAGGCGGAGGCCCACCTCCCCACTCTGGGACTCCCGGCAGACGCCATACGACGACGCCTCACAAACCCCAAACCACACAAATGGAATCTGGCTACCTCCAAACCTTTTGTTCCTCGGGGGCTCACCCACGCTGCACAGACTGTAGCCACCACCTAAGTGCTTCCGAAGGGGATGGCCGAGCCTCGCCGGCTACTCACACTGTTGTATTGATCTTCTTTTCCGTTAATTTACCACACTACGTTTGCATTTCATTTTATATATAGTTTATGGTCTGGGACAGACCCACTTAAGAGGCTCCCATTCACCATGGGCGGCACTGGGGCAGCACAATGCCATCAACCACACCTGGCCCAAGACGGACTGACACAGGGGCTATCTGCGTCCCCGCAGGCCCTGCAGTAGGGACACTGCAAGACCACACACTACAGTATGTTTTACAGTATGGCCCTGGCAAATAGCAGCAGAGCCGGTTAGCGCAGGGGAGCAAACACTGCAGTATATTAATCACAGGCAATTCACTCATTAACCATTCATCTTAAAACAGCTACTTATCCATTGCAAATGTGTTCCTATGCATGACAGCACTACCTTTTAAAATTGTGCGGACCCCACTAACTGCTTTCAAAAGATAAAACAATATACACGTAGTTTACCTTTTAAATGCATTTTCTCATTTAATAACTGCTAACCATGTTTACAAAGCTCGACTACAATAACATAGCAGAACTAGCATTCATGACTAATCGCCTGTATATATCATGGTATGTTAGCTAATCTTACTACATCGATATGTATATTCAAGCATAACCAACAAAAAAAAAAAAATGTGTGCGAATTCTCATGCCACTGTTAAAATGTTTTATATCTTGCAATACGCTGTTGTGGCGACCGCCGACAAAATGTACCTACCTGCACAACAAAAATAAAGAATTAAAAAAAAAAAATTATTAAAAAAACAAAAAAACTTGTGTGTAAAAGGGCAACTTTAAATTTCCTAAAAGGTGCAAAGTATACTGGCAGCCTAGCGTTATTACAAAAGATAAAAGGTTCACAGCTGTCTGCCTCCATTTTAGTATATACCTAGCGTAATAAAGAGAAATTAATAAATCAGCTGAGGCAAGGGAGACTTAGTAGCAGAAAAGCTAAAATTGCTCAAGCAGGAAAAGTTCTCTCTATCGGATACAAAAATTTAAAAAAATGATACACACTAGAAACCCTCAATCTCCGCCTACAGTGTTTTGTGCTAATCTAAGCACTTAATCATAGGTCATCTGGTAGCACCAAAAGGAGTAGGACAGTGTTGGACCAAAAGATGAAGCCTCTGATGAGACTAGGTGCAATTCTAGTGATGTAGGCAAATAAATAAATGTCCAATTGTAATAGGTATTAAGTGTTAATAATCAAACAAAAAGAAGAATCTGTAATTATGATATTTTGCATAAAGTATGTTGACTTTTGTTTATTTTAATACACTGCACTATAATCGTTCTATTTGTTTCTCTTGTTTATATGTAGCTTTCACCTTTATATTGGAGAATATAAACTTGGCCCATATATGTTTTTACACAATTATGCCCATTGGCAGTGGTGACTGGTATAGAGATGATGGGGGACTAGACTTTAATGCCTCGGAATTTAACTCTGTCACTTGACTTATCTGACCATGTTCTCATCACTTGATCCAGTAAACATTTTGCTTTGTTCAACAGCATAAACCTATAGATACATATATGTAGAAAACAACAACTACTTTGAAGAGTTTGAACTCCAGACCCTAATGCTGTTACTCAAGAAGACAAATTTTTTTTTTTAATTTCACAAAAATCTGGGGTGGAGATGCGCTGCCACAACTGCGCCACTGCTCATTGGTGTAAGATAACTGAAAACAGTGCATTGTTTATTTCATAAACTGATAAGTGATAAAGTGAGAATTTTTCTAGTCTGACTGTTTTGACATTTAATTTGAACTTCACTTTTATTTCTAACAAATTACTGGCACCTTTCCAAAGGAACTTTGCATTTCTTGAGTATTGGAAGGAAGCAGGTCATCTGTGGGGAGACCATCTGGTGATATAACTAACTACAAACGATCCAAGCTAGAGCCTGCTATATGAGGCTCTGGTAAATGTGAGTGGTCCTATGTAGTACCATTTATGCTTTGTATAGGATAAAAATAATGCACTATGTGGATTTTCCTATTTATGTTTTTATACAAATGTGAGATTCATTTATGTGATATTTAACAACAAATATTCAGAGAAGTATCCACGTTAAATTTTATCTGTGTTGCTGAGCACTCCCCGCTATTTGATTATTTCTTATGCAATATTTCTACCAAATTGGGTGATCGTTGGTATTGGGGGGTTGTTGCTGTGTTATAGAGCGCCTGTTACACCTTATTGTTTTTAACTTGTATTTTAATACTTAATGGCTGACTTTACCAAAAAGTTTGGAAATGAGCCATATTCCTTTATTATATGCAAGCATGGCAAAAGCCCCATTTGTGTACAGCTATATCTCTCTCCTGATATTGATTTATTCTACAGAATATAGGTTTATTTTGTTTTGACATATATGGCTCACAAGTTCTATCCGATATTTCATTCTCATGACATATGGATGATGCGTCTGACAAATACATTTGCTGCCAAATCCTAGTATATACCTTTTAAGTAAATAAGACATAAAATATATTTTAGTACCATGTGAAACTCAAAATCACTGTTATTACTTTTGATCTCATACTGAAAGATTAAGGCTTGCTGTGGACAACCTATATTTTCTACTAAGTATCTCTGTGGTGTATCTATTGAATTGTAATATGTTGTGTGGTTTTAGTGTCGGCCATTTAAAGTGTGTTGGAAACAGAGGTCTATTCACTAAACTCAAAGTATTTAAAGGGACACTCCAAGCACCAAAACAACTCCATCTAAATTAAGTTGTTATGGTGCCAAGAGGCCTCAGGCAGCACTTTTACCTCAAGGGCTTAAACTGTTCATGAATGGTTTAACCCCAAGTTGCCTCCAATGGTGATGTCCACTCCCCTCAGGTGGCATCTGGCTTATGAATTTTCACATTCAGGAAGTGCAGAGTGTCCCCTAGTAGAGGCGCCGCTGATTGGCTGATGGCGGTCAGCTGATGCTCTAAGCCAATAAGGGACTCTATTCAGTAAACTGGCTTAAAAAAATTAGTGTAACAGTGAAAATGTGTAAGCCCTCCCCTGGCAAATGAGGCCCCCGGGGGCCATGTGATCGCTCTCAAAGAGCAATCACATGGCCCCCTATAGCTGGCTGTGGATCTGCCATCAAGGGGACTGTCTGAAATGTCAGACAGTCCCCCTGCTGGTGGGAAGTGTAAAAAAAATGATTAAACATGTTTTAAAATAAATCAAATGTATATGTATACGTAGTGTATTTTAATGTTAATATAAGTACATATATTAATCTTAAAATACACTTAGAATGACGTTACATATAAGATATATATATTGTATATATAATACATATATATATTTTATGTTTATATATACACACGTATAATTACAATATTAAATAAAATAATAAAATAAATAAATAAAATATATATTTTTTAATTTAAATAAATTATATATACATATGTAATCTCATTCTAACTGTATTTTGTTATTAATACATATATATTGGTAACAAAATACACTTAGAATGACATTCTACATATATCTATATATAAAATACAAATAACTGCAATTATTTATATATAGATAAATATATATAATTACATAAATAACTACATAAGTATACACGTAGAATTTAAATACATATATATGTGTGTATATAAATATATATAAAAAAATGTACACGTATGCTTAAGTAATATTTTAACATAATTATGTGATTTAATTAATTAAAATTTGATTGACGTGCCTGGCAACCCAGACAGCAAGTACAGAGAATTAAATTCGTACGCGCTGTTATTAACCCTGTAACTTTCCAAGACCCATAAAACCTGTACATGGGGGGTACTGTTTTCCTTGGGAGACTTCGCTGAACACAAATATTAGTGTTTCAAATTATACATTTTATTACAATGATGATATATTTAGTAAAAGTGACCTTTTTTGCATTTTTCACACACGAACTGCACTTTTACTGACGATATTATTGTTGTTATATGTTTTACTGTTTTGAAACACTTATGTTTGTGTTCAGTGAAGTCTCCCAAGTATAACAGTACCCACTATGTACAGGTTTTATGGTGTTTTGGAAAGTTAGAGAGTCAAATATAAGGCTTGCATTTCATTTTTTTTCACACTGAAATTTGCCAGATTGGTTACGTTGCATTTGAGACCGTATGGTAGCCCAGGAATTAGAATTACCCCCATGATGGAATACCATTTGAAAAAGTAGACAACCCAAGGTATTGCAAATGGGGTATGTCCAGTCATTTTTAGTAGCCACTTAGTCACAAACACTGGCCAAATATTTGTTTTTGTTTTTTTCACACAAAAACAAATATGAACGCTAACTTTGGCCAGTGTTTGTGACTAAAGTTAAAGCTAAAGGTATTATGAGAAACAAATAGAGTACAGCTCGCTATGGTATACTAAAAGAGAGGGGGGTAACCCCTAGTGGAATCAAAAGAAAAAATGGAAATAGTATACACGTATTGAGGTGCTAGGAACCTATCGAGAGTACCAACGGGAGGCTGAACATACAAATCAGAAAACAAAAAAGAATTTATTAAATTTGTTTAAAAATTGCCAAAAAATTGGCAATCACCCAAGTGTAACACACAAACTAAATAAGGTGTAAAAATCAAAAATAAAATAAATAAAAATAAAAGAAACTAGCTTGATAACTGAAGATTGAAAAAAGTTCTAACGTTGCACTCTGTTGATTCTCTGTTAAAGCTCACGTCTGTGCTAAACAGGAGTATCTGATAGACATAAAGTATAGAAGGGGGAAGGATAACGTACCGTGAGGTGTAAGGGATAAGAATCCTATGTATAGATAACAAATGAACTGCCTCGATAGAAGGAACCTTAATAGAAGGTGTGAGCAGGCTCAGTAAATGAATGGTAACATGTAACCATTCATCGGTAATTGTTACCAAATTGGTTGCCCTGTAATTTTGCTGTATATTAAACTGGCAATGAATTATTATGTAACACAGGGAAGTTTAGAACCAAAAGGTTAGCGTGTACAATTCCGTAGAGATAGATTATACAAGTGGTACAGATAGCATACCTAGATATTATAATCTCTTATTAGAATGGCTAAAAAAGATAGAAAAAATATTGGGAGGATTCTAGGTTGTGAGAAACTGCTAGTTTGCTATGCTCACAGGATGGTAAGGGGAGAAAGAGGAGAATAATGGGAGCTCACAATGGAAAACACCCTCGTGCTTTCAAGGGCACCTAAAGCCCACCCCTCTGATAGAATATGTTATTGTATAAAGAGGGAAAAACAGTCCGTGAAAAAGATAATTCCTGTTAGTAAACGGACCAAATAGTCAGTGAAAAAGATAATTCCTGTTAGTAGACAGACCAAATAACCTCCCCGTGCCTTCAAGGGCACCTAGATCCAACCCCCCTAATAAATTGTGTCGAAAAAGTGCAATCATAGAAACTAAGTATCAAATTGATGTTGCAAGCTGCATGATAATTCCCTTGACGCGCGCGTTTCACCCGACCAGGCTCGTCAGAAGGGACCGCGCGCGTCAAGGGAATTATCATGCAGCTTGCAACATCAAAGGATCCATAATAGAGTTGAGCGAACCCAAACTGCAAAGTTCAGGTTCATACCAGATTTAACGAGCCATTCGTAGTTTCACAGTCAGGAGGGACCCAGACATTGTCTGGGCGGTGGTCGGACGACCGGGACCCAGTATGCCTGATGTTGAATTTAGGAGTCACAGTGGGGAATGGATTAGCAGGGTCTGGTGCAGGGTAACCGTACGCCCCCTGGTGTTGAGCACCAGCATTTGTGCGGCCACATACCAGGACCCTGATGCAGCTTCAGTAAAAAGAGTACTGGATACCAGAAGCCATCACCAGACTGATCCGCAACTTGGAACAGTATGTGAAATTCACTGTAGCGGCTGTGCGCGCTTTCGGCCTTCTCACCCTGCTGCTGTTCGTCTGTCTGTGCTGCAGCGTAACTTTGGCCTTCCCGCTCACCGTCTCATTTGCGACGTGGTGGAACTCGCGAGCAGCAGCAGGCGATAGTGGAGTTTCAGCTGCAGCACGCATGGGTCAGTCACTCTGCACCAAACTTGCCCTCCAATTGATCAGAGTTAAAGGATGTCAAGTGGACTCATTACAATTACAGGGCCTCTAAAGAGTCTTGTGTTGTTATTTGACGTCACTACCTTCCTGCGTCGGGAGTGGGTCATTTGCGCGCCTGCTGCCTTCCTTGCATGTGGTAGCCGTTTCTCAGATTCCCTCTCCGTAATCCAACCCTGATTCCCCGTTACCCATGGTCATCATTGTAGGCGCAGTAAATGGCATCGAAAGTTGATATGGATGACATACGAATGCGTCATCGCCTTGTCGTTGGGGAGCCCATTGAAAAAGTGCTCTAGCATGATGAGCTGGGTGATCTCCTCTGTGAACTTTGCTTGATGGGAGTTGAGCCAGTTCTGGGTGATCCTTGTGATGCAGCATGCTCACTCCGCATGGGAGTCCTTCTCCCCTTTCCAGGTCTCCCTAAACTTTCGGCGGTATTGCTCGGGGGTGACCGCATACCGGGCCAGGAGGATTTGGGTAATAAAGAGATAGTCTCTGATCTGCTCTTCTGGTACAGACCGGTAAATATCTGCTGTCTTCCCCACTAGTTTGCTGGCCAGGATGGTGACCCAGTCGCTGGGGTCCATGTCTTGGAGTAGGCACTGGCGCTCAAAGTCTTGTAAAAAGTCATCGATGCCTTCTTCTGCTTCCTTGAAGTCTTTGAAGGCATTGTATGGTAGCTTGTGGGCCAGGGTGGTTGTGCTTCCCGGCACCCTCTGCTCCCTTCTTCCTTCATCTGGGTTCATGGAGGTCGCCCTCTGTCTATTGGCAAGGACATAGGCTTGCACCTCCAAAAAGGTCCTGCTGACAATCTCCTCTGAGGGTGGCTCTCAGTAATATGCCAGGCGCCGCTATACCTCCCTGTGCACTTCCTCCTCATCTCCTGCTGCTGCTCGCCTCTCTGCGCTGCAGCGTAACTTCGGCCTTCCTGCTCACAGCCTCATGAGACTGTGCGAGCAGCAGCAGGCGATAGTGGAGTTTCAGATGCAGCACGCACGGGTCAGTCGCTCTGCGGGACAGAGTTGTTTTTTTTTATATGTCCCAATATTTTGGGGGCTACCCCAATTAAAAAATATATATTTAAAAAACAGTGTTGGTTACCTCCTCCTCCTCCTCCACCGCTGCTTCCACCTACACCGCCACGGTCACCGCCTCCTCAACCTATGGGTTACTTAGTATAAACTATGTACACAATAGCAGAGGATTGTGAAGGCCTTTTCTCCATGCATCAGGACTGCAAGAAATTCACCGCAGGCCGCAAATGTTTCTTTTTTTTATATGTCCCAATATTTTGGGGGCTACCTCAATTAAAAAAATAAATAAATATATATATATATATATATACAGGGAGTGCAGAATTATTAGGCAAATGAGTATTTTGACCACATCATCCTCTTTATGCATGTTGTCTTACTCCAAGCTGTATAGGCTCGAAAGCCTACTACCAATTAAGCATATTAGGTGATGTGCATCTCTGTAATGAGAAGGGGTGTGGTCTAATGACATCAACACCCTATATCAGGTGTGCATAATTATTAGGCAACTTCCTTTCCTTTGGCAAAATGGGTCAAAAGAAGGACTTGACAGGCTCAGAAAAGTCAAAAATAGTGAGATATCTTGCAGAGGGATGCAGCACTCTTAAAATTGCAAAGCTTCTGAAGCGTGATCATCGAACAATCAAGCGTTTCATTCAAAATAGTCAACAGGGTCGCAAGAAGCGTGTGGAAAAACCAAGGCGCAAAATAACTGCCCATGAACTGAGAAAAGTCAAGCGTGCAGCTGCCACGATGCCACTTGCCACCAGTTTGGCCATATTTCAGAGCTGCAACATCACTGGAGTGCCCAAAAGCACAAGGTGTGCAATACTCAGAGACATGGCCAAGGTAAGAAAGGCTGAAAGACGACCACCACTGAACAAGACACACAAGCTGAAACGTCAAGACTGGGCCAAGAAATATCTCAAGACTGATTTTTCTAAGGTTTTATGGACTGATGAAATGAGAGTGAGTCTTGATGGGCCAGATGGATGGGCCCGTGGCTGGATTGGTAAAGGGCAGAGAGCTCCAGTCCGACTCAGACGCCAGCAAGGTGGAGGTGGAGTACTGGTTTGGGCTGGTATCATCAAAGATGAGCTTGTGGGGCCTTTTCGGGTTGAGGATGGAGTCAAGCTCAACTCCCAGTCCTACTGCCAGTTCCTGGAAGACACCTTCTTCAAGCAGTGGTACAGGAAGAAGTCTGCATCCTTCAAGAAAAACATAATTTTCATGCAGGACAATGCTCCATCACACGCGTCCAAGTACTCCACAGCGTGGCTGGCAAGAAAGGGTATAAAAGAAGAAAATCTAATGACATGGCCTCCTTGTTCACCTGATGTGAACCCCATTGAGAACCTGTGGTCCATCATCAAATGTGAGATTTACAAGGAGGGAAAACAGTACACCTCTCTGAACAGTGTCTGGGAGGCTGTGGTTGCTGCTGCACGCAATGTTGATGGTGAACAGATCAAAACACTGACAGAATCCATGGATGGCAGGCTTTTGAGTGTCCTTGCAAAGAAAGGTGGCTATATTGGTCACTGATTTGTTTTTGTTTTGTTTTTGAATGTCAGAAATGTATATTTGTGAATGTTGAGATGTTATATTGGTTTCACTGGTAATAATAAATAATTGAAATGGGTATATATTTGTTTTTTGTTAAGTTGCCTAATAATTATGCACAGTAATAGTCACCTGCACACACAGATATCCCCCTAACATAGCTATAACTAAAAACAAACTAAAAACTACTTCCAAAAATATTCAGCTTTGATATTAATTCGTTTTTTGGGTTCATTGAGAACATGGTTGTTGTTCAATAATAAAATTAATCCTCAAAAATACAACTTGCCTAATAATTCTGCACTCCCTGTATAAAAAACAGTGTTGGCTACCTCCTCCTCCTCCACCGCCGCTTCCACCTACACCGCCACGGTCACCGCCTCCTCAACCTATGGGTCATGTAGTATAAACTATGTACACAATAGCAGAGTCTTGTGAAGGCCTTTTCTCCATGCATCATGAGTTGAACTCAGTTTGAACAATGAAAGAGAATACCTTGCACTCCAACCCTCTCTCAAATGGATAATTCTGGTGATCCTCCTGACAGCAATTCTTTAGATTTTGATTTATGTTCTTCCAAAGCTAAAATCAAAGATTCCATCTAGTGCTATTTTATGGCTCAGCTGTATTTTTAATTTTTATGTTATTTTAAGTGATTTCCCTATCCATATTTGTTTGCAGGGCACTTGTCCAACTCTAATCCACATTTTACTTCCTTTTGCAGCCCTCTAGCCCTTTCCAGGACTTTTTTAGAGCCATTTTTTGTGCCCAAAAGTTCGGGTCCCCATTGACTTCAATGGGGTTCGGGGTCAAGTTCGAGCCTGAACCCGGACTTTTTTCAAAGTTTGGCCGAACCCGCCGGACCCGAACATCCAGGTGTCTGCTCAACTAAAGTTGTGCATGGTAGGATTGTTTAGTTTTTTTATGAACATCGTCCGTGATAAAAATACACGGGGAACATTCAGGCAAGTTAAAAAAGCAAGAAAAAAGTACTTATTAGTGTGTTCCAATGAAAAAATGGCTATGCAACAGCAGCCATTTTTGCTGTGCCAATTCTGAATTGTCAACTTGTCATATATACAAAAAGAAATCAAAGAGAAGAGTCAGCGCTAAGCTGCCACAGAAAATAAATATTTATAAAAAGTACACGGCTGCATACCTCAAGGAAAAAGGGGAGTCCCCTCTGATCCCCTAACAATAAATATAACACAAAATAACACAAAACAAAAAAGGGTGCGCCTTAAAAAAGATAATAAAAATAATAATAGTCCAAATGACTTATCATAAATCCAGTATGGTGCAATCCACGCTCATAGGAAGGACTCTTGAAATACAGTAAAATGGAATCAGTCTTCACAGGTATGTACTTGAAATTCAGTGAAGCATATGAGGAAAGAAAACACAGAAACAGGACTCCAATGGTACAGTATGTAGACAAAATCTTTAATAAGCGGTAAATATCGATATAGTCAGGTAAAAACGTATAAAATAAAATAAGGATAATAAAAACGGAATATGGCAATCAAAGAATTTTGTGCCAAAATAATTCCTTTATTAAAATATAGTAAAAACAATATCTAGACGCGTTTCACCTAAAAAGGCTTCAAATAGATAATAATAAAAAGAACATAAACCTGACATACATGAGTTTATATAGGGTGCATTGATACTATTGAAATTTGAATCTTCCCGCCATAATGACGTCATCATAATCTCATTAACATAATATGTATTGAAGATAGACTTTACAATATTGCAGTATATTAAGACACATAATGGTAAGTAATAATAACCATTTTAACTAAAAAACGAGGCTTAAAACATATAATATAGAAGAATAAAGGCGAATCACGTGATGCATGGCTAAACTACTTCCGCGTCACGTGATATTAGGTGGAACGCATGCGTCCCGTACCAGTGGGATGCATGTGTAGAGGAAAAAAGTCTAGGACGTCTGTGAAGGGAGAGGGATGGGCTGCATAGAAAAAATAGGGCTAAACATGCTTTCATGCTGTCTGACTGCATAAGCAAGCAGACAGCATAAACGCACCAGCCTCCCAATGGGACACAAGTTCAAAACCCAGAAGGGGCATACCAAAAAAGACAGCTAGAAATATTGAATATTGAGTATAAGACATATTAATAAATTATACATGTAGAATAGGTACTTACATTGATGATAAAAAGATATATTTGATAATTATTAAAGAACAAAACAAATATTCACTCCCCCTTCCATTTTGTTACCTTGCAGGACGGAGGACATGCTGATCTCTGGTGGTCCAGTGTGCAGGGAATATGGTCTGTGACTCCGTCCCATTGTGTGATATTTGTTATAGATGTATTGACTGCATGTGATATATGTGTGTATTGACTGTGTGTGATATTTGTAATGGGTATTTAATTCAGATTTTTAAATGTGCATGTAAGACCATGTGTGAATGCTGGTGTGTATTTTTGTAGTGTCACATGCAGTAGGAGTCATTTTAACATGAAAAAAACATTTTTCAAAAAAATGAATGGAAAAAGTCAATTGGCTTCAGAAGATCAAAGTTTTTCCATACATTCATTCTCTACTGTCCTTCAGTGTGGAAAAACAGTTCCCTAGTAGCAGCAGCAGTTGTCTAATTTAAAAAAAAGGAAAAAAAATGTGGAATGGTTGAATAATTACCCAATAACTTTTTCCGTTATTTATTTTTAAATCCCGTGTTTTCAAATTAAATTAATCTTGCTGCTGCGGCCCTTTTTCAGATGCCTATCATTGTAGTGGCTTCGCCCTGCCTGGCTGAGTCTTGCCGTGCCAGTGCTCACTCCACAGACGCAATTGGGAGAGGCTGATGATAGGCCACTGTTTTTTCCACACTGAAGGACTGTCATTAATGTTACAGACTAGATATGTGAGCATACTTTCATTTATTCAAGGTTGAAAGGGTGCATTGGTCATCAACTGCCCATGCCCACTCACCTTTTCCTAAGAAAAAGAAGTGACTGTCCTTCAATGTGAAAAGAACAGTGCCCTATTAGCTTATACAAACACCAGGCATAGCCATACTATAAGACTGAGTGAGGCAGTGGGGAAACTAATACAAGGAAAGTCATCTTAAAAAAGGTGAGCAGCAGCAGAAGCAATCTAATTTGTAAAAAGGAGTTTATTTAACCCTTTAAGGACACAACTTCTGGAATAAAAGGGAATCATGATGGAATATTTAAAAGGGCACTGGGCCCTCTCACCAGAACCGGTGCTAGAAATATTTCCATAAGATCAGGCAATCACACTCCTGCAAAAATTTTGCATACACTCTCAGATACACTGACATACACACACATACACTCACTGGTTTGACACAATCTGACACACATACAATCATTTAGACACACGCTGACAGACGCATTCACTCACTGACGGACACACACACTCACATTCACTGACACACACACATTCACATTTACTGACACACACTCACAGGCAATCACACTCCTACAAACAATATTTCACAACTTTGTGTGATTCTTTCCATTTTCCCCAGCCCCTCTGTGTTTCTCTTCTTTGTGCATCTATTACTCCCCCCAGCCCCTCTGTGTGTGTCATTGTCACCATCCCAAGGCCTTTTGGCGTGTCTTCCTCTTTTCCTGCATTGTGCCCCTACTCACCTCACCTGTGTCCTATAAGCTGTTCTTATAAAAAAAACTGTGCTATATTCTTCTCCCAACTGTGTCTGTGAAGGACACAGTGTTGCCACAGTTGCACTCTGAACACACTCCCAAGAAAAAGGATTTTCTATCTGCAAAGAGTTAACAAAAATACATGTCAAATTCTAAATCAGTGACTCAAACTTAGTATTAGTGGCACTGAATCCCAAAGCATACGAGCATCGCACTAGTCGTTTATGCAGATTTAAGTCTGCATGGCACCTTGTATATAAGGCCTTTGGATGAACAGCCAATCATCCAATATTTGGACAAATTTTAATTCAGCCTAAACTGAATGTACACGTCCACTTACAGCATTGCTTGTGTACAGACTCGCTTATACGAAGCATAAGAAGTCCAGAAAAATGTACGTGCCATACAAGTGCCACTAGCTACTGTGATTTACTTAAGCCAGTTACAGAGCAGGAGATTGGCATATGTATGCTCTTGACAAACTTTTCCTTTTTTTTTCGTTTTCCTCAAACATTTTATTGAGAAACCTGCTAGAAAATGATAATATAGAGAAATACAATTCGTTGTGTCATTTTACAGCAGCATTCTCAATACATTGTTACATAGGCAATACGATGGTGTTATATTATTTTGGCCATGGTATTGCAATAAGAAATTAAAAATGGAAAAAAAAACAAATAAGGGGGAGGAGAGGGAAGAATAGTAATATCTCTCTCCTCCTTTACCTGGGGGAGAAAATTGTAAGGTAGAAAAAACAACAATTAACTCCTGGAAGGCATAAATCGCTACAATGATTGCATTAATGAGCTACAGAAGAAATGTGTAGAAGTGTGTTTCCTGTCAATACCTCTAAGGAATACAGGCAATATATTCCAAAGTGGAAGGAGTCCTACATTAAATAGAGGCATCTAGGGTTTGAATACAATATAACAGAGAAGGAGGTATGGGTTGCCTCCACGTCTGTAATATTGTTTTCTGGTCTACTGTCACCACAACCACGGCCATTTTTTTTATAGGAGTATTGATGGTTCAAAGTTGGGCATAGTGTCACAACCTCTGGCTTCAGACAAATGTGGGGCAACCTGTGAGCCTTCAGATATATTTGGTTTTCTTTGCAGAATTTCTTGATTTCAAGACATCCCCAAAAACAGTAAAGCTGCTATGCCTGAACTTGGACTATAAAACTGACTGCCTCTTTCCTCATCCTACACTTTATGCAAAGTTCAGGTCTGAAGATCAGAGTACAGGCAAAGAGGGGAAGTCGAGAAGTAGAGCCAAAGGTCCACTAGAGACAAGTTACTCAACCTCTGTTTGTAAGAAAAGAGAACATAAAGTATAATTGCTAAATAATAACTCTTGGTTTAGCACCAACAGCTAAATACCACCTTATTATTTCAAATTCAATTTATCGGTGCTAATCATGGTACACACAAGTTTAATTTAAACAAAGCTTTCTCCCCCCTCCTTTTTACCAATTCTTCGGCATATACAGTTGGCATAGACATCTATACCAACAACAGACTGACAGGAGAGAACAGGAGAACCTTGTGCACCATGGTTACTCCCTAGCAGCCAGTGGTTCATGCACAGGCTAGAGGAATAATGGAATGTTGTGAAACAGTCACTCCTTTCAGACAGTGGTGTGCTAGCAATGAAGTCAGTGTTTTGGCATCATGAGGGAAGATTGCCCCGCCAGCAGAGCAAATAAATCGGTGAGTGGTGCAATAGTATACACCCGGAGAGCTAAATTGGGTTAATATCTAACAGATTTCATTGCCAAAGTTAGATTTCAGTTAAACTAAACCTGTCACAACAGATTCAACTTAATAAGTCTAAATACAGCTTCATTTGTAACACCGTTTTAATGTGAAAATAAGTAGTAATGAAAATTGACTGAAACATGACATACTGTTTTTGCTTGTTTAACAAAATATGTCAAATTCAGTAGCCCTTTAGATTTCTTGGAAAGTGCTATATTTAAACAATTCCTAGAAAGTTTATCATCTGCAATCATTTTTTCATGATAAAGTTTCAGGATATCCTGTGTGGGCTTATAAATTGGCAGTTGATCTGAATGCTGATTGCAATTGTTTTAAGGATTTATCATAATCCTAAACATCAACACTCAATGGTGGGAAAGTAACCATAGCAATTCAGTTTATCGACATCCTCCATGTATTTCCCCTTTCCTCCAGTTATCGCCATCACTTAGCTATTCAAGAATTAATGGAATGTAGAAGACCAAAACTGGGTATTCCTTAGTATTTACTGTGTAGAAAAGCTAACTTCAAACTCTCAGTTAAAAGCATTGGTTTAATCAAGTTCTTGATTTTGTCCTAAATCTCATATTGACTTTTTAAATTCTGTTTATCCTAATGAGGCACAAAGATTCAAGAGCAACAATCTCATCAGATTTCAATGTACAGAGAAGAAACTTGATGAATGAAAAATTACTATAAGAATTACTGCTTGCTATATATATTCTTCAAAGATGAAAATGAGATCTGAACTGTGGTCTCATCCATAGGATAACACATGTACTAATATATGCTTCTGAAAATCAATGCATGATGACAATGTCCCAAATGTCTGCCCATTATATACTGACACAGACATTAAAATGTAACCCAAAAATGGGTGTTACACAATCTATCACCTATTTTAATCATTCACTTCAAATAGCATAATTTGTCATTGTTAAACAAAAAATAAATAAATAACAGTTTTATTAAATAACGCATTACAAATAAAGAGACAAACTTTAATTTCCATTTGAAAGATCTCTGAAAAGTTAATTAATTCAAATAAAATTACAAATTGTCTAAAATGTTCAATCAATTAAAGGGATCCTGTGTTAGTTGTACAAAGCTTTTTGGGATCGTGGTTGATGGCTGGTTGGAGAAATTCATCAACAATTTCTACTAAATATACATAACGTTGCCTTCTTTTTTTTATTTGTTATAAAACTATATTTTAATAAAAATCTAAGTTTTAAATCTAGATAATAATTCATATACTAGAAGCCTAGAATTCTATGGTATGCAGTCAGGCCAGTCAATATCATAACCATTCTATTCTTTACTGCTTCTAGGGCAACAAGAATATGTTAAGTCTTTACTTTTTAAAACCAAAAGTAAGTTTCTGTAGTTTGCCAGACAAAGCTCATGATATTAACGATGCTAAGTGTCTTTTGCCCTTTAAATTCTTTTCATAGTCGAGACAGATTATAAGTAAAAATTCCCACCATATAATCTAAACTGATTTAATTTTAAGATACCATAATTTTTTCTTTGACTCTCTTTTTTGTGTGTCATCAAGTCATAATTTAATAAAATTATATATGATGAATCTCTGTAAAAAGGATGTGTATTATATGTTTTAGCTGCTAATGTATGGTTTCCTACATTACAATTTACATTTTTATTCTGCTTTATAAAAGCTTGACTGCTGTTAGGAACCATTACTTAAAATACTGGTTTAGAAAGTCAAAGGTAAAAAAAAAATAAGGCCCATAGCTACCATTCAGTCTCTCTTATTAACCATTTCTTTACACTACCTTGTTGGAGTAGTTAGCCATAACTTAATTCACTAACAGTCAATCAGCACTACAGAGTAGATCTACATAAATGTTACTCTGCGGTTAGCGATCTTTTAGTGGAGGTAAATTGATTCTGAATCGTGGGCCATAATCTGATGTCTCAACACAACACACAGTTATTTATGTCTATAAAGATATCTTCAGTTGAAAAGTTCTTGCCTGCCAGGCCAGGCAGGTAGGGGTCCCAACGTGCAAATCTAAGAAAACTAGAAAAGTAGAACGTATTAACAGTCCTCAGAGGAGACTTGACTTAACATTAGATAAGAGTGAGTATATATTGACCTAGAGTCAGACTTCATCAAACTGACATCCAACCTTTATTGGGTTGTGACTCAAAGTGACGCAGAGCCTGCGTCATTTTTGGTTAAACATTTAGTGTGAACATTCCTGTCTTTGTCATTATCGATGCTGGACTGACATTAGGTTGTGATTTTAATTGTCTTTTTGACTCACACCAATTTTGATGCAGAATTGATGCAAGGCCACTCATTTGGCATTGTTATTGACGCTGGAATGGAGCAAAACGTTACACTGAGTATCAGAATAAAGCTAAAAGCAACCAGAACACATGACATCATGTGTATAATGAATAATTTAAAATGTTTCGATCCCACTTTTTTGGCAATCCCAGTAGAATAGTTTTGATAGACAATTGCATTCAGCCCAAGATTACACAATACCATTAAATGATCTCAAATGAGGGGAGTATTTGACTAGTGACTAGCCTCAAGAAAGAAAAAAAAACTATGTAATAACTATATTAAGGACTGCACTCATATTAGTTCAAAATGAACAAAATAACTGTTTTATTTTAGGTAGATAAAGTCAATGTTTCAGACTCATTATCTTAATGTCTTGCGAAAAAATCTATTGTAACACCCATGTCCGATCTGATCTGAGAATGGGCTCTAAAGCCATGATGGTGTCCCTGAGTGTGAGGTTCACCCAATGGGGCTTTGTAACACTGTGGGGCCTGAGATCTACAGAATGGATATTAAAATAATTCATATATCCTAGTGGCTATTGATATTTTAGGATAAATTAAAATACGTTATCCACATTATAAATTGTAATAATATTTTTATATATATATATATTTTTAGAGATTTTCATGAAACCAAAACCCTAGCATTTCCCTACTTCTTTGTAATGTACACACCACCAATGACCCTGCCACGATGGAATAGCTATAAAAGTCATAAATACAAATCATTCCAAACAAAATCAATGTAAATGCATTACCTTAATATAGTCAAATTACATGATTATATCCACATTGATATGCATTTACAATAGTTCTCTAAGAAGACACTTAAAGATATCAGTGAATATGTTGCTGCTCTGTATGATTAGGGGGTTTTGTTGTGTTTTTTTTTTTTTTTTTAGAATATGCCTTATAGATCATCTCAGCAAAAAGGAGGTGTGGAGTGAGGCCACAAACCTCAGGTTAGTCAAACTGATACTAAATGGCTTAACCCTTAGCATAGGGGGTCACCAGGCCACTTCTGGCACCATGACCATTGCAGCAGATTGTAGTGGTTTTGGTGCGTCGAGTGTTCCTTTAATGAAACTCATTAAAGGAAACTTATATTCCCCCAAAAAACTATTGTCATTTTGGAACTATAGGTTCCCTTTTGTCCACCTCTCTCTGATTTTAAAAATTAAAGTTAAATAAATATTATTCACCTTGTTTCCAGTACAGTCTTCTGACAGTACAGTCTTTGCGATCTCCTCCAATCCAAAGCTTCTCATAGAGAAACCATGGATTGGAGATATGCATGCACAACCAAATGTCGAACTCCTCAAACCAAATGCCAGTATCAGCAGCATTTGATTTCCAGACCAACTTTTACTTTGTCTTTAGGAGGAAGCGCCTCTAGCAAGACAGCCGCCCAAGGTCGATTTAACCTCGAAATGAAAACATTTTCTACAAAGCTGCAATGTTTTACATTAAAGGGCTAAAATGACCACTACACCTACCCTACTTCATTGAGACAAAGGAGTCTGAGCGACTGTAGTGTCCCTTCAAACCTTGTTCATAGTTTTTTTTTTTTTACTGTGCTTTTAGAGAGAATAATGAACAGTATAAGATAGAAGTAGGACATTGAATGGACCAAGTTATAGCTTTACATTTTCAGATAGCTGGTTTTGTTTTGATAGTTTTCGAACCAGTTAATTCTTATAAACACAGATAGGTGATTTCCTAGTACGTATAGATTTTAAAATTTCTAACAGATAGCTCTTAGCAGTCTATGAATAAACTGGATTGGAATAGGATACTCTAAACAGGCTTTAAAAGGCACAATTTAGTTATAGGAAAAATGGGCAAGCTATCCCTTTAACCCCTTAAGGACACATGACATGTGTGACATGTCACGATTCCCTTTTATTCCAGAAGTTTGGTCCTTAAGGGGTTAAAGGGGGGACCAAGCAGTGAGTTGTAGAGACAGAAGAAAAATGACCTTTAAAACTTCAAATAGATGCTCCTTTTTTATATATATCACAAACTCGTCACATAAAAGTACGAATTAAGTGGTTATGAACTTGAGAGGTTTGGTAGCTAAATGTCCAGTATAAAGTCTCTAAAATGCAAAGTTCATACAGTATGTATCAATATCACAGCTGGCACAGTGTGCTGTTGCCATAAAAAAATGACAGCAGCAATATTGTGTCAAAAGCTGTTATAATATAACCAATTTAGGTATAGGATGATTTAATGCAGGAAAATCAGTTGTCTCATGTATGTTGCAGCAAAATGACAGTTACTAATAGACAGGGCCGTTTGAAGGAATTTGGGGGCCCCAAGCAAAGTGCACATGGAGGCCCCCAAAACTCCAACCTCCCCCACCCCAACCCCCCACACGCACGCAAAGCCTACAGGAACTACAGCATAGCCATACAGTTTAAGTTCACACACACTTTATATAAATAAAAAAGGGTTACAGTGCATATACTGCTTAGAGCTGTGCCCTGCCCCTTAGTGGTCTTTCCTCTCCCCCCACCCTCCCCTACCAGTCTCTTCTCACCTTCCTCCGTATTCTCCTCACTCCCCTCCCTGTGTTCTTCTCATCTCCGCTTCTCCTCACCTCCCCCTTCCCTGTGTTTTCCACATCTCCTCACCCCCTCTCCCTGTGTTCTTCTTACTCCTTCCCCCTCCCTATGTTCTTCTTACTACTCCCCCCTCCCTTCCCTATGTTCTTCTTGCCTAGCCTCTCCCACCCTCCTGTGTCCTTCTTGCTCCCCTCTCCCTCTCCCCTCCCTCTCTCTGTGTCCTTCTTACTCCCCTCCCCCCTCCTGTGTCATGCCTCCCCACCCCTGTGTCCCTCCCTACTCCCCTGTGGTCCTTCTTACTTCCCCCTCCCTCTCCCTGTGTCGCTTCTTCTCCCCTCCTGTGTCCCTCCCTACTCCCCCCCTCCTGTGTCCTTCTTACTTCCCCTCCCCCTCCTGTCCTTCTTCTCCCTCCCCCCCCTCCTGTGTCCTTCTTACTCCCCCCCCTCCACCTCCTGTGTCCTTCTTACTTCGCCTTCCCCTCCCTGTGTTCTTCTTACTCCTACCCCCCATGTTCTTCTTATTACTCCCCCCCTCCCACTCCCTATGTTCTTCTTACTCCCCACCCACCCTCCCTGTGTCCTTCTTACTCCTCTCCCTGTGTCCTTCTTACTCCCCTCCCCCTCCCTGTGTCCTACTTACTCCCCTCCCCATGTTCTTTTTACTCCCTGTGTCCTTCTTACTCCCCGCCCCCTCCTGTGTCCTTCTTACTCTCCCCTCGCCCCCCTCCTGTGTCAGCTTCTTACTCCCTTCCCCCCCCTCCTGTGTCCTTCTTGCTCCCTCTGCCCCTCTCTGTGTCAGCTGCTTACTACCCTCCCCCCTCCCTGTGTCTTTCTTACTCCCCCTCCTGTTGTCCTTCTTACTCCCCTCCCCCCTCCCTATGTTCTTTTTACTCCACCCTTCCTCCCTCCCTATGTTCTTCTCACCTCCCCTTCTCTGGCTGTAGCGTGGCCGAGCTCCTCTTCCTCCTGGCTGTCAGTCCGGCCGGGAACAGGAAACTGAACTGACAGGAGGAAGAGGAGCTCGGCCACGCTACAGCCAGAGAAGGGGAGGTGATGACGAGGAGTGCTGCAGCCACCTGAGGCTCTCTATAGAGTGCCATAGGTGTGCACAGCCTATTGCATTAGGGTGTACACCCTAAAGCACAAGCACACGCCGCTTGTATATGTATGTATGTATATATATATATATATATATATATACATACACACACACACACACACACACACACACACACATACATACACTGTTGTGTGTGCTGTGTGAGGGTGGTGTGAGGGTGCTGGTAGTGTGATTTGTTTGTGAGGGTGCTGGTAGTGTGCTATGTGGGTGAGGGTGTTTGTGTGTGTGTGTTTGTGAGGGTGATGTTAGTGTACTGTGTGTGAGGGTGCTGTTTGTGTGTAAGGGTGCTGTTTGTGTGCTGTGTGTGAGGGTACTGGTAGTGTGCTGTGTGTGTGTTTGTTATGGTCCTGTTAGTGTGTTGTGTGTGGGTGTCCTGTGCTGTGTGAGGGTGCAGTTTGTGTGCTGTGTGTGGGTGTTATGTTTTTGTGAGGGTACTGTTAGTGTGCTGTGTGTGAGGGTGCTGTTTGTGTGTGAGTGTGCTGTGTGTGTGTGAGGGTGCTGTTCGTGTACTGTGTGTGTGTGCTGTTAGTGTACTGTGTGGGTGCTGTGTGTGTGTGGGTGCTGTGTGTGTGTGTGGGTGCAGTGTGTGTGCTGTTTGTGTGCTGTGTGTGTGTGGGTGCTGTGTGTGTGTTTTTTTGGTGCTGAGTGTGTGCTGTGTGTGAGGGTACTGGTAGTGTGCTGTGTGTGTGTTTGTTAGGGTCCTGTTAGTGTGCTGTGTGTGGGTGTCATGTGCTGTGTGAGGGTGTTGTGTGTTTGTGAGGGTACTGTTAGTGTGCTGTGTGTGGATGTTGTGTGTTTGTGAGGGTACTGTTAGTGTGCTGTGTGTGAGGGTGCTGTTTGTGTGTGAGTGTGCTGTTTGTGTGCTGTGTGTGTGTGAGGGTGCTGTTTGTGTACTTTGTGAGGGTGCTGTTTGTGTGCTGTGTGTGGGTGTAATGTTTTTGTGAGGGTACTGTTAGTGTGCTCTGTGTGAGGGTGCTGTTTGTGTGTGAGTGTGCTGTTTGTGTGCTGTGTGTGTGTGTGAGGGTGCTGTTCGTGTACTGTGTGTGCTGTTAGTGTACTGTGTGGGTGTTTGTTAGGGTCCTGTTAGTGTGCTGTGTGTGGGTGTCGTGTGCTGTGTGAAGGTGTTGTGTGTTTGTGAGGGTACTGTTAGTGTACTGTGTGTGAGGGTGCTGTTTGTGTGTGAGTTTGCTATTTGTTTGCTGTGTGTGAGGGTGCTGTTAGTGTACTGTGTGTGTGTGGGGGGTGCTGTTAGTGTACTGTGTGGGCGCTGTGTGTGTGTGGGCGCTGTGTGTGTGTGGGTGCTGTTTGTGTGCTGTATGTGTGTGTGTGTGGGTGCTGTGTGTGTGCTGTGTGTGAGGGTACTGGTAGTGTGTGTGTTTCTTTGGGTCCTGTTAGTGTGCTGTGTGTGGGTGTCGTGTGCTGTGTGAGGGTGCTGTTTGTGTGCTGTGTGTGGGTGTTGTGTGTTTATGAGGGTACTGTTTGTGTACTGTGTGTGGGTGTTGTGTGTTTGTGAGGGTACTGTTTGTGTGCTGTGTGTGGGTGTTGTGTATTTGTGAGGGTACTGTTAGTGTGCTGTGTGTGAGTGTGCTGTTTGTGTGTGTGGGTGCTGTGTGTGTGTGGGTGCTGTGTGTGAGGGTGCTGTATGTGTGAGGGTGCTGTATGTGTGTGAGTGCTGTATGTGTGGGGGTGCTGTGTGTGCTGTTTGTGTGCTGTATGTGTGTGTGTGGGGGTGCTGTGTGTGTGGGGGTGTTGTGTGTGTGTGGGTGCTGTGTGTGTGAGGGTGCTGTGTGTGTGTGTGCTGTTTGTTTGATGAATATGTGTGGGTGTGCAATATGTTTGGGTGAATTGTGGGGGTGGAGGTAGGGGAAGATTAGTTAATAAATATCCCCCCTCCCTTCTTACCTTATGTAGGGAGGGGGGACTGTGCTGCTGCCTTCCCTGGTGGTCCAGTGGAGGTGGGGGCAGATTACTTAATATCCCCCCTCCCTTCTTACCTTATGTAGGGATGGGGGGTCCTTGTTGCTGCTGCCTTCCGTGGTTGTCCAGTGGTGAGTGAATTCTAGCCTACGGGGCTAGAGTTCACTCTCGTGAGATCTGAGCATTGCCACGGCAACGCTCAGATCTTGCGAGAGGAACCCGGCGGAGCTGCTGGCAAGAGCTCCCTGGGCCCTCTCCTGCCTCCCTCACTGTCTGTGGGTCGATGAGGGGAGGCTTAGAGCAGAGCCGGCGCTCAGATAGCGCCGGCTCTGCATGAGCCGACAGGGGGGATCCTGAGATCTCCCCTGCCGGTCTCACTCCAGAGGCGTGCCGCGGGGATAAGGGTGTGCCCAGGCACACCCCATGCGCACGCCTATGTAGAGCACTCAGGTGGCTGACACATATATTAAGCACTGGCTTTGCAGTTGCTTGGTTTGCCTGCCCGCTAGCGACAGGCCTGCTAATAGATCACAGACACAGATCTATAGTAATAGAATCTTCTCTGTGATCTGAAATGGATAACAGACACCCATAGTGCTTGCCATTAAAACTTATAAATTTATTGTAAAAAAGTTAAAACACACTCACAAGGGTGCAGTGTAGTAAAGCAGTAATAGAGTTCTTTAGGATCAGCAGGATCGGGTAATCGCTGGAATATAGGTGAAAGACCTTCCTCCGACCAGCTAGATGATCTCGCTGAGAGGGAAGAGGTGAGGCTCCCTTTGCTTGCGTTCCACCTAGTACGCCCGACCTGCGTTCCACTGTGACTTGGTTACAACTAAACTGTCAATTTTAAAGCCTGTTTAGAGTACCCTATTCCAATCCAGTTTATTCATAGACTGCTATGAGCTGTTAGGTGATTTCCTAGTACGTATAGATTTTTACATTTCTATCTGTGTTTATTTTACTTTAGAGCCTATATGGGGGCTTTCTTTTACTAGTTGAGATCATCTGCGAGATACTCATTACCAAACCCTAGAAATCTCTGTACATTCCATAATTTCCACCCAAATAGGCCAGATTTTTCTGTCCATTTCAGTTAATTCTTATGCTGCAAGAAAAATAAGTTTCCTGTGCATGCCCTTCTAAATGTCACTTCAGCTTACAATTAACAGTGACATTTGTACATATATTATCAATAAAACCCAAAGAAAAGAGCTACTTGCACAGTATCCCAAATCCCTATGACAATTTAATTACTGACAATGTAGTATTACTCCAATGGCCATTTAATTGTAAGCTCACCTGCCACGTCAAGACAAAACCTCTTAGGTGAGTCCTATGGTAACAATTCACTTTACTTCTTTTAGCTTCAGTAAAAAATCTCTAATGAGACAGAGAGGAGTCTTTTTCTAAAACCATATTTATTAACCCATAATATGGAACACATGGGGTGGGCTGCAGCATTGTAACATGGCTGTGTAATACAAAAGCAAATACAAATATGCAAAATTAAGTCCTACGCTACTCCTGGGTGGTAGCAATGACTATAGTACACATTAGGGATGTGCATGAGCAAAAAAATCAGTTTGGTTCAGATATTCGGGTAAGAAAAAAAAATCGACAATTCGGCATTTCAGAAATTCGATTCGGTTTGGCACTTCTGAAATTCGGAACTTCAGCAATTCGGGACTTTGGCAATTCGGGACTTAAGGACATCGTTAGGGCTCCCTAACTCTACTCCTACCCCTAACCCTACCCCTACCACGAACCCTACCCATAATCAGCCTACCCTTCCCATATCCCTACCCCTACACCTACTTCTACCCCTAGCCCTAGACCTCGGTTCGGCAGTTCCGAAATTCAGCACTTCAGAAATTCGGAAGCATCCGAATGTCCGAATTGCCCGAAATTCATCTGAATTCACATTACTACCGAAACAAATTGCACATGTCTATTACACATCATCCCCAATACATACAATAAAGACCGAAGAAAATAGTTACTTGCTCACTATCCCAAATCCCTATGCATATTTAAATAACTGGAGGTTTTTCAATGGCCATTTAAGTGTAATATTTTAAGAAAGCATGTCATACTCAAGGAAACATATTATTGTGTTGCCCTATTTATGGTTTTATTTTTTATTTTCAATTCAATTAGTGTTTTATACCATATTTGGACCTTTTATCCTGAAGATTTTATTCAGAGGATTCTCACATCGAATTCCATAGTGGGGAATACCATGTAAGCTATTTGGATTGAGCAAAACCTCAATACGTTAAAAACAGAGAGCACTATATTCTGTCTTACTTTCATTTCATACCAGCGAATTCCTGCCACTACACTACTGTGCGTTCAAGCGGATACTCGCTAACGCCTACAAACAGGGGTAGACAATTGTGAGCAGAAGTCTCCCATGGGTCGTTAATGTCCTTCATCAAAAGACCAGGACAACAAGTAAATCCACAGGTGGGGATTGTACGCCCAGAAGAATAATCTTTATTTTGGATTACTAGCTCCAAAAATCTGTTTTTCTTTTCTTTAATTCAGTGACGTCATCAAACTACTGCACTACATTAGTTTAATATCCTCTTGTTTTCAATCTTGTCTTACTTTGATCTGGAACTGAGGATACCTATAAGTTGCTGCTTCCCTGCATTCCACAATTCAGTATCCACCAGAAAGAAGAGAGGGGATTTCAGGCTGTCTACCTGCACTAAACAAGTGCTCGGCATCTCATATTTTAGACCATGCTAACTGCAATACTTAGTGCTTAACACGTTAAGGACATAGCTTCAATAATAATAGGGATCATGAGGGAAATTTCCGTCATGTGTCCTTAAGGGGCGACTTTCCTCAATTTAAGCTTTCATGTGGTAACAGAGATTTCATAGAGTTTGCAGCAATTCTGTGAGAAATCTTTTTGTGTGTAATTTCTCAATGAATACATAAATAAATGTGAAAACTGTTGAAAATGGCTTTATATTTTTGTTTGGTGATAAAGGAATTAAATATAGTTTTTAATGAAATATATATATTTATTGACTAATATCTGTATGAGTAGGTAAAAAAACAATTTATTGTGATTCCTTTTGATGCAAATGTATATTAACTGACTGTTCTGGCTTGCATAGAAAAAAGATCAGACACCTTTGATTTCATTACTTCCTCAGCAAAACATTAAGCACACTTATCACATTAAAAGAACACAGAATACGCATTTAAGAAAATTGGTCTGCTGTTATGGCAACAATGCTTTGCAGCCAATCAGTGCCCTATTCATGATTTGTAAAAGTATAGCCTAGATTAGGATAAATCATTTGAAAAGAAATATATTAATGGAACAAATATAATATGAACTACTGTATTGGTTCACTTATTATTTTACAGGATTTACTGCAGAATGTGTTCTTGTTGAATAAACAACAAATATAAAAATTACAAGAATTATGCAGGATTTGAAACTTCATAATAAATTAGAAATATTTGTATGGGATTTTAGGTTAAAAAAAGAATAAGTATTTGAATTTTTTAAATGTTCTGTTTTACGAGGAGATGCTACTTGCTGAACATTTTAACGTTTTACACATTCAAATAGCAGACTTTTCTAAAATTCACTTACAAAACAGAAAACAAATAAACCTGACCAGCATGCAGAATACAATCAGGGCCGGTGCAAGGATTTTTGCTGCCCCCCCCATATGTCCTGCCCACCACGTGACATCACAATGCCCCGCCCATATGCTCTGCCATATGGGCCAACGCTAGTCTTCACAAAGTGTCTTTTATCTGAAAAGACAGTGTGTTTACATTAAAAAGCCTACAGGCACAGGCTTTAGACACCAGAACCACTACATTACGCTGTAGTGCTTCTAGTGACTATAGTATCCATTTAATGTGAAGTAAATTAGAGATTAGTGCCACTAATAATATATTGGATTGCCTACTTCCAGATGAGGAAAAGAGGCTGATGATGGGCTCAGTCTGGCTCCACAGGTCTGGTGTAGAAGAGGCTTTCTGGAGACTGTTTTTAACAGTGCTCACAACAATTAACGAACAGGAAGCAACTCCATTTTTTAGGGCCCCTTACACAGCTCAAGGTCTGGGCCCCCAGGGCTTGACCGTGAGTATGCCTACAATGCCCAACCATAAATCCACCTACATGGCCCACCCATGAGTTCTCTCACAGGAAGTGGAGTGTATGTGTGTAGGGGATGTTTTATGTGTTATTGTAGAGGATGCAATGTGTGTGTGTTCTTATAGAATGTAGTGTATAGGGATACCAATTTGTGTAAGGGATGTAGTGTGTTTATAGGGGATGCAGTGTGTGTTTGCGTGTAAGGAATGCATTGTTTATTTCTGGGTGTGTGTGTAAGGGGTGCAAGGTGTGTTTCTGTGTATGTAATTGAATGCAGTCTGTGTCTGTAAGGGGTGCATTGATTGTGTAAGAGATGCATTTTATTTCTGTGTGTAAGAGAATGAGTGTTTGTGTGAACATAAGGGTTGCATTGTGTGTTTCGGGTGTGTCTGTGTGTGAGTAGGAATGCATTGTATGTTTCTGTGTGTGTGTGTGTGGGGATGCATTGTGTATGTGTGTAGTGTAAAAGAGAGGGTTTGTGGGGTAGGATAGGGACTGAGAGGGGAGCAGCTCTTTATTTTTATTTTTTTTTAAAAATTCATAGTGCTCTCCCCTTCTGTCAATTATTGATTTCCCCTTCCCTCCTGTGCCTCCGTGTAATAACTGCTTGATCCAAGGATAAATCTGACTGCCATTCTGGGGTCAAGAAGGAATTTTTTTCCTAGCTTGTTGTAAAATTGTGCTTCAAACTGGGTTTTTTTGCCTTCTTTTGGATCAAGAGCAAAAAACAAATGTGAGGTAGGCTGAACTTGATGGACGCAAGTCTCTTTTCAGCGATGTAACTATGTAACTGTGTTCTCCCCTTCTGTCCCTTAGTGCTCTCCCTTGGCCCCCTGTCCCTCTGCAATCCCCCCTCGGTGGTCTTCTCACTCCCCTCTCTCCCCCTTGGTGGTCCACCATCCCTCCCCTTAGTGGTCCTCCCTCTCCCAAACCCCTTAGTAGACATTCCCCTACTCCTCCCACCCCCTTAGTGGTAATCTTCCCTCCCCTCAGTGGTCATTATCCTCCCCCCCCCCTTAGTTTGCCTTACCCTCCTCCCCTGGTGGTCCTTACTCCCCCCCACCCTCCCCTAGTGGTCCTTATCCCCCTCCCCTCCCCTAGTGCTCCTTACCCTCCTCTTTCTTCCTGCCTATGTAGCGTGGCCGGGCGGCGCAGAACACGGGACAGGAACTTCTGTTTCCTGTACCCGGCCGCCGGCGGACTGAAGGGAAGCGCTCACTCAGTGAGCACTTCCTGTCAGTCCACTGGCGGCCAGGTACAGGAAACAGAGGTTCCTGTCCCGCGTTCTGTGCCGCCCGGCCACGCTACATTGAGATTCAGGCAGGAGGGAGTGCTCTGCGCTTCCCTCCTGCTGGTCACTCAAATCCGCCCACCCTCCATACAGCAGTGCTGCACCGCCTGAGGCTTGTAAAAGCACTCAGGCGGCGCAGCATGAGGAGCTGCACCGTGATTCCGGGCACAGGGATCCGGCACCCCTGCTAAGTTGCGCCCTAGGCGGCTGCCTAGGTCGCCTTACAGGTAGCGCCGGCCCTGAATACAATAGGAAAAAACCTAATGCTAGATCGTGGGCTATGAAACTTGGGTGCCCTAAACTCAAAGATAAATAGTAGATAATACAAAAAAAGCAAAAACAGGTGGCGCCTAGTGGTTGACAAACAAAATGCTAAATCAACAAGATAATTGGTAAATATATATACTTGAAACAGAGGCGGCTCTAGACTTTATGAAGCCTTAGGCGAAACTCAAACATAAGGCCCCACTAACAAAAAAGTGAAAAAAATAGAGTTGCAATACATGCACACTGTCACATATACACTTTGATGAGAGGGCGGGAGAGGGGGATGATGAGAGGGAGGAAGAGGGGGTTGATGAGAGGCGGTTGATGAGAGGGAGATGGTGAGAGGGGGCTTGATGGTGAGGGAGGGGTGATGCTGATGGAGGGGTTGGGGGTGATGAGGGGGTGATGCTGAGGGAGGGGGGTGATGGTGGCTGATGGTGAGGGGGATGATGCTGAGGGAGGGGGTAATGGTGAGGGAGGGGGGTTGATGGTGAGGAAGGGGGGGTTGATGGTGAGGGAGGGGGCTGATGCTGAGGGAGGGGATGATGGTGAGGAGGGGGGCTGATGGTGAGGGGGGGGAATGGTGAGGGAGGGGGAGGAGGGGTTGATGGTAGGGAGGGGAAGTTGGTGAGAGAGGGGGGTTGATGGTGAGGGGGGGTTGATGCTGATGGAGTGTATTTTACTATTAATATATATATATATATATATATATATATATATATATAAATATCAAACTACACATAGACTGATACTGATTGAATATATATATTTATTGTTATATATATATTTATATATAATATAAAAAAATGTAAATACATTAAAAAATAAAATTTAAAAAGTAATTAAAAATAAATAATTTAAAAATATATAGATGTGTGTTATTTCGTTCTAACTGTATTGTGATATTAATATATATATATTTATATCAAAATACACATAGAACGATATACATATATATATCACTATATATATCTTGAGGAAGACCCTGAGGGGTCGAAACGTCGATCATACTATGTAAACCTTCTTTTTAATAAATACTGTATTATTGATTATACAAGTCCTCAGAGTGCATCTCTTACTTTTTGCATATATCACTATATATATACCTATATATAAATAAAAATATTTTTTTTAAATTACACATATATATACATATATATATATATATATATATATATATACACATCCGTATATATATATACACATATATTAATACTACATATATATTTATGTAATATTTTTACATAATTAGGTATTTTAATTAATTACAATTAGCGGGACCTGCCTGACAACCCATGCCGAAAGTATAGGGAATTTAATTTGCTAGCACTATATTTAACCCTATAACTTTCCAAGACACCATAAAACCTGTACATGGGGGAACTGTTTTACTTGGGAGACTTCGCTGAACACAAATATTAGTGTTTCAAAACAGTAAAATTTATTACAACGATGATATCGCCAGTAAAAATGAAGTTTTTTGCATTTTTCACACACAAACAGCACTTACACGGACGTAATTATTGCTGTGATACTTTTTACTGTTTTGAAACACAAATATTTGTGTTCAGCGAAGTCTCCTGAGTACAACAGTACCCCTCATGTACAGGTTTTATGGTGTTTTTAAAAGTTACAGCGTCAAATATAAGGCTTGTGTTTCATTTTTTTCACATTAAAATTTGCCAGATTGAGACCCTATGGTAGCACAAGAATGAAAATTACCCCTATGATGGCATACCATTTGCAATAGTAGACAACCCAAGGTATTGCAAATGGGGTATGTCCAGTCTTTTTTAGTAGCCACTTAGTCACAAACACTGGCCAAAATTGGCGGTTTTTGCACACAAACAAATATTAACGCTAACTTGACCAAATGGCTACTAAAAAAGACTGGACATACCCCATTTGCAATACCTTGGGTTGTCTACTATTGCAAATGGTATGCCATTAAGGGTGTAAATTTAATTCCTGGCTACTATACAGTCTCAAAGGCAACGTAACCAATCTGGCAAATTTCAATTTCAAATGTAACGTGTTATATTTGACCCTGTAACTTCCCAAAACACCATAAAACTTGTACATAAGGGGTACTGTTTTACACGTGAGACTTTGCTGAATACAAATATGTGTATTTTATTGCAGTAAAAGCAAACAGTATTAATACATTGACAGTTAAAATGTCATGTAGAACTAAAATAAATAACAAAATTTCTTATTTTCGCCCATTTTTTTCATATTAAATTATGTTTCATTGCTAAATATTTTATATTAAATGAAAGCCATGTTTCCCCTGAATAAAATTATATATAATAGGGGTAGGTGCATTTAATATGAAAGAGGTGAATTACGGTTGGACAGACATGTAGCACAAATGCCAGGTTTTGTTTACGTTTTGTTTTGTTCACAACGTGTACATTTGGCTCAGTCCTTAAGGGGTTAAATGGACACTATAGTCACCAGAACAACTACAGCTTATTGAATTTGTTCTGGTGAGTAGAATCATTGCCTTCAGGCTTTTTGCTGTAAACACTGTCTTTTCAGAGAAAATGCAGTGTTTACATTACAGCCTAGTGATAACTTCACTGGCCACTCCTCAGATGGCTGTTAGACATCCTTCCTGGATCATGGCTGCCTAAAATGCATCCAAACATTCAGTATCTCCTCCCTCTGCATGCAGTCACTGAACTTTCCTCATAGATACTCATTGATTCAATTCATCTCTATGAGGAGGTGCTGATTGGCCAGGGCTGTGTTTGAATCATGCTGTCTCTGCCCCTGATCTGCCTCTTTGTCAGTCTCAGCCAATCCTATGGGAAAGCACTGTGATTGGATCAGGCCACCACTTCTGATGATGTCAGCAGACTGCTTGTGTTTTTTTTTTTAGGCAAACAGCATGCAGATCTACAGCTTCAGGCTTGAATACAGTAAGATTTTGCTATATTTATGGAGGCATGAGGGGTGCAGGGGGGCTAGATAGTGATTTTAACACTATAGGGTCAGGAATACATGTTTGTGTTCCTGACCTTGTAGTGATCCTTTAAGGTGATAGCTTGAAGTGATATAATCCCTGCTCAGGGATAGAGCTGAAGGTTTCCTTTTCAGAGATCCACAATATGGTATATATCATTCAAAATACAGTATTTATTTACATATATCCCAGCCGGGGGTTGTACCACCCAAGCTTACCCTATAGAGCAGGGGTTCCCAATACATTTTTCCTGTGGAACCCTTTGACTTAGTATACCAACATCGTGGAACCCCCAGAAAAAAAAAAACCTTTTAATAGGTGGCTTTTTTTATTGTCATTTTAAAATATTTATTATTCTTTAAATAAGAAGATTGGGGAGCATTGTGTGCGTTTCTTTTTTTCTTTGACTTGCCACTTGTCTCTGCTATTTGACGAACAGTAGATTCAACTATTTTGGACATGTTTTCTTGATTTCTTGATGTATCGTCTTTCTCAGTTTCTATAATTGTCAAACAGTTAGAAGTAGTAATACATTTTCTATTGATAGTTGCTTGTTTTAACTAGATGTCCAAATTCATGGTTTTTGGTTGGTAAAAAAAACCAAACACTAAAAAATTACAGAGCTCACCACCGACAATGGAAAGAACTTCATGTAAGAAGGATTTTGAATTAGTCTTGGGGCAAAAAGACTAGAACACTTTTAAATAGGTCTCACTACCTGACTGCAAAGGATGCTGTTTTTGTTTTTAAAAAGCTCTTAGAAAGAAATGAACATAAGCAGGATTTTGCTCAATCTTGGAGTAAAAAGAACACTTTACTACACATTTCACCAAAGGATGCTGTTTTCTTAACAGCTCTTAGAAAGAAAATGTTTTGGTATATCACAGATTTCTACTGATAGTACACAGAAAAAAATTAAATAAATAAAAAACACACACACACATATACATATTAAGATAAATTAAATGTAAATAAGTAAAAAAATATTTTTACTTCAACCAAAAGTCAAACCCCTGCTAGGGAACTACATGGAGCATTTATCAAAATAAATTAGATATTGCACTTGGATCAATATGCCAAGTCAGTGTAAGGCAGCAAATTACTTGAGCCACAAATGCACTGACACCAAATGTCAAATTTTAGTTGATAGGGATGGGGGGGAGGCGATAATAATAATGAGAAATGTAAGTGGTAAATTGCAGAGAAGACGTATCCCCAAAATATTCACTAGTCATAACTTATCATTTATTTATAAGTACAAATTAAAAGAATCTGAAACTTTTATGTTCTCATTGAACAATTCTTATACTTTGGAATTTATTCACTTAACAGTGCATTGTAGTGAGTTGACAATTTAGACTAAAATCTGCCGGATTGTAGTATGGAATGACCAGTCTATAATGGTGTAGGTTTCCTTTATAATGAGGGTGGTGAGATAAAATCTCATTCAGCCCTTTTGTGTGTGTTATTTATAGAGCTAGCTATTTTTCTTTGTCCATTCTCGGTCTATACATTTTGGCTCATGTTGACAACAAAAAATATACTCCCACAAAATATATAAATGCAGAATCACACCCCTAGGCATGTGCATAGTAACAGTGC
The DNA here is from genome assembly GCA_933207985.1 of Pelobates cultripes. Classification (NCBI taxonomy): domain Eukaryota; kingdom Metazoa; phylum Chordata; class Amphibia; order Anura; family Pelobatidae; genus Pelobates; species Pelobates cultripes. The sequence goes on along the minus strand of OW240912.1, from coordinate 85,307,728 downwards.
CTCTCCAGATAAGTAGAGATGCGCTCTCTCATTATGGTGCACAGTGTTGAGTTTCAAAACAGCAGTAATGGAGGTCTGTGCAAGAGAGATACACTTGTGGGGAGATGGAGGGAGACGAGGAATTAAACAGAGCGACTCTGGGAAAAGAGAGATGGTGTGACAAATGAAGAAAGATATGGAGTGATATTGGAGAAAAGAAAGGGTTAGCATAACACTATGGGAGAGAGGAATGGGAGAATACTGAAGGAGAGAGGAGTAAAAGAATACAGGGAGGAAAGAGGAGTGAAGGAGTACTGTGAGGAAAGAGGAGTAAAGGAATCCTGGGCGGAGAGAAGAGTTAATGAATGCTGGGAGGAGAGATGAATCAAGGAATACTGGGCTGGGAGGAATTCTTACTTTAAATTATGCTGAGCAGGCTGACGCTGAGCGAACTGACACAGGGCAGGCATGCATAAATGTGTGTCAATCTCGAAAGTCTCTTTATAAGATCGCGGCCGCGCGATCTCTGCTGTTTCTGACCTTCCGGGAACAGCAGGGAACGGCAGCCATCTTGGATGGGGCGATTCACTGCAGAACACCAATTGGGAAACGCTGCTATAGAGTATTTATTTGCTATTGAAAATGTGAGTACATTTCTTTTAATCGTCCATCCTATCAAGAATTCTGTAGTATCAATATGAATGTAGGACTAAAATATATATAAATATCCTTTGCAGTAGTAACATCAGTGCAGATTTGTGCTGTGGTAAAAGCAAATCCTATGGCTTGCCTGGTGTGCAGATTTTTGTTTAACATTGTATTAACTATCCACAGACTTTAGGTGGAAGGGTTTTTCAATCACAATTTTTCCCCAACATAACCCATTTTCGGATTTTGCTTCCCAAGCACTGCAAAGCCTCAATAAGCAAACCAGTAACCAACCTCATACAGATTAGTTGCATTAAGAACGAAACAGCTGTCCATGAGTGGCTCACTGGTTTTGCATCTTTTCCTAAATTGTGTTCCAAGCTGTTGTATAAAGCAAACACAGATTAAAAGGAATCCATGTTTAAAATGGAATGAGGCAAAAATGTGATTCTTTGTTAAACGAATTTGCATATGACCACCCAGAATCCTTTGTGGTAGTAACATCACTGCAGATTTGGGATTTCTGTGGGAAAAATATGTTGTAAAGGGGTTTTGGGGGTGCCCCCTAGTGTCTTTGGGGTCCCCAAACCTAGTTAACTCACTATGCCTGACAGGCGGATCCTGAGCCTCCGCTATCTGGGAGCTGGGGTACATGTCTGCGGCAGTGCCTCCACCCAGTGGAGCATCCGGGGTAGGGATGTGGGGTCCCACTGGAAACATACTTGGTGCAATGAGACTGACACAGTCTAACTGGAACTAACTTTATATGGTAAGTAGCAATTGAACCAACATACATAGGAAAATACAATAGAGTAACACAGATAACAATGCAAATGTGGATTTTCCTCACTCACCCACCAGCACACCTGTGCCCCACCCCCTTATCTTCGCCCTAGCGGCCGTTGGTGCACATAGGAGAGTTGGGGCCCTTATAAGTCCTGCTTTGCAGGGTCACTGAAGCAGCCTCAGATGTGTAATGTCCGTCACGGGACCTCAGAGTCTTTACTGTGAGTGAGGAGACAGGTGCCCTGTGGTGATACAGGGAGAGGCTTGGCTTACCCTCACAACACGATTAACCAGGTCAGTCAGCAGCAGTCTCCTCTCACTGGATTCGCCAGACGTCTGGACTCAGTGCTTGTCTTCTTTTTTTTCTGCAGGTCCCTCTCTCAGCTGGTGTGATCTTGGGTGAAACAAGTTCTCTCAGCCAGGTCCTATCTCTGTGCTACAGTCTCTCACATGTCCTTTCCCTGGCTCACCATGTGGTCACTCTTAGAATCCTCCTCCCTCAGAGCTGTGCAGGAAGTCCTGACAGGCCCTGCGATGCCACACTCCTCTCCTGATTTCAGCAAGTCATGTGATCAAAGCTCAATGTTTTATTAACAGCATACTGAGTCCATGTGCCATCTACTGGGCATTTCAGATAATGCAGCCTGTGTAACTTCACGGGCTACAATGTCTTATGGCTTGACTGGTGTGCAGATTTCTGTTTAACATTGTATTAACTATCCACAGACTTTAGGTGGAAGGGGTTTTCAATCACAATTATTTCCCCACCATAACCTATTTGGATTTTGCTTCCCAAGCACTACCAAGCATCAATAAGCAAACCAGTAACCAAACTCATGCTGATGATTTGCATTAACAATGAAACAGCTGGTTCATTGGCTTTGCATTTTTTCCTAAGTTGTGTTCCAAGCAGTTGTATTCAGCAAACACAGACTCAAAGGAATCCATGTTTAAAATGGAATGAGGCAAAAATGTGATTTTATTTAAGGACACGGAGGCTCATATTATGCTTATTCTCTTTCTTTTATTCCTTAGCAGCAAAAAATTTATTTTAGAGAAACAAATCAAACATGTAAACATGCCCCAAAGGGTTAATCCTATAACAATACAACCAATCATAATGCCTTCAGCATCATCAACTCCCCATGTGACCTTAAGCCACTCCTCTTTCTTGCTGCTGCCTTCCTCAGCTAAGTACATTTATATTTTCTCTGTATGCTACTAATGTGTTTGTCATATTTATTGATTTTTGATGTGGCATTTGAATTTTCATTTGTTTATTTTTGTTGCTGCAGGGCTTCTGCACCTTGTTTTCCAGCTGGCTCTTGTTTGTTCCTAACCTAGAGCCAATCCCTCAACCCTACCTCCCCTCCCATCTCTTACTCAGTCAGGTGGATTATCACCTACTGAGCTAGGGCGGCTAGCAGCTCTCCGTGTGGAGGCTCTTACCGCCCAGTCTAGTTTAGTGCCTCCGAGGTTTTCCTCTGGGCTCCCCGGTTCGCGGCTATAACCGCGGCTGGCGCCGTTCACACATGCACAACGCCAGTGCGCATCGCGGCGGCCATCTTGAGGTTAGCGGGTTTTTTTTCTGGTACCTTTGGTATATTGTACCCATAGTGCAGGTGCATTATTAATACCCAGTTTGCCTATTATCAGTGTGGTCACTCATTACTCTCCCCCCCTTTTTTCTTTGTATACCAATTTATATTTTTACCTACCACAACCACCGTGAGAAGTGCTATTTAATTATGCAGTCTCTTAGGGATTTGGGCATAGCCTCTGGCGATTCTCCCATTAGGGATAATATACCCCCTACTCCCCAGGTTGTCCCCAGTCCTTCTGGCTTAACTGTCACTGATGTGACAGACCAGGAGCATTTGAACTCGGAAGAGCTTCATTCTTTCTTGGATGCCACTATGACGAAATCCGTAACCCAAGCTGTTTATTCAGCCATGGGAGTTATGTCGTACACTCTGTCCCACTCTATTAGCCATGCCCTCATGGCCGCCCAGCGGACCTCTACTCACATTGCTCCTAACCCTACGGAGCACAATACAGGCAAGGCCAGTGGGCACAAAGCCGACAAAAAATCTCGCCACATAGACGAAGAAGCCATCAAAACTTTACGGACAGACAGGGAATGTCCTGTCAAAGATAATGTGGTTGCACCACAACAAAGAGCCACCCACCGGGCAAAATCGGTGAGGAGTTGGAAAAGGGCAAAAGCCCAAGTGGAATCATCCGAGTCAGATTCGGAACAGGAGGAGGCATGGAGCAAGTCTGATGATGAGGACTCATACAATTTGGGCACACTATTCCCTGACCACAGCTCTATATCTATGTCTGGGAATGAGGACAAGGACGGTGTGGAAGGCTCCACCCTCCTTGACCCACAGGGCGAACCACTGTTTGACCCTGATAGTCTGCAACACCCAAGATCAACTGAGTGGTTCCCGCTCGACCATGTGGCAAAATATATTGCCGCACGGATCAGGAAACCCCTTGATAAGGGGGCAAGAAGTAAGATGTGGGCAGAATGCCCACGCCCCACGCTCCCAGATTTGATATGTATCGCCCCTGTAGTGGACCCTAAGATTGCCCAGTTCCTGGGGAAAACTGGGTGGAAGGCAAAGAAGGGTCTAGACTTTGCACTTTGCCATTGCCAGTATAAGGTCCTGGATGTCCTTGGACCCAGTGCAAAGATATTTGACATGGTTGAAACGGCATTGGCAGGTGGTGCTCCCGTAGACCTGCTAGCTATCTTGGCTGGATACAGCGGGCCATATGTCTTCTTGGAAATGCCAACGTGGCTCTAGCCACTGAGAGACGAAAGACTATATTAATTAAAATCGAGCCAAAGCTAGTTACCTTGGCTATCACTGAGCCTGGGCCACAGGCCAAAGGCCTTCTTTTTGTGGATAGTTTTGTGAAGGAGCTGGGTACCTATGTGGGCACATTTACTGCTCTGGACAAGGCGCAAGCCAATATGAAAAAGGTATTCTCCCATAGAGTTTTTGGCGGGGCCGGCAGATATCGGGGCTGTCTGCCCGGCCGTTCTTCCCGGGGCTCGTACCGGGTTTCTAGAGGCTCCTTCCAGTCACGTTACCAGGGTGCGGAACCCAAGTCCTCTCCATTCTTCCCAGTTCGAGGACGGCCCTGGTAGGCTCGTGGATCCAGAAGTGCTTTCTATGGCCGACGCCCTTATGGTAAGTTCACTTCCTTCATCACTACCTTCAGTAACGTTGGTGGGGGGCAAGTTATGCCATTTTATAGATGCCTGACGAATGTTAACTTCGGATACTTGGGTCCTACAAACTGTAGTGGGTTATGCCATAGAATCTGTACAAACACCTGCCCAGATATCTCTTCCCAGACACATAGTCTCCTCCACCCACGACAGAGCATTAATCGCAGTGGAGATACAGTCTCTGGCCGACAAAGGTGCAATCATAGAGACGCATCCAGGAGTTTCAGGTTTTCTAAGCATCCTTTTCGTGGTGCCCAAGAAAGGCGGAGGTGTCCGTCCGGTCATCAACTTACGCCCCCTGAACGCCTTTGTAGCGTACCACCATTTCAAAATGGAGGGCATCCACTCCCTCCGAGATCTGCTCCTATTGGAGGATTGGATGGTCAAACTCGACCTGCAAGATGCATACCTCACCGTCCCAATGGCCGAGGATTGCCAACATTTCCTCCAGTTCCGATGGGAAGAGACCACATGGCGTTTCAAATGCTTGCCCTTCGGCCTCTCCTCGGCCCCATGGTGCTTCACGAAGCTCATGCGGCCAGTGGTCGCTCTCCTGCGCAGCAGAACGACATACTTGGACGACATGCTTCTGATGGCACAAGACCCACGCTTACTTCAAGAACACCTGAATTGGACAAAGACATTACTCAGCAACCTTGGTTTCCTCATCAACTGGGACAAGTCTGTGTTACAACCCTCCCAAGTCTTGGAATTTCTGGGCTTCACCATCGATTCGGTGGAAGGGACACTCCTGTTACCATCTTCCAAAGTCAGGATCATCAAGAAAGAAATCCGCCGGACATTGGCTCGACCTGCACTAACGCTACGACAACTGGCCAGGATCATCGGCCTTCTCTCTGCCTCCATCCAGGCCATTTTCCTGGGCCCACTTCACTACAGGGCCCTTCAACGCCTAAAGGCAAAATACCTTTGCTCGGGTCTCTCCTATTCAGACTCTGTACCTCTCGATTGCTCAGCCAAAGAAGAACTCTCTTGGTGGCTGCAGCACATGGAAGCATGGAACGGAAGAGCAATCTTTGGGACGAGGCCAGACTTTGTCGTGGAATCGGATGCAAGTCTGCTGGGCGGGGGCGCGCATTGCGGTCCTATCTCCACCGGAGGGAAATGGTCCCCAGACGAACAGGAGTTACACATCAATTGCCTCGAACTATTGGCGGGGTCATTTGCAGTTCGGAGTCTTGTAGGTATCTCAATCAACTGTTCCATTCTTTTACGGATGGACAACGTGTCAGCGGTCCGCTACATCAACCATCTTGGGGGTACGAAGTCCGTGGTGTTAGCGGAACTAGCAAAGGACTTCTGGCACTTCTGCCTGGATCGCAATATTTCGGTTCAGGCGGAATACATTCCCGGGTTGTCCAATTCCACTGGAGATCGACCTCTTCGCATCACGGTTGAACTCCCAACTACCGAGGTTCTTCAGTTGGAGACCGAATCCAGAGGCGTTGGTTTCAGATGCCTTCCTTCAACAGTGGCTGGACACGCGAATGTACGCTTTTCCTCCTTTCTCATTGATTGCGAGGACGCTTCTACATCTCAGGCGCTACCGAACCTCCATGATCCTCATCGCCCCATTCTGGACGGCTCAACCATGGTTCCCTACAATCATGGATGTCCATGGACTACCCAAGACTGATTCCAACTTCTCCGGACCTCTTGTTGGACCCCAACGGGGAACCGCACTCCCTACTATTACAGGGACACCTCCAGTTACTGGCATGGCTCCTCTTGGATTCATCCCAGACGTTCCACAAACAACTATTGACCTTCTGGCGGGAGCTTGGGCTCCGGGAACAAGGAAATCCTACTTACATGCCTGGAATTCATGGAGTGGTTGGTGCATGGAACAACACATGGATCCCTTATTGGCACCTGTAAGTCACGTTTTGAGATTTCTCACTTCTCTGTTTGACCATGGCCTAGCCTATCGCACGATAAATGTGTACCAATCGGCTATTTCCGCAGGACACCAAGGGTTGGATGGTGCCCCGGCAGGTAAACATCTCCTTGTGTGCCGACTCCTGCGCGGCATTAGTTTTGCACGTCCACCGCAACCTAGGTACTCTTCATCATGGGATGTTGACCTTGTCCTCCAGCTTCTGGGAGACTGGCCAAGGAACGAAGATCTCTCACTGAAACAACTCACAGCAAAGTTGGCGATGTTGTTTTGTTTGATCTCCTGTAAACGGGTGTCTGATGTGCGTGCGTTGGACCTCTCTGCACGTTCATTCACCCCCGAAGGTGTCTCGTTTAATATTTCCAGGCGTATGAAGACGTCAATCACCTCAGTTTTCTACCCGGCCTTTCCACAACTCTAAGCTATGCCCAGTGGCATGTCTCAAGGAATACGAGTCCAGGACTTCTTCAACTCGTGATCCTGCATATCCGGAGTTATTCCTGGCCCTTCGTCATCCATATCACCCTGTTTCAACAGTCACATTGTCTCGTTGGGTCAAATGGATTATGAATTCAGCGGGCATCGACACTTTGGTGTATGGAGCACACTCGGTCAGGGGAGCCATGGCGACTAAGGCTTTCTCCAAAGGATGCAGGTTGGAGGATTTACTCTGGGCGGCTGATTGGTCTCACGAATCTACCTTCAAGGAGTTTTATTTTCGGCCAGTTTCTCATTTTTCAGATGTGGTCGTGTCACAGCTTTGAACTAGCATAATATGAGCCTCCGTGTCCTTAAATAAAATTACCAGATTTGACTAATTTCATGACGTAAAGTCATGATTTTATTAAGGACACGGAGGCGAATATTATCCCACCCGATGCAGGTCACTGGTGCCCTCCCATGGATATGTGGTCATTAAGCTGCTACGGATTTAGGTTACTACAGCACACTGCATGTATTGAAAGGTTTTGGTTAGATGGTAATCTGTTACTGGTGGCATATATTCCGATGATTAATTCTGTAATATGGTACTGTTCAAAGGTCCAGAAACATATTTTACCAGTTTGTTTCTCTGTTCCTTTCAGCTTCATGATCGGGTTTGGCACCGTTGTGCACGGATTCCTTCAGGACCTATGGGAAGATCCCAGCTTCTGAAGAGTACCTGTCAGGGTACCTGTTGGTGCTGAATCCAGGGAAGACATCCTCTCTGTTTAGGGGCTCCCTGCCCCTAGCATTTCGGCATATTCCGGCCGTTTTCGCGCCGGCCGCGCTAGCTCCTCCCCCTTTTATGACGCGACGGCTAGCGTCGACGTCATGACGTCGGCATTTACGTGAAGTGCCGGGAACCGCTATTCCGGACCTTTTGGGGGCGTGGTCTCAATTTAGTTAACAGGGTATTTAAAGGAAACCTTTACTACTACTCATTGCCCTGTCGTGGTTCTAGCTTGCTAGTCACTCAGCGAGTTCTTTCTCTTAGTGTTTCCGGTTTTGACCTTGCTTGTCTTTTGTCCTGTTGTCCTCTCCTCTCCTTTGACTCGGCTTGTATCTCGCTTACCTGTCCTCCGGCTCCCTCGACCTCGGCTTACCTTTTGACTATTCTTGTTTTGTCCATACGTTAGTCCGGCCATTCTAAGGTCCGGTATACGTACCTCCTTCTGTCCGCACTCTGCGTATTGGATCCCTGTCAGTATCCTGACAGTACCTGATTTTACTGTGGCGGTCTTGGCATTTTGTTTTTTCCTTCAAGTTGACATGTTGCTGTGGATTCTTCGTCGACAACACCAAGAAAGAGGAGTGGCTTAAGGTCACATGGGGAGTTGATGGTGCTGAAGGCATTATGATTGGTTGTATTGTTATAGGATTAACCCTTTGGGGCATGTTTACATGTTTGATTTGTTTTTCTAAAATAATTTTTTTGCTGCTGAGGAATAAAAGAAAGAGAATAAGCATAATACTCGCCTCCATGTCCTTAATAAAATCATGACTTTACGTCATGAAATTAGTAAAATCTGGTAATTCTTTGTTAAACTAATTTGCATATGCCCACCCAGAATCCTTTGTGGTAGTAACATCACTGCAGATGTGTGATTTCTGTGTGAAAAGATAGTCTAATGGCTTGACTGGTGTGCAGATTTTTGTTTAACATTGTATTAACTATATATATATATATACATATACATACACCAATGGTGTATCCTGGTTTTGTGCTGCCCTAGGCAGGACAAAACTCAGGCACCCCCCTCCCCCCGCGCCACCCCCACCCAACCCCCCCCTGCCCCACCTTCTAAATACACACACACAGTCAGACACACACACAGTAAGACACAAACACACACACACACAGTCAGACACACACAAACAGTCAGATACAAACACACACACACAGTCAGACACAAACACACACACACACAATCACTCACATTAACACTTTTTTTTGCCCCCCCCAGCTCTCCTTACCTTTGGGAGTGCTGGGGGGGAGGGTTTCTCTTTCTCCCTGGTGGTCCAGTGGCTGCCGGTCGGGCTGATGGGCTGGCTGCTGGGCGGGCGGCTGGCGAGGAAGCACCTTCCTCTGAGCTGACTGCTCAGCTCCCTCGCGCGCCGCAGAGTGAGGCTGGGAGCCGGAAAATGACGTAATATTCCGGCTCCCAGCCTCACTCTGCGGCGCGTGAGAGAGCTGAGCAGTCAGCTCAGAGGAAGGTGCTCCCTCGCCAGCCGCCCGCCCAGCGCCGCCCAGCACCCACCATGTCTGTTAGCCGCCCCCTGAAAAATGCCGCACAAGGCAAATGCCTTGTTAGCCTTGCGGCTAATACGTCCCTGACATACACACTTCATAAATCTCACATGTAGATATTTTCCAATTATCTGTATTGTTGATTTTGCATAACCTGTTCTTGATTTTCTGTGTATTCTCAGCATGCAGAGCAGCATGTAATATCGTGGCAATGGTAGCTATCATGATATCTGGTAATGATGCAATAGTTTGCAATAATTGGATGAGAATATAGTTTAAAGGGACACTATAGGCAACTGTTTGCAGTGTCCCTGTCCATCTTAGTCCTGCAATGTAGAGTAGTTATAGAGTAACTGCACTGTTTACATTTCAGTATTAAGACTGCCTCTAGTGGCTGTCTGCTGTCTACTGTCTACAATACAGCAATAAGTTGTATTTCTTAAGTTTGACAAGTTTGGCAAATAAATACAAAAAAGGATAGTATGTTTGGAGTTCTATATGACAGAGAAAAGAAATGATTACATTTTAATGAAGGTAAAAATGTATGTGGGACTTTCAGTGGTGTCTAAAGTTGTCAGTCAGGCTGGATTTTGCAGTAACTTTTATCTCTTACGATAATGTGCTCTAGAATGTGTTAATGCTGTACAAATAATAAATTACAGATTTAAGGAATATAGATGGATTTCATGTCGCCACTAGATGGCAGTTTAAATTACAAATTGCATCTGATAACTAAAGTATAAAACTTTTTATGAAATATAAATGGGAATGGAACAAAACTTGTATGTAGCATTTGCCATATACTGAAATATTATATACTTAGTTAACTGTCTAAAAAATAGTCTCCATGTACAAGATAGGTTAAAATTTTTTTTTCTATTTGCAAGTTCTGAAAGTACTGATCGCCATGATAGCCACAAGCGTATTTTAGACCAAGCTATGGTGCAATAATTCTAATGTGGACCTAATGTTTGCCCAACCTTTAGCATCATTAAATGTTTCCCTGGGCCAGGACCTAAAAACTGTGTCTCCATGCTAATTTTAATTGGACATGCAAATTATATTATTATTATTATCATCATTTATATAGCGCCAGCATATTCCAATGCACTTTAGAATAATAGACTGGGGATTTAAAACAAAAAGTATTAACATTCAAAGTCATGTCTACAGAGACAAGAGATGAGGAGGCCCCTGCTCAAACAAGCTCATAATCTAATCCATCAAGTCTAAGTAGTTTAAATAGATCACTGTTCATCCTAATAAAAGATGTATAATACATTAGTATAAAGAATATAATTAAAGTGATTTATTATTATTTATTTTATTAAAATGTAAGTGTGTGTGAAGAAATGTATGTTAAAATTGACAAGTGGGACTCCAATCTAATTTCACATATAAAACAATAGATTAAGATCTACTGAATTAAGCAGTAAAGCAGAGATAGTACACTAAATACCCACAACATTAAAACCACTGACAGGTGAAGTGAAAAACAATGATTTATTGGCACCTATCAAGGGGTGGGATATATTGGGTAGCAAGTGAACAGTCAGTTCTAGAACTTTATGCGTTGTAAGCAGAAAAAATGGGCAAGCAAAAAGATCTGAGTGACTTTGACAAGGGCCAATAGTGATGGCTAGATGAATGAGTCAGTGCATCATCAAAACGGCAAGTCTTGTGGGGTGTTTCCATTAAACATTGGTAGTTCCTAGCAAAAGTGGGGCAAGGAGGGATAACCGGCATCAGGATCATGGGCAACCAAGGCTCACTGATGCATGTGGGGTGCGAAGGCAAACCCATCTGGTCCGATCACCCAGACAAGCTACTGTATGTTATTGTGGGGAAAAATTGTGATTGAAAACCCCTTCCACCTGAAGTCTGTGGATAGTTATTACAATGTTAAAGGACCACTATAGTGCCAGGAAAAAATACTTGTTTTCCTGGCACTATGGTGCCCTGAGGTTGCCCCCACCCTCAGGGTCCCCCTCCCGCCGGGCTCTAGGGGGTGGAAGAGGTTAAACTTACCTCTTTATCCAGCGTCGGGGGGGGGGGACTCTCCTCCTCCCAAGATTTTCACAGTGAGAAGCACGCAAGCGCCTCTAGCGGCTGTCAATGAGACAGCCACTAGAGGCTGGATTAACTCTAATATAAACATAGCAATTTCTCTGAAACTGCTATGTTTATTAAAAAAAGGGTTAACCCTAGCTAGACCTGGCACCCAAACCAAGTGGTCTGGGTGCATATAGTGGTCCTTTAAACAAAAATCTGCACACCAGTCAAGCCATAAGACTTGCTTTTCCTACAGAAATCCCAAATCTGCAGCGATGTTACTACCGCAAAGGATTCTGGGTGGGCATATGCAAATTCGTTTAACAAAGAATCACATTTTTGCCTCATTCCATTTTAACCCCTTAAGGACCAAACTTCTGGAATAAAAGGGAATCATGACATGTCACACATGTCATGTGCCCTTAAGGGGTTAAACATGGATTCCTTTTAATCTGTGTTTGCTGTATACAACAACTTGGAACACAATTTAGGAAAAGATGCAAAAGAAGTGAACCACTCATGGACAGCTGTTTCGTTGTTAATGCAACTCATCAGCATGAGGTTGGTCACCAGTTTGCTTATTAAGGCTTGGTAGTGCTTGGGAAGCAAAATCCAAAAAGGTTATGGTGGGGAAAAATTGTGATTGAAAACCTCTTCCACCTGAAGTCTGTGGATAGTTAATACAATGTTGAACTAAAATCTGCACACCAGTCAAGCTATAAGACTTACTTTTCCCACAGAAATCCCAAAACTGCAGTCATGTTACTAGCGCAAAGGATTCTGGGTGGGCATATGCAAATTAGTTTAACAAAGAATCAATTTTTTCCTCATTCTGTTTTAAACATGGATTCCTTTTAATCTGTGTTTGCTGTATACAACAACTTGGAACACAATTTAGGAAAAGATTCAAAAGAAGTGAACCACCCATGGACAGCTGTTTCGTTGTTAATGCAACTAATCTGCATGAGGTTGGTTACTGGTTTGCTTATTCCTGGGTGGATTCCTCATTCTCAAGTCCTACCAGGGGCCTGGGAGTCTGAGGGTTCTGTGCAGTATCTTAGCTGTTCCTAGAACTGCAGATGTTCCACCTGGAATCTGTTGAAGCCACTCCCCCAGCTTGGGAGTCACAGCCCTGAGTGCTCCTATTACAACTGGAACTACTACGGCCTTAACTTTCCATATCCTTTCTAGTTTTTCTTGAAGTCCTTGGTATGTGTCCATCTTCTCATGTTCCTTATTTCTGATGTTATAGTCACTGGGTATTGCCACATCCACCATCACTGCAGTCTTCCATTCCTTGTCTACCACCATGATGTCAGGTAGCTTGTCTCTGGAAGTCCCCCAGGATCTTGGTCTTGTCATTTTTAATTACCCTTTATGGTGTCTTCCATCTGGGGGATATTCTGTACAGATGTTTCGGTACACAATTACAGTTGCTTGGTTGTGCCTCTCCATGTATGGTGTTACTGCTGACAACTTGCATCCACCTACTATGTGCTTGATTGTCTCTTTGCACATTCTACTTGGGGTCTTGTCTGGTGTGGAAGATTTATGCTTCTATTGCTCTGCTGCTGAGTGCCTGTTCTTGTGGTGCTAGGATTAGTGCATCAGTGCTGTCTTTCAGTCCTGCCTTTTCCAAACACTGGTAGGATTCTTTCATGTAAGCCACATCCACTATCTGCCAGTGGTACACCCCATGAAGTGGTTTGTCTTGCCATGGAATCTCCTCCTTTTCTGCATCCTCTATCTGTTGTTGTCTCAGGCATTCACTTAGCAGTTCATCCTTGGGAGCCATACTTGTGGATGCTCTGTGTTTCGTCCAGGACTGTGAACATGACACTCATCAAGCCCCTTCCTGCTGGTGTACAGTCTCTACATACTGGATTTGGGCTGGAATCCTCCATTCATCGTGAGTAGTTTCCGGGTCTTGACAGCCATGGCGACTAGTTCTTCTCTTGACCAGGTTATTATTCCAGCTGGGCACGTGATGACTGGTAGGGCACGTATTATTATCATGGAATTGACCTTTAGAGTTATTTTCCACTTGCCCATCAAGTTCTTGATGAAGACTCTTATTGTCTTGTTGATCTTATATCGAGACAAGCATTTCAGTATCCATGTGTATGGCATTGTGTCATAGGCTTTTTTGTAGTCAGTCCAGGCTATTCATAGATTGGTCTGTCTGGTGTTCGTCTGGTCTTAGAATCCTACTTGACTGCTTGGTCTACTACCAGTAGTTAGTGTTTTGATCCTCTGGGGTTGTTTCCAATCCCCTTCTGAGTATTACTCATATATTGACTCATATGCCCATCAGTCTTGGAGACTATGATGACTGACAGGAGCTTCCATGTTGTGAGGAGGCAGGTTATTGGTCGATATATATATATAGATAGAGAGAGAGAGAGAGAGAGAGAGAGAGAGATTTTAATATTAGAAAAAATCATGTTAAAGGTAAATCCAGAAATATTGCATTGAGGCTGCAGATAGAGAATGCGGCACACCCAGCTGCAGATAATACCCTTCAATGACATAGGTAAGCTAGCGTATTTGCAAATTTTAACAGTGCACTTACAAATGTATATGCAGTATTTATTTTTAAACTATATCCTTGCTATAATTTGAATGCAAAATATACAATATAGATCCTTAAGTGCACTGATAAAGGTTGCTCGAAGACCAGTATGGGGTCCCCTTCCCTCACACTTTAGAGATATATGCAGGGCCAGGCTGGCCCACCGGGATACAGGGAAATTTCCCGGTGGGCCGTCGGCACCTGGGGCCGGGCAGGCAGCTGACTCACCTGCGGCCGCAGAGGGAGCTCTTTAGGCGGCCGCAGGGGGAGCTGGCTGTTCTGTCTCTGCTCCCCCTCCCCAGCGCGCCGCTTAATGAGACCGGGGCCGGAATATGATGTCATATTCCGGCCCGGTCTCTTTGTAGCGTGCAGGGGAGGGGGAGCAGAGACAGAACAGCCAGCTCCCCCTGTGGCCGCCTAAAGAGCTCCCTCTGCGGCCGCAGGTGAGTCAGCTGCCTGCCCGGCCCCAGGTGCCGACGGCCCACCGGGAAATTTCCCTGTATCCCGGTGGGCTCTCTCACCGGGGGAAGAGAGAGATGGGAAGAGAGAGACTGGGAAGGAGAGGGGAGACATTGACACAGAGGAGCAGTGAGGGGGAGAAAGAGAGGACCCGGGGCAACGATCTGGCTCTCACGAGGGTGAACTCTAGCCCTGGAGCTACGGGCTAGAGTTCACTCTCACCACTTCCTGGTGGTCGCAGTAGTAGGAGTGAACTCTAGCCCCATACACACACTGCCCACACGCACACACACACACACACCATACATATTCACACACTGCCCCCACACACACACACCATACACATTCACACACTGCCCCCACACACACACACACCATACACATTCACACACTGCCCCCCACACCCACACACTGAACCTTTCACACACATTACACCACTGCTCCTATACCCTACTACAGCCCCATATTCCAGCAGACTCCAGGTAAGTTGTCAAACTGTTCTTAAACGGTTTGACTACTTACTCTGGGAGGGGGTGCTGACACTCCTGGCACCATAACCACTACACAGAGGAGGTTATTGTGCATGGAATATTTCTTTAAATAATCTACAAGTGCCCCTCCCAGGCTCAGGTTCTGGATCCGTCACTGATATATGGCATGTATATTAATGTGTGTATATTAGTTTTATATATATATATATATATATATATATATATATATATTATATTTACACATATTAATGTACATTTATATATGCATAATACACAGAGAAATTTCATTAATATGTACCATATGTAATGAGCAGATATTGGCCCAGTCTTGTTGCTAGGTGCATACTCCAGCACAATAACATATTTAAAGTGAAGAGCACACCCACAGGACTTCAAAATAAAAAAATTTCAGTTGTGCCCTACATACATTCACCATTTCAGTCGCATTAACAAGCTCTCCTTAATATGTCAAGGTAGTTGGACTGAAACATTGATTACATGCAAAGGCACGTCTGCTTAAAATAAATCTGCACTTTTGTTTATTTTGAAGCCTATGAGTGCGCTTTTTACGTTGAAGTACTTTTTAATTTTAAGTTATCTGTTCTAACTCTGTATCTGCACACTATGCTGGCGCGACGCATTATGGGGCTGGTAAATATTTTTTTTCCAGGGCTGCTTTTAATTCCCAGTCCGGCCCTGCCTATGCCTGTCTCCTAGCAATGCCAAGGCCCATTCCACTTAGGCTGCGCTGCTCCATGGGCTACATACTGTTCTGTCATACCTCTATAATCCTAGACCTTGGCATGTCCATGGTTCTGTTTTTCCTGCTTGCAGGTGATCTTTTTTTCGCCCTTCCGGGCATTACGTTAAAGAAAACCTATAGTCCCACAAACAACAATTGCTACTTCAGGAATACAGGTTCCCTTCAGCCTATGCCCCTTTGCTTTTAAAAAAGTTAAGAAAATTAAGTTTACTCAACTTGTTTCCCACGGTGGGACTCCTCTGCTGCAATTGCTCACTCTGTCTTTGAAGCCATGCCTACCGACATCTTCCCTATCTCTTCCAATCCATTGATTGTTCAGCAGGAGGAAATTACCCTAGTGGCTGCCAGGAAGATAGCCGCTAGAGGTGGATTTAAAAACAAAACTGCAATATTTTACATTTCAGGGTTACAATTGCAGGATCACTGCACCCAAACCATTTAATTGAGATGAAGTGGACCGAGTGACTATAGTGTTCTTTTCAACCCAGCCACCCTAAGGACTGGTAATATGGATATATCCTATGTTAGGACCAATTAAATGGCCAATAGTTAAATGCTAGCAGAAGATCACGAAAGCTACAGCTATATCACAGCTGGAGAATAAACAATTCCTTCTGTCCTGAAGCTAAAATTAATTTAAAAGTAATATACTGATGTACCGAAATAACATTCCATCATTTCACTTGTACATCTGTTTGGTATGTGCCTAAAAATGTTTGCTCCTGATAAATTGGTAAAATTGCTCAATTCAATTTAGGTAAATATTTTGATTGCTACTTATGTAGAATTTGCTTTGGAAGTTTGTATGCTTGTTACTGCACTAACTAATGAGCCCATGTGCAAAATGTAATTAACATAATTAAAAAATATGGGACACATCATATTTTCAGGTTAGATTTCCTGAAAAGGCAATCTGCTAGCTTTCAGCAATTAGCTTAAGATGGGTTTGCAATTTGAATATCATTTAAGTATGTAGTTATACAAGAATGTCACATTAACTTCATAATTAACAGGTGGCATTAGAACCATTTTACATAAACAAGATATCGCAAGAAACCAATGAAGAGAACACATGTAGATTCACTAATACCCTGCTGTGGGAGAGATGATGTACCTGGACCTTAATACAAGTTTGATTTGTTGTTGTAAGGTTAAAGGACCACTATAGTGCCAGGAAAACATACTCGTTTTCCTGGCACTATAGTGCCCTGAGGGTGCCCTCACCCTCAGGGTCCCCATCCCGCCTGGCTCTGGAGAGAGGAAAGGGTTTAAACTTACCTTTTTTCCAGCGCCAGGCAGGGAGCTCTCCTCCTCCTCTCCGCCTCCGATCCTCCCTTTCGGCTGGCTGCGCGCGCATTCAGCCGATCTCATAGGAAAGCATTTAAAAGGCTTTCCTATGGACGCTTGCGTGTTCTCACTGTGATTTTCACAGTGAGAATCACGCAAGCGCCTCTAGCGGCTGTCAATGAGACAGCCACTGGAGGATTTGGAGGCTGGATTAACCTTATTATAAACATAGCAGTTTCTCTGAAACTGCTATGTTTATAAAAAAAAGGGTTAATCCTAGAGGGACCTGGCACCCAGACCACTTCATTAAGCTGAAGTGGTCTGGGTGCCTAGAGTGGTCCTTTAAGCACATTAACAAAAATACACGTTTTGAACATTTCTACATGCAGATTTATTATATTTAAAGAGAAACTAGATGTGCATTCCTAGCACCATGCATTTATTGCCTTGTGATTCCAAATTGTTAGTGCAATGGTAAGTAGGTAAATAGTTTTCAAACACTCTTTATTTACTGTAAAAAGCAAATTAATGTTTTAAATTCAAATTCATAACAAAAAAATGTTCTACAAAAGTTGATGTGTTGAGACTGCAGTAGGAGATATAAGGAAGCTGGGTGAGTGGAGATGACGGTGGGAAGGTAGTTATAAGATAATACTGAGAAGCTGGAAATGAGATGATGGAAACAAAAAAGTGTGTGTCCTTAAAGGATCACTATAGTGCCAGGAAAACAAACCCGTTTTCCTGGCACTATAGTGTTAATAGGTCTCCCCACCCTCTGGGTTCCACTCCCGCCAGGCTCAAGAGGGAGGAAGGGGTTAAATGCTTACATTTTCTCCGGCACAGTGGACTCTCCTCCCTCTTCCGACGTCATCCGCCGAATGCACATGCACGGCAAGAACCGTGCATTCATTCAGTCCATAGGAAAGTATTTCTTAATGCTTTCCTATGGACGTTGGCGTCTTCTCACTGTGAAAATCACAGTGAGAATCGCGGAAGCACCTCTAGTGTCTGTCAATGAGACAGCCACTAGAGGCTGGATTAACCTTATTGTAAACATAGCAGTTTTTCTGAAACTGCTATGTTTACAGCAGGCAGGGTTAAAACTAGATGGACCTGGCACCCAGACCACTTCATTGAGCTGAAGTGGTCTGGGTGCCTATAGTGGTCCTTTAATGATTCTAGTTCTGCAATGATTAATTGTTGTCTGGATACAATGTCACAATCCTGCCACATATGATTATAGATCTCAGACATACTCAGCCTTAGTGCTTAGAAGTAAATTGTGACATCGCCCATTCATTTTGCATTGGATGTCATAGAAGAGAGCATCTTCTCTTCAAGGGTTCTTATTGGATGGCATAGCATCAGCGGGCACAGTCTGATGGTCGTTATCAAAAGATGCAGTTTGCAGGAGCTCTGAAGACCTGTGGTAAGAGAGTAATCAATTTATTTAACTACTTGCCCACATCCAGGGAGTGGAAACAACCACAACCTCTATAGTTTAACAAGATGGGCCTATTCCCTATATGACTTGGCCTCAGCATTTGCAATTGTATGATTCCTGATAGGTTTGGCAAATATGTGAATAGGAGGGGTCTGTGTGGACCCTGGGGGAAACTGTGACAGCAATGTCACTGGGACAGACTTGCCCATAATGGGCATCGCTTTGCCTTCACGGACCAGAGCTCTCTCTCACCTGCCCACTGGCACTGATGTGGGAGGGAGATAGAACCCGGGAACTCTAACCTGCAGCTCTGTCGGGTTCTCCTCTTGTGAGTTTATATATTTTCATTAGGCTGCTAGAGTAGGACCTGCCAAAAATGGGGTACATTGACGTTGTGGCAGGCTCATGCAATGAATGATCATATACTGTAACTAAACCCCCATTATTTTTTTGCCTAGATGAGGTGTTTAAAAAAAAACAAACAAAAAAAAACTATTGTGGTTTAGTGAATGAGCAAGTATGCTGGATCTTGTATGGAACTTTCATCAGGACACCAAAACATATAAGAATCAAAATAAGATTACTGACTTAATATAGGAACGTAATCACCGGCTTACCTGTCATATATATAAACATATACACACACACACATACACACACACAAACACACACATATAATACCAGATCCAAACCACCAACCAGAAGGACATAAATCCAGTCTTCAACCTATCTTCCAAGACGCTGACCAATGCCCACAATCAAGTACTATCCAAAGGACTTACATCCGTTCCGACGGCCAAACCAGACGCATTCAAAACCGGGGTTGAATTGTTCAAAATGAACAGAATTTTAAATATGCAAGCTACTCGTGATACCATGACAGTAAGACCATCCTCATCATTCAAACTCAAAAGCGTTTGGGAACCTAAATACACACATCATGCCATCAAAACCTTCTCCACTATTTTGAAAACTGACATGGATATCATTCTTGCACAACAACAGAAGAAACCGGATAATTTAACCCAGGCAGAAAGAACTGCTCTCAGAGATTTGAGCAGGGATGATCAACTTGTGATTCGAGCAGCAGATAAAGGGGGAGCAATAGTCCTACAGGACTATACAGACTACAGGGAAGAAATTTTAACCCAATTATCTGATACCCAGACATACAGAAAGCTAACTTCTGACCCCACGAGCAAGATCAGCACCAAAATACAGGAGTGGATAACATTGGGAACAGCAGCAAATTGGCTGGATCACAGCACAGCGGAATATTTGCTCAATACACATCCGAAAATTCCGATCCTTTACACACTCCCTAAGATACACAAGGACGCAAAGAAACCACCTGGGAGACCAATTGTATCCGCTCGAGGAGGTTTACTGGAACCCATAGCTAAATACGTGGATTTTTATTGTAAGTCCACAGTCTCCAGATTATCCACATGCCTAAGGGATACCCAAGACTTCCTTAATAAAATCACCAGCTGTGAATTAAACGACACACAGTACATCTTCGCCACGGCAGATGTAAAAAATTTGTACACGGTGATTCCTCACAATATGGGGATGGATGCGATGCGAACACTGCTATTACAATCAGATGTCTATGAAGGTCCCCCCATTGAATTTTTGTTAGAAGGATTACTACTTACATTGACAAACAATTATTTTCGTTTTGAAAAGAATTTCTACATTCAAGAGATGGGAACTGCGATGGGATCGGCAATAGCTCCAACATATGCGAATAGTTTTATGTATGCATATGAGAGCAGACACATTCTGTCCACATATAAGGAACATTTGATACAGTATCACAGGTTTGTGGACGACATCTTTATTTTATGCCAAGGCACGGCAACAGAATTGGAGAAGATGATTGAAGAACTGAACAATTTAAACTCCACCATTAAATTTACTTTGACGTACAGCCCAGATAAAATCCAATTCTTGGATGTGGAGATATTCCGGAAGGATCGAAACATTGGACATCGATTATTTAGAAAACCCTCAGACCGCAACACGCTGCTACACGCCAACAGCGCTCATCCCAAAGCCCTAAAGGAGTCTTTACCTATTTCGCAATACTTAAGAGTGTACAGGAATAACTCGGAGGAAAGCACATGTAAAACTCAACTAGAGGACATGACCAGATCCTTTGTGGAACGAGGATACACATATAAAGTGCTCCAAGAATGTCAAATAAAAGCAGAAAATATATACAAGGGGCATATCTACTAAACAACTTCAAAATCTGCCCAGAATTACGATCCCTTTATCATACCACACGGAGAGCCAGAGATTTTCCCACAGGATTAAAGGGAGATGGGACATCTTATCCAGCGACAGAACACTTAATCCGGTTTTTTTACAGAAACCAAGGGTCGCATATTCACGCAACAGAAACTTGAAGGACATTTTAGTAAAAACAGATATACCGAGCCAATATAATACACGAACATTGCATACCAAGAAAGGCTGTTTCAAGTGTTCAGGTTGCGTCACCTGTGGACACATGCTGACAGGCTCTTCCTTTGCACATCCCCACACAGGCAAAAGAATCCAGATCAAACATCGACTAACCTGCATGAGTGACCATGTAGTATACCTCATTTCATGCCCATGTGGGAAATATTATGTGGGTAAAACAGACCTTACAGTAAGGGACCGTATTCGGGGTCACAGATCAGGAATCATGACGGCGTACCGGGATGGGAAGACTGATAAACCTGTGGCAAAACACTTCCTAGATTTCCAACACCATTTACCCACGCTTAAGTTCATTATGATAGACCACATCCCACCGCTCACAAGAGGAGGCGACAGATCAAAGTTACTTTTACAAAGGGAAACCTTTTGGATCACACATCTGGATACGGTCCAACCGAAAGGATTAAACGAATACAACTCATTTAGTTGTTTTTTGGATATCCGTTGATATCGCTGAGCAGTAAATGACTTGGATGCGAGATTTTGACTCAGGATTTAATGACCATCCCATAATAAAGAGGACATTGTGAATTATTTCCATCTGATTTCCTGCCGGTGGGAGTTACAATACAGAGCTGAAAGAAAGGGTTGTGGACTTCCAATTGGTGATTGGGGATAGTACATACATCTAGGCACTTTTGGCTTTTTGATAAATACCCAGTGACATAAGGTTCTTATAGTAGGACCCTCTCTCCTTTTACCTAATTTTTCTCTTTTCCATTACCTAGCATGCCGATCTTGGAGGCTGCACTGGCATATAGTTAGTAGGATCACTGTTACATTTTTTATTGTTTATTTTCTCTTTATTGTTTATTTTTACTATTTTTATTTTTTGTTATTTTTATTTTTATTTTTATATTTATTTTTATTTTTATTATATTTTTTATTTATTTTGATATTTATTTTTATTTTATTGTATTTTGTATATATTTTTTATTTCATTTTATTTATTTATTTATTCATTTATTTATTTATATTTTTTTATTGCATTCTTACCTTTCTGACAGTGCATTCTCACTATTCACGAGGGCTCATTACACTTTTAGTGCATGTTTCAGCCGCACAGTCTTTTTCACTTTTCATTGATTGTCTCATTTCTAGAGGTCAGGCAGTATACTCACATTTTTTACTACATCATTTCACACACACACCGGAGAATGATTTTAGTAGCACACACACACTCTTTTCTACAGTGTCTCACATACATACCGTAGATTGATTTAGTACAGGATTTTCCCATTCTTGCTTTATTTTTTACTAGTTTGGAATTCACACATACTGATTTGTCACTCACCATTTAATATTCCCTGTGTTTATTTATTTCATCACACACATGCTAATCACTCTACACTATAAATGGACCCCAGTAGATAAAGGGTCAACATCACACACACTCTCAGTTATATACTGACAACTCACATTATGCTAAGCCAGCCTGTTTTCTGTAATTGATGCCTGTTCTTATTGTTTAGGTTTGTGATTTGGCAACACACATGGCTTTCCCAGCTAGGGTTCCCAATTTAATAAGGAGTTAGGTAGTATTTGAGTTAGCTCTAGTAGGCTACACAGGTCTACAGTTACCAATACACCAGTCTTTCTAACTGAGTCCCTATATGAGCAATCGTTTCTAGCCATTCCTGGCTCACTCTAGTATCCTACGATCAGTTAGGCAGTTGCTTAGACATTTATGAAAACACATATGCAACATATAATTTTATTTATCCTCCGTATTGATTTTAAATCTCTGCCGACATTTGGTTTTTAAACAGCTGTGCCGTCTCTAGGCAACACATGGTGATTTCACCACACGTCACTTTACGGCAATTAACATAACGATCCACAATTTGCGGCTTCACTCATATGGCAGATTGGACACACAGGGAGCACTTGGTGATTGGGTAAGTTTAACAAGCGTTTATGTATATATTTGAGGTTTTTGTATATGACAGCATCTTGATAAAGACCGCTAGACGGTCGAAACGTCGATTTTTTTGTGTGCTATTTGAATACAGTAATTTGATTTACCAAATCCATGGAGTGCTCTCATTTTTTGCTTTGTTTATAGTATTTTGCACAGAGAAGCACCTGGTATGTATTATTATTTGGGAAGAGTGCCAGAAATTGTATAGTTTCTATATATATATACATATACACACACACACACACATTTATTTTAAATGAATATATATTTGCCCCCTCCCCAACATAATACAGTCCTGTACCAGTCCCAACACTGCACCCCTCACACACACACACACTTCACCTGACACAAATCTCCAATTGCTGCAAAGGATATCTAATTTTTATTATGCATATTAAAAGGCGGCAAGAATCCCTAGTCGAAGAATGAAGGTCCAGTTTGTAGTGTCTTGTAAAGGTAGTAGGAGTGGACCAAGTAGCTGCCCTACAGATGTCATCCAGAGGAACCTCTGCCCAATTAACCCAAGATGTAGCCAGGGATCTGGTAGAGTGAGCTCTAATCTTGGCTGGAGGAGTTAGCTTGTTCCATAGGTAGGCATCTGTTATAACAGAAGCTATTCATCTCCTTAAGATGAGGCTGCTTCTCCTTTACTAAACAGAAAAAAAAGGTGAAAGCGCACAAACAGTGGAATATTTTACCTTTGAAATCTTGTATAGGTCCTATTTTCAGCAACAGACAGTAACTGTGGACCCTATATATAATATATACAAGAAAACAACATAGTGTATACTGTTGAAACCTATTTACAATATGTGGAGAATAAGATGGTGGTGCTTCCTGTTTTGACATACATAAATAAAGAGAGGGAAAAAAAATTGCTTCCTGTTTTTACATATATGAATAAAGAGAAAAAAAATAAAATAAAAAACTGTTGTAGTATTTTGTGTATAGCACCCTTTTCCCTTCTATTGTGTATTTCTTGTATTTGTAAAGTCACTAAGGAGGTAGGGCTGCTCCCTTTTGTACAAATATGTCTCTGTTTTAAAAAAAAGACAGAATTGGCAAGAACATGCATGTGAAAGGTATAGAAAAGACTATTCCAAAGTAGAACCTGAGATCACTACAAGCGATAATCTTGATGAAATGATGTACCAACTAGAAAAATTGTTAATTAGAGAAACAAAAACCAAGTGGGAAATTTTTACGTTTGAAAAATACCTCTTAGACCAAATTACACCAAGAGGTCTGAGGTTTACTAAATTCCCTACATTTGATTTAGAGAAAGATAAGTTTATGAATATATGGACTTCTGCTTTGGAATCCTTCTCAGTGACGATGATTAATATCATCGTGACTCAGAGAAAAGAGGACCTTACAGAAGTCGACAAAATGATTAAAGAAATACAAAACAAGATTAGAACTTTTTATTGGAACTAAAGATTTGGAAACTTTACCCAATAAAGTGGAGTTAAATATAGAGAAGATTGAAAACACCATCATACAAAACAAAAAGAAAAAAATACAAAAGAGACTTAGAAGATTATGCACATAACAGGGTGAGAAAAATGTAACAAGGATCAGAGGCCAAGGGAGATTTCCAAATATAAACCCACAATGAAACCAGAAACTCCAAGAACCTACCAAAAAAGAACTAAACCAGATCCCTTACCCCAAAGACCTAGATATTAGACAGCCATCCAAGAGAGAATATAGACAAAATAGAGATCACCAAAACAATTCCCATTATTCATCTAATATAGACAAGAGAAAAGGAAGAGAGTCTAACTGGGAATATAATGGAAATAAAAAGAAAAGAAAAGAACAAGAATACCATCCATTTCAGATCCCTCTAAGAAATAGGGATGATCGTCTAAACAGTGATAGAGAGGAGGAAATTTTTTTAGGCCCAAGATGGGCACAGAGAAGTGCCATGCAAGAAACACCCAGGAAACGGTTAAGAGGGTCAGACAAGGAACCAGATCAGGGACATATATTCCTAGAGAAAAGGAAGAAATTACCATAAAAAGACAAGTAATGAAATAAGAATATTTAACCTTTCAAAGAAACAATTGTCCCCAACCCAAATAAATGTTTTTAAAAAAGGTTTTAAATTCGCCTCCAGATGCCCTGTAAATAAATTTGAGGCATATAGAGATATTAATCGTTTTACCCGTAAGTTATGTCTAAAGAAATTCTTTGATAGAGAAGATTACACCAAAGGAGACATTGTGTCCCCTAGTATTTTAACACAAGAATGTGACAATTTAAAACACACAGATCTAAAGAAAAAGTCTAGTTTTTATCCCTATTTTTTAAAATCCAACAGCATAAAAGTCTTTGAACAAGCCTGCCTAGATGAGATATATAAAATTAAACCTCTATCAAAATGGAAATACAATATCTCCATAAAAGAAAAAAAAGCTATGGATATTCTGAAAAAAGATGATTCAATTGTTATAAAACCCGCCGATAAAGGTGGAGGAGTGGTTATTCTTGACAAGGATCTATATATACAAGAAATTCATAATCAATTACAGGACATTAATACATACCAAAACTTAAAAAAGACCCAGTATGTGAAATAAAAGAGAAATATAAACTATTTCTTAAGAGAGGAATCGATACTAAAATTTTAAACAAAGATGAATCCTCCTTTCTTTTTTTAGAACACCCAAGGATCCCAGTCATCTATACTCTACCAAAATTGCACAAAAACCCTACCCACCCCCCGGGGAGACCCATAGTATCGGGAATTGATTCCATTTTATCCACACTTTCATAATATATTGATGCACATCTCCAACCACTAGTCAAGACAGTCCCATCTTATTTACAGGACCCTATGAGTCTTTTAAATATACTACAAGATTTTAAATGGGAAGAAGATTTTAATCTAATCACCTGCGATGTAACAAGCTTGTATACGATAATAGATCACGAAAAAGGCTGTGAAGCGGTGAAATATTTCCTGACAGAATCCCAACAATTTTTAGAACTACAGGTTGATTATATTGTGGAGGGGATTAAACTGATTTTAAGCAATAACTATTTTTGAGGGTGATTTTTATCTTCAAGTGAAAGGGACCGCTATGGGGACCAAGTTCGCGCCAAGCTACGCTAACTTTTTTATGGCCTTTTGGGAAAAGTACTTTATATATAATAACCATGAATACGGCGCGAACTTGGTCCTCTATAAGAGGTATATTGATGACATCTTTTTAATTTGGAGAGGACCAATAGAACTTAAAAAAAAAAAATTTTTAGTTTTTTAAATTCTAATACATGGAGCATCAAGCTGACTAAAGAAAGCAGTAAAACAAATATTAATTTTTTTTAGATTTCGAAATATATATTTTAAACAACGCAATAGAGACCAGAAAATATTTCAAACGGTAGACGTGAACAGCTACATCCAAATGGATAGCTGTCACCATCATCCTTGGTTATAAAATATACCGAAAGGTCAATTTTTAAGAATGCGTAGGAACTGCTCAAAGTTAACATCTTTTACTGATCAAGCAAATGTTTTAAAAGAACAATTTGAAGAAAAAGGATATTCTGAAAAAGTCCTATTAAAAGATATTGATTATGTTCAAAACTTAGGTCCCAACTTTTAAAATATTAAGCGAAAAATACATCTAAAACAAATGATGAAATACCTCTTATTTTAAATTATGCGACCAATGTCAACTCTATAAAGGGAATAATTAAGAAAAATTCGCATATTTTAAGACAAGACCAAGATATTTTAAAGCATATAGGGCCAAAACCTAGGTTTGTTTTTAGGGGAGCAAAGAATTTTAAGCAGATCTTAACAAAAAGCTATAATGATAAAGAGAAACAAAATAATTTTTTAACAAATTGGGCAGAAACACAGAAAGGTTTTTACCATTGTGGTATGTGCAATGCATGTAAAAACTCTGATTGCACTAATAAAACTAAAAAAAGTTTTGTATCAAATGTAACTGGAAAATCTTTTAAGATAAAATCCCCCATCACGTGCCAGTCAAAAGGAGTGATATATCTTTTTATATTCAAATGTGGATTACAATCTATAGGAAAAACCACTAGGGCACTTAATATAGTGAGCACATAAGAAATATTTGTAAATTTCTTTATTATGGTTTTTTCCATGTTGTAAAATGCAATAGGTTAATATACATTATGAAACTCGCAGGTTTCTTATACTCATAGGTGCTTATTATACAATGAGATATGCAAATCTCTGTGTAGGCTTCAATGGTAGGGAAACTCGCAGGTCTCTTAGCAAGGTGTACCTCATGGTCATGTCGTTCAGTGAACAAAATACAGAGATGTGTTTTAATATGCTCCTACATAAGCCTAGGATTGTGTTTCTGAGTTTGCTATCGTCTCAGTCCCGGTATTTGTCAATGTGGTCAAGTGTCTCGTGTCATCAGTCTACGAGTGGGTCAGGTTTAGTGTTTAGGGTCCTTTCGGTCCTTGTTTCTCCAGATTGGGCCTTATCGTCTTTGGCCCGGGTCGGGGCGTTTGTGTATGTTTTATTGCGTGGTCTAGCGTTTACCTGGTCGTGTGTGTGGTGGTGTGGAAGGGTCCCCAGTCCCTATATGCGTCTGGTCTTATTCGGTGCTGTCGTAATTTTGCCTCTGAAGGAGGCCAGGGGTAGGGTACGCGGGCACCAGCCGCCACCGCCCTAGCCCCGAGGCACATAAGAAATATTAAAAAGGGTTTTATTAACCATAGTGTATCCAAACACTTCCTTAAAAAACAACTCTGATCCAAAAAAACTCGAATTCCATGCTATAGAAAAAAAGTTACTACGCATTGGAGAGGAGGGGATTTTAACCAAAGTTTACAAGAAACCAAATGGATCTTTGAAATGTGCACTGTAACACCTAGAGGGCTCAACATTGATTTCGAAATTAACTGTATTTTATGATTTTTTTATGTATTTATATTTTTATGTATTTATTATT
This sequence comes from Pelobates cultripes, assembly GCA_933207985.1. Classification (NCBI taxonomy): domain Eukaryota; kingdom Metazoa; phylum Chordata; class Amphibia; order Anura; family Pelobatidae; genus Pelobates; species Pelobates cultripes. The sequence goes on along the minus strand of OW240912.1, from coordinate 85,279,982 downwards.
TACTTCATACGTTTGAGCGAAGGATATAGTTCTTATTGAAATAGGTATCTGCTAATACATTGTCTTTTTAATGAAATTATTCTAACTATATTCTTCCTCTCTTTTATGGTTACATTAACATATACTGTGGACTATCTGGCATCTAATTGGAGTTTAATTGGATCTGGACGATATACATATTGCCAGATATATATTACATAAAAGACTGCCGTTCTTTGAACTAATATTTATGGAGAGGTGGAGTCCGAAGAAACGAGGAGCCAACTACTTAGGAAAAACGTGACGAAAATATGCTGACCGGAAGTAGGCGCATGGCTATTTTGCAAAACAAGTCGACCGGAAGTAGACGCACAGTCATTTTGGAACCCCAGAAGACGCTCACCGGAAGTAAAGTCACCGCCATCTTGGAATCCCACATATTAAAATGAACATGTGTTTTCTGTCTTCCCCCTTCCCTTTTTTTTCCCCCCTCTCTTTATTTATAAATGTAAAAACAGGAAGCATTTTTTTTTAATTCTCTCTTTATATATGTAAAAACAGGAAGCTTTTTTTTCTCTTTATTCATATATGTAAAAACAGGAAGCTATTTTTTTTTCTCTTTATATATGTAAAAACAGGAAGCTATTTTTTTTCCCCTCTCTTTATTTATGTATGTCAAAACAGGAAGCACCACCATCTTAGTGGTGGTGAGATGCTTCCTGCAATGACCAAATATGGACATTCAATTACCATTTCCTGCTGCTACACCTGTCTCCAATATGGTAAATTGGAGGCATATATAGGTGGGTCAGCAAATGGGAGGATATACTGCACTTGAAAAAGACCCTGGAGGGTCGAAACGCGTTGTGCTAGCTGCTGTGTCAGCCATTTCTGCTTTTATTATTTTATACCAAATAAATGTTTATTTTAACACTTCACCTTACCTGGTTCCTGAGTTCCTGCTAAGAAAAACTTATTACAAACATCTAAGAGGAGGATCAGATCCAGTGTATCCCTTGGTGGATGAAATACCTTTACAGTCCAGAGCCTAACTTATGTGGCTCTGGAAAGTGTGAGTGAACCTTTTTTATTCTCCACATATTGTAAATAGTGTATACTGTTGAAACCTATGTTGTTTTCTTGTATATATTATATATAGGGTCCACAGTTACTGTCTGTTGCTGAAAATAAGACCTATACAAGATTTTAAAGGTAAAATATTCCACTGTTTGTGCGCTTTCACCTTTTTTTTCTGTTCACTATATCTTTCATTTGGTGTAATAAGTGACTGTACACCGAGGTGTTTTTAAGCTGTACCAGTTGTAGTATTTTGTGTATAGCGCCCTTTTCCCTTCTATTGTGTATTTCTTCTCCTTTACTAAGTCCAGAAGGTAGCACAAATCATTTAGTGGTTTTTCTGAAGCTAGAAGTTAAAGACAGGTACTTGATTATATGTTCTCTCACATGCAGTTCCCGGTATATTTCTTCCTCTGGAGAACATGGGGAGGAACAAAAGGAAGGGAGAACCACTTCCTGGAGCAGATGAAACCTTGATACTACCTTTGGGAGAAACACAGTCTTATAAGTGAGGCATTGCATAGAGATATCCTGTAGCGGTGCAAAGGGATATTCTGTTAAGGTATTCAGGACCATTGGTAAATCCCATTGGGGAGCAGTGTTTCTGACTGGAGGGCGTAAACATTTAGCAGCCTTAAAAAATTTTGAGATGAGAGGGTGAGATGCCCATGAAGTATTACAAAGGGCAGATAAAGCTGAGGACTGCACTTTCAACATGCTGAGGCGGAGACCTTTGTCTAGGCCTGCCTGTAGAAATTCCAGAATATGGAGGTGTGTAGGGTGTTGAGATTCGAATGATTTAGCTTTTGCCCATTGTTGAAAGGTTTCCCAAATTCTGTAATAGCAAGAGGAAGTAGACTGTTTCCTTGCTTTTATAAGAGTACCAATCATTGCTTCAGATAGGCCATGGTTAAGGAGGGATCTCCTTTCAATAGCCAGGCCCCCAGGTTCCAGCTGCATGGGTTGGGGTGACTTGCTGGACCCTGGATTAGAAGGTCCGAGGAGATCGGAAGTAACAACGGACAGGTCACGGACATTCTCAGAAGAAGGGGATACCAAGGCATCCTGGGCTAGATTGGGATAATGGCTATCACCTTCTTTCCTTTGTTCCATAATTCTTCAGTACCTGGGGAATCAGAGGCAGGGGAGGGAACACATACCCCAGATCGGATGTCCAAGGCGGAGAAAGGGCATCTTGTCCCAGGGCTTGAGGGTCTTTGGAGAGGGAAAAGTAGTTTGCCACCTGAGCATTCTTCCTGTTGGCCATTAAGTCTATCTGGGGTATGCCCCACCTGTTCGTCGCTCCACTCGCCTGGTAATATGCGTGTTCTGCTAAGGAAATCTGCTAAAATATTTTCCACACCTGGAAGGTAGATTGCTTTCATCCCCTTTATGTGACATTGAGCCCAGGACATTAGAGGAGTAATTTCTTGCAAGAGTTGATTGCTCCTTGTACTTCCTTGGTGATTTATATAAGCAGCTACCGCCCGGTCGTCTGTTCGTATAGATATCCAAGGACTTTTGAGATACCGTGGAGTTTCAGTACAGCAATATAATTGGTCCTTAACCCCCATAGGTTTGAGTGAAGGTTCCTTTCTGATGGTCCCCAAGTACCTTAAATCCATGTTGATTCTGTGTGAGCTCCCCATCCTTCCATGCTGGCATCTGTTGTGATAATTTCCCATGGGGGTTCTTCTAAGGGAAATTACCTCAGTAGATTGTCTTGCTGTAGCCACCCTACCAATTGATATTTCACTCTGAGAGGAATTTGAATAATTTGTTTTTCAGTTGTTGAGGTGGTGGTCGAACTGATTCAGGAAATTCACTTGGATTATTCTCGAGTTCCATTGAGCCCAGCAGACCTACCCTATAGTTGAGGTTAGTGAGTCTAGAATGCTCATGTATTCTTTGGCTGTGATGGAAGGTTTGGGAAGAACTGAAAGAATCTTGTATTCCAGTCTCTTTATTCTTTCTTGTAATAGGTAGACCTTTGCTTCTATGGTGTTGATATATGCAGCCAAGAATATTGTTGAGATGGAATTAGAGAACTCTTCTCTTTGTTGATAATCCATCCGTGTTCTTGTAGACAGTTCAGGGCCCGTATAGTGTGATGAGAGGCTTCGTGAAGAGATGGAGCTGCTATCAAGATGTCATCTAGGTAATGAAAGATGATTAGACCTTGTTTTCTCAGGTGTGCTAGGAGGACTACCAAGATTTTTGAGAAGGTCCTTGGAGCAAGGCTTAAGCCGAAAGGGAGGTCTTTGAATTGAAAATGTTTCCTATAATATGAAATTGGATACATTTTCGATGAAGAGGGTAGATGGAAACGTGGTAATATGCATCCCTCAGATCTATTGACGTTAGCCAATCCCCTCTGTTGATGCTGGGAATAATAGTGGATATGGATTCCATCTTGAATGATAGGTGCTTTAGGAATTTGTTGGTTCTGTTCAAATCTATTATTAGTCTCCACTTCCCGTTGGGTTTTGGTGCCAAGAATACTGTTGAATAGATACCTTTGTATCTCTCTGAGTGAGGAACCTCTATGACACCTTGGTGAAGAAGCTTCTTTATACCGCATATCATAGCTTCCCCTTTTTCCCCCTAGAGGTTTTCTTGACTTTATGAAAGAGTTGCTTGGAGGAAAGGAGTCGATTTTGATTCTGTAGCCCTGATTGAGAATAGACAGAACCCAGGAGTCTGATATATTTTCAGCCCAGACAGAGAGGAAATGATCTATTCTTCCTCCTAAATAGACCATATGTGCCTGTAAACCTCCAGAAGTTTTTCGATCCTCTTCCTCTATTGGCTTTTGCTGAAGATGAAGCGGGCTGATTCCTTCACTGGTCGGTAAGATCTACTGTCTCGAAACCTCTTGTCTCTCCATGAAGCTGTATATGGGGTTCTCTTCCCTTGATGCAAAAAAAACTGTCTGCTGCTTTATGGATAGCCTCATCGAGGATTTTTCCAAACAGAAGATTGCCCTGGAAAGGAAGAGAATAAAGGAAGGATTTAGAAGAGTAGTCAGGTCCCCAAGAATGCAACCACAGAGCCCTTCTGGCGGAGACAGATAAAGCCATGCTTTTACATCTTGGAGATATTCAGGGATGCTTTGGAGCTGAAGTCTGCTGCAAGTCTGAAATCTCTAAGGTTGTCAAGAAGGTTTTTCTCTTCTTACTCCCTGTTGGATATCTTCTTCCAGGTTGTCTATTCACACTTTCAAAGCTCTGGATAAGGTGGTAAGGGCTATGCATGGGTGTAAAGCTGAGCCAAGAGCCAAATAAGCTTTAATCAGGTTAGCATCCAGTCTTTTCTCCATAGGTCCTCTTAAATATGCCATGGAGTCAATAGGGAATGTGGTACGTTTGGTTATTTTAATGACTGCAGCATCAACTTTTGGAATCGCAGTCCAAGTCTTGCAATCCTTGGAGGCGAAGGGATAGATTTTAGGATTCTTGTTTTTAAGTGTTACTTTCTTTTCTGGTCTTGCCCATTCATTAAGGATCATATCCTTTATAGTTGGGTGCACAGGAAACAAGGGTTTAGAAGGTCTTCAAATAATGTCAGATTCTAACTTTTCCTCTTAGAGTGTTTCTTATTAAGAAGATATGTTTCTCAACTGATTTGAAGTCTAAGGATTTTGGGCCACATTCCATATCCTCCTCCTCTTTGTCTGTGATTTCCGCCAAGAATTCCAGCTCAGATCAGACTCCGATGAGGGAGAAGAGGATTCAGTTCTTTGACGTTTTGAAGAGGTGACATTTTTAGTAGAAGCCTAGAAGCCTTCAGCTATGGCTTGGGTTATCCAGGTTTTTAGTTCTTCTTGAGGAGAACTTTTGTTGGGCTGGATATCTGCCACTTCTGTCATACAGGTTAGGCATAGATTTTTACCCTTTGGAGCGGTCTTATTGCAGGCCAAGCAGTGATTAGACTTTTCCTTGTATTTCATTGGAGATCTATCTCGGCTCATGCATACCAACTTTGGCTCACCTATTTTTCTTTGAACCTAAACGGCGGGAGAACCTTAAGGAAGTCTTTTACGCCTTAAGAATATTTAGGAAAAAGGAGATAACGTAAATATTTACCTTGAGGCTAGAAAAGAAATCACACGGACAGTACTGAAAGAATACGTTCTTTAGGAACAGGTTGCAACTTGTCTCTTTAAGAACAGAATGGAAAAAAACCTGTATCTTTAAGAGAGAGTTCGCGCATGTGCAGACTGTTTGGGAGAATGCAGAGCCATTCGCGCCATATTCTCAGATTCGTTCATGCCAAATCATGAGAACAAGGCTATAAACGAACCGATGCTAAGGCGGGAATCCCTTAGAAAAGGAAACAAACGCCGCTAAGAAGCGAACGAACGAGGGAATACTCACCAATATGTGAGGCTTACCCACCTGCGAGCACGATTAACTCCGGACGCACGTTTTAAACGAACCAGTAAGTACACGAAAAGATAGAAAAGTAGAATAGGAGAAACTCCCAAATGAAATACAGAAAAAAAATCCATCTCCCTGAATGCCTGTAGGTTCTGTTGGGGGAAATATAAGGCTTCTGAAATTTCTATGGAGCCGTAATCCTGGGAACTCATTATAACGACAGAAAGAAGATTCACTCTAATTTTGAATGTGACCCAGTTAGTCCTGCTCATGCAACTTGTTTACTGGGTCCTTCAGGCACAGGGAGGCTGAACTGGGCCTGGGAGACATATGATACACATGGGAAAGTGGCCCAAAAAACATTTTTTAGAGGAAGGTTGTAAATTACACCTGTCTGTCTGGTTAAGGACAGGAGAAAAGACTGAGGTATGGAAGGAGGATGGACCTTTTATGCCTTCAGTCTCTCTTTCTCTCTTATTTTTATTGGTTGATCCTGTCCTGATCTGGTTAGGGGTGGAGCTACCGATAAGTAATGCTGCCATGATTGGCCAGGAAATAAAAAAAAATAAAAAAAATATTTTTGAAAGATGGTTAAATGGACGACTTTTCAACATACGTGATAGGCAGGTGAGTAGGCCAGGACTGGACACAACCCGTAAAGGGGCAAACTTACCTGAAAAAGGGGCATTTTATTCTGCCATGCATGTATGGCAGACAGAATAAAAGCATCTTAGGGGAGAATATAAAGACCCCCCTGGTGTGAGGAAGCAGACTATGCACAGGCTCAATAATTACCAAGCTCAGTTTTTCTTTTATTTGGTCTCACAAGACCCAGAGGCAATTTGCCATAGTAACAAGGTCCTAGACATGCAGGTCCCATTTTAAAATTCAAATAAACTTGACTACTGGGCATGGTATAACATTATAAACATGTATGTCTGGCAACTTTAGTTGAGAGCACTGAACCTTTCTAATACTTCCAACTCAATAGCCCACAATTATCTTTAGGAAGAGAAAACAAGACCATCTTATCAAACTGTATTAAATGCTCCAAATGGACATAACAGGTGGGTAGAGGTTAAGCTGATATTGTCCATGTTATATTATATCCATGGGAGTTTCTAGCTGGGGGATATTCTGAACTATGGATTCTCAAGTCTTTTTCTTTAGAAATCCTATTGTCCAATCTAGATTCCCCCCTCCCCCCCCCCCTTATATTATTGGTCATACAGGGAGTGCAGAATTATTAGGCAAGTTGTATTTTTGAGGATTAATTTTATTATTGAACAACAACCATGTTCTCAATGGACCCAAAAAACTCATTAATATCAAAGCTGAATATTTTTGGAAGTAGTTTTTAGTTTGTTTTTAGTTATAGCTATGTTAGGGGGATATCTGTGTGTGCAGGTGACTATTACTGTGCATAATTATTAGGCAACTTAACAAAAAACAAATATATACCCATTTCAATTATTTATTATTACCAGTGAAACCAATATAACATCTCAACATTCACAAATATACATTTCTGACATTCAAAAACAAAACAAAAACAAATCAGTGACCAATATAGCCACCTTTCTTTGCAAGGACACTCAAAAGCCTGCCATCCATGGATTCTGTCAGTGTTTTGATCTGTTCACCATCAACATTGCGTGCAGCAGCAACCACAGCCTCCCAGACACTGTTCAGAGAGGTGTACTGTTTTCACTCCTTGTAAATCTCACATTTGATGATGGACCACAGGTTCTCAATGGGGTTCAGATCAGGTGAACAAGGAGGCCATGTCATTAGATTTTCTTCTTTTATACCCTTTCTTGCCAGCCACGCTGTGGAGTACTTGGACGCGTGTGATGGAGCATTGTCCTGCATGAAAATCATGTTTTTCTTGAAGGATGCAGACTTCTTCCTGTACCACTGCTTGAAGAAGGTGTCTTCCAGGAACTGGCAGTAGGACTGGGAGTTGAGCTTGACTCCATCCTCAACCCGAAAAGGCACCACAAGCTCATCTTTGATGATACCAGCCCAAACCAGTACTCCACCTCCACCTTGCTGGCGTCTGAGTCGGACTGGAGCTCTCTGCCCTTTACCAATCCAGCCACGGGCCCATCCATCTGGCCCATCAAGACTCACTCTCATTTCATCAGTCCATAAAACCTTAGAAAAATCAGTCTTGAGATATTTCTTGGCCCAGTCTTGACGTTTCAGCTTGTGTGTCTTGTTCAGTGGTGGTCGTCTTTCAGCCTTTCTTACCTTGGCCATGTCTCTGAGTATTGCACACCTTGTGCTTTTGGGCACTCAGTGATGTTGCAGCTCTGAAATATGGCCAAACTGGTGGCAAGTGGCATCGTGGCAGCTGCACGCTTGACTTTTCTCAGTTCATGGGCAGTTATTTTGCGCCTTGGTTTTTCCACACGCTTCTTGCGACCCTGTTGACTATTTTGAATGAAACGCTTGATTGTTCGATGATCACGCTTCAGAAGCTTTGCAATTTTTTTTTTTTTTTGAATTTGACAATTTTTTTTTTGATCGGGTTGGGGAGATGGGGTACAGAAGAGAGCAGGGGGGAGGGGGTGGGGAAACAGTATATAGTATCCAAGCTCAATACTTTTTGTACATAGTCATTTTTACAGTCAGCAATTTGATTCAAGTGTGCAAGGTTAGTGTGTGGGCAGAGTTTTGTGATTTATTGCTAGTCCCCTGGTCGTTTGTGCCTCATGCTAGGTTACCATATGTAACATGTTGTTGCAGAGGGTGTCTGCTCGTTAAGGTGTTCCAGCATAGGGGGGTATCTGTACCCTGTCAAGGTGTGCTTGTTTGATGGTGTCTTGTGTCTCGTCCCTGCTGCTGTTGGGATTGTTCACCTTTTTGCCTGGGACCTTAGCCTATCCTTAAGTGTATATGTTGGTGTATAAGGTTGTCGTTAGTCGGTATGCCTGTGTTTGCATTTGTGCCTAGGGGAGGGAGGGTGGGTGGAGGGGGCAGGGTGGCTTGGCGGGTTGTGGGTTCCCCTGGTTCTTTTGTTGGGGTAGTGGCAGAAAGAGGGAAGTGCTTCCGTCGTGAAGCAGGTTGTTAGGAAGCGGTTGAGTGTCCTCCTGTGGTGTTTTTATGCGGTGTGTTGGATGCGAGTTCGCCTACAGGGTTGTAGCCTATTCTCGTCCCACATTTCCCATGCTGTGGTGTAGTATGTTGCTTTTGGTCTCGCTTTCCTTGCCATTATTTCGTAGTGTTTGGAGTCGTCAATTGCTTTGATACATTGTTCTATTGTCGGTGGGGTTGCTTGTTTCCATTTCCTGCTTATAGTTGCTAGCGCTGAGATGATGATGTGGTAGAGGAGGTATCTATGGCTTTTCTGCAGTTTGTTCGGGAGTAGAAGTAGAAGAAATGTTTCCGGTAGGAGTGGTAGGTGCGTTTTGGTGCATCTTGCCGCTAGTTCCTTTACTTCCAGCCAGTATGTTGTGAGTTGCGGGCAGTGCCACCAGATGTGGATCATGGTGCCCTTGTCTGCTTGGCATCTCCAGCATATGTCTCCAGCTGAGCTTGAGGCGTGTGGGTACCAGGTACCACCTGTAGAGAATTTTTTGGGAGAGTTCCACATGGTTCGTGCAGAGTGTCATTTGTTTGTGTTAAATATTCTGCCATTGGGCTTCAGTGAGTGGGTGTTTGATGTCTTTCTCCCAAGCTGTTTTAAAGGATGGGGATTTTTTCGCGGATTGGGTATGTTCTGAGGTGTAAATCAGTGAGATCAGTTTCTTGACTGGTTTGGTTGCTAGACATATCTTTTCGACTTCCAGTAGGGGTGGTTCCAGGAAGGTTATCGCCAATTTCCTTGTCTGTAGAGCAAACCAGGCTTGCAGTTGCCTGTAGGGAAAGGCAGCTGTTGTAGGTAAGTGGAATTCTCGTTGGAGGTCTGGCAATTGTTTGAGGTGGGAGTCTGTCGTGAGTTGGGAAAGGGTTCGTACGCCGTGTTTGTTCCATATTTTGTAGTTGAAGTCCGTGATGATGACGCCCAGAGCTTCCAGTGGGAGGGCTGGGGATATTTTCGTCAGGATGCCCATCTTTTTGCGATAGTTATCCCATATCGTTAAAGTGAGTTGGGTTGTTGGTAGTAGTGATTTGTTGCTTGGTCTTTGGTGTTTCGGTATCCAGGCCATAGTTGGTAGGGAAAGTCCATTAGCGTATCTCGTTTCAATTTCTGCCCAGGCCATCTCTTCTTTGTGGTGGAATGCTGAGAGGAGCGGGGCTATGTTTGCTGCGCGGTAGTATCCTCTTATGTCAGGTAAGCCCATACCTCCTTGTGAGAGCGGTCGGAACATAGTGGTGCGCGCTACCCTGGATTTTGTATTTTCCCAGACATATATGTTGATTTGTTTTTGTATTTCCAGGAGATGCTTTGTGGGGAGTTGGAGGGGGAGCGTTCTAAAGAGGTATTGTATCTTAGGTAGAAGTATCATTTTCGTCGATGCTATTCGTCCCATCCATGATACGTATTTGCCTTTCCATCCTTGTGTGGTGGATTTGATTTCCCCTAGAAGTTTTAGGTAATTTGCTTTAAATAAAGTGGCTGGTGTGGGTGTGAAGTTGACCCCTAGAAACTTGACATGGTCTTGTCTCCATTCATAGTTAAAGTGTGTTTTCAGGGCGTTCAGGTCGTGGTTTGGGATGTTAATGCTCAGGGCCTGTGTTTTTGCTATGTTTAATTTGTAGAAAGAGCACCTACTGTAGAGAGCCAGTATTTTATGGAATTGTAGTAGAGATGTATGCAGGTGCTCTAATGATAGCAGAATATCATCTGCGAACAGCGTTAGTTTATATTCTTTCCCTTTTATGTGCATTCCGCTTATGGCGGAGTCATCTCTTATCATTTGGGCCAGGGGTTCGAGTGCCAGGATATATAGTATTGGGGAGAGTGGGCAGCCTTGACGGGAGCCGTTCATAATTTTAAAGGATTTGGAGATAAATCCCCCATTTGTCACTCGTGCTGTAGGGGAGGAATATAGCGCTCTGATGAGGGCGAGGAATTGGGGAGGGAATTAAAATTTTTGTAGGACCGCTAGTAGGAACGGCCAGTGGAGTCTGTCGAATGCTTTCTCGGCATCAAGGGATAGGAGGATGCTTGGGGCCCTTTTCTCCTTCAGACTGTGTAAGAGGTTTTGTACTTTCCGTGTGCCATCGGCTCCTTGCCTGCCGCTGACAAATCCCACTTGGTCCTTGTCGATTAGCTCAGGGATGATGGGGGAGAGTCTGTTCGTGAAGATTTTTGCAATGAGTTTGACATCAGTGTTCAGTAGGGAAATTGGCCGTAAGTTTTGACTTCTGTTGGGGGTTTTCCCCGGTTTCGGTAGGGTAGCTACGTGAGCCACTAGCATCTCTTCTGGCAGTGTTCCCGTTTGTAATGTGTGGTTGATTAGTTTGCGTAAGTGGGGGGCCAGGATATGTGCGAATTGTTTGTAGTACGAGTTAGTTAACCCGTCGGGGCCGGGGGACTTCCCTATGGGGAGTGCATGAATTGTGTCTATGATTTCTTGGACCGTTACTGGGGCCTGAAGACTTTGTTTGTGTGTTATAGATAGCGTGGGTAATGTTGTTTTTTGGAGATAGTCTTTGATGTCTTCGTTTGTGGGTTTGTGTAGCGCAGGGTCATCTTTTAGGTTATACAGCTCTTGGTAGTAATCTGCCATTTCATCGTTTATGTCTTGTGGGTTGTGGATTTTTTCTCCCTTTTTATTGAGCAGGTACGGGATTTTAGAGTTCGCTTGTTTTTGTCGAAGGATGGTTGCTAGGTGTTTCCCTGCTCTATTACCTTGTGTATATGTTTTCATCTTCAACTTCGTTAAAATATGAGTTGTCTTGCTTAGGGCTAGTGTGTTGAGTTGGTTGGTTATGAGTGCTATAGATTTGGCTAGTTCATCGGTCGGTTTCAATAGGTGTTCATTGGTCATGTCTCGCAGTTTCTTTAGAAGATCCAAGTGTTCCCGTTCTCGTTGTTTTTTCAAGAATGATGCTTGGCTTATCAGAAGGCCTCTCATAACAGGTTTGTGGGCCTGCCAAATGGCTGCGGCGGGGGTTTCCGGGAGGTCATTGAGTTCGAAATATGTTTTCAGGCTGTTCATAAGTTTTGTCGTGAATACAGTGTTTTGAAGCAGGGTGTCATTTAAACGCCACGGTGGCTTTCCTCTGTGTTGGTATTGAGTTTGTATGGTCATTGTAAGTGGTGCATGGTCAGACCAGACTATATTCCCTATGGAGCAGTCAGTGATGGCCGGGAGAATGGTGCCCGATATCAGGATATGGTCAATCCATGAGTATGTTTTGTGGACTTGTGAGTAGAACATCTATTCTCTTTCGTTCGGGTTGCGTGTTCTCCATGTGTCGTATAGTCCATATTCGTGGATCAGTTTCGTGAAGGCTTTGTTCGCTGTCTTTAAGTTAGTGTGCCTAGCGGAATCAGCTTTTATTGTGGAGTCCATGTGGGAGTTCATGGTGTGGTTGAGATCTCCACAGATAACCGTGGGTGTGTTCGTCGTATGTGGCAATTTGGCGAGGATTTTATGTAGGAAATTTCTTTGTTGGTCATTTGGGCTGTATAAGCATACCAGCAAGAACGGTAGGTTGTTCAGTATGCAGTGTAGGATCAAGAACCGACCTTGACTGTCTTTTTTAACGTGGAGTATTTCCGTAGTGAGTGACTTATGTAAGAGAATAGAGACTCCTCGTGATTTTGAGGAGTGGGTGGCGTGATACTGAGTGGGGTAATCTTGGAGGGCGAATGTGGGGGTTCTGTTGGTGGCAAAGTGTGTCTCCTGGAGACACACTATGTCTGCTTTATGACTTTTCAAATCTTGCAGCAGCAGTCTCCGTTTGTGTGGCGTATTCAGCCCCTTGGTGTTGTGGGAGTAAAGGGTCATGTGTGCCATTTTGTGGGTCCAGAGGATGCAGTAGATTTGTGCGTGATCTTATCGTCACTGGGGGTGGGGGGGGTGGCTGGGGGAGGATAGAGTGGGGCGGGGTTGGGTGGAGAGACTACGGGAGGGGTGTAGCAGTATGTACAACGGCCTATTTAGGTCTGGTACGCTAGTCGTACCGTGGGGGATCGGAGTAGTGGTAATCCAAGTGGGTGGCTTGCGGTATCCGCTTGTTAACTAGGATGGAGCAGATGGTCATATGGACATGCGCAATCGTTGCGTAGGGTGGGGGGGGGAGCTTCAGCATAGCGGGCAATTGTGCTATGCAAGGCAGTACGTTTCAGTATGTCTTGTAACAATGTAACGTTCTAAACAGTAATAACATTCGTAACATTTATAACATTTACACGTAACTAAGTGTGTTGCAGCAAGTGTGTTGACTGTTTTGACATTGTGCTGTGCTCATGCGTGGCAACGCCATGGTGGGTGTCTATGGGTCGTTCAGTGCCGCGTCTTCTCTGTGGTACAGTGCGGGTCATCGTGTGCGGGGGGTCAGCTCGGGTTAGAGATGTCAGTTGGTGTGAAGTATGCATGGTAGTGATTGAGATTGTGTTGTTTGGAGAGCCGTACCGTGTGTTGTATGGTGCAGCTTCATGCCGCCATGTTGCGTTGTGGAGTTGGGTGCCTGTTTACAAACATGCGTTTGTCCCTCTGTCTCCACATATGTCACTGTATTTGGGGATTTGTCAGACTATGTGACGTCGGCAGGAGAGGGGAAGCGTCCCTTCCTGGTGTACCCTGGGTGGTGGGGTTGCCGTGTGGTCAGTCTCGTGTTTCCCTTTTATAAGGGGGGCATGTGTGTATATCGGGCTCTAGGGCTGTCGTCCCCGTCTATGGTGTCAGTCGGTGGTCACCTGTCGGCATGTTACTGCTTGGACACGGTGCACCATAGCCCTGCTGTGTGTGGTGGTGGTGGCTGCATCTAAATTGTGTATGTGTGCTTAATCATCGAAAGCAACATGTGAAACCACAAGAGTTAAAATTATCAATATTAGCAATGTCAGTATACTTGCGCCATAAGGTAGATTTTTTTTTTTTTTTGTAGTTAATTCATTCGCTCAGTTCGTGTGGATTTGCGGCTGTGGGCCGAGGATGCTGGGGGGGTGCTCTGTTTACTACGCGGGCTCCATCTCGCCAGTTCGTTCATGGCTTCTTCTGGTCGCGAGAAGAGTTTCGTTTCTCCATTCCTCGTCAGTATAAGCTTGGTGGGGAAACCCCATCTATAGCGGATGCCTCGGTCCCTCAATTCTGTTGTGACTTGCTGGAAGTCCCTTCTTCTCCTTAACGTTGCGGCTGATAAATCCGCCATGATTAGCACAGATGGGTAGTCATCGTGCGGCTCTCGTTTGTTGCGGTGGGCCCGGAGCACAAGTTCTTTAATATGGTAATAGTGTGCTCTGAGTACAACATCGCGGGGCACGGTGTCCGGTAGGTGCTTTGGTTTGGGGACCCTGTGGACTCTGTCGACCAGTAGCATGTCTGAGGGGATGTCTGGGGCATAGGCATGCATCAGGCCCCTAACGTACAGTTGTAGATCGTCTGGTTGGACTGATTCTGGAACACCTCTTAGCCGTAGGTTGTTCCTTCGGGCTCTGTCCTCATAGTCCGCCAGCTTTCCTTCCATGGCCTCCATTCTTTGCTGTAAGGTGAGTAAATTTTTGGAGATTCCGGTTTGTGCATTTTTTAAATCTTGGCAGTCGTTTTCCACTGAGGCTGTTCTGTTGGAGAGTTCTCTAACTTCAGTTTTTATTTGTTCAGCTGTGGATTGCCAGGTTCGTATCAGTTTTGCCGACATTGCTTCCATTGCCCTCTCAAAGTGGGTTATCGTGAGGTGTTCAGTCTGTGGTATCTCGTCCCGCAGTGTCAAGGGAGAGCCTGCATCTGGGCTGTCGGCGCCATCTTGTGCGGCGGTAAGCATGGCCTGCGCGGTTTCTATTGCGGCGGGTGTTTTATGTCCGAAGAAGTTGCTTTTGTCAGCTTTGGGTGCCGCTTTCTTCCCCTTAGCCTGTGACATGCTTGGGTGTTGGTTTATGTTGTTTCTGCTCGTATATTTCACTTATGTGCGGATCCCATGTGCCGGAGCAAAATCTTAAGCTGCCATTTTGTCCGGCGGTTAGCCACGCCCCCCAGAAGCTTTGCAATTTTAAGAGTGCTGCATCCCTCTGCAAGATATCTCACTATTTTTGACTTTTCTGAGCCTGTCAAGTCCTACTTTTGACCCATTTTGCCAAAGGAAAGGAAGTTGCCTAATAATTATGCACACCTGATATAGGGTGTTGATGTCATTAGACCACACCCCTTCTCATTACAGAGATGCACATCACCTAATATGCTTAATTGGTAGTAGGCTTTCGAGCCTATACAGCTTGGAGTAAGACAACATGCATAAAGAGGATGATGTGGTCAAAATACTCATTTGCCTAATAATTCTGCACTCCCTGTATAATCATTAAGATTCCTTTTTGAATTTTATCTTATATTTTATTTTTATTTTATTGGATTATACAGATCAAAAATACAACTGTGCCATTTTATAAAGGTAAAGTAACATGCAAAAACTATCACACATCAAGTTATAGGTAGGTAGTAACAAGCATAAACCAGATGAGCAAGAATCTTGGTATTAAGCTACATTTAGAATGCGTAAGGGCTTGCTATTGTTATGCTGTAGGTACATGAATTGGTACACATGCCTTTACTTTGTAGTGTAGGAGGTAAAAAGAAGGTTGAAAAAAATTCTAAGAGTAAAAAAAAAAAAAAAAGGAAAATTACAAAAATGAAAAAATAATTCCCTTTCTGCATTTTCTTCAAGAGAATGTAGTATAGGTATCCGGTATATGTATAATCCTATATAATTCAAAAAGTATGACAAACTGCTATCAGACAAATTCAGATCTCTCTCTCAAATATATATATACACACACACACACACATACACACACACACATACACACATATATATACAAGTAGCACAGTTTCCTTGCACTCAAGCTCAAAAAGTACATACCGGGTGCTTGCAAATCCATGAAAAAAATCAGATATCAATATATCAGGCATGACCAGCACTCACGGTTTTGGTAATGATTCAAAAGTTATAAATTGAATCTATTAGTATTAAAAAAAAAAATTGACAGCTCGACGTTTCAGTCCTCTTGTGGGACTTTAATCAGGAAAGTCCTACAAGAGGACTGAAACGTCAAGCTATCTTTTTTTTTTTAATACTAATGGATTAAACTTATAACTTTTTAATCATTATCAAAACCATGAGTGCTGGTCATGCCTGATATATCTATCTATCTATATATATATATATATATATATATATATATATATATATATATATATATATATATATAAATATATATATATATATATATATATATTTATTGTAGATTGGATTAACTGTATTATTCCCGTAGATATATATAAATATATATTCATAGTTGGCCTGATATAAATATTGGAACTGCATCATGCAGTTGGCAATGGTGTATCATGTCTAAGTGCCTGGCTTTTGGGCCCCTTCTGTTTGTACAGCGGACAGGTACAGTCTCTGCAAAAGATGAGGTAAGTGCTGTGTCACCTTGTGTTACAATTAGGGAACTGTCCACTCACCAGTCCCCAGCAGTATTTGATTGCGAAGTTCCGTATTTGTTTAGCAATCGAATCCAGTTGTCTTCTTTCCATTAATACAGCAAATGAGAGGTCCCCATAAATCACCACAGCTCAACCCTCAAAATGAATATTTCCAACTTCTCTGGAGCGGCTCGTGATAAAGGCACGAATCACAAGATCTTTTGTTACCGCTATGGTGCTCCTGGTGGAGTGGCTGCTGCTTTACGTACTCTAAATGCAGAAAAACATTGTTTGGTCTGTGCCCCCTTTTTTACCCATATAAGCAAGTAATCCATCCTTATCTGCTATACCTTTTATATATAGAAGTATATTCTGTCATCTATGCTTGGTTTCCAGTGATGTAACCTACCTGATAAGCATCTGTACTTGTTGGGCTGGGTCATCCACTCTGCTTTGGGTGCTCAGTAACCTGCTCTCCCAATTACTCCTCTTGCCTCCACTGTGTCAGTCTTCTGTCTGAGCACTCCCATCTCAGTTTGTGCCTCTAGAAGGTTGGCTTTCCAGACCTTCCTCATATCCAGTAGGAGACTTTTTATGTACCCTTTAGTGACTAGTGAAGAATCCTCATCGGAATCCTGATAAACATGCGCTATACCGCGAGTAGGCGCATGTCTATGAAACAGTGAGCAGCCTGCTTCTATCTGCATGTCTATGAAACAGCCTGCAGCCTGTCTTCCCCCCTGGCCCCCACCCTTGAGCGGTGGGTGGGGGCCCTAAATGAATATGTTACCCCCCAAGGTGACAAGGGGTCCCCAAACCCCTAGTCACCCCCCTCCCAGAAAAAAACTAACCCCTACCTACCCCCTCATGCTAAAAATAATGAGGGGGGGGGCCCATTAACTAAGTACCTGTAAAAAAAAAAAAAACTTACAATTTAATGTTTTTTTTCTTCTAAAATCTTTTTTCAGCCCAAAAAGGGCAAATAAAAAATCCATAATAACCGACGCACTTAAGAGCGCAATTTTTTTTTTTTTAAATCCATCTTCACCCTTAGAGGGCTCCGCGCAGACTGAGCTCTGCAGGGCGGGGGAAGGCTTATAAAGCCTTGCCCCGCCCTGCAATTAGACTCAGAGCACTCTGATTGGTGGGTTTAAGCCATCCAATCAGAGTGCTCTGACAGGTAAATGAATAGATTGACAGGTAAGTCTCTACATGTACCTGTCACAGCACTCTGATTGGTTGGTTTGAAATCCACCTCTGTGTCATTTTACACAGCGTGGGAAAGTTCTTTGGAATTTTCCCACGCTGTGTAATTTGACTCATAACACTCTGGTGGATTAAGTAACTCAGGGGTGGGGGCCAGGGGGGAGGACATTAGAGCCCCCCCTTATTCTAATTTAGGGCCCCCACCCACCGCTCAGGGGTGGGGGCCAGAGGGGGAGGACATTAGGCCCCCCCTTATTAGTAATCAGGGCCCCCACCCACCGCTCAGGGGTGGGGGCCGGGGGGAGGACAATAGGTCCCCCCTTATTCTAATTTAGGGCCCCCATCCACCACTCAGGTGTGGGGGCCAGGGGGAGGACATTAGGTCCCCCCTATTCTAATTTAGGGCCCCCACCCACTGCTCAGGGGTGGGGGCCGGGGGAGGACATTAGGGCCCCCCTTATTCTAATTTAGGGCCCCCACCCACCGCTCAGGGGTGGGGGCCAGGGGGGAGGACATTAGGTCCCCCCATCATTTTACTTTAGGGCCCCCACCCGCCGCTCAGGGGTGGGGGCCGGGGGGCAATAGGGACCTTTTCTTTTAAAACAGTCACTGTTTAATAGACATGCCCCTACTCTTGGTATAGCGAGTAGGGGCAAAATTTACTAATACTAATATGGGGTGCAAGCACAAAATATTAGGCATGTGCATGGAGAACATTTTCGGTTCGGTTCGGCATTCCGAAATTAGGGACTTTTGAACTTCGGCATTTCGACACTTCTGGACTTCTCTTGCAGCCGCTTAGTAGAGAACTCCCTAATTCCCACGGTATTAGGGAGTTATCTACCAAAAGGCTGAAAGACCAATTTCTGTCTTTCAGCCTTTTGGTAGATAACTCCCTAATACAGTGGGAATTATGGAGTTCTCTACTAAGCGGCTGCAAGAGAAGTCCCGAAATGTCGAAGTTGCCGAAGTTCGAAAGTCCCGAATTTCGGAATGCCGAACCGAACCGAAAATTTTCTCCATGCACATGCCTAATCTTTTGTGCTTGCACCCCATATTGTCGTCTGGTTTGGAGACGTGAAATTGGAGTTCTGTGGAGCTATTAGGCCTATTGTAAAGGCTTGTATGCTGAAGTCTGATAAGAACATGTCAGACTTCCACAAGAACATGTCTGTGCTGCAGCTCATCGTTACGCCCCTCTGGAATTTCTTCTTTTTAACATCTAAAACGGAGGATTCCAAGTTTTCTAATCTCTCCATAATTTGATTCGCTAGGGTTTCAAAATCATTAGTACCTATAAAGTGATCTAGTTTCACTGGTATTTCTTTAAACAATAATTGTTTGTTTGAAGGAGATTATTTGCTACAATGCAGAGGCATTACAATGGGAACCAGGTTTGCTATGGTAGCTATGCTAATTTATTCATGGCAAAAATTCCTAATATACCCTGAGCATGGCTGGAAGGTCCTCTACAGAAGATTTATCGATTAGATTTTCATTGTTTGGAAAGAAGATTGCACCTCCGCTGGTAGTTTTATAGAATTTGTGAAGTTGAATATCTGGAACTTTCAGTTTACTCATGAATTTAATAGAGTCCAAATTAATTTTCTTGATTTAAATATCTATGTTGAGAATGAACAAATACAAACTTGTACTTTCTTTAAAGTTGATGTTAATAGCTATATACATAAGAGTAGTTATTTTAAACCTTGGCTGTCTAATATTCCATGTGGACAATTTACTGACCAAATTGTAGTGATATAAAGGAATATGATAAACAAGTGTAAGTCTTAAAAGATCAGTTCATAGAGAAAGGATATTCCAAAGACATTTTAAAGGAGGATATGACTAAAGTTCGGAATTATGATAGGAGAACAATATTGGACTATAAACCTAAACAAGATTTTAAAGACAACAAAATCCTATTATTATTTTAGATCTTAATGCCAATGCGAATTTTATTAAAGGACACGGAGGCTCATATTATGCTTATCTCTTTCTTTATTATACCTCAGCAGCAAAGAGAAGGTATAAACATTCATAGAAAAAAGTTTTAACAGGTTCTCCAAGGGTTAACCCAACATCATACCCTTAACCAATAGGAACAGTCCCTCTATCTATAACTATTCATGTGACCTTTCCTCTTCCTCTTTCTTTGCTGCTGCCTCAGCTAAGTACCATCTAATTTTAGCTCTCCTCAGAGCACCCTTTTGAATTTATATTGTATTTGTTTGTTTCTGTGTCTTTAATATTTTTATGTGATAGGTTTGTGTGGGTTAATTAGCCGGTTCTTGGAGCCGGCGCCTGTCTGCCTTTAGGGCAGATAGACGTTTTTCACTGGGGTTCCTTCCCCCCCCCCTGCGGCGGTTACCCCCTCCCACACCCTACCGGGTAGTTTATTACCCGTTCTTTGTTGCCCTCTGGGAGCTGAGGCGGCCGTTTCGCGGCGCGAGCGCTCTGAATCCAGAGCCCGCTCGCACATGCGCTATAACGGCCGCTCGGCACTGCGGCCATTTACAGTAAGCCGGCCGGGTTTTGCCGCGCTTTTCTCTCCGCCGCCCTGTACCAGAGGGCGGGCGTTCTCTGATTGGCCAGCTGCATTGGCTGGCAGCTTACCAGTGCTCCCTGGCGGCCATTCCAGGGGGAACACTTGGTAAGCTGACAGCCTTTGTTTGTGCCTGCATCCTCCACCTGCACTGTTCTCAGAGCCCACTGCCCACAGTTTGGTTTACTGTTAGCCCCTGCACAGGGTCACTAGGGGCATTTTTTTCCTCTCACATATTGGTGCCAGTCTGGTACAAATTTCTTTGTGTCACTTGGTATCCCAGCCAGTTAGGTGTCACTGCTCCCACACCTTTTGCTACAACCTACCTGTCATGCAACACCTTAGGGACCACGGGGTTGCCACCCCCACTGATAACAGTACAGACACCATTCATCACGTGCCACAGATACCACGTCCATGCTCGCCACTGCGAGAAGACGTGGCATCCATGGATCAGTTAAACTCGGAGGAGTTTCACTCACTCCTGGATGCAACCATGACCAAGTCGGTCACCCAAGCTATAGTCACGGCTATGGGGGCGATGTCTGAGACCCTGACACAATCCATTAGTAATGCCATACTGGCGTCTAACAGCCATACCAGCGGCCCCCGCCCCATGGCCCAGCCTGACAAACCTGTGCCCCCCAGCGGCCGTAAGGCTACGCAGAAGACCCACCATATGGGCAAACACACCTCCAAAAACAGCACGACGGACAGGATACGCCCTGTCACTACTGAGGACGTGGGGCCCCCACGCAAAAGAGCCACCCACCGGGCAAAAGCGGTGAGGACATGGAGATGGGCAAAAGCCCAGACAGAGACATCCGACTCTGGTTCGGACATAGAGGAGGTAATGAGTGAGTCCGAGGAACTCGGCTCGTTGGAATCAGGGAACTCTTCCCCTGAGCGCAGCCTGGCAGTCATACCAGCTAAGGGAAAAGCGCCCGCGGATGATTCCACCATCCTAGACCCCCAGGGCGAGCCCCTATTCAACCCTGACGACCTGCAGCACCCCAGGTCCACAGACTGGTTCCCAGCTGACCATGTGGCCCAATATATTGCGGCCAGAATAAGGAAGCCCCTGGATAAAACAACCAGGAATAAGTTAAGGGCAGAGTGCCCACGCCCAATGGTCCCTGATATGGCGTGCGCCACGCCGGAGGTGGACCCCAAGATTGCCCAGTTCCTGGGTAAGGCTGGCTGGAAAGCCAAAAAAGGGCTAGACTACTCCCTGCGCCACTGCCAGGATAAAGTGCTCGACTCCTTGGGCCCTAGCGCAAAGATCTTCGACTTGGTCGAAGAGACAATCTCAGGTGGCGCACCACTAGACCCCTTAGTGATCCGAGAGTGGGCACAACGCTCTATCTGCCTCATCGGCAACTCAAATGCCGCACTTAGTACTGAGAGGCGGAAGGCAATTCTCATGAAAATAGACCCCAAACTGGTCAACATGGCCATAACCGAGCCTGGACCCCAGGCAAAAGGCCTCCTTTTCGGAGATAATTTTGTAAAGGAGCTGGGCACCTACGTGAGCACATTTACAGCCCTGGATAAGGCACAAACAAACCTAAAACGGGTGTTCTCCCCGAAGGTTTTTGGAGGGGCTGGCAGGTACAGGGGCCGCCTGTCCAGCCGCCCACCACGGAGCTCCCACCGGGGCTACCGGGGCCCCACGACACCAAGAGTCCCACAGGCGGAGACCAGAACCCCCGCACCTTTCTTCCCGGTCAGGGGCAGATCATGGCAGCCCAGAGGTCACAGGGGTGCCACATACGGCCGACGACCTTATGGTAAGTGCTTTTCCTTTTCCCCTCTCTCATACCTCGCACGTAGGGGGCAGACTTTCCAAATTTATCGGGGCATGGCACAGACTCACGTCCGATGCCTGGATTCTCGACACAGTAGCGGGGTACCATATAGAATTCGTCACACACCCAATCCAATCCACAATGCCACGGCGGATGGTGTTCGCCCCTCAGGACAG
Organism: Pelobates cultripes; assembly: GCA_933207985.1. Lineage (NCBI taxonomy): Eukaryota > Metazoa > Chordata > Amphibia > Anura > Pelobatidae > Pelobates > Pelobates cultripes. The sequence goes on along the minus strand of OW240912.1, from coordinate 85,258,271 downwards.
GGAACTGGTGTCGAAAGAAATCATAGCTCTGGCAGAGAAGGGTGCGATCTATCAGGTCGCGCCCCACTCCCCAGGGTTCGTAAGCAATCTGTTCCTGGTCCCCAAGAAAGGCGGTGGGGTAAGACCGGTGATCAATCTTCGCCCACTCAATACATTTGTACGATACCACCACTTCAAAATGGAAGGGATTCATTGCCTGCGAGATCTTCTCAGGCTGGGGGATTGGATGGTAAAATTAGACCTCCAAGATGCATATCTCACCATCCCCATTGCAAAGGAGTGTCAGCATCTCCTACAATTCAGTTGGGACTCCCAGACCTGGAGGTTTCAGTGCCTTCCGTTTGGCCTATCGTCAGCACCATGGTGCTTTACAAAACTGCTGAAGCCAGTGGTTGCGCTTCTGCGCAGCAGGGGCGTCCGCATGATCATATATCTGGACGATATGCTGATCATGGCCCAAGACACCCTACTGCTACTACAACATTTAGATTGGACAGTAACTTTACTACAGAACCTGGGATTCCTAATCAATTGGGAGAAGTCGGTACTAAACCCCTCCCAGTCCTTAGAATTCCTAGGGTTCGAAATAGGGTCGGTCTTAGGGACCCTAAGCCTGCCACCCACAAAGATGAAAATCATCAAGAAGGAGATCCGCAGAACATTGGCTCGACCAACACTTACGGTCAGACAACTAGCCAGGATAATTGGACTCCTCTCCGCTTCCATACAAGCGATCTTCCCAGGGCCTTTACACTACAGGGCCCTACAGCGACTAAAAGCCGCACAACTGCGCTCAGGACACTCCTACTCAGACTCTGTGCCACTCGATCACACAGCCAAGGAGGAGCTCAGGTGGTGGCTGCAGCACATGGAAGCGTGGAACGGCAGAGCAATCTTCGGCAACAACCCAGATTGCGTAATAGAATCAGATGCCAGCACACGGGCCTGGGAGCGCGCTGTGGACATACCTCCACGGGCGGAAAATGGTCCCAAGCAGAAAGGACACTACATATCAACTGCCTGGAATTAATGGCGGGTTCGTTTGCACTGAAGAGCCTCCTAGGTCCCGCAACACATTGCTCCATCATCCTGAGAATGGACAACGTCTCAGCCGTCCAATACATCAACCGCCTCGGCGGCACCAAGTCCAAAATTTTAGCAGATTTAGCCACAGAATTTTGGCAGTTTTGCTTAGAACGCAGCATCACAGTACGAGCCGAATACATCCCGGGACTTTCGAACACCGTAGCAGATTGGAACTCCAGACATCTGCGGGATACCAGCGATTGGTGCCTGAACCGAGAGACGTTCCTACGATTACACACTCTATGGGGTCCGATATATATAGACCTGTTTGCGTCTCGGTTGAATACACAACTCCCGGAATTCTTCAGCTGGAGACCGGACCCAGACGCGTTAGCTACGGACGCATTCCTACAACCATGGCCGAACAAACGATTATACGCGTTCCCACCGTTCGCCCTACTGGCACGAACGCTAGTGCACCTCGACCGCACACGGACGTCCCTAGTCCTCATAGCTCCATTCTGGACTGCACAGCCTTGGTTCCCTTTACTCATGGAGATGTCCATAGATCTCCCCAGACTGCTGCCCGAGGATCCACATCTCCTCTCAGACCCAGATGGGAACCCACACCCTCTGATGGCGCAAGGACAACTCAGGTTGTTAGCGTGGCTCCTTTCCGGGGTCCCTGGGTCGTGCCAAACGTTCCGCAAACAACTCTCGAACTCCTGGCGGGAGCTTGGGCTCCGGGAACACGACGATCCTACTCTAAAGCTTGGAACATCTGGAGTGGTTGGTGCATGGAACAACACGTGGATCCCGTATGTGCCACTGTAAACCACCTGTTGTGTTTCCTTACACACCTATACGACCAAGGATTGGCATATCGGACCATCAATGTATACAGGTCAGCGATCTCGGCGGGACACACTGGTATAGAAGGATTTCCAGCAGGCAAGCATCTGTTGGTATGCAAGCTCTTACGCGGTATTCGATTGGCAAGACCACCGCGACCCCGATATAGTACGGTATGGGACGTGAATGTGGTCTTAAATCTTTTGGAACTATGGCCACAGAACTCTGACCTCACGTTGAAACAACTTTCAGCGAAATTGGCCATGCTCTTATGCCTAATATCCTGCAAAAGAGTCTCGGATGTCCGGGCATTGGACGTCGACGCACGCACGTTCACTCCAACGGGAGTAACTTTCAACATTTCCAGACGTACAAAATCAGCGACAACATCAGTGTCATATCCAGCATTCCCGCACAACAAAAATCTGTGCCCAGTTGCCTGCCTCAAGGAATACGAAACACGGACACAGGCATTTCGAAACTCGGGACAACATGAACTATTTCTGGCCGTCAATTCACCACACCAGCCAGTATCTTCCATAACGATAGCCCGATGGGTGAAGTGGATAATGGCCTCTGCAAACATAGATACTTCGGTATATGGGGCACACTCCACTCGAGGAGCTATGGCATCTAAAGTATTCAACTTGGGATGCAGACTGGAAGATTTGTTACGGACGGCAGATTGGTCCCATGAATCCACCTTTAAGGAATATTATTTTCACCCTACAGACCACGTAGCATCAAGAGTCATTGCACAGCTTTGAACTAGCATAATATGAGCCTCCGTGTCCTTTAATAAAATTTCCAGATTTTACTAATTACATGACGTAAAGTCATGATTTTATAAAGGACACGGAGGCGAATATTGGCCCACCCGGTAAGTATATCAGGCATATATCAGCGAAAGTAGAGTGACATGCCCACCCAATAAACAATAAAATAAGGGTCATTGTGGTGTCTTATTTCGTCTCGATTTAATTCGTTTTTTATTTAAGACAACTGTACTAGTGAGTCTGTAGTACATCAGGCTTATGCTAAGATTTAGTCACTAACGTTGTGGCAAACAGTTCCTCAGACCACATTTTACCATATTTTTCTCTATCCCATTACAGTTTAATTCGCAATACGCGACACCCTGGATGACCAGTTGTCACCGCAGTTTACGCAGACAAGTTCTTACAAGTTCGGGATATGGGAAAGTTCGACACAACGGATGAAGTGTTCCAGTGTCTTCTCAAGTTATAATGATACAGCTTCGGCATGACCAAAGAAAGAGGAAGAGGAAAGGTCACATGAATAGTTATAGATAGAGGGACTGTTCCTATTGGTTAAGGGTATGATGTTGGGTTAACCCTTGGAGAACCTGTTAAAACTTTTTTTCTATGAATGTTTATACCTTCTCTTTGCTGCTGAGGTATAATAAAGAAAGAGATAAGCATAATATTCGCCTCCGTGTCCTTTATAAAATCATGACTTTACGTCATGTAATTAGTAAAATCTGGAAATTATATTATGAAGGTTCGACTTTAACTACTAGTTTTTAAAATAAGAGGTTTTTTTTTGTAAAAAGTTTTATTTTATTGTAGGGATTGCATGGGATGCAAAAAAAGTGTTGTATGCTCATACTAATAAAAAAAAAGATTTTTAATTAACACTTTTATAACCTGTAATACAAGAAATGTTATATATGTTCTTGTATGCCCATGTGGCCTTCAGTATGTTGGGAATAAATTGACATATGTATAACATATGAGAGGATATGTTAATCATAGTGTATCCCAACATTTCTGGAGTACCACAATAAAGATCCGAGCAAACTTCTATTCTTTGGTATCCAACAAATTCAAGGGCATTGGCGTGGGGACAATGGGCCATCTAACCTTAGTAAGAATGAAATGAATTTTAAATTTGGATACATTGACCCATAAAAACATTTTTATCTTGAACTGTCATTTAATTAAATTTTCCTGCCTTTTTATTTAATTTATTAATTGTATTTATTACTACCTCTCCGTGTCACTTTCTATACCTAAAAATTCAAGACCACTGGCATCTCCATTGTGAGATTCCATAAAATGTTTGGATACACTAGGATTATAAAATTGCCTATTAATATTATAAATGTGACAAGAGGTGGTGACAAGCATAACCTACTTAGTAAAACAGAAATTAGGTGGATTTTTTAAATGGATACTCTTACACCACAATGTTTAAATGCAGATTTTGAAATTAGTTCTTATATATAAAATATTAACCTATTATTTTTCTTCTTTTCTCGTTTGATTCTTTGAAATAATTTTAAAGTTTAAAGTTTTTTATGGCAATTTTTTAAAATAAATTATTTTTAAAATAGATATGTATGTTTATTAGTATGTTTTTGAGAGACAGATTTATTTTCTCCTTATGATTAGCTAAGATGTTCTCCTGTCTCCTCTGTTTGTTCCCTTCTATTTAATGCATTTTTACATATTCAAGTATTCTTTTATACACAAAAACAAACCAACGAGAACCAGAGATCTGGGTGTGTATCCACACACTTCCCCCTAACGAAGAGGGGGGACAGTGTCAGGGTCCCACCCAGAAACCTGTGTACCACAGTGGGACTCCAGAAGTCCCTGAAGGGGCTTGACCCCAAATAGCGAAAAAAAACACAAAAAAGAAAAGGATACTGCAAATTCTCAGTACATAGAAACAACTGAGGCTTGCTGTATCACCTGGAAATCAAAATATAACTATGTAGTCCTATAAATTAACTAATGAATAATATAATGAAGACTACTGGCAAAGAGAAACTAATACTCCCATGTCTTCCAGATAACAAAGTCCCCCAGGTACATGTTATAAAATACCTAAATACTGAACGCACAGCCCTCTATATGAACACTTTATTAGAGAAAATACTAAATAGGGATGGGTCCAGTAGAAAAATAGTAAAAAAATTATACCAAAACCAGGAACATCTCTGGATACACACTGCTTATACCTGACTATTGTCCAAAGGCTGAATATTGTGTTTATATAGATGCCAAAATACACCTCTATCTACATAAAGGGCATGATATGTCAAAAACACAAGCTCCTCCAAATGTAAGCAGGCAAGGAATAAGTGTAGAACACAGAGAGATAGGAGAGGTAGTAATACAGAGTGTACAGTTTCTAAGAAACTGACATTATATAGTTAAAAAAGCCTCTCTCCCTGGTAAGCTGACTAAATAGACATAGGAGCAGAAATGGAAATGAAGAATATATTAAATAGAAAAAAATCCCAAAAGGTAAATGCCCAACATGGTGCTATATACACCAGTGCCCAGTGCTCATAAGATATGAGAGAAACGCCCGACGCGCGTTTCGGTGCCTTAGGAGATGCACCTTCGTCAGGGGCCAACAGAAAACTAATCTCATTTCCCTTAAGTACAGAAAGTGCCAAACTGGCATGAATACCTGTATCCAATGAGGGGATAGCTCACATGTGTATCCGATGAGCTGATAGCAATGACGTACGTATCCCGGTCACGTGGGTCAAAAGGGGATGGGTACCTATTATTACCCATCCCCTTTTGACCCACGTGACCGGGATACGTACGTCATTGCTATCAGCTCATCGGATACACATGTGAGCTATCCCCTCATTGGATACAGGTATTCATGCCAGTTTGGCACTTTCTGTACTTAAGGGAAATGAGATTAGTTTTCTGTTGGCCCCTGACGAAGGTGCATCTCCTAAGGCACCGAAACGCGCGTCGGGCGTTTCTCTCATATCTTATGAGCACTGGGCACTGGTGTATATAGCACCATGTTGGGCATTTACCTTTTGGGATTTTTTTCTATTTAATATATTCTTCATTTCCATTTCTGCTCCTATGTCTATTTAGTCAGCTTACCAGGGAGAGAGGCTTTTTTAACTATATAATGTCAGTTTCTTAGAAACTGTACACTCTGTATTACTACCTCTCCTATCTCTCTGTGTTCTACACTTATTCCTTGCCTGCTTACATTTGGAGGAGCTTGTGTTTTTGACATATCATGCCCTTTATGTAGATAGAGGTGTATTTTGGCATCTATATAAACACAATATTCAGCCTTTGGACAATAGTCAGGTATAAGCAGTGTGTATCCAGAGATGTTCCTGGTTTTGGTATAATTTTTTTACTATTTTTCTACTGGACCCATCCCTATTTAGTATTTTCTCTAATAAAGTGTTCATATAGAGGGCTGTGCGTTCAGTATTTAGGTATTTTATCACATGTACCTGTGGGACTTTGTTATCTGGAAGACATGGGAGTATTAGTTTCTCTTTGCCAGTAGTCTTCATTATATTATTCATTAGTTAATTTATAGGACTACATAGTTATATTTTGATTTCCAGGTGATACAGCAAGCCTCAGTTGTTTCTATGTACTGAGAATTTGCAGTATCCTTTTCTTTTTTGTGTTTTTTTTCTTTTATACACACATCATTTTAATTAAGCTCCATTTATACCCATGTATTAAAAACACGATTTTTAATATAATTATAGTAATGCATCGCTTTGATCGATATGCATGTAGTATGGGTGTTTATTTTAATGAGACTTTTTCAGAATTTCCCTATATATGCATTGTGGCACCATTTTATTTTTGAGCATTTCCGTTACATGGACTGATGCTAGTATACCAAGGATGCAATCGTGAAGTACGTCCTGACAGTAAGGGGAAGGAGCTTGACATCGGCAGGAAAAAAAACACGCCAATGCTGGGTGTATTTAAAGATGGAGAAGCCCAGAATGGAAAAACACTTTTGAAAAACGAAACAGCAGAAACACGTCAAGTGTATTTTGGTGAACTCTTTATTTGAATTTATTTTATTTTTTATTTTTTTTATTTGCTGTGCACTTAATAAAATATTTAAATCTCTACATTCTGCATCTTATCATAGAGAACAAGAAAGCTAAAATAATCTATCCAGATATCACCTTTACCTTTCCATTCGAAGTTCTTAGTCTGAGCCAGGTTATTTAAGTGGCTCAGAAGCATGAGAGTGAGACCAATCATCCACTGTTTCTAACTTATTTAAAGAAGCACTATAGGGTCAGGAACACAAACATGTATTCCTGACACTACAGTGTTAAAGTTCAGTGTCTGCATGCAGAGGGTGAAGACACTAAATGTTTGGATGCATTTTAGGCAGCCATGATCCAGGAAGGATTTCTAACAGTAGGCATGTGCATGGGGAAAATATTTGGCTCGGTTCAGCATTCCGAAGTTCGTGACTTCGTCAATTCAGAACTTCAGAACTTTTCTTGCAGCCACTTGGTAGATAACTCCCTAATTCCCACGGTATTAGGGAGTTATCTACCAAAAGGCTGAAAGACCTAAATTGCCTTAGTATTAGAAAATGATGCCCCTACTCGCTATATCACGAGTAGGGGCATGTCTAGTCAACAGTGAGCAGCCAGTGGCTACCCACTGTTTAAAAAAAAAAAAAAAGGGGGGGGGGCTGGGGAAGGACCTATTGTCCTCCCCCTGGCCCTCACCCCTGAGTGGCGGGTGAGGGCCCTAAATACAAATTGGGGGGGACCTATTGTCCTCCCTCCTGGCCCCCACCCCTGAGCGGTGGGTGGGGGTCCTAAACAAGAATAAGGGGGGGACCTATTGTCCTCCCCCTGGCCCCCACCCCTGAGCGGCGGGTGAGGGCCCTAAATACAAATTGGGGGGGACCTAATGTCCTCCCCTCTGGCCCCCACCCCTGAGCGGCAGGTGGGGGCCCTAAATACAAATTGGGGGGGGACCTATTGTCCTCCCCCTGGTCCCCACCCCTGAGCGGCGGGTGAGGGCCCTAAATTCAAATTGGGGGGGACCTATTGTCCTCCCCCCGCCCCCCACCCCTGAGCAGTGGGTGGGGGCCCTAAATACAAATTGGGGGGGACCAAATGCGCTACCTCCTGGCCCCCACCCCTGAGCGGTGGGTGGGGGCCCTAAATACAAATTTAACCCCCTTCCCCCCAGGTGACTAGGGGTCCCCAAACTTACTTAATCCACCAATCAGAGTGTTATGAGTCAAATTACACAGCGTGGGAAAATTCCAAAGAACTTTCCCACGCTGTGTAAAATGGCCAATGACTGGTGGATTTCAAACCAACCCAATCAGAGTGCTGTGACAGGTAAATGTAGAGACTTACCTCTCAATCTATTCATTTACCTGTCAGAGCGCTCTGATTGGATGGCTTAAACCCACCAATCAGAGTGCTCTGAGCCTAATTGCAGGGCGGGGCAAGGCTTTATAAGTCTTCCCCCACCCTGCAGAGCTCAGTCTGCGCGGAGCCCTCGCCGGGTGAAGATGGATTTTTTTTTTAAATTGCGTCGGTTAATATGGATTTTTATTTGGCCTTTTTTTGGGCTGAAAAAATAAAATTTTAGAAGAAAGAAAACATTGAATGGTAAGTTTATTTTTACAGGTACTTAGTTAAAGGTCCCCTTTCATTAGGGGGAATGTCCGAATCTACGAATTACCCGAAATTCGGGCTAATTTTAATTCAGACCGAAACGAATTGCACATGTCTATCTAACAGCTATCTGAGGAGTGGCCAGTGAAGTTATCACTAGGCTGTAACGTAAACACTGCATTTTCTCTGAAAAGAGTGTTTACAGCAAAAAGCCTGAAGGCAATGAACAAATTCAATAAGCTGTAGTTGTTCTTATGATTATAGTGTCACTTTAAACTTCATTACCCTATGTTTTTCTGGTTTCCTTTGTATTACATGATTACCCTTTGCATTGTATGTGGTAATTCATTTATTTTATTGTGCTCTCACCAATTTATACATTCTGTTTGATTTGCACTTTTGTATGTGTGGTGGAGTGACCCACGTAGGTGAGAGCAGCACAATTTTACATTGTGTTTTTACCAAATCCTTATTCACTGTTGTTTATTTTCTATCTACAATGGATGTTATGGAATTGCATTTGTCCAATGTTAAATGAATGACGACGTTTATTCTTTGGGTAACCTAAAATTTAGTGTGGAGTTTACTACAGTTTTTGAAGATTTCTGTTTTGTTTTTTTAATTCAAAGATAAAAAAAGAGGATGTTTAGAATTTTTGACTGAAGTAGCGATAGAGTAGACCAGGGGTAGACAACCTTTGGCACTACATCTCCCCTGAGGATTTTCCAGCATTATGGCTCTGATGGAAGATGATGTCCACAAAATCTGGAATGCCGAAGATTGCTTACCGTGGACTAGACTGACTTCTGGTTGGTGGGAGAAAATGATGCCTCTGTATTATTTATGTTACATTTGATATGTTTGTTTATGTGTATTTATGCTGCTATTAGAATTTTTTTTTAAAAATAAGCATAATACTTGCTCCCATGTCTTTAAAAAAAATTAAAAAAAAATAATCTTGACTTTCTGTCAGGACTTCAAAAATCTTTCGTTGATACATATTATTTCCTTTTTACTACCAGATTGTCTAACAAATTAAAATAATTGTTATGCGGATAGTTAACTTCAATTACAATCTCAGCTTTCATGCAGTTTTGCTAGGAGCATTGAACGTGGTTTTGTTCCATATTCCACTCTGTCTTGACATGTGTGCCACATAGGAAACATTAAAGAAACATAACAAGTCAGCTACATGGGTAACTTCCCTATGAATGAATTTTGGAGGTAAGGGATGCATTAGTTTAATTGTATATTCTGAGAAGGCATTATTTAAAGCTACAAGCAAATATTTATATATACATACTTTCCCTTTTAATAGACTGCACTTGATTTTCATTATTGTAATATAGTCTAGTAGTCTTGTAATACTATATAATAAACTAAACTGCACTAGATTGTTTTCTGATTAAAAACACCAGATCGTAAATCCTATGCAATACCAGCAGGGCCAAAATGCAAGTAGCATACAAGGAATATAAGAGATGGTCCACAGCCCCGATTAGCAAACCATGCCAGTAAAATCTGCAGGCCAATGGTAGACGGTAATTGGTAACGTCAGATAGTGTAAGAGCTTTAATGTTAATCATAATATTTTAGTAGGAATGCAAGAAACAGTGAGAGTCTGCAAGGGTAGGTAACCCAAGCATGATATACCACCCCTACAGTGTTGCCATAGTGTCTTAAAATACCAAGAATTACATATATTTACAAAATGAGAAACACAAAGCAATGGAGAGATCAGATGGGTTGTCAGTTAAAAAAATAAAAAATAAAAATTAATGAGCAAGTGGCCAGGCCAAGGAAAGAATCTGCCAATCACAAGACTATATAGTCATAACAAAAGTAAATCAAATCCAGAGACAGAGGTGAAAATCTCCAAGAACCACAGAGGAAGTCCAGAAAGGTATGGTAATACAACATAATGCCCAACACAGAGTTGGGCTTTTGTTGCAAAAAATAAATAAAAATAATAATAATTTGCACAAATATTAATCATAAAGACTTTCATTAGCTGCCCTCTCCCCTTATCAGCAGGCGGGGGGCTTTAAATAATAAAACAGGTGGGTCCCCTCCCCTTGTCCCACCTAAGGGAAGTGGGGGCTCTAATTATAATAGCCAAAACCACTGGTTTTGAATGGCAAATCTTAAAGGAAAAAAAATACAAGAAAAAGACTTCAGATGGTAAGCATAATTTATTTAGTTACAGGTATTTGTTTTAATTTCCACCCACAATTTTTCAGTCCTGAAACCATGAGATAGAGCCTTTATAATGACTGGGCAGCTATCATTAATTACAAACATTTAGTAGAATTGCCCCATCTGCCATCGGCTCACATTTAGTAGATATACCCCATCTGATATCTGTTAGAACTGCAAAAATTGTTCAGGAATGGTTTGAGGAACATGACAAAGTTGTCTTGGCCTCCAAATTCCCCAGATTGAGCATCTGTGTGATGTCCTGGAACAACAAAAATTTTATCCACAGAGACCCCACCTCTCAACTTGCAGGACTTAAAGAATCTGTCAGATACACAGGACAAGCGATGAAACAAAACTGGAACTCTTTGGTGAAATGGAGCAGTGGTATATCTGGAGGAAGAAGAATGAAGCATACACTGAAAAGAACACTCTGCCTCTAGCGGCTGGATTAACCCTATTATAAACATAGCAGTTTCTCTGAAACTGCTATGTTTATAGAAAAAAGGGATAATCCTAGCTGGACCTGGCACCCAGACCACTTCATTAAGCTGAAGTGGTCTGGGTGCCTATAGTGGTCCTTTAAGCATGGTGGTGGCTTGGTAAAACTCTATGGCTGCTTTGCATCTTCTGGCACTGGAAACCTGCAGCTTGTAGAAGGCAAGATAGATTCACTGAAGTATCAAGAAATCCTAGGAGAAAACACCATGTCATCAAGGAAGCTGAACCTTGGGCATCATTGGATCTCCCAACAAGACAATGATCCCAAGCATGCCTCAGATTCCACCAAGGCTTGGTTGATGAAGAAGTCCTGGAAAAGTCTACAGTGACCATCAGTCACCCGACTTGAACCCCATAAAATGGAATTTGGTGGAAATTGAAGAAGGCGGTTGCAGCATGCCAACTTAAGAATATTACTGAACTGGAGGCCGTTGCTCATAAGCAAAGGGGCAAGATTGCCCAGGAACGCTGCCAGAAACTTGTGTCTGGCTATGTATCTTGTTTGCAGCAGATCATAACAGCAAAAGAGTGCTATAACAAGTACTAAAATGCATGCCATCAGGGGTTGAATAATTTTGAAACTGGAAAAGTCTTAAGTTGCATTTTCAGTTGAATTTAAGGGAAACTACTTGAAGCATTTGTTGTGTTGAGCTATTTCAATTGCTTTTGTTTGATTTGTTCATTGCAAAACAGATAAAAGTCTGTAAATTGTGACAATAAATCGGATTTCCAATGGGGATTAAATCATTTTCATTACAATTGTGTTTACATACGCTTACACATACAGATATTTATATAGAATATATATTCTTTTCTATATAGTGTTTGTATAAATATTTGTATTTATTGTGTCTATATTAGGGTTATTCATTAAAGGAACATTGCAAACACCATAACTACAACAGTGCACCCTTTATTTTAAAAAAGGTTTGACTTTTTACCTGGGGTCTGCCAGGAACCGCTCCCCTCCTTCACGGCTACCTATGCAGAATTGGAAGCTGTCTGAGCTAATCCTGACTAACAGATGCTTGTCCCATAGGAGGTAGTGTAAGTGACAGTACATCTCTTGAGTACTGTGTGAACTTTTCATATTCATCCTGTCTCTCACACACACTTTTTTTTCTGCCACATGCTTTGTGTGCAACTGGCTGCGGAAAATAGACCACACAAAGCCTCTGATGTGACCTGTCCCTCCTCAAATTTCCTAGCAAGGAGCTAGTTGTGGGAGAGCATGTAGAACTCCTTCCCTCAAAGTGCCATCATGACAGGCAATCCCCGCTAAGCAAGCCACGAACCAGTCAGTGTATCTCTTAAGGAGAGTACTGTCACGGGTGGCGGTATAGAGACCCGAGTACCTGATGATGAATATGGGAGTCTCAGGTTGGAAAGGACTATAAGGGCCTGGTGCAGGGTAACCACACGCCCCCTGGTGTTCAGCACCAGCTTTTGTACGGCCACATACCAGGGCCCTGATGCAGCTAAAGATGAAGCCAGGAGCAGATGATATATGGATATGGATAGGGAGGCTCTGCAGCAGATATGTATCCAGTACAGAAACAAGGCAAGACTAGAACAGGCACCTAACAAGAAAACAAGACAAGACTAGAAGAACCCAGAACTGGAGCAGGACAGAAAGCAGAACCAAGAACTTGGACACAAGACATGAGGGAAACATGAACAGAGCAGGACTGTACATGAACTGGGAAGACAAAATAAAACAAGACAAGACGAGACAAAACTAAGTACTATATATGTAAAACATTGGAGATTTAGACATACATAAATGGCCAAGATGTATGTGGCCCACCACTGCGCCAAAGTACTCCAATTATGGTGGTGTCACGGCTTACCTTAGTTGTGAGTCCGGTAGGCAGAGATATATGCTCACCCTTGCAATTAAACACAGGCCAAGGTGGTCAGGTAAGAATTCACCTGGCCTGTGAGTCTGTGCACGGGGGCTGTGCAGGATATTGCTCCAAGTCGCAGTACACGTAAGGACACAAACAGTAGAATCGTCAAGGGTAAGCCAAAAGTCAGATGGTGCCAGAAGTCAGGATACACGATACAAAAGCCAAGGTCAGGAGTAGTGATGTCGCGAACCGTTCGCGAACTTGCCGCGAATGGTTCGCTGCGAACCGTTCGCGTCGAACTCTAGTCAGCTGACACATCCCTGCCAATCTCCGGCAGACCCTCCCTCCCAGACCCTCCTACTTCCTGGACAGCATCCATGTTGAAGGCAGCTTCAACATGGATGCTGTCCAGGAGGTGGGAGGGTCTGGGAGGGAGGGTCTGCCGGAGATTGGCAGGGATGTGTCAGCTGACTGGAGTTCGCCACGAACGGTTCGTAGCGAACCGTGGCAAACCGTTCGCGGCAAGTTCGCGAACGGTTCGCAACATCACTAGTCAGGAGCCAACTGGAGAACACTGGATTACAAATACAAATACAGGAACCAGAGTCAATAAACTGACACTGCCCTCAGGGAGAGAGAGTGTCTTATACCTGGCTAATTAGTGAGCAGCTACAGGTGGACCATGAGTAACAGGAGCAGTCACAGGTAAAGTCCAGCCCCCAGTGCTGGAGACATGGCAAGGATAAGCTCTAGGCCAAAACAAGAACTGAAGTGGCTCAGAGGCAGGAATGCAGGCTTGGGATGCATAAGACCTCAGGTTCAAATCCCCTGTTGGATACTTCTGGGGTGACCATGCCTGGCTGTCTAGATGTCATTGTGAGAGCCGTGAGGGTAACCCCCCCCTTTTAAGAACAGGTTCTTTGTAGAGGCAGTATTCCTCACTGTCGGAGTCCACATCTGTAGAATAACCCTTGATTTCAGAGTGCCCAGATAGGGGTTCCTTCACAGTAAGCAGTCCCATTGTACCAGCTTCTGGTACCGCTGGAGAGTTGTCATGGTCTTTGAGGATCCGGGAGCAGGTAGTAAGTGTTGCAATTCCAGAAGGCACATCCTCTGACCTTTTCTCCTTAGAAACGTCACCAGGAGCGGAGTTCGTGGCTTTCAATGATTTTTTTTTGAACATATCCAGATCTGCTGCATAATTTGGTACCATTAGAGGCATAGGTACAATCTGCAAGTAGATCTGCTTTGAGCAGACAAGAAGTGGTGATGGTACCAGCTTTATCAGGAGTGTCTTCAGGAGGAGGTGCAGACTTCTTTGTAGCAGAAGATGTAGAGTTTCTCAGGGGGGTCAAGAATGATGTGCAGCATACACAAGACGAAGAAAGATGGTAGCCAATCGGAGAGCTGGAGGCCTTGGAGGACAAAGCTAGCAAAGTGTGATAAAATGCACTTTTTCTCCACAGTAGAAAAATAGGCCATGGCTTCTCCTCCAGTCTCTTTCTTCACGCGTCACTTTGCAGTGGACAAATCCTATTTCCTCAGGGTTGAGAGGAACATAGGATACCTCTGGAGTCTTCTTAGGAACCGGATCATAAGGAGGCAACACAGGGGTGTAGTGTTGGTACTGGTTCCCCGTTTCTGGGAACCTGGAATCCTCTGGGATGTGGTGCAGGCTTTGGTACAGCAGTCTTGCACTGTGAGTCCATAGCGGTCACAAAGAATTCCCAACTGTCAAGGACAGGACTTTTAGACTGTAGCATTTGGTGTGCCCATGTTTTAATCTTTCCAGACAGCAGGTTGATAGCTGCTCGGACCCTTACGAAGTCGTTAACATATGTCCGAGGCTTCAGGGCATATAATAATTCACAATCTACCCTAAAGTACAGGAAGGATGTACGGCTACCATCAAATTTTTCAGGCACAACGTAAGGCTCAGAATATGCAGGTTCCGGGACTGGGCGTACAGTGCCTTTAAGAATCCGAACTTCTTGCTGCAGCTCCGAAACAGTCTGGGCCAGGTTGGATACTTGCTGGGTAAGCAATGTGAATATCTCTGCGGACTCCATGATGGTCAGTTCATTCTGTCACGGCTTACCTTAGTTGTGAGTCCGGTAGGCAGAGATATATGCTCACTCTTGCAATTAAACACAGGCCAAGGTGGTCAGGTAAGAATTCACCTGGCCTGTGAGGCTGTGCAGGATAATGCTCCAAGTCGCAGTACAGGTAAGGACACAAACAGGGGAATAGTTGAGGGTAAGCCAAAAGTCAGAGGGTGCCAGAAGTCAGGCTAAACAAAGGTAAGCCAAAGTCAGAGGATGCAAGAAGTCAGGCTAAACAAAGGTAAGCCAAAGTCAGAGGATGCCAGAAGTCAGGATGCATGATACAAAAGCCAAGGTCAGGAGCCAACTGGAGAACACTGATCA
This sequence comes from Pelobates cultripes, assembly GCA_933207985.1. Classification (NCBI taxonomy): domain Eukaryota; kingdom Metazoa; phylum Chordata; class Amphibia; order Anura; family Pelobatidae; genus Pelobates; species Pelobates cultripes. The sequence goes on along the minus strand of OW240912.1, from coordinate 85,242,996 downwards.
CAACTACAAACACAGGAACCAGAGTCAATGAACGGACACTGCCCTCAGGGAGAGGCAAACTCAGGTGGACCATGAGTAACAGAAGCAATCACAGGTAAAGTCTGGCCCCCAGTGCTGGAGACATGGCAAGGATAAGCTCCAGGCCAAAACAAGAACTGAAGTGGCTCAGAGGCAGGTTCAAATCCCCTGCTGGATACTTCTTGGGTGACTACGCCTGGCTGTCTGGCAAGAACCATGACACGTGGGTCTTAACTGCCAAGATATGCAAGATAATGAGACCACTGCTTGCAGGACCAGACAAACAAAAAAGTATTAAATGGCAAAGGAACGGGTGTGGAAACAAAAAAACAAAACATTTAACCAGAAAAACTATACAAGAATTGTAAAAAGAGTACTAGATGCCAAGGCCAGACATCTCTGCTGAACAGGATGTGACAGGAACATTCCAATGCACAACTTGAAAATGCAATATCTATTTGTGAAATTAATGTATTATTTAAAAAATATATATTATTTATATATATATTTGTGGTTGTTAACATAAAAGCCGTGTAATAAAATGGAAAAAGTCTGTAGTGGTGTGCCGAAACCGACATAAGGGTATGCCTGTAATAAAAGAGGTTATATCTGGCCATTGATCGTTGTGGTGGGGTGTTGGCCTCTCGGTTACATTAAAAGATTAAAAAATGTGTGGCCCTGACTGGTGAGGCCCTAACTATAAACCCAAAAGGTGGATGATGCGAGGCTCTACCTGTGATGTGGACCGATTGGGCGAAACCTCCATGTTGAGGTAGGGAGTTGGCCTTGCAGGACCAACTACAAAATTTAAGACTAAGGCCAGCACCTGACCCTATCCAGCCAGTTCTCTGACCCTAAACGAGGGCTTGGTAAGAAAAAAATAGATGTAGAAGGGTAACTTATTATTATTATCGCCTTTTATATAGCGCCAACAGATTCTGTAACACTTTACAATATTATTAACTATAAATAAGACAACTACAAGAAAACTTATAGGAATGATGGGTTGAAGAGGACCCTGTTTAAATGAGCTTACTGTCTATAGGAGGTGGGGTATAAAATACATTAGGACAGGAAATATCAATCAAATAAGGTGAGAGTGAAGCAGAGCTGGAGGAGAGAGTAGAGTGCTGCCCTTGTAGGAGAGAGCAAGAGACAGGTATGTGAGGTAGAGTTTAGCCTGGGAGGCCATAAGCTTTCCTAAAGAAATGGGTTTTAAGGCATTTCTTAAAAGATTGAAGACTAGGGGACAGTCTGATGGCGGTAGGCAGGCTATTCCATGGGAAGGGAGCCGCCCGCGAGAAGTCCTGCAAGCGCGAGTTGGCCGCAAGGGTGTGAGCAGCGGACAGGAGAAGGTCACAGGCAGAGCGGAGAGACCGAGAAGGAGCATACCTATGGATCTGTGAGGAGATATAAGAGGGGCTAGAATTGTTCAGTGCTTTATAGTTATGGGTTAGCACTTCGAATTGACTCCTATAGGATACAGGAAGCCAATGTAAGGACTGACAGAAGGGTGAGGTGTGAGAGTACCGACTAGAGAGGAAAATCAGTCTGGCGGCAGCATTCATTACAGTCTATAGTGGAGCAGTACGGCTATTGGCAAGACCAATTAGGAGAGTTACAATAGTCCATGCAAGAGATTACTAGAGCATGGACAAGCTCTTTAGTAGCCTTGTGTAAGAAAGGGTGGAATTGGCAGTATTTGACAACAGACTGGATGTGAGGCTCAAAGGTGAGGCTCGAATCAAAAGTAACACCAAGACAATGTGCTTGTAAGGATGGGCTGATATGGGTACCACCAATCTGAAGGGAGTGAGAGAGGAGGATTAATATTAGGGGGAGGAAGACAAGAAGTTCTGTTTTGGAAAGATTGAGTTTTAGAAAAAGGGAGGATATCCAACCAGAGATAGAATAAAGGCAAGACACCAACATACAGGTGTTATTGGAATCCAAATGAGGTAATAAGTTTGCCAAGAGAGGCAGTGTAAAGAGAAAATAGAAGGGGACCAAGGACAGAGCCTTGGGGGACTCCAATTGAGACAGGACGAAGGGTGGAGGTATCAGTAGAAAAGGAGACACTGAATGAGCGTTGGGTGAGATAGGATAGAAAACCATGAGAGGACAGAGTCACAGAGACCGAGTGATTGAAGAGTTTGGAGATGGAGAACATGATCAACGGTGTCAAAGGCAGCAGAGAGGTCAAGAAGAATTAGTATGGAGTACTGGCCTTTGGATTTAGCTGTGTTAATGTTGTTAGTAACTTTAATAAGGGCAGTCTCAGTAGAGTGGAGGGGGTGGAAGCTGGACTGAAGAGGGTCAAGGAGAGAATTGGAGGATGGGTCAAAATTAGTTGTTTTTTTTAAGATGGGAACTACAGTAGCATGTTTAAGGAAAACAGATCTGATAAGGTGAGATGGGACAGGATCAAGTGCGCAAGTGGTGGGGTGGGAGGAAAAGATAAGTGCCTCCACCTCTTGTTCAGTAGCCTGGGAGAAGGTTGGAAGGGTTGGAGAGGCATGATCCAGGTGGTTGAGAAAGTGAGGGGCAAGGTGGTGAGAATTCTTTCCTTAGCTGTTCAATCTGGTCAGTGAAGTAGCATGCAAAACTATCAGCTGTAAGGTTAGTTTGGGGGGCTGGCCGCAGCAGGACAAAGAGAGTTAAAGGTATCAAAGAGACGCCTGTGATTGCAAGAGCATGAGCTAATAAGAGAAGAAAAGTATGACTGTTTGGCAATGGCAATGGCAATGGCTGAGCTGTATGAACACCAGATGAATTTGTAGTGTAGAAAGTCTGACTCGGTGTGAGGCTTCCTCCAGCAGTGTTCAGCAGAACGGGAACATCTCTGCAGGTAGCGTGGTGATTTAGTGTGCCACAGTTGGGGCCGTATCCTTCTCGAGGTATTTGGAGAGGGGCTGTAGCATCCAGGGATGAGGGTAGAGTTATATGAGGAGATAGCCAATGAGGGACATGAGTAAGCAGGAATGGATAATATTTGGGAATCAATATCAGTTGACAGCTGCTGGAGGTTTTTAGAACTCAGATTCCTTCTGAGTTCAGGGGGGGTTAGCCTGAGGTTTTGGGGGGAGGGCAATTGAGAGCAAATGATAGGAGATAATGATCTGAGAGAGGAAATGGAGTGTTGCAAAGGTTAGAGACTGTACATTTATGAGTGAAAATAAGGTCTAGAGTATTGCCCGCTACATGGGTGGGGGAATTAGCCCACTGTGATAGTCCAAGGGAGGAGGTAATAGAAAGTAGTTTTGAGGCTGCTGGGGTCAAGGGTGGGTTAATGGGAATGTTGAATTCCCCGAGAATTACAGATGGAATGTTAGAGGAGAGGAAGTAAGGAAGCCAGGCAGCAAAGTGGTCAAGGAAGAGAAGTGGGGAACTAGGGGGACGATAAATAACAGCTATGTTAGCAGTGATGGGTTTGAAAAGGCGGATTGAATGAATCTCAAATGATAAGAGAGGGAAGGGGGCATGGGTAGAGGTTTGAAGGAGCAGTGAGCTGAGAGCAGTAACTCTACACCACCACCTTTATTTTCAGAGTTTCTTGGGTTGTGAGAAAATTGAAGACCACCAAAGGATAAAGGGGCAGGGGTAGCAGTGTCAGAGGAAGAGAGCCATGTTTCAGTTATTAATGCTAGTAATTGTTGGGAACGAGAGATGAAAGAATTGTAAATTCTTGAAAAACGAGGTATTAGATGATACCTAGAAAAGTAAAATAAGCATTCTCTAATTTCTATAGTGGGAGAATTTAATTAAAGGGAAACTCCAGTGCCAGGAAAACAGTCAGTTTTCCTGGCACTGCAGGTCCCCTCTCCCTCCCACCACCCATCCCGCTGATCCCGCCCGCCGGCTGAGGAAACCTAATGCGCATGCGCGGCAATGCCGAGCACACGCATTAGAGTTCTCCATAGGAAAGCATTGAAAATGCTTTTCAATGCTTTCCTATGAGGAATTGAGCGACGCTGGAGGTCCTCACACATTGTTTTTCTGTGCTATGATGCAGGAAGTGCCCTCTAGTGGCTGTCTACTAGACAGCCACTAGAGGTGGAGTTAACCCTGCAAGGTAATTATTGCAGTTTATAAAAAACTGCAATAATTACACTAGCAGGGTTAAGGATAGTGGGAGTTGGCACCCAGACCACTCCAATGGGCAGAAGTGGTCTGGGTGCCTACAATGTCCCTTTAAGCAGTGCAGACAATTTCTATTATGTGACAGATGTCTGAGAACCAAAAAGGAAGGAAAGACAGGACCTACATATATAAAAATATAACTAGAAATGTACCAGACACAGTTGAACTACACGCATAAGGACGAAATCTACTGCAATTCCAGGTGGATAGTATTACCAATTTTAGGAGGAACAGAGGAAAACTTAAATAATGCATATAACGTGATTTCCCAGAACCAAGAGAAGGACGACACCGTATCCATTCGTAAGATGCAAGATTAGCGGATAATTGAGACATGGATGTATTTTGGATTGATCGTGTAGCTAGCGCCGTGGCCTAATGAGGCAAAGCAAATAAATCAAACCCTTGTTCCCCCTTTTTTGGGACGTAATGTGGGCCGTACGGCGGCCAAGTGTAGTATTTGAGAGCCAAGTATAAGTGATATGAAATTACAGTTAAAATATATTGATAATACAGGAGATAAATAAACAGAAGAAACGGTATTAGAAAGGTCAGTTGATTCTTGCAATATCTGAAATTAATGGATGAAACACAGGAATGTTAATGTGACTGCGTCAACCTTGAAAGTGTTCTAAATGACCTAAAGCAATTCCTGTTATTTAATTCAACCATTTAAATGAAATTCTATATACATTTTTATTATCCCAACTGTTAAAGTACATGACATGTAGCCATAAAACATAACAATCATTTAATTTTTAAGAACCATCATGCTAAACTGAGAAGGGTATGAAACAGAGGGATAACCGAATTGAAACAAATTAATGAGACATTAAAGGACCACTATAGTGCCAGGAAAACATACTCGTTTTCCTGGCACTATAGTGCCCTGAGGGTGCCCCCACCCTCAGGGACCCCCTCCCGCCCGGCTCTGGAAAGGGGAAAAGGGGTTAAACTTACCTTTTTCCAGCGCTGGGCGGGGAGCTCTCCTCCTCCGACTCCCTCCGTTCCTCCTCCTGGGCTGGCTGCGCGCGCATTCAGCCGGTCATATAGGAAAGCATTCATAATGCTTTCCTATGGACGCTGGCGTGCTCTCACCGTGAAAATCACAGTGAGAAGCACGCAAGCGCCTCTAGTGGCTGTCAATGAGACAGCCACTAGAGGATTAGGGGGAAGGCTTAACCCATTCATAAACATAGCAGTTTCTCTGAAACTGCTATGTTTATGAATAAATGGGTTAACCCTAGCTGGACCAGGCACCAAGACCACTTCATTAAGCTGAAGTGGTCAGGGTGCCTAGAGTGGTCCTTTAAATACATGAAAGATTAACGAATTGAAACGAATGTGTAAGACATAGCTACACAAAAGGTTATTGTATGAACGAATTGAAATGAACTTAAAGTTATAACACAATGAAAGCTTAATCGTACGCATGAATACAGGGAACCTACCCCTGCGAAAAGTCCTGAACAGTTTGTGAGATTTGTTGGGTAGCGATCACTATGTTTAGTCAGAATTAGTGAGAAACTCCCGTGAACGGGACTGCGTAAAGACTCTAAGGAGAGCTGATATTGTCGGGAGATTTGAACGAAGGCAGAACCGGAAGTGCAGGTATCCAAGGAAACGGATGAACTGAACGGCACGGCAAAGGGAGTGTGGCTTTTTATACTGGAAACGCTAACTCCTCCCACAAATACATGGCTTTAAATATATACAAACACAAACTTTAAAAACTTTGTTATATATGGCCACTTGCATTGCATATGCATTGATTAGGCATTGTACTAAGAGCGAAGCCCAGATTTTTGGCTCTACTGGTGGTGGCGATTAGCTAAGACCTAAGCCTTGTTTCCGGCTCTATTGGTGGTGGTGATTAGCACTCTACATACAATATTCGTTATGATGCGTTAAAACCAAAACGAGCATCTGAATGTCATAGCACACACAAGCACTACTGCTACCCATATGCATTCTTTGCCTGGTCTTGACAAATTATGACAAATGGAGCATTTAGAAGCCAGAATACATCCAGGGAAAATGTTAATTTTTGACTTACACATACCGTAAATCACATTCTCTCAGACATACCCAACTAACCACACACAATGTTACATCAGTCATTTTCATGCACAAATTAACATACATACATACATAGCAGTGTGATGGCACAATACCATATCAATTGTGTGGACAGTCAGAATCCACGCAGGCCGTCTTATCACATAACGCAGAGGCAGTCTGCTCTCTGCTACCACCAGAGAGTGCTGGAGCAGGGGGAGAATGGAAAGAATAAAGTGGCTGGTTTGGGAGATTTTTTTTATTTTGTCTCACAAATATGTTTTGGGTGCTAGATGTCAATTTCTTGTCACGATGTATTTATCAGGCACTGTGTTGTAGGCACTGCCAGAGCTTCAAATGCATATTGCACCAGATGTCCCCAATTTTCAATTGTACTTAACTGCAATCATCTTACAAAAATAAAATGATCTAAAAAAATAAATAAAATAAAAACCTTCAAAGAGATTCCTCAATTCAATCTGCTTATCCTTGTACATTCTTGAAGGACTAGGATTTTTTTTTTTTCATGGTTATTTTCATATTTAATCCTCAATTGTGTATAGAGAACCATTATAAAGCATCATTCCACATTTCAACGTACAGTGAGGGGGAAAAAAAGTATTCGATCCCCTGCTGATTTTGAACGTTTGCCCACTGACAAAGAAATGACCCGTCTATAATTTTAATGGTAGGTGTATTGTAACAGTGAGAGACAGAATAACAAAAAAATTTGCCAGAAAAACGCATGTCTGGTTTTAACAAACAACGTTGATCTTTTGACCAACATTCAAATAGGTGAGCACTTGGGAAATAGTGATCACAATATAGTGTCCTTTGAAATAAACTCAAAAAAACAAAAGTACATGGGGTATACTAAAACATATAATTTTAAAAAGGCCAATTTCTATAAGTTAAGGGCAGCTTTACAATATATTGACTGACATTAACTCTTCAGTGAAAAGAACACTGAGGATAAATGGAACATCTTCCAATAAATATTAGAATGGTATATTTCTCAGTATGTACCATTGGGTAATACATAAAAAAGGATCAAATTGAAACCAATGTGGCTTAGAAGAGAAGTAAAACAAGAGATTAAAAATAAAATAAGGGCATTTAAATCCAACAAATCAGATGCATCCTATAAAAGATATAAGAAAGCCAATAGTGCGTTCAAAAAGGCGATTAGATTAACTAAACTTCAAAATGAAAAAAATGATAGCCAAAGAGAGCAAAACCAATCCTAAAGCATTCTTTAAGTACATAAATTCAAAAAAAGAAAAAAAAAATAGTGTAGGTACACTAAAAACTGGAATGGGGGTGTTCGTTAATGAAGACCAGGAAAAGGCAGGAATTTTAAATAACTATTTCTCCTCCGTATATATTAAGGAAGAACCCATGGCAATAGATGTGCAAGTGATTGCTGCTAAAAACTTGCAGAATAATTGTGATTGGTTAACTCAAGACAAGGTGCTGCAGCAACTAAAGAAAGTTAATATAAACATAGCTTCAGGGTATTCATTCACGAGTACTTAAGGAACTAAGAGTAGAAATAAGTGAACCTCTGTTTTTAATCTTTCAAGATTCTTTTCTTTCCGGAAGTGTTCCAGAGGATTGGAGGAAGGCAGATGTGGTTCCTATATTCAAAAAGTGTTCAAAATCCTTGCCTGGAAATTATAGACCTGTGAACTTAACTTCTGTGGCTGGGAAAATATTTGAAAGGTTATTAAGGGATAATATTGAAGAATTCATGGAGAAGAGCATGGTTTTATGAAGCACAGGTCATGTCAAATGAACTTGATTGCATTCGAAGAAGAAGTAAGTAGAAGTATAGATCAGGGTGTTGCAATGGATGTGATCTATTTGGATTTTGCCAAGGCATTTGAAACAGTACCACACAATATATTAGTGTTCAAACTCAAGGAAATTGGTCTAGATGAAAATGCTTGTTCTAGGGTAGAACATTGGCTTAAAAATAAAGTACAAAGTTGTCATCAAGTGTAAATTTTCAAGCTGGACAGAGGTGGCAAGTGGTGTCCCTCAGGGTTTTGTTTTGGGACCCCTTCTATTTAAAGGAACACTATAGTCACCTGAACGTTAGCTTAATTAAGCAGTTTGTGTATAGATCATACTTCTCAGGTTTCACTGCCATTTAGGAGTTAAATCACTTTGTTTGTTTATGCAGCCCTTGGCACACCTCCCCTGGCTCTGAGGATCTTGCAGTGTCTAGCAACTATTAACATAGCAGAAGATAAGAAAATCTAAATTAAACAGAACGTGCAATACAGGAAGTATGAATATTAGATGACTCTTTACAGGAAGTGTTAAGGAAGGCTGTGCAAGTCACATGCAGGGAGTTGTGACTAGGGTTCATAAACAAAGCGATTTAACTCCTAAATGGCAGAATTGAGCAGTGAGACTGCAGGGACAATTTATACACCAAAACTACTTCATTAAGCTAAAGTTGTTTTGGTGACTAGTGTCCCTTTAACATGTTTATAAATGATCTTTAAAAAAGCATTGGAAGTCATGTTTCAGTGTTTGCAGATGTCACAAAACTCTGGAAAGTAATACAAAGTGAGCAAGATATTACTTTGCTGCAGAGGGTTTTAGATAGACTGGGCACTTAAATGGCAGATGAAATTTAATGTTTAAAAAAGCAAAGTTATGCACTTCGGCATAAAGAATGCACAAGCAATGTATACCCTTAATGGAAGTGAATTTTTTTTAACTAAGAAAAATAAGGATGTGGAATTCTCTGCCTGAAGAAGTGGTTTTATCAGAGTCCATACAGCTGTTCAAACAGCAACTAGATGCATACTTGCAAAAACAGAATATTCAAGGATATAATTTTTCAATGTAGGGTAATAACTGCTTGATCCAAGGATAAATCTGACTGCCGTTCTGGGGTCAAGAAGGAATGTTTCTCCTAGTTTCTTGCAAAATTGGAAGTGCTTCAAACTTGTTTTTTTGCCTTCTTTTGGATCAACAGCAAAAACCAAATGTGAGGAAGGCTGAACTTGATGGACGCAAGTCTCTTGTCAGCTATGTAACTATGTCAAAAAAGTTATGGTCTGAGCCAATCCCAATACTTCCCCATAGGATTGGCTGAGACTGTGAAGGGGCAGAGCCAGCACAAGTCAAACACAGCCCTGGCCAATCAGCATCTCCGCATGGAGATGAATTGAATCAATGAATCTCCATGAGGAAAGTTCAGTGTCTGCATGCAGAGGGTGAAGACACTGAATGACAGTACTGCTTACTCTGCAGCACTGCCTAAGGAAGCTCCTCTAGCAGCCATCTAAGGATTGGCCAGTAGAGTTATCACTAGGCTGTAATGTAAACATTGAAAAGACAGTGTTTACAGCAAAAAGCCTGAAGGAAATTATTTTACTCACCAGAACAAATGCAATAAGCTATAGTTGTTCTGGTGACTATAGTGCCCCTTTAATACTCTCTGAATTCAAAGAGACATAATTGAAAAAGCAGCTTCAACTTGGACTGAGCTATACACAGTAACAACTAAAAAAAGTAAATAAACAAGTTGAAACAGCACTGTAAAAAAAAAAAAAAAAAAAAAAAGGGGGGGGGGGGCGGACCGCCGAGCCGAGCGGCAGCCATTCTCACCGGCTCCCGCATTAAGCACCATAAAATACGCAAAAGACCCACAAAATACTGACAAAAAGACAGACAGTCAGGAGGTGATGAACCCGGGAACACAGTGCTGTGACACTAACCTGGCAAGGAACACAAATTAAGCACAACAGGCCCCAGAGGCCTGTGACACGCTGCATGAGCGGGGGCCGCAACTTGAAAGGGAACTGCAAGAGATTCCGGTCTGGCTCTGCTCCCCCCCCTCCCGGCTGGGGGGGGGGGGATCCCAGCATGAGTCCGAGCTTTGGAGGCTGGAGGTGGGGGAACACTCGACACACGATGTCCTCCCTGATGGAGCCAAAATGGCCGACAAGCCACATCAGCACAGCAATGAGGGGTGCCCTGCGCACACGAGGCAGAAGCCCAAGCTGGGTTGACCAGGCCCCCGGAATGGGGGACCCCACGACTGAACCCCCTCAGGCGGTGGACTGGTCGGCACGGAGCCGGCCCTGATCTTCGGATTTGGTGGTGGTCCGGAGAATATGCCCCCAAATCTGTGAGCCCTGTGGCGCTGGAGTGCGCGGACCCGTCGGCGGACCGGTGGCCGCGCACCGGCGCCATGTATGAGACCGGAAGCGGGTGAGGCAGGACGGGACTGGAGCTCCAGGGAGACTCTGCTGTAGCTGGGGAGGTGCAGGAGGCCGGAGCCCTGGCAGACAGGGGGGGACGGGTGTGCCAGACAGCAGCGGTCTCTGAGTACCCACAGCGCGGTTGAACTTACCGCAGGCACGGACGCAAACCTTGGGGGGGAGGGGAAGGGGGGCCAGCCGTGATCGGGTATGCCGGGGGGACTCAGATGGGAACAGCTGGCTCCCTGAACGCATATTACAGCTATACCGGAGGGAAGCTCGTGGATATACCACCTGGGAGGCTGGGAACTCACACCGGGCATCATATCGCCCCCTCCAGTGAAGTGACTCACATTTTCCTTTTTTTTTTTTTTTTTCCTTCTTTCCTTTTTCTGTTAAGGATGTTTTAAATAGGCTAAACATGCCACTTCTCGATATTATGGGAACCCATGTACACTTAATATAATTTGTTTGTTTATGCATTCCTTTACCAATATCGCATCAATAGCTAAGGCATACATCAGCTCTTGTATTATAGGAGGGTCATTTCTTTTAAAAACGCATTAGTTAGCCTATATACCTCATTACATGTATTGAACGATCAGCTACAGTTTACTTCAGATTGACGCATTATAGGATGTTATTACCTTCATTTTGTATCTTCTATACAGAGCTATTGCATCAGACGCTCTGATAATTATTATAGCACTTAGTAATTATTATTTATTTATTTTTATTTTTTTTAAAGCATACGCCTGCTAAAGTTTGACGCACACATTAGCCCTATGCAGACTGGTACCATAATGTAACACACATCAATGCCCCAGTGTAAATCTTCAACCTACACACTCAGGCTATCTCTTACCATGCTTATCAGTGTTCTGTGCACTGGCCACAGATTAACCTAAAATCACTGCACAACTGAGACACTGCGACATAATGCGTTGGGTTCCCCGATGTTGTAACGCGCAAGAGTTTAAAAAAGTGGTAATACCAAGGCTCCTCTATACACCGTGAAGGCAGCAGGCTTACTTGAATGTTAACCCTTCACGCACATTAACTTCAGAACATCACGTCTTAATACCCATTACTTATAGCACATCCTTGAAAACTGTTAGACCCAAACTATATTATATCATATGCTGCATTAAATTAAAAGCCTGCAACACATTTACATGGTCGCATATATTGGCAATTAGAACCACATGATCATTACGCCCCGCTAACATACACAGCTACAAGCCGCAAGGTTCGCCTATTACCAAGCTACTTGCTGGCACATGCCGACACCAGATTACTTACAGGCTTCATTTGACGCTGGTGCATTTATAGAGTTATAAGATTTAGCCTGGTACAGTCATAAATGTAATTACAGAAGATTTAATGCCTGATGACAATAATTCACTTTACTGCCACGAAATAATAGGCCTCTGCGTAGGCAACTGTAAGCTTTTCATCGTTATGGAATTGTACCTGACTTGTTTTGTGCTTAAAATAAAAATGATTTAAAAAATATATATATATTTTAGAAAACAACATTTAAAAAAAAAAATCAGCACATATAAAGTGTGATAGCCCATATAATACACTCTAACATATAAGACACGTGGATCCAAAAGCTAGCATCTAAACCAAGGATCTTGCGGTACTGCTTATCTGGGACGCAACTGTGTTAATAAAAGGGGTTGACTCTCTGCCTGCACTGTGTTTCTTATGATTAATAAAGTTGTGTTGATACCTGCCACTTGCTTCCTACAATCAGTATTTGGATGTTTGCTACCTGTTACAAGCTCCACATTGTGGAGCTTTGGAGCTATCATAGAGAGCAGTGTAGCCTGCTCTATTTGTGAATGTTATTGCATTGTCACATTTAAGAGTTATCATTTACAGTCTAACTTTTTTTCCTTTTATTTTTCACGTCACAGTGAGCGCTTATTAGAATTAGTGAAAAATTGCATTATATTGTGTAAGTTGTTTTCTTTTTTTATACATATATTTGTGTGCACTTGATATTACACAAGCATACACTGTGGATTGCACTTTGTATTGTGTATATACTTCCACAGCTTATTAAAATAAGCATATATTTATCTTATTATAACGCACTTATAAGCAATTATAGTTGCACTTTAATACACACTACTGCATTTTATTACGGTTATTGTTTATTACGGTTATTTTAAAAACACAGCATACTTCTTCATATACTGAAATACATCCTGGAGCATATCCGATAGTGTCCATTCTTTCTACGAACTGAACATAGAGCAGAGGCTGGGCTCTAATTATTTTAATTTGTTGGCACTACTTTGAGAGCTGTATTCTCATTGTCTTCTCAGATAAGATTCCCAACATATCCATATTATGTTTTTGTCTGTTTAGTGTCTTATATTGTATACATTCTCTTAAATTATTGCACATTGTTTACAATTATAAATAGCACATTATTTGTGCGATATGTGGATCTATTTTTATGATCTGCATTATATTTTCTTTTACATATTTATCCCTAATCTGAGAATATTGGACACTTATGACAAGCAGTTTTGAGTAAACCCCTAAATGTGGTATACTTTAAAACTTTTTTTTACTATTCTGAGGAGGTGCAGTTTTTGGGGTGTTTTTGGTGCTCATGTTATTTTAGTGCAAGATGTGCACCTTTAAGTTTGGAATTATGATCACAATAAATGAAACTTGATAACTTAAATGTGCAATCTGTAATTTCCAGGATTTTATACACAAAAGTTAAAGTGCTTTTGCACAATTTAAGAAAGCAATTTATAAACTGGTTGGGAAAAATCACACACACACACTCACTAGAAAATTAGCATTGTACTCAAAACATCACAATACACAATATGTAATTTAATTAAATAAATCAAAATTATTTATTTTAATTAAATGTTTTAATGGCTGAGTTGTGTATCTAGGTCAAGAAGAAAAATAAATTTATAATAAATGCTTTTTTTTTTTTATATAAATGGGTGCCTGGGAAAATCAAGTCCTAACCAATAGAAAAAAATAACTCATAGCTGTTAACTTGAAAACACCAAGCACACTCTGGTACCATATAAATATTATAACATAACTTTCTTTGGATTATACCATAGTTTAAAAAACAAACAAGATATATTTTTGAATAAAGTTTCTCAATAGACTTTCCTTTGCCCGCCCAAACAGGTTTGAAAGTTTAAATTGGGAATGATAAGATGCTTAGGGCTTTCAAAATTCCTTCTGTTATTCTAAAAAAGTACGGGAGCGGAAAAAACAAAAAAACACACACAAAAACAATACTTCAAACTATTGATATTTCAGGGGACCACCACTTTTTTTTCCCCCTGGAAAGTATAACAAATTATTTTTGTTTTATTGCATTATTTAACATAATAGAACAAACTTGAAGGACACCGCAGATTATGATCACGTACTATATATTTTAAAAAAGTTTTGTAATCAATACTTACAGTAGACACCTTATATCTACTAGTGATAAAGACCTTATATAAAATGTAGCTCCCGCCCTTTCACAATAATTAATATCTATATACATATATATACACACGTGTATGTATAAATATATATGCAAGTTAGATTTGAACATGATAAAAGACTAAGCACTGTACATTGATTCTGGTAAAACTCAAAACAGAAAAACGCTTTAAACATTAAACAATTTTAATAAAAGTTTCTGTACAATGCTAAGCAGTTTTATTTACATATAGAAAATGTAACAGGAGTAGTGTTTCAAATGACAGAACTCCTTAAATTTCAATGGCAGGTAATCTGGAAAAAAATAACAGCATTCCATTCACAAATATTTTCAAGCAATAAATATGTATTTATAAATAGTGTAAATTTACATCAAGATTAGAAACAAAAATCACAAATCTGAAGTTTATTCCTTAGTCTATGTGCAACCCATTTATCTTTGTGACTTGGCTGTTAATTTTCTTAATTTTTTACATCTTATTTTATTTTTTTAGGAAACAAATTGTAACCGTATAGTCTGAAAAAATGAAAAAGAAAAAAAAAATGAAAAGAAAAAAATCTAAAAAGTTAAAGCAGTTAAAAAAAAGCCCCAAAAATAAAAAAAAGTAACGTAAGTTCTCACTTTTTCACATTAAAAAATGCTCAAAAGACATAAAATTCCTAACTACCTTACAAAGACAACCAGCAAAGTTAGTACTTAATCCAAAAAGTAAACTGGGAAAGATAGTGGATGGAAATGAAAAACATTTTCAGCCCAAAAATGGAGAAGAAAAAAAAAAGAAAAAGAAAAAAAAAGAGGAAAAAGTGATTTTCAAGTCAGTAGTCTGTATAATGTTGCCAGTTTTGTCAGATATATATATATATGTATATATATACAAAACATGGATTTTATATGAACAGCTGGATCAGCACTATTTATAGTAAAGTCCTGGTATAGGAGCACTTCTCCTGTCCAGCTGGTTGACACTCCGCACTTGGAAGGTTGCATAGACGCAGCTTTCAGCCAGCAGCCTTATGGAACAGCTACCTAACAAAAATAAAATGGAAAACAAAAAACAGTGGTGCAGAACTGGGTGGATTCCTGAATATCAGAAATTTTCTCATTTATTGTCCATTGAAAAATGTCAAGATGATGGTGAAGACATTGGAGGAGCCTAAAAAAAAATGATGAAGAAAGTAAAAAAAAATGATAATATAATAATAAAATATCAATAATATGCAATTTTCTTAAAGATTATATCCTTCTCTACTACTGTGTGTTACTTGGGACTTTTTTTTTTTTTTTTTACTCTGTCCATAAATCGTGTGAGTGACTGGATTTTCAATAAATGTAATCTACACACATTATGCTAGCTGATCAGTTGTTACTCTTAGCTAATTAATAACATAAAAAGAGTTTTTTCCAAACTTGTTGGATTGGAGACAGAGGTCAGTATGGCGGTATCAGCTCCACCTAAGGCTTGGACCCTGAAAATGTAATCTGGTAGACAGAGAGGGAGAGTAGCCCCAACAAGGGGGAAGACACAATGCGGATATGTATACATAAATAGAACAGAAAAATACTTAACCACTAAATAGCTTCCTTCTGATAATTCTGATGTGTTGGAGGTGTAATGCCCCACAGCTCAAATACTGCCACATGTATCAAAAGACTAATAACTTTATTACATTCATATACAATAAGGTACAATGTGGTCTATCGCTGGGTGGCAAAAAATAAAATAAAATAAAAAGCCACTTCACACTATCTCCGTCAAATGGTCTAAAGTAGCAGTAGAAAGGTATGTGGTTGATCTTCAAACTATTAATTGTTGCTGATACCAAATACTAGGGAGAAATATATGGAGTAGGGAGGGATTCACTAAACCGTGAAAAATATGACTATGTCCTCCTATTGCTGTATACAACAAGAGAGTAGCAAAATAAGTAGAGATAAGGCAATATGAAATGAATCATCATAATGGGGAAGTGTGAACAGAATGAATAATACATCTGTATTGTTATGGTAATTACTCCTAGCTCTCTAGGCAAAAACAGCCATAGTTCACACCTTTAGGTTGAATTTTAGCAAACGCACTCCCTCTTAAGGCATAAGTTGCAAACAGTGAAGGAGAAAGGAAAAGAGGGGCAAGCTTCCATTCATACAATTTAATTGAATACTGACTACTGCTAATCCCTAAGTCTCCTACACCTTCGTGGGTGTTCTACGCTGATGCTCAATCTATTTTCTATTTGCTCTTAGTATGCACAGCCATCCCAAATAGGAACGCTCAGGAAGGAAAATGAGAAAATAATACTACTAATAAGGGGTACTAAATACCCAGAAAGTGCATAGTGCTCCATAAAGTGAATATTAAAATCAAAGTAGATAACCCGGCGCGCGTTTCGGTGTAATGACCTACACCTTCGTCAGGATTTAACATAAAAAACCTACCCAAACAAGAATCTGAATTTAGTGGTTATGGTGACTAGAGTGCTCCTTTAAGCAAAGCAGAACAATTGTAAGGTAAATTACTTATAGACTACTTACTAATGTAAATAGATCATATATTTGCATCAGGTCCTCAATTTTGTACTGTTCTAGCACCACAAAATCTTCCAGATTTGCACAAGTTTTTCGTGAGCAGTCATGGCAATGGACTATGTAGGTCTTCTGTGAATTGCTTTCATTTGTAACAAAAAGCAAATCAAAGACTTCCACCTAACAGGAGAGGAAAACAAAAAATAAACATAACATGGATACATTTTGAAAAAAAAAAAAAAGTTATTTGTTTCCATAAATATTTTATGCCCTACTGGTATCTTCATTTTAATATAATACACCCTGCAGAGTTTGTATAATAATTATAGGAATAATTCAGACATGTATTAGAATAAAATAAGATTATGATATACTGACCTCACATACGGTACAGTAATGTGCAGGTTCATCTTTTGCTCGGCCATGCCACGCAATCTCTTTTCCTGAAGCAATAAGAGCTTCTCTTAATGCTTGGCACTGCTTCAATGTCCTCAACAGGCAATACCTATTTAGGAATGAAAACGAAAAAATGACTTTAACATACTTCAGTCATATATTAAAACAAAATTACATTAACATACAAGACACGCAAACCCTGCTAAATGTATTTATTTTATTATAAAAAGTAGAAGTAAAATCTTTGAGCATTACTTTCTCAAGGCAGTGGTTTATAAACGTCATTGGAAGAAACTATAAATAAAGCTGTTGAAATAAGATTATCTCTCAAAAGCCAAACATATACCAAATATTTATGATACCAACACACTTACTTAATCATTTCAAACAGCTTTGGATCAGACACTTTTATATTCCTTGCCATGTTCCAAGAGAGATGAACCATTGGTACTACAGATTTCACACACTGTAATTTATTCCACTCGTACCGTTCCACAGCCAATTTATACTGGAAGGCTAAAAAAAAAAAAAGAAAGAACCATATATGATATATATATATATATATATATATATATATATAATATACACAACTCAAAACACTGATTACTTAAGGGGAAACACCAGGTTAAAAATCGATACACATTTTATTTCATTATATAGAAATGCATAACAATTATAAAAACTAAAATATATACCATAAAAAAAAAAAAATGATACTCGAAGGTTACATTTTAGGACTATCTGTAGATACTGCTTAGCTTGTACAGTGCTTAACAAAACTCAATAACAAAAACTTCAATTAAAATAAATGATACCAATGTATCTGTATTTTCGGTATATCATACAAATTTCCAGGAACTGTAGTCTTTTACAAGTAGCTTAAACGTGTTCAGCAATAATAGCCACTCTATTTTCAATAAGGGTACCATTTAAAAAAATGTTCATCAGGGGTTGTAGGGATATCCAGTTCAGCAAGCAATTCCATTTAAGAGAAAATGTGAATAAAACTACTACCGAAGCCAATAACCCAAAAATCTTTACAGTAGCAGAAATTATAAAGAGCAGAGTACAACTACTACCAATAAAATAAACATGGGATCTCAAATACCACAAGACACTTTGCTCACATGCATGTTTTAAAGATTGCTTAACAGTTCTATAAACAAACAAACAAAAAATAAACCCACCTGTAAGAGGGCCAACATTCCAAGCAATGTTGTTACACCAACCAATAGCCTGAACCCATTGGACAGTGCCAGCATTTATCCAAACCAAATCACCGGGCCTTTGAATAAACCTATAGACTGGCACATTTGCTTCATATAGGTCTTCAAGATTGGGCCACCATGATCCCAAGAGAAAATTTATATTATTTCTGTAAAGGAAAGATTTTAAATATATATAAAACATGCACACATATTGGACTGTACAGCACCATTCCATACATACTATGTTCAACCACAGGAAAAAAAAAGCCCTTTATTAATTTAAAAAAGGGATGATCTATTGGAAATTAAACACCACCTGCTGCAATGTATTTGTAAACCAAAAATACAAAACCCAACAACAAAAAGTCTACTAAACAGACATAATGAAAGTTTAAAAATTAATACCATTTGTCCTATGCTAATAACATATGTCAGATATACAGAAATGGCAGGAACAAAACAAAAACATAAAAAATGGAAAAAAGAGGAATAATTGCATGTAAATATATATCTTTTTTTTTTTTTTTTTTAATTTCTTCACTTACTTTTCACAGAAGTCATTCATTACACTCCAGTATGATTCAGGGACAACAAACCATTCACAGTCCCCAGGACCAATGTTAATATTCACTGAACAGAAATTGTTGTTTTCTTGATGACCTATGTGTAAGAAAGGAATGCATATTGCATTATTTCCAAAATCAAGTTTTCAAAAAGTGAACCCACACCAAAAACAAACGCTAAAATGTCAGTGAATATACAAGCTGATGTTAACATTGCATTATATTTTTAATAGAGGGAGAATTGCAAGGACATGATTTAATTGGAGTAGGTAATTTATCGGCATGCTGATCAAAGCACATGACAAAGGGGAAAAAAAGCACACACTGTTTGAGATTTGAGTCAACTATGACATGCCTAAACCTATAGAATTTCTAAAACGCTTTAAGTGGTACGGTCATCTAAACAAAAGTCTTTCCTTAAATGCATTTGTGTTATTACTTAAACCTACTTATGTTAAATAACATTAAAATAAATGTTCACCATAAGGTAGACAGTTTTTTTTAATGCATAAGGTGCATTGACTATTTCTGAGAACAGATTCACTTTAAAACCTGTACAACTAAATGCATTCATCAGAAATGCTCAGATTCCAGATGAGAGTCCTTATTTGGGAAGGGTGTATTATACTACTGGGATACAGAAGGAAACCAGAAAATAGCCAGTATATATTAATCAGATCTATTGTAATATGTACCACTATATAAACAAAAAACACTGAACATCATCTGCATCAGGTAGTATTTTGCATGTGAGGTTGTCAGACTATAGACACATTATGCTAAATTTATCATATATTTTGCTTACATAAATATAAAAGAAAGTATTAAGAGATTAATTTTTTTTAAAAATAAAAATATATATGTGTGTGTGCCAATACACAAACCTGGTGTTCTGCTGCCTGGAACCTTCATGTATAGCTGTACTGTGTTCATGCCAAGGATAGTATGACCAACATGACTTAAAAGGTTTCCAGCTGACACAACACGTGCAAAGGCAGGAAGTTTGGTCAATTCGTGCAGCTGTAGCTTCCATCTTTAAAGAATAAACATAAAAAGAAATTACACCACCAGATTTGGTCTTAAAAAGGCTTGGGAATGAAAGCCCTACAGATGTTCTAACAATGGACATATACTGTGTCTCTATTGTCATTATGCATTTAATGGCAAAAAACTACTGTGTACTTTATTTGTTTAAAAAAATAGCATTAGCTTGGGTTAGGGCTGTATATGGTTAGACAGAGTTAGGCTATACATGTATAAAAATGTATAGGGTAGCAAGCATGAGACACTGGTCAGTATTTTGACATATATAGTGTCAAAAAGTCATGTCACAATTAAGGCATACCTATAATTTGACCCTACAAGTTCCCCTAAAAACACAGGAGATAGAGGAGAATACAAATCTGGAATCTCTGAACTAGTAGAACACACAAGAAGTGTGAAACTCACAATTAAAATTCATTTTCCACAAAGAAAGTCTCCACACAAAAAAAAACAAAAAACAAAAAAAAAAAAACTAAAAATTCAACACAAATTGGAATGAAACAACATGGTAAAAAGATTTGAAATGTGGTGTATAAAAACCCCCCTATTTAGTAGTGGGCTGACAAGTTTCGGCCTATAAGGAATGGATTCTTATTGTGTTAAAAAAAAAAAAAATCACAGATGTCCCTATGATTGGTTCTACTAGTGCAGAACATGCAATATATGGGTGTGACAGATGGAATCAGCTGGAGTTGCAAGGTGTGACATCATATCCCCTTGCAAACTCCAATCAGTATGACTTCTAACGCATGATGGTGCATTGATGAGATCTATGCATATCTAAGAAACAAAGAGCCTTAGACACTGTGACTCCCTTGCCATTCATGACAACTGACATGCTGTGAGTCATAATAACTGTCAACATTTCAAAGGCAAACAAACAAACTTATAGTTTTGGTTAACTCCAGATACTGACATCCACCAGGAAAAAACCCAGTGGGACGGTCCAGTACAAATTCAAAGTCATGCACGCATTCAAAGCAAGAGCATTCCCAACAGGGTGATCCAGGAAGGGAAAGCAAACGCCAAGCCACACAGGGGCCCTTTTGTTATATTAGGTTTGACAAAGACTCACTAAAGAGCTGAAACATTGCTGTAAACTTTTCCAAAAATAAGGACTGCCTTTTTGAGGAAACTCCAGGTCTTTGCAGCATTGAGATTTTACCGCACTGCCCATGCACAAACCCATTCAGTGCTTGGCTAGCAAAAGCACTGTGCAAATCCTGCCTGTGTCATTGCGGCAGTAGTGTGCCAACACATCCCAAAGCACCACTTTTTATTTCAACCAACATAAGATGGTTTAAGGCTGCCTAAATAAACACCTGTATGCTAGTGGACCAGGAGACAATTTGCCCTCTTGCGAGCCCTCGCATAGCCCAAGTTGCCTTTTCATATGTTATGCCAATATGGGGTACAGTGCATGTGCATCCAGTAAATAAAACAGTAAAATTTGAAAATATAAACGGTATGTCTGTAATTTGACTGCATAACTTGTCAAAAAGATTAACATGGAGGGACTTTAAGTACTCTGTGGCATTAGCAGACCACAAACGTGGGGTTCTTTACTGCAAAATGTAAAATAAAATGAGTAATTATGAAGTTCTAACATTACACAGTTCTGTACAGAAGATACCTACTTCTTTTCATCTGACAAATCAATATTGGTCCCAAACTTAATGGTTTTAAAAGGCCCCCTCCTTCTTCTACCAGAACTGGAGAAAGAGGAAAATAGAAAAAAAAAAGAAAAAAGAAAGAAAACACACTTGTTAATCAGCACAAATTATATTTATTGTATATGAAGTAGAAGATACTTTTACTTACTTATCTGAAGATGTGGATTCACTATCTGAGTGGTCTTTATGATTAGTTTTTTTCTCATTTTCCTCCTGTAATGAAAAGAAAAATTTATTTGCACTATAAGGCATACATTTTAAACATCATAAAGTAGTTTAGGCATAAAGCAACCTGAAAACATCCAAAATTTACATCAGAGCTGTAATACTGGAGGTGTTTGGGTAAACCATCAATAATACAAGTAAATAGAACACACACTAAATACATTGTTTACATTTCTGCCCAATGCCACTTTTAAAGGATGCCACCAGATGGTCTTCCTGGATGTAGTCTTGCAATGCTTGCAAGACTGAAGATTGGCACCTACACACTCTGCTTGGTGACATTGAACACTCCATATAGAGAGGCAGATTGGCACAGCAATGCGCACCTTTCCTCTAAATGGAAGCACTGGAATGGCTGACATCAATACTAATATCTTAGTCAGAGGAGGAGTGGCTGGGGGGAGACCAGTATACCCAGAAAAGTAAGGTAAATAAAATGCTTTAAATTTCTTAAAGAGGACACAATATTATAAATAGTTTGGACAAAAAAGTGTTAGGAATGAAACATGAGTATTCCTTTATGTTGGTGATTGGAAATGCATTTATTGAAGCAAATGTTAATTGACACAGTTTTAAACAAAGGTGGCTAGTGAAGATTAGATTGGTGAGTACCCCAACCTCCAATTCTGAATAACCCCATCACCCTATCTACTGAACTATTAGACTCATATGACATAATATGTCTGTCAAAATAACATGGCCATGGTTCAATTCTTTGTACGGGCACAAAACATTTTTCTTTTTATGCTTTTTCTTAAAATCAAACCAAAAAATAGTTTCAAGTGTCACATGCAGTGATAAATTGTATTTTACATGAATGAACACCTAAGTAAATCCACTCAGTTCAATATGTGAAATTAAAGTAATTTGCCCATGCTTCAGTGCTGGTATTTACTTTATATACACGATTATGCAGGGACTGAGCTCACAAACCTTACTTTACAAGCTAAGTTCTCTACCTCCAGTCTACGTTTAAGTAGTGACGAAGTTCAGAAGACCTACTGGAGATAAGAACACTTCAGAAATCACTCCTAGTATCAGACAGAACGTCTCTGAGAGCTAATCTAAGTGGGCATTTTTTACATTTAAAGTTATACAAACAAGCAGCTGCACTAAACTATCAGACAACAATCATGCATAATCGAAGAGACTGTTGTGGTGGAAGAAGGGGAGGAGATATAGTACTGCAATACTTAATGGTGCACGTTAACCATTTATGATGGAAACAGCATCTATTTATTGTTACCACTGACAAAAGATTTATTATTATGACAACAGTTATCTGGTAGGGCAATGCCTTAAGTGACCCTACACAGATGAAACTCCACTGGTCTGAGAAGTCATCAAGAACTTTTCTCTTTCCTTATTGTGAAACGGTAACCGACTTTCAAATTCTTGTAAACATTAAGGTTCAAAATCTCAGTGACATTTAGTTTTTTTTCTGGCTATTTTGACTTTGATTTTGTAAAAATACTAATTGCCTCAATGTTTTATTTTTTGTTTCTCTACATTTTGTCTTTCAAAAAAAAAAAAAAAAAATGTCAAAAAGGTTTCTCTTTAGAGATAAAGAAATAATCAACCCCCTCATTCTAAGAACAGTTTAGTTTTAAGTGGCTCTAAAAACTGAATATAAAGTGTAAGATACCTACATAGCTCATCCAGCTCAATACAGAAAAACATTAAACCAAATGGAGAGAGGATATATTGAAATGTATAAGTCGTTTATATATTCTTATTGGTTGTTTTAAAGAAATTGTGGTAGCCCCTTTGTCATGCACAAATAAAATCACAGACCAAAGTAACACTGTGCATGCTCGTTTGTACGGCAAACTGTGTATTACTAGTTATATGACACTACTGAGATGCTGGACTATAACTATATGTAAATACTCTCTTCATAGGTGAACTTAACACTCAGAAGAACCAACAAGATGAGTAATGTGCTTACATATATCAAAGATGAAAAAGTAGTATGAGTACACCAACATGGCTATTATTTAAGATAACCACATATGAGGCACATCTTATATGGATGTATGCAGTAATATATAATTGCAAGATTTTTGCATAGATAGAGTGCCTATTCATTTCGACTATTGTTTTATTGTTTTTTTGTGTGTGTGTTTTTTACATATGGGTTTAACTACTTTTTTTGCTATCTTTTCTATCAAGAGTAAGAAGACATACAATGATGAAGGGTGTATAATAAGAAAGAATAGCTTCTAGATACATCATACGCTATAAGACTGAAGGCGGAGTGGTGTATAGAGCTTTTGATCAAAACTCTTGATGACCTCTCCCAAAGCAACATTATACACTGCTCAAAAAAATAAAGAGAACACTTAAACAACACAATGTAACTTCAAGTCAATCACACTTCTGTAAAATCAAACGGTCCACTTAGGAAGCAACACTGAGTGACAATCAATTTCACATGCTGTTGTGCAAATGGGATAGACAACAGGTGGAAATTATAGGCAATTAGCAAGACACCCCCAATAAAGGAGTGGTTCTGCAGGTGGTGACCACAGACCACTTCTCAGTTCCTATGCTTCCTGGCTGATGTTTTGGTCACTTTTGAATGCTGGCGGTGCTTTCACTCTAGTGGTAGCATGAGACGGAGTCTACAACCCACACAAGTGGCTCAGGTAGTGCCGCTCATCCAGGATGGCACATCAATGCAAGCTGTGGCAAGAAGGTTTGCTGTGTCTGTCAGCGTAGTGTCCAGAGCATGGAGGTGCTACCAGGAGACAGACCAGTACATCAGGAGACGTGGAGGAGGCCGTAGAAGGGCAACAACCCAGCAGCAGGACCGCTACCTCCGCCTTTGTGCAAGGAGGAACAGGAGGAGCACTGCCAGAGCCCTGCAAAATGACCTCCAGCAGGCCACAAATGTGCATGTGTCTGCTCAAACGGTCAGAAACAGACTCCATGAGGGCCCGACGTCCACAGGTGGGGGTTGTGCTTACAGCCCAACACCGTGCAGGACGTTTGGCATTTGCCAGAGAACACCAAGATTGGCAAATTTGCCACTGGCGCCCTGTGCTCTTTACAGATGAAAGCAGGTTCACACTGAGCACATGACAGACGTGAGAGTCTGGAGACGCCGTGGAGAACGTTCTGCTGCCTGCAACATCCCCCAGCATGACTGGTTTGGCAGTGGGTCAGTAATGGTGTGGGGTGGCATTTCTATGGGGGGCCGCACAGCCCTCCATGTGCTCGCCAGAGGTAGCCTGACTACCATTAGGTACCGAGATGAGATCCTCAGACCCCTTGTGAGACCATATGCTGGTGCGGTTGGCCCTGGGTTCCTCCTAATGCAAGACAATGCTAGACCTCATGTGCCTAGACTGTGTCAGCAGTTCCTGCAAGACAAAGGCATTGATGCAATGGACTAGCCGCCCGTTCCCCAGACCTGAATCCAATTGAGCACACCTGGGACATCATGTCTTGCTCCATCCACCGTCACGTTGCACCACAGACTATCCAGGAGTTGGCAGATGCTTTAGTCCAGGTCTGGGAGGAGATCCCTCAGGAGACCATCAGCCACCTCATCAGGAGCATGCACAGGAATTGTAGGGAGGTCATACAGGCAGATGGAGGTCACACACACTACTGAGCCTCATTTTGACTTGTTTTAAGGACATTACATCAAAGTTGGATCAGCCTGTAGTGTTTTTCCACTTTAATTTTGAGTGTGACTCCAAATCCAGACCTCCATGGGTTGAAAAATGTGATTTCCATTTTTTAATTTGTGTGATTTTGTTGTCAGCACATTCAACTATGTAAAGAACAAAGTATTTCAGAAGAATATTTAATTCATTCAGATCTATGATGTGTTATTTTTGTGTTCCCTTTATTTTTTTGAGCAGTGTATGTTTCTTTCTGTAGTTCATGATTTTCTGTTTATTTTATTTGTGTACAACAGTAACTTAGGTTCCAGAGATGGACTGTTCCCTACTCTTCTAGATGCTGTGAAATCAGAAAAATTACACAGAGACAGACTGCATGCATACATTTTGGATATGAATTAAACGCCAAGGAGAGGTGCCTAGATTATTCCTTTGTTTAGAGTGTATGTGATGGTGACAGGTTTTGCAGTTACAAATAGGTCTAGTAGGGCTTGCATCCTAGCAACCTTGTGTGTTGCTCTGTAATTACAAATAAACCATCTAGATATCTACGTTACTTACACGAAGTGATTCCTGGAATGAAGCAGCCTGGTACTGTGCATATTTTGCAATGGTGGTATGAGAGCGAGTACTTTCACAACGCCAGATTTTTTTTGTTCCAGTTGGGTCCCAGTTCTCATCAGCTGGCTGTGACAGTTGTGTTCTCACTTCAACTATATGTTCATTATTTGCTTCTACCAGTGTTTTTGTAGAAAAAAGTCCCAGATCTAAATGAAGACATACTCTATTAGTACAAACGTGTCTTATAATGCAATGATAAGAGAAGATATATATGGCTAAATGCATAAAACACTTAATAAAATATTTTTGAAAACTGCAAAATCATAAAGCACTAGTGGAAACGTTAGACTTGACAAACCTACACCAACATTTAAAAGGGGAACTATTGCAAGGAATATTTGAAAATGTTAATATATGTTCTAACTTATGTTTAATATGCTATTTTATAATGTTTCAATTGCCAAATTAAATAGTTTTAAAATATATGAAGGGTTACTTGTCCTGCTACCATAACTAATGTTACAAAAATAATGTTTCTAGAGTCACGGGTACTGGTCAACAAATGCCACTTTACACACTTGCACTGAATATGCATAGCATAATCTATCAATCTCATAAGTAAACAAAAAAATCCAATACCTAATTTAAGAGCTCCAGCAAGGCCACGAATGACAGTAACGGGATTGTTTGGATTTGTGCAAAACTGATGTAGTGGTGGGAAGAATGCATCTCTTTTATTCTCCAACTGAAACATAAACAAGCATAGACATTGATTCTTTAAAATTGGTTATAATTTGTATTTGTCTGCACTGTCCTGCAGTACACTGATACTCTGTTCCCAAAGGTTCAACCAAATGCTTTGGTAGAGAACAATAACAAGCTGTAATTTAAATTAAGTGAGGTACATTCATTTGAGAGAAAAATATCACAATATACCAAGAAGAGCTCTTTGTTGGACATCAAGGACAAAGGTGTAGTTGGTTTATTTTTTCTCTTAAAAGAGACCGGTCTCTCCGCACACCATTCATGTAAATGTTTTTACTGCTTCTCCCCCTCCGCCCCACGTCTCTGGCTATGTCTTTTCAACTTGATGCATGTATCAGTGAACAGCAAAATATTTACATTTAATTTAAGTTATGTATACATTTTTCAGTACATCGACTGGCCCATTTTGGCATCCTTTAGCTCATTTAAATCGAGTGCCCCGTATCATTTATATAATTTGCATAGGAGAAATTTGTCTGAACGGAAATCATATGGACAAATCTCTGACATCTACAAATACTTTTTGGACTCATCAAAATTTTGTGTCCAATGCACAAACATGCACTCTAATTCATATATTAAAAAAGAAAAGATAGACATATGATAAAATGCACTTCAGACTTCATTTCAAAATACAAGGGCATCATTACTTTCTTGCAAAGGAATGGCATCCCAGAAGAAAAAAAAAAAAATATGTCTCTTTGAATGATCATAAGCAGCAGGTTCTTATCATCCTCAAATAATTGCTATGAAACATTTCCACAGATACAAAAAAGGTTAAATACATACAAAGGCATGATGATCTAGGCAGGAATATCTAGTGTCACGACTACAGTGTACTTACGTAAATGCTTGGTGTTGGCGGGTTTAATTTATCTGTTGGTAAAGGTGGATAGGGTGGTGGAGGTGGCCGTGGTGGTGGGCACTTGTCCAGTAAGATGCTACTGTTTGATAAACCATTTTTACCCAGATTCCTAGTAAAAAAAAAAAAAAAAAAAAAAAAAATCTATGAAATTTAATCAGTCATTGAGCATACAAGGTAACAGCGTGCTGTATTGGTTATGGTGCCAGGAGGGCTGTTGCACCATTGTAAGAACAGTGACTTCTAAACTGGGGTCGTCCAGGTGCTGCTCATCAACTCCACCACTTCCTGTGGAGAGAGAGCATCTGTTAGCACTACTCATCCGGTTCTTTCCACAGGAAGCAGTGGAGATGGGAGGAAGAAGCGTCAAGGCACTTTTGGCACCATAACACTTTTTGCAAACCACTTGCTTTATCAATGGTAATATTGACTTCTTATAGTTGGAATCCTCAACATTTGAAACATTTAACAACAGGGATGAGGAATTCCTATTGCCTAACCTCGGTGACAGGACATTCTGTGCACCATGCAAGTAGAAGATATTTTTCCCCTTTAGCCCTGCTGCGGGCAAGCAGCAGGACAGACACAGAGCCGGACCAGGGATCGTGCGGTGTGAACCTCCATCGCGTGCAAAGCACAGTCATCGTCCCCTTGCAGTCCTGAACTCACTAATGTACTCGATGGAGCTGCATACCACATGTTCCCTGTCCAGGCCCTGCATCAGAGGAAATCTTCTTGCCAGGCACCCAGAACTGCCTGTCCCTGGTGCTGGGCTCATCAGAGAATTCTGATCTGCTGAGCGTCCCCCCCTGGTTCCAGTGCTCACTCCCTCCCCTAAAGCCCTCATGGTGCAAGTGTAACCTATGCAGGACTACCAGGATCATAGCCCCCTCCATAAAAGAAAAGTAAGCAGAAGGGGGAAGGGTCGCAGAGCACCCATACACACAGCCTTTGCCCTACATTACATAAAGCCAACAAACATCTCACAAATCAAGCACAGCCAGCATGTGCACACAGAAACCACTACACATTGCAAGACACTGAGTAAAGCAAGAGGGTAAGATACTGTAGGTAGTGGTACCAGTATTTCTAATAAAAATTATTTTGTGGGTCAGGACAACTAGCTTGTGAATTGGGCCACAACCTTAATACCAAGGACAAGTTGGGGCGATAGTATTTTTAACCACACATATTTTATCCATCTTTAATGTTGTATGTTATCTGTCACCTATCAACTAAATAAATAAATCTATAAAAAATGTATGGGTGTATTTTAAGGGAAAGTGTTAAACATGGGTCACTAAAAGGTTAATATTAATTGGTAAATATATACACACAAACACAGAAATGTAATAATAATGTGTTTATATATAGACACATATACACAGGGCAAAATTAAAGGATCACTATACGGTCAGGAACACAAACATGTATTCCTGACCCTATTATGAAAACCCGCCATTTAGGTGGCTTGCCCTCCCTTCCCCTCAGAATAGGTTAAAACTCACCTTATTTTCAGCTCTCCATGGGTCTGCCGGTTGCCAGTCCCGCCCCCTTGGTGATCTTAAAAGTGCCGATTTTTAGCCAATTTAGCCATTTTTAGGGGGTGGGGCCAAACACTGTTTTGGCCAATCAGCACTTCCTCATAGAGATACATTGAATAAATGCATCTCTTTGAAGAAAATTCAGCGGGGGCTGCTTACTGTGCAGCTCTGAGCCAGGAAGCCCCTCCAGTGGCCAAAGGCAGTGTTTACATGAAAATGACTGAAGGGAGCGATTATACTCACCAGAACAACTACATTATGCTGTAGTTGTTCTGGTGACTATAGTGTCCCTTTAACGCACGACTCCCAGCTTCACACTCATTATTTCTAAGAGGCCACAATATAAATGTTTAGATTTTGTATTTTGACATTATTCTGCATGATTCTCTGGCTATCTATTTCATTCAAATAATCATAGCAGTTGTAGTTTAGCAGCATCTGGATGGCCAGAGTTTTCAGATCCCTGTATTATGATACAATCTGATGCCGCTACATTGGTGCTGTCACATTAAGTTTTTTTTCTTTCATAATTTAATAATGGCTTCCCAGTATTTGTGCTATCATGGGCAAGGAGACTATTTCATGATGTGTGCAGACTAAATCCAAGATATGTGCCACTGCAAACCCACTGGAGGCAGAATCCAGAGATTGCATAGACCAAATATAACTCAAAAATGCCTGGGACAGAGCCCCTCTTTGTTAAGCATGATTAACAAAAGCTTTGCGCAGGAGTAGTGGTTATGGTGTTTAGAGGGTTCCGTTAAATTGTATACAATTAACTTACTGGTCCCTTCTCCTACTGCCTTGTGACTTCCAACCTTTGTGGGACACTGTATTCATGGAGTAACCCCCATTTTTTAAATTCATTATATAGAAAAGAGAAAAAGAATCAAGCAAAACATGTACCTTTAAGGTTCTTGCAGACAGACTCCTGCAGACCACTCACATACTGGTCTATTTTTTTGTTGTTGTTGTTGTTATGACTACCCGTGGCATTTAAATAGTACCAATATTGTTTGATTGCTTTACAAATATACAATTAGGATGGCTAACAATAAGTGACATACACAAATAATTTTGACAGACTTGAGAGGTGAAGATGCCCTTCTCAAACAAGCTTACAATCTAGAAATTGAGTTTATGGGAAGTTAGCCCCCTGTTTCAGTTCTGCTCATAAAATAAGGTGAATTAAACTACTTAAAGGGTAAAGGACTACTATAGGCACCCAGACCACTTTAGCTCAATGAAGTGGTCTGGGTGCCAGGTCCCTCTAGTTTTAATCCTGCAGCTGAAAACATAGTTTCAGAGAAACAGCTATGTTTCACTGAGGGTTAAATCCAGCCTCTATTGGCTGTCTCACTGACAGCCACTAGAGACTGCTTCCGCGATTCTCACTGTTAAAATCACAGTGAGAAGATGCTGACATGAATAGGAAAGCATTGGATAATGCTTTCCTATGGGCGGTTTGAATGTGTGTGCGGCTCTTGCTGCGCATGTGGCGCTGACGTCGGCAGAAGGAGGAGAGGTAAGTGGCTGAAGGGGTTTTAACGA
>OW240912.1:85182523-85207523 GCA_933207985.1 Pelobates cultripes | reverse complement strand
ACGTTGCAGGACGGCAGGGGAGAGGTCCGGGGAGGAGAAGTATATCTGAGTGTCATCAGCATACAGGTGGTAGCGGAATCCAAAAGAGGCAATAAGTTTACCTAGAGAGGCAGTATAAAGAGAAAATAGGAGGGGACCAAGGACAGACCCTTGGGGAACTCCAACCGAGACAGGACGAGGGGAGGAGGTATCCTTGGAAAAGGAGACACTGAATGAGCGTTGGGAGATAGGAGGAAAACCAAGAGAGGACCGAGTCACAGAGACCGAGCGATTGAAGAGTTTGAAGGAGGAGAGCATGATCAACGGTGTCAAAGGCAGCAGAGAGGTCAAGGAGAATTAATATGGAGTAGTGACCTTTGGATTTAGCGGTGATTAGGTCATTAGTCACTTTGATAAGAGCAGTCTCAGTAGAGTGGAGAGGGCGGAAGCCAGACTGAAGAGGGTCAAGGAGAGAGTTTGAATTAAGGAAGCGAGAGACACGGGTAAAGACAAGTCTTTCCAAAAGCTTTGATGAGAAAGGGAGCAGGGATATGGGACGATAGTTAGAAGGGGAGAATGGGTCAAGAGATGTTTTTTTCAGGATAGGTATTGCAGTGGCATGTTTAAGGTCAGCAGGAACTGTGCCAGAAGAGAGAGAGCAGTTAAAGATGTGTGTTAGGGTAGGCACAAGACAAGGGGAGAGAGATCTGATGAGGTGAGATGGGACAGGATCGAGCGGGCAAGTGGTGGGGCGAGAGGAATGGAGAAGCGCAGCCACCTCTTGTTCAGTAGCCGGGCAGAAAGTCTGGAGGGTAGGGAAAGCAAGATTTACATGTGGTTGAGAAAGAGAACGGCAAGGAGGGGAGATTTGTTTCCTTAGCTGTTCAGTCTTGTCGGTAAAGTAGCATGCAAAGCTATCAGCTGTAAGGTTAGTTTGGGGGGTGGCTACAGCAGGGCGGAGAAGGGAATTAAAGGTGTCAAAGAGACGTCTCATTAGAGACTAATGAGAGATGAAAGGTATGACTGTCTGGCGAGGGCAAGGGCTGCGCTGTATGAAAGCAACATGAATCTATAATGGAGAAAGTCTGCCTGGGTGCGGGACTTCCTCCAGGAGCGTTCAGCACAACGGGAGCAACTCTGCAGATAGCGTGTTGATTTATTATGCCAAGGTTGGGGACGTGTCCTCCTCGAGGTGCATGTTTTGAGAGGGGCTGCAGCGTTCAAGGCAGATGTGAGGGTAGTGTTGTATGTGGAGACGGCCAGTGAGGGACAGGAGAGGGAAGGGATGGATAGCAGTTGTGAATCAATGTCAGCGGACAGCTGCTGGAGGTCAATAGAGTTAAGGTTCCTCCTGAGTTGAGGGGGGTTAGGCTGAGATTGTTGGGTGAGGGGGTAATTGAGAGCAAACGATAAGAGGTGGTGATCAGAGAGAGGAAATGGAGTGTTGCAGATATTAGATAATGTACATGAATAAGAGAAAATAAGGTCAAGGGTATTGCCAGCTACATGGGTGGGAGAATTAGCCCACTGCAAAAGTCCAAGGGAGGAAGTGATTGAAAGAAGTTTAGAGGCTGCTGGGGTTAAAGGTGGGTTAATGGGAATATTGAAGTCTCCAAGAATTAGGGATGGGATGTTGGAAGAGAGGAAGTAGGGTAGCCAGGCAGCAAAGTGGTCAAGGAAGAGGAGAGGGGAACCAGGGGGACGATAGATTACGGCAATGTTAGCAGAGAAGGGTTTGAAAAGGTGAATTGAATGAATTTCAAATGATGGGAAAGAGAGGGAAGGGGGGGTGGACAGGGTTTTAAAGGAGCAGTGGGGTGAGAGAAGAAAACCTACACCGCCACCTTTAGTCTCTGTTTGTCTTGGATTGTGGGTAAAGTGAAGACCACCAAAAGACAGTGAGGCAGGTGTAGCAGTATCAGAGGGAGAGAGCCATGTTTCTGTTAGTGCAAGTAGGTTTAGGGAGTGTGAGATAAATAGGTCATGGATGGAAGTAGATTTAAAGGTGCTGCACACAGAGCGTGCATTCCAGAGGGCAGCTTTAAAAGAGGAATTATAGTGAGAATTACATGGAATGGGTATTAGGTTGTTGTGGTTTCTGGTGTTTGTACCAGGTGGCTGAGTAGTGGAGGGACCAGGGTTTGGAGAGACATCACCTGCTGCTAGGAGTAGTAGGATGGAAAGGAAGAGAAGGTGGGAGTAAGATTTAAATGTTGAGGATGAGAGCTTGTATTTAGAGTATTTAGGAGGGGTTTGTGGAGAAAGGCTGGATAAATATGAATAAAGTGCGTGTGATGAATACAGAGATGAGGGGAGCAGAGAGGGAGCAATGAAGATGGTGTTTGCAGGAACAGGTAAGTAAAATGACAGATTTTAATGATGAGGGAAGTGAGAGAGAAAGTGAAAAATAGAAGTGAGAACATTAGTAGGAGAGTAGGTGCTGTATTTTTAAGAGCTGTGGTTAGGAGGGTTAAGGTTTAAAGAGGTATTGTGTGAGTATAGCTATTTTGGGTGTGGAGGGCTTGGTGGACAGAGGCTAACATAATTGGTTTAACAGGTAAGGTAGGTAATTCGAGCTATCTATAAATGTAATGATAACCATGGGGAGGGTGGGGTGTGGGGTAGGGTGGGTGGGAAGCGATCATCCAGTAAATGCTACCTCTGCTTATGGCAAGTATTGGATCATTTCTTAATTTTGTATGTAGTCTGGTAGATAAGTAGAATATTTTCAGAAAACAGTTATGAATACAATATGAAATGTTAAAAAAAGGTTTTTTTAAATTGCAGCATTACCTGAGTGGAGTTAGATAGTTGGTTTTTCCACGGCTCCTCTGCGCTGCTGGTCAGGTTTGTGCGGTTATGAGGTAGAGCGAGTGAGTTTCGCTGTGGGTAAGGCACATTTCCATTACTTCCACTTCCCGTTATATGATTATTGCCTATCAACATAGTGTCTGTACTACCCGTGGTCCCTGTGGTACTGCAGGAAACTGTGCCTGCTGGAAAGGGTCCGTTAGCCACAGGCTGCACAGGGCAAGCTGGACGGATTCCAGACTGAGTGACATTAGGCGCTCTGGTTAAAGCAACCTGATGCTGCTGACCAGACAGTGAGTTTGTAGGCAGTGACGAGTCAGCCGTTGGCCCATTAGCAATTCCAGTAGATCGTACCTGTGCAACTCCTGTTTGTCTCATCTAAATAAAATAAATAACAGTTAGGCAAAAAAACAAAACATATCATGTGACAAAACTGAGATTTCTGCAATTATAGACACAATTTGATTATTCCATCTTCTTAATCAGGGATTGGCTCAGTGAGCTCCAGCGCTCAATCACAAGATGTAATTTATTTTAGTTATAAGTGTACTATTGAGTGCCATATTTGCTCACATCTCAAGGTCATCAAAATAAGTAAATAATAAAAATGGACACTACTGATAACTAAATGAGAATCCACCAAAATTTGTATTATCAATTATATATATATATATATAGATACATATACCTGCTGGTGCTGCTGCATTAAGACAAACTGACTCTCCAACTGCTCCAACAACGCTTTTTGTGCTGGATTAAGATTATTCCTGTTTGCTCGTAGCTGTTCTAATTGCTAAAATGGAATTAAAAAAAAACAATATATTTGCATATGATCATATGTACTTAGTTCTTAAACTCATTTTATATGTCACACTTATTTTAATGGTACCCATGCTATTGACTTTACAAGAATGAAAAGCTGAGTTAGCCTGCCTTTTGAACTTAACTTGTGTTGCAGAGGTTTGAACACACCAGGAATGCCTAACAAACATTTAGCACCGAGCTCGCAAATTCAATTAAACAAAACAGATTTCCCGAGATCTTTCCTGCATAGCAGATTAAAGCAGAGGAAATGTTTATCCCATCTGAAAATTCAGCAAATTTAATTTAAAAAAATAAAATAAAATATTTCACAGGTACAGTTCAGTGTCATTAAACGGATGTTCTAGTGTAAACTTACAATTGTTTAGTGCATCAACAAGATAATTTATACTGTATTTTTAATGAATTGAGTTACTACTGGAACCAAACACCCCAATTGTCTACTTTGCCAGTGACATCTGCAGAATCTAGGACATAGCTGAGAATGACAACATT
This sequence comes from Pelobates cultripes, assembly GCA_933207985.1. Taxonomy (NCBI): domain Eukaryota; kingdom Metazoa; phylum Chordata; class Amphibia; order Anura; family Pelobatidae; genus Pelobates; species Pelobates cultripes. Next base: position 85,203,416 of record OW240912.1, on the reverse strand, counting down.
GGTGCCTTCACAGCTTATGTGATATGTACCATCACATATATCTGTTGGTGAAACCTAAAACGAGACCACACTCATGCAAACAATGCAACACTTTACATTCAAGAAGAAAATTAACTCTCATACAGTTGAATGGATACCAGCAGTGCTTTTTAACATGGTGGGGAAAAAAAAAAAGGTGTGTGCACAATATTCTATAAATAGGGCGTTAAACTACTCTATCATGCCCCTGAAGTCTAACTGCTCATTGTCCTGCCATTTTTGAGTTAAATCACTTTGTTTATGCAGTTTAGGCACACTTTCCTGCAAGTGACTTACACAGCCATCCTAAACACTTCCTGTAAAGAGTCATCTAATGTTTACACTTCCTTTATTGAAACCTGTAACTTCTTGTTTCTTATCTCCTGCTCTGTTAACAGCTTGCTAGACTCTGCAGGATCCTCCAGTATGTAATTAGAGTTCAATTTACAGAGCAGAAGATAAAAAAAACTTTTAAAGTAAGTTACATCTGATTGAAAATGAAAACTTTTTTTGTTTTCCTGCAGGTTGAGTCAGTCACATCCAAAGAAGGTGTGGCAACGGCTGCATAAAAATGACCAAAAGTGATTTATTTCCCAAATGGCAGAGAATTGCGCAGTGAAACTTTAGAGGGAAGAGCTACATCCAAAAACTGCTTCATTAAGCTAAAGTTGTTTTGGTGACTATAGTGTCCCATTAATGTTTAAAAGTGGTTCAACTGATTAAATTTGTAATAGCACACTTACAAGTTACATTACCTGTCTCTAATACTTTAAATCCCATCCACAAATATTGAAAAAGGAAATACTTCCCTGTTTATGTAAATGTGTTTAAAGGGACACTGTAGGCACCCAGACCACTTCAGCTCATTGAAGTGGTCTGGGTGCAAACTCCCATCACCCTTAACCCTTTCATAAACTGCAATAATTACCTGCTAGGGTAAATTCCCTCTAGTGGCTTTCTACCAGACAGCCACTAGTTACATAGCTGAAAAGAGACTTGCATCCATCAAGTTCAGCCTTCCTCACATTTGTTTTTTGCTCTTGATCAAATAGAAGGCAAAAAAACAAAAACCCAGTTTGAAGCACTTCCAATTTTGCAACAAACTAGGAAAAAAATTCCTTCTTGACCCCAGAATCTTTGGATCAAGAAGCTATTACCCTACATTCAAAAATTAAATCTTTGAATATTCTGTTTTTGCAAGCATGCATCTAGTTGCTGTTTTAACATCTGTATGGACTCTGATAAAACCACTTCTTCAGGCAGATAATTTTACATCCCTATTGTCTTTACAGTAAAAAAACCAAAAAAAACCACACTTTTCTTTGCCTTAGACAAAATAATATTTCTTCCAGTCTAAACGCATGACCTGGTTTGTGAATAGATTTCCACACAATGTTTTGTATTGGCCCTGGACATATTTGGATAATGTTATATCCCCTTTGAAGAGACTTTTTTCTAAACTAAAGAGGTTTAAATTTGTTAAGCTTTCTTCATAGCTGATATGTTCCATTCCTTTAATTAATTTTGTAACCAGCCTCTACACTTTTTCTAGTGAAATGATATCCTTCTTTAGAACAGGTGCCCAAAATTGCACAGCATATTCAAGATGTGGTCTTACCAGTGATTTATAAAGAGGCAAAATTATATTCTCATCCCGAGAATTAATGCCCTTTTTTATGCATGACAATACCTTACTGGCCTTAGCCACTGCTGATTGACATTGCACATTGTTGCATAGTTTGTTGTCTATAACAATTCCCAATTCTTTCTTGTGTTTTATCCCTAATTCGTTTCCATTAAGGGTGTACGTTGCTTGTGCATTCTTTACGCCGAAGTGCATAACTTTGCATTTTTCTACATTAAATTTAATCTGCCATTTAAGTGCCCAGTCCCCCAGTCTATCTAAATTACTCTGCAGCAAAGTAATATCTTGCTCACATGGTATTACTTTACAGAGTTTTGTGTCATCTGCAAACACTGAAACATGACTTTCAATGCTTTTTTTCAAAATCATTTATAAACATGTTAAATAGAAGGGAGGGGCGGGTCTTGCAGAAAGGGAAACAATTTTGTTTTCCTGGCACTATGGTTTCCCTTTAACCCCTTAAGGAAACATGACATGTCATGATTCCCTTTTATTCCAGAAGTTTGGTCCTTAAGGGGTTAAGTGTTTCTAATGTGTACAAATATTAGGAAACCATATCAAGATTCAGAATATATAATGCCATTAGGTCCAAGTAACCAACTGAAGAATAACGTTCAATGGAAATAATGGGTTCCAAGGGAGGTAGGTTAAAATTGTAACTTAAAAAGTTCTTAATTTCTCAAACATATTTCATTGGTTTGATATCCACTGCAAATTAGGTTGGATGGACTAATTACATTACTTTATGTGACCATGACACACTGTTACAACATGAATACTGCTAACTTTGTGTTCAGAAAACACATATGAACTATTTACTATACATGCATTGGGCATTTTGTAAAGAGGATTTTTTTTTTTTATTAATCAGCTTCACATACCTGTAGCTTCTGTGGCGGCAAACACCACGAATTAACTTGTTGCTGTGCTGGAGTATGTGACAAATGGCCACTGCTCCAGGTATCAGAAGTATTCTATTTAAAATGAAAGGAATAAACACTTATTGAAATTACATAATTTAAGTTATAGTTTGGCAGAATCTAAATTATATAAAATACATTGGAAGGAAAAGAAAACAAAAAAACAAAATGCATGCATTATAACCAATACTGGCCAATTTTTAAATTAACATGATTTGGAAATGCAGATGGTGGGCCCTAGAAAGAATCCCTGCCATTCTAAAGCACTTCTGGTATTATGGCTTTAGAAAAAAAATGTTTATGCCAAAAGTACTCCATCTTTTATGTCAATTTGAATGAAGGAATTAATTTAGACAAAATAACAGTGCCATGAGCCACATACATTGGGTTGCCATGTAAAATACCTTTGCTGGACTAGAAGTTCTTTTCCTCTTGGCAGGACTTGACAGTTCATCTACCTGGCTAGAAGAAATCATGTGTAGTGGCAAGGACTGCTGTGAAATTGGTGTTTGACTGAGGCCTAGTACAGATTCAGCATTCTGATGATGAGGTTTACAGGCCTAAGAATTATAAGAAAGAAAATATAGTTCTGTGTGATACGTATCAAGTATCCTACCAAGAAAGGAAAAGGTTTGAGTATTGTTTTTGAGAAAACGAATGTGGCTCCACACAGAATACACTGGCGTCGATTAATGAATACCAGCATAAAAAAAAAAATTGATGGAGAAATGTGAACTTATCTTAAAATAACCAACATGATTAAACTCCAAAAATAATGATCCACAAAGGTTAATTGGTACCCAAAAGGCAGGGAAATTTTGTTTTATAAGTGATCTGACTATATTTATTTGTACAGAGATATAAACCAACTGCACTCAAGTACAAGAAACTTGATGCTAAATATTGAAAATAACTGTTAAAGCTGGGTATCTGCAGAACATAACCCAACTCCTCACCTGCTGTGCTGAGTTCATGGCACCCTGCCTGGAGGTAAGCTCTGCGGGGATTGGTAGGCTCCATGCCTCCTCAATACTAGGAAGCAATTTAGTTTTATTCTGTAGACTACCTTGTGGAAGGTTACACAACTGAGCCTAGGAAAAATTATGTGAGAAGGAAATTTAACACAGGCCTAATTGATTAAGAGCATGTCCACTAAAACTTCCTAACATGTACCGCCAATTTTAAAACAGAATAGATTTAAATTTTGAATTATTTTTAAAAGGTAAATATATTAGGGTAACCAAAATTTAAACCTTTGTGAGAATAAATCAGATACATGGAAAGTTACAATTCTATTTGAAAAAAGTCACAAGTGTTGGGAACCCAACTGTGTGAGACTGTTTCCAAGTAAAATGTACACAAAACATAAAAAAGAAGATGTGTGCTTATTAATATAAATATATAGAGTAATAGGGAAAAATGAGTGAAATGAATTTCTGAAAGGGCTTCATTCCACACCCTTAAATACACAGGCCATGGAACATAACAAATGCACATGGATTCTTAAGAAAACAAAGACATGACACATTAACTTGCATTACATTATGAACTACAATTGAATGGTTTATGGACATGCTAAGTGTAATATTTTAGCTTAGGTAGTTTGGATGATTACCTGTAAGTACTTAATCCGTGCTGCAAGTGCAGAGGTATTACTACAATTTTTGCTTCTTGTGGCATTTAGGTAGCATTTAATAGCATCCTGAGGCTGGTTGCAGGTTTCATAGAGTGTACCCAAGTCCATCCAGGCTGCAGCATGACCATGATCCAACTGTACAGCACAGATATAGGCTTGCAAAGCATCCATAGGCTGGTTTTGCTGCTGATATAGGACACTGGAAATAAAAGTCGAAGCTTCAGGGACATTTCTGAATTTCTATGATGCAATGTTAATCTTTTCTCAATAGATCAACCCTCAGTGAAGTCATATGTTCAGTTACAAAACATTATTTTCTCTCTGTGCATGAGTGAAAAGGTCTATGGAGTATTCAGCAAAATCTTTGATAGACAAAAATGAAACGGTTCTTGGCAGATGAAGCTACAAGAGCTAGTGACAAAACATGAAAAAGCAAACAAGCAAAAACAAAACACTTCATTTGACATTTAAAAAGTGTAAAACATGTAATTAACACTATGGTCCAACTTCACCCTACATCTTAAGTCAAATTCTTCAGTGAATTTTCAAGTTTCATTGAGAAGATTCCATGCTTACCCTATGGAACACCATGTATCAGCACTTGCCTCTGACTTATCAATAGATTGCCTGTAAGATATAAAGGCATCCTGAACTTTCCCGATACTGGAATAGCACCTGTGAAAAAGAGATAAAAAAAAAAGATAAAAGATAAAAATAAATAAAAATCATTCAAAATACACAGAAAGATTAAGGATCATGTATTAAAAAAAAAAAAAAAAACAGCAGGAGAAGAAACAGATAAATCTAATTGAAATATGTTTCCCCAAGATGTCCCAGAACATATAAGCTGTTTTTATTCTCAAACACACAGGACTTATGGATAAAATCACCACCAAGTGGGCACAGTTTTAATTGCTTTTACATAGCACAAAATTATTCAAATATGTAAAGCTAAAGCAGTCCCTGTAAGCTCACAGTCTGCACTAATAATGCATGTACAGTGTTCTTTGTACTAGTATACCAATTGTTATGTTTTCGTTGCACTGTTTGTAGATTCCCTACACTAATAAGCACTATGAAGCATGCATTTGCTTCCCAATAATTATATAACACCTCATGGTCTATTTAAGTCCAATGTATTATGCTTGTCATATATATGAATTTTTTAATATATATATATATATATATATATATATATATATATATATATATATATATATACACACACACACACACATACATACATACATATATATACACACACTTTGCAATTGCAAAATTATTATGACAAGAGAATATCGATCTAAAAAAAATAATAATTTTGAACTTGAAGGGCACCTGTCATGCCCCCAAACAACTTATGCTCATTTATCTATACATTGTGCTAGCAAATGTACAGATTAGAAGAAAAACCTATTTAAAAATAGGCTTTTCTAACAAGTGTGTGGTGTGTGTGTTTATGCCTGGTGGAATATGTTGATAGGGTAAACGAGAAAGAGGGAGACCTAGCACAATTGAAGGATAGAGCCCGAGGAAGACTGGTGAGAGTGACTGGGGGGCTGTATGACAGAGACCGACAATTTATGCAATGAGTCATAATGCTTTATAAGTTTTATGTCAAGTAATATAAGGTTTGTTTTGAATGTCATTATGACATTCCTTAATACTAAAATATGTGGAAAATGTGATATTGTATGATTTTCTTATACAATTCCACAATATAAAGAATTAAAACAAATGGGCCTTTTCCCCAGCTGTGACTGACAAGGAAGACCAGAGAAGAACACCCACAGGTGGTCCCTCTGCTTTCCACCCATAGCAACCACAGCAAATGTGCTGTGGTTGCTATGAAATCTCCAGTTTGCAAGTATAGGAACGGAGTGATGTGATTTGCCCTTTATGGGGATGCATCCACAAATACACAGAAAAATAAATCTTGCTATATGAAGTCACTTCAATAAAGAACTACATTTTAGGACTCTAAAACCATTAAATTACTCCTCACATCTTCACATCAATGGTTCAGAAACCCTTCATAGAGAAAAACCTTACCTTCCAAGGAAATACCAGGATTGACCAGAGTTTGGATCAGCCTCTAGAGATCTCTGAAGATACTGAATAGCATAGCTGGCCTTTGTAGTTTTTTCTCCCAACTGATCAACTGTATGATGCATCCAACCTAAGAAAACAAATATAGCATGTTTGTCTAAGCTCAATTGGTGGATGTTTTGTAGATATAAAGTGGCTTCAAACACATGACAGATATACAAAATCCCACTAAAAGGAGAAAAACTTAATTTTGCTCCATATTTTAAATGTTATATGCATCAATGAAGGTCCTGTTTCATAGTTGGTTTAACATACTTCTAAAAATTGACCTAGGTCCATACAGTAGGATTGTATTACAAAAGGTAGTGTCAAACATGGCACTGATAATTTGCTTTCTAAAAACAAAACTCAATTCTAACACAATTAAACATGTTTTGTCATGTAGAGCACAGATCCAGAAGGTAAAAAGACACTAAAGTAGTTTATAGCCTGTTACATAAACTGCTTACATGACAAATAGAAATCAGGTAAGGAATGTAAAATGTCCTACTTCAGGTTTAAAACTATTGTTTCAGTCAGTTCAGTGTTCAAAAATAAAATTAAACAGAGCAGTAGACTTTTCTCAGTAAATCATCTGCATTATATTAGAATAATATTGCCTCTACTTTTAAAACCATGCAGAGCTCTGCAAACAGCCAATATAAATTAACATCGTAATCACTGACCTATATATAATAAAGGTTGGGGAGGAAACTTCTGTTAATTTATGAACAATAAAACTGACACATTTTACATTACTGCGTAACGTCCATGAGCATGCAAACAATGTACAACTGCAGCTCGACTTTTGTTAGCTCTCTTGCGCTAAACCCTGCAGAACTAAGGCATCAGCTTAGAATGTGAATACAGCTCGCTCTCAGCCAGTGAGCTAAGTGCTGCATCACTGGGATTAGGTCCTTCTGGCTTTCACTGAGCTGTAGAGTTGGTGGGGAGCAACACTATGCACTCCCCTAGCAAGATGTCAAACTGAACTAAAAGAGGAGGGGGCAGGGCACTTTGGCAATATAACCACTCTAGGGTACTTACTTTAGGAAAAAAACAAAACACTATTGGTAAACTAACCAAGATATGTGGCAACTAATGTCTTTTCAAGAAAAGTCTAATACCATAAATGTAGTGGCTACAATACCAACTATGTCTATTGTGGCTAATAGTTTCTTTGTTAACAACATTTGATTTGTAAACAAATTTATAAAACTGAACTCCTTTGGACTAGAACATTTTAGACAAAACCAAATTATAAACAAACAAAACAACAAAGCAACACAGTGTGGATTTTTAAGATTTGAAAAACATATATATAGAACTTGTTTTACATACCCAACTGCTGTAAAACTGCTGCTTTTACTTGAGTGGAAAGGTTTTCGGTCTGCAAAAGTTGTTCATATGCTTCCTTTGCAGAGTGGTACTTTCTCTGTTACATAGAAAAAAGGTGGACAAAAGTGAGGAAACTAGCCCAACTGATATTTTTTTTATTTTATTTTTCTAAATTACTTTCTACTAAACACTACTATATAATAAAACTTAAGACGTGTTTTAATCTTCTCTGGGTACACCTGTACTCCTCTCATTAAAGGAACACTATAGTCACCTAAATTGCTTTAGCTAAATAAAGCAGTTTTAGTGTATAGATCATTCCCCTGCAATTTCACTGCTCAATTCACTGTCATTTAGGAGTTAAATCACTTTGTTTCTGTTTATGCAGCCCTAGCCACACCTCCCCTGGCTATGACTGACAGAGCCTGCATGAAAAAAAAAAAAAAAATGGTTTCACTTTCAAACAGATGTAATTTACCTTAAAGGACCACTTCAGCTTAATGAGATGGTCTGGGTGCCAGGTCCAGCTAGGGTTAAACCCTTTTTTTTATAAACATAGCAGTTTCAGAGAAACTGCTATGTTTATAATAGGTTTAATACAGCCTCTAGTGGCTGTCTCATTGACAGCCGCTAGAGGCGCTTGCGTGCTTCTCACTGTGATTTTCACAGTGAGAAGACACCAGCGTCCATAGGAAAGCATTATGAATGCTTTCCTATGGACTGGCAGAAAACACGCAGCTCCTGCCGCGCATGCGCATTCAGCCAAAGAGGAGAAGAGGGAGTAGAGGAGGAGGAGAGCTCCCTGCCCGGCGCTGGAGAAAGAGGTAAGTTTAACCCCTTTCTCTCCCCAGAGCCCGGCCGGAGGGGGTCCTTGAGGGTGGGGGCACCCTCAGGGCACTATAGTGCCAGGAAAACAAGTATGTTTTCCTGGCACCATAGTGGTCCTTTAAATAATTATATCTCAAGCTCTAAATTGAACTTTAATCACATACAGGAGGTTCTTGCAGGGTCTAGCAAGCTATTAACATAGAAGGGGATCTTAAGTGTTTATGGAAGGCTGTGCAAGTCACATGCAGGGAGGTGTGACTAGGGTTCATAAACAAAGGGATTTAACTCCTAGATGGCAGAGGATTGAGCAGTGAGGCTGCAGGGGCATGTTCTATACACCAAAACTGCTTCATTAAGCTAAAGTTGTTCAGGTGACTATAGTGTGCTTTAATTTACTGAGCAAGGTCAAAATATAATATTCAATCAACTGTAATGGGTATGATGCTTTCTATACCCTTTTAAAGTATGTCTGTTAATCACAAATTTTATCATAGTGGAAGTCTTAAATTTGGGCATCCATGTCATCAAATGTTTGTTCCCTGACTTCAGGGCACAGAGCCCAGGCAAAGTGCTTCCAAAGAGCTGTCAAGCATGCACAGCCCTGTGTGGGGCTGGCTAGAAAAGCTGCCAGTCAGCCTGACATGCAAACATGCGTGGCTAACACACCATTTTGGGGCAGCTTACCCACTTGCTGTCACCTACACATCCTTCATCCCATACAAATGTTGGAAGGTATGTGATTATAGTGGATATGGTGCAAACAATCTTTGGGCACATGCACCCTGGAAAGTGTCAAAGATGTGCCAAAAATCAAAGTATTAAAAATTAGTTCCATAATTGTTTTCTTTTTAAGTTGCCAGAAATTTAATGTTTGAGTATAATTCCTTTGGGGCAAAGTTTTATTATGCCCAGAAAAAGATCATCAAGATTTGAAAAAGGAAACTACAGAAAAATTCAGTATTCATGCAATAATACACCCCTCTGCCATCATTTTCTAAGACTAACTGCCTTGGAATACAGTATCATAGAAGCAATTTCTAGACGTAGCAATGATAGTTGTCCTATCTGGAATCTCACTGTAGTCAGTAAAGAGACATGGCAAAGGTTTTTAATATTGAGGTTTTTTTCTACACTGTTTTGATATTGTGGTGTATAATTACATACACTGAACTAAAGAAAGAAACAGCAACTGTTTTATCCCCCACACAATTCCACTAAAATGCAAAGCATTTGAAAGCTAGAAAAATTAAGACTTACCTGTGTTTCGTACAAGTGTGCTATGTGAAACTGAACTAGAAAATAAAATAAAATCAGTGTCAGTTGGTAAAAGATTTAAAATCGAACAATTAGTAGATCATATCAATCAATAATACTTTGATAGCACCTGACACTAAAATGTATGCAAGACAAAAATATGCAAATTATTTATCTTGCAAAGCATTATTTTGTATGCAAGACTACATTAAGCCAATAATAAAATGAGTCCAGGATAAAGTAAATAGGCTTATAATTTAGAATTAGAAAATACAATCCCTAAGAGGCAGTAAATGAGACATGACAACAAATTCTTATAATAAACAATGGAGGGGAAGCAAGCCCAACTGCAGCAATTAACCACTTCGCAACATTTGACGAAAATTTTCCGTCATGCATGTCATACCATATTTCTGTCAGTTACTAAAGTTAACCCCAAAACGGTGCAATCAAGAGTCTGCATCAGCAGACAATGAGCACCTGATCTGCGTTGCCGATCTTCTCCCTGAAAAAAGTATGTTAAATCCCACCCCCTTAACCCGGCTTTATGAAAATTAACCCTGTCATGTCAAAAGCATGAGTTGGTGTTTGATGTGTGTTTATATATGTTAAGAGTAGTTTTTTTGTAAACCTTGGGATGACCTTTATTGTGGTCTTTGATCTTGCACCAGGCCTAGACCATAAAACATCTAGATAGCCATCACCAGAGCTGGACACAAGGAATTTCATAGAGTGGGCAATAGACTGCCAGACCAGCCCCCTCTGATCCCCCCCAGGGGTCTGCCCACTGAGAAACAACTAGTTTAGATATATGAGGGTGTTGGACTATCCAGGGAGGTCAGTTATTCATTTTTCTTTTGTCAGTAACTTCTAGGAGACCTATACCATCTAAGACTCCCACAAGAATTCTATATGGGGTAAATATATGTAAGGAATTTCTTGTGTTTTCTCCTATTTTATTTTATGTACTGTTTTGCAATTTGTTATCTGTATGTCATTTATTTCTGTATTTTGTACTCAGCACTGTGAATCCTTTTTGTCAGATTAAATGTTTACTTAATCAGCTTGTGTCTCTGTTCTCTATGAGCTTCACTCTCCAGAGGAAAGCTCAGGTAAACACGTTACCAAAAAGGGTTAAAAGTATATGTTTTATCAGTAAAAGTAGAACTGTGATACTATAATTCTCCTGTGTGTGGGGTAACCTAAGACGCCCGGGTTTAAAAGTCTTGGTGGTGGCAGTAGTACTAAGGGGGATAGTGTAGAAGGGATTGCAGGGGTTAATTGAGTGGTTGCTGGGACTAGCAACAGGTAACCAGGGGTCTGGTGTCATTAACCCTGTCACTTCCACACTCTCCCCACTGTCTCGGCTGGGCCTATAGCCCACGCACGTGACAAACCCCTTGACTGCCAATTGATCACGGACTACGAGTATTTTACTGTGATTTTATTTATTTTACTCCTGAGGGTTAACTTATTTTTTTAACCCTCAGGGGTTCTATTTATTTAATATAAATATTTTAAAATTATATATTTAGCTAGCTGGGGTGGGTGGGAGTTTGTGGTAAATGTACTGTTAGGCTAGTTAGGACTTAACAGTTAAAAAAAAACATTTTAAAAAAGGTTTTAAAAAAATAGTAAAAAAAAAAAAAATACATTTAAAAAATGGTCATTACCACTACACCTGGAACAAATGAGCAAAGAAATTGTCCCACACGAAGGTCCAAAATAGGCCTTTTAAAATACCCCAGGGTGTATTCTTTTAAAAAATGGTATGCGTTTGAATATTAACCTGGTAAACTACTCCAAAATGGGACATGAACCCAGCACACAAATGCAAAGTTTGAAGAAAAAAAAAACAAAACTGAATTGCTGTCTCTCAACCCCTTCAACATCCACATATATACCTAGCAAAGGTACATGCGGGGATATTTGTACTCAGACGAAATAGCAACATATGAAATATTATACAACTTATGCACACATAAGGTTTGCAAAATATACAGTGCAAACTCACTTAGTGTTTCAAAAAGCCAGAAAAAATGCTTTGTACAAGCTAATGGAAAAATGATCCCAACCCAAGGTTCAAAATATGCCTTTTGAAATACCCTGCAATGTCTTCTTTAAGAAATGATATGCCTGATAAAGAGCTCCAAAATGGAACACTGACCCATCAAAACCATCTATGAAAATTAACACTTAAAAACCTGAAATTGTCATTTTTTATAGCACTGAAACTTCACAAAATAGTGTCTAGGTCATACATTGGCCATGTTTTACTCAGAAGATGTAACAGAGCATAATTTTATGACAGTGGCACATATCAAGTGTAAGAAATACCCAGCAAAAATGCAACATGCATGTAAAAAAACCTCACGGTTTTCGGCACAGCTCTAACGAATACATGCTCATTTTAAGTCCACATGTATTATGTGGGCTTTCCCCTACCCCTAACCTTGCTCATCAGTATGTTTGATGGTTTTTTTTTTTTCGAGCATACCAATGCCACGTCTGGCCCGATCACGCAGGAGTGGCTTTCGGCGCCATTTTGAGCCCTGTACTTTCCTCCCCTTTGTAAATTCACATTAACCAAAAAAAAAAAAAAAAAGCTAGTTTTTATGGGAAATCACACCTAATAAGTATATATAAGTTAGAATCATCAAAAAAAAAAAAAGTAAAAGTCTGTGTTTTTATTTTCTTTTAATAAAATTAAATTATTTGGTTTAGGTCATGTGACCTATTACATCACGTTACATTTTAAATTTTCTACCTCTATTTAAAGCAGCATTGATTCCTTCTGCTGTAAACACTTTAAATAAAGCCATTAAATGTTGAAACACGTACTTTTTTATTGTACCTGTTTGCTGCTGGACTTCTGAACACCTATATTCTTGGCGGGGATAATGCCACCTACGACTGGAGCATAGAGCAATCCTTACCTACTAAGTGAGTAGTTCTTATCCACTCCATTCTATTCAGCACTCCATACGATGTACACTATTATGGTTTGTGCTTCCCTTTAATTTATATCATAACTTCCCCATTGGTGTTCGGTTCCGCAGAACACCAATTGGGGTTCCGCCAAAAGTTAAAAAAATAAAATGGCCGCGGGTGGTGAGGGAGCAATGATCTTCCGGCTCAGCAGTGATGCTGGAGCCAGAATATGACGTCACTCCGGCATCACTAAGAGGCGCACGAGGGAGCTGAGCATGGAGATCACTGCTTCCCTGCAGCCCGCATGCCAGCCGTTCAACAGCCCCACTGGGCCCCAGGGACTGCACGCTCAGCAGCCCCACTGGACCCCAGGTACTTCATGCCAGCACTCTTAAAGGTGGAGGGGGGGGAGGTTCGAGTAAAATGTAAAAATAAATACATTTGTATGCGTGTCTGTCAAAGAGTATATGTGTGTTTGTCAGTGAGAGTGTATGTGTTTGTATGTGTCTGTAAGAGTATGTGTTTGTCAGTGAGTGTATGTGTGTCTGAGTGTCAAGGTTTGTGTATGTGTCACTGTGTGTATCTAAGTGTGTGTGTGTGTGCCAGTATGTATTAGTGTTTGTATGTGCCTGTGTGTGTGTATGTCAGTGTGTGGGTATCTTGAGTGTGTCATTGTGCGTATATGTCACTGTGTGTATCTGAGTCAAGATGTGTGTGTCACTGTATCTGTGTCAAGGTGTATCGGGGTGCCACTATGTGCCAGTGTGTGTGTGTATATCTGATACACACACAGATACACACACTGGCACATACAAACACAGGTACACACACACCTTGACAGATACATACACAATAACACACAGAGACACTGTATCAAGGTGTGTGTATCTGTGTGTCACTATCTGCCAGTGTGTGTGTGTGTGTATATCTGTGTCAGATTCATACACACTGGCACATACAAATACAGGTACACACACTTTGACACACACATACACACTGTGTGTCAAGGAGTGTGTATCTATGTGCCAGTGTGTGTGTGTGTGTGAGATATACACACACCGGCACAGATATACACACCGGCACAGATATACACACCGGCACAGACAGGCACAGATATACACACCGGCACAGACAGGCACAGATATACACACCGGCACAGACAGGCACAGATATACACACCGGCACAGACAGGCACAGATATACACACCGGCACAGACAGGCACAGATATACACACCGGCACAGACAAGCACAGATATACACACCGGCACAGACAAGCACAGATATACACACCGGCACAGACAAGCACAGATATACACACCGGCACAGACAAGCACAGATATACACACCAGCACATACAAGCACAGATATACACACCGGCGTATCGGTGTGCCACTATGTGCCAGTGTGTGTGTGTGTATATCTGATACACACACAGATACACACACTGGCGCATACAAACACAGGTACACACACACCTTGACAGATACATACCCAATAACACACAGAGACACTGTATCAAGGTGTGTGTATCTGTGTGTCACTATCTGCCAGTTTGTGTGTGTGTGTGTGTGTGTGTGTACATCTGTGTCAGATTCATACACACTGGCACATACAAACACAGGTACACACACCTTGACACACACTGTGAGTCAAAGAGTGTGTATCTGTGTGCCAGTGTGTGTGTGTGTGTGTGTGTGTGTGTGTGATATACACACACCGGCACAGACAAGCACAGATATACACACCGGCACATACAAGCACAGATATACACACCGGCACATACACACAAAAAAAGGCACAATTTTTTTTCCCCCAGGGAAGGGGGGGGGCCGGTGCTCCATGATGTTGATGCACTATGTCAAAGGGTTCCAAAAATAAAAAATAATTGGGAACCCCTAATCTATATAATCGGAGAGAGACCATGACCACTGATATCCATGATTGGGGATTATACCACTTCACTCTAAATCTACAGAGTTTGGGAACCTGGGAGTGCACACCTGTTATTTTTTTCCCCTTTTATTAATAATTGATATACTGCACTATAGATTTTTTTCGCTCACCTACATATCTACAAGAGTCACCATCACAAGAACCCACTAGAAGGGTTTATACTCCACAATATATTATTCCACCCAGGCGCTTAAGTTGAAGTTGCACCTTTGCTCCCACAAAGTGTGAGTGTGCATATTTGTTATCCATTGGACCTGCTACATACTTTACTATTAGCTCTCCATGTTTCCCTTGTTTTTATTACATAGATTCCAAGGACACTCTGGGCGCTACACCACCCCCTGTGTTTGTATCTGCTTCTTTTACGGGACAAGAGACCCCGATTCTGGTGATTAAGCTGCCTTTTGGGCTGCATCAGTATCTGAAAAGCACTGAATACCTCCTTGTTTTTCACAAGTATGTAAAAAAACAAAACAAAAAAAAAAATTTTTTTTCCTCACCACAAACATTGACATAAATTGGTGAAAAGAATGGTGACAAGTTAAGGCACAATATATGCCATATAAGATACCCTGGAGTGCCTGCTTTCTCAAATGGATGCCCTTTGTGGGGTTATTTGAACAGTCAAACTGCTATAATGCCCCAAATATGAGACAGTCCCCTATCCCCCTTTTTAATAGTTTTTAATTGTATACTAGAAAATGTAAGAACTACATAAAGGGTTACTCCAATCCTTTTTGACTGTAATTTAAAATTTAGCATGCCCTCTTTATGGACATTACTTGGTAGGTCATCCAACATGCAAAGAAAGGCAAAAAAAAAAAAAAAAGAGCCAAACAAACGCTTGCACTGCTTTCCACATCTTCATCACCAGGGGCATCGGTAGGTCCAATAAAATGCTTCAAAGAGAAGCAATTCATTGGATCATTTGACTGGCTTAGAGCATGTGATACGTCCCCCTCCCCTCACTGGCTAAAGAAATCAATTAAAGAGACATACTCCAGACCCCTAAAGCACTTTAGCTTGCTAAAAGGTTGTGTGTATGAAGTGTGTCCTCTTCTTTCATTTTTCATAAAGCGCAGATTTAAGTAGAAATTTACACTTTTATAAATTAAGATGGTTAAGATCCTGGTTTAGTTGGCTCAGTGCAGCTAAAATAAAGAAGCAGCAATTACTCAGAGCACCTGCCTTGCAAAGATGACTCATTGACCTTCATTAGGAAGTCTGACTGGACAGCCACGGAAGTCTAGGCAGGGTTAGAAGGGGAGGACTTGCAAAGGCTGCAAACAAGAGAACGGCAGGTTTTGCAAGCTGTTTTTCGATTATACCCCAACAACAAAAAAATGAACATAATTAAATACATGCATGTTGGGGTATATCTACTAAACTGATTATTTTGTATTTGGGCAGTGGAGTGTCTCTATAATGGCAATGGAGGGAGACATTAGGCAGCCCGGAACAGAGTTGCGGGGGTGTTAGTAACTCCTTGGACAACAGTGCAGATATCTCTGTACATGCAGAATTTCAAGCAGAAATGCAGCACATACAGATTCTTACCTACCGGACACTTCAAATCACTGAAGTGATCATGGTGGGTGGAGTAACCCTTTAAGCATAGTTACATTTTAGTTGCTTAGCTAGTTTACACACAATCCAACAGTAAAAAGAATCCCATAGAAGGAAAACTGCAGACCTTGTACAGAAGAGAACAAAATGGTTGTGACGTAATATTAGGTTGCAAGGCAAGGAAGAAAAGTAAACAAACACAAAGGCAAGTGGCAATACTCCTGTCCTTTGCTCGCACCCTTACTGACAATTTGCACTAGCTCCCTTCCTTTGGAACATCCTGTCTATCCCCAGTCTTCATTCATAAGAAGTCCTTCAAAACCCATCTTTTCAGAAAAGTTCATGGCCTCATAATTAATTTTTTACAAACATGTCTTTCACACTCTTAAAGGGCCAAACTACACTCTTACCTGCAGTTCTGCTACTTTCCCACCTTGTTTGCTGTCCCATTGACGCCCTATTGTGTTTTTATACCATACCTCCTCTAGACTGAAAGCTTGATTGAGCGGGACCTTATCAACCTATTGTTCTTGTAACATTTTGTAATTGTCTCATTAATTGTTAAATTTCCCCCTTTTATTATACTGTAAAGCACTGCGGAATAACTTGGAGCTAACTACATAAATACCAATAATAATAATAGTAATAAATAAAACCATTAAGATGCAAGGACCGTAAGGTAAGGGAAATGGGGAGAGAGAAGAAAAAAAAAAAAAAAAACACTTCCAAATTATCTGAAATCATTCCAATTCATATACTTACTTTCAGCTTTGGACAAAGTGCAGGGATTGCAGTCAATCAAAGCCAACTGAAAATGCTGCAAAAAAGAAGAAAAAACATTTCAATATTAAGACAACTTAATTGTGTTGCTTGGAAAAGCTTGAACATTTGAAGTTTAATATACTAAAAACAATAAAAGAAAAAAACCCTCACATAAAATATTTAAAAGGTATACATAACTCAAGTGTAAAAGGCCTTGCCAGAAAAAAAGATCACCATTCTAATATTGAAACAAAACACTGCTAAAAGTGTGAAAGCAGTCTAAACATAAGGTTACATACCAGTCAAAAGTAATTTCTGTCAGCAAACACGCAGTTCTGCAGGAATGGCAATGTTTACACTGCACAATTAACGCTATGAGGAGTATTGGATTATCACCGGAGGAGGCCATGCAAGTTGTGGGAATCGAAGAGTTGCACAGCACAGAGCGAGTGTCTGTGCTGGAAAAAGGTAACACCTTTATTTGACTAATTTTAATGGGAAGGGAGAAGGGGAACGATGGGGATGGGGGGCCTAATGAAACCATGCATGCAGTTACTTATGCAATTTTCCATTGGTGATTTATTTTATTTTTTAAAAAAAGAAAAAAACACAAACACTGCAGATCTCCTGTCTGAAGTTTTTACAAGTTCTCAATTTTTACAATTCAGCTCAGTGCAAAATCTTTGGTAGGTGCACTGAATAATTTATTTTAAGCTCTTCTGAATTAACCCCTTAAGGCCGGAGCCAAATGTACACGTTGTGAACAAAACAAAATGTAAACAAAACCTGGCATTTGCGCTACATGTCTGTCCAACCGTAATTCACCTCTTTCATAGTAAATGCACCCACCCTTATTATATATCATTTTATTCAGGGGAAACAGAGCTTTCATTTAATATCAAATATTTAGCTATGAAACACAATTTAATATGAAAAAAATGGGAGAAAAGATTTTTAAAAATTTTTTTAGTTCTACATGACATTTAACTGTCAATGTCATAATACTGTTTGCTTTTACTGCAATAAAATACACATTTGTATTCAGCAAAGTCTCACGTGTAAGACAGTACCCCCTATGTACAGGGTTTATGGCATTTTGGGAAGTTACAGGGTCAAATATAACACGTTACATTTGAAATTGAAATTCGCCAGATTGGTTACGTTGCCTTTGGGACTTTATAGTAGGCCAGGAATGAAATTTACACCCATAATGGCATACCATTTGCAATAGTAGACAACCCAAGGTATTGCAAATGGGGTATGTCCAGTCTTTTTTAGTAGCCACTTGGTCACAAACACTGGCCAAAGTTAGCGTTCGTATTTGTTTGTGTGTGAAAAATGCAAAAACCGCCAATTTTGGCCAGTGTTTGAGACCAAGTGTCATGCCAAAAGCATGAGTTGGTGTTTGATGTGTGTTGAAAGTTGTTTTTTTGTAAACCTTGGGATGACGTTTATTGTGGTCTTTGATCTGGCACCAGGCCTAGACCATAAAACATCTAGATAGCCATCACCAGAGCTGGACACAAGGAATTGCATAGAGTGGGCAATAAACTGCCAGATCAACCCCCTCTGATCTCCCCCACCCCCCTCCCCCAGGGGTCTGCCCACTGAGAAACAACTAAGTTTGATATATAATGAGGGTGCCGGACTATCCAGGCAGTTCTTCATTTTTCTTTTGTCAGCAACTTCTAGGAGACCTATACCAACTAACACTCCCACAAGGATTCTATAAGGGGTAACTACATGTAAGGAATTTCTTGTGTTTTCTCCTATTTTATTTTATGTACTGTTTTGCAATTTGTTATCTGTATGTCATTTATTTCTGTATTTTGTACTCAGCACTGTGAGTCCTTTTTGTCAGATTAAATGTTTACTTAATCAGCTTGTGTCTCTGTTCTCTATGAGCTTCACTCTCCAGAGGAAAGCTCAGGTAAACACGTTACCAAAAAGGGTTAAAAGTATATGTTTTATCAGTAAAAGTAGAACTGTGATACTATAATTCTCCTGTGTGTGGGGTAACCTAAGACGCCCGGGTTTAAAAGTCTTGGTGGTGGCAGTAAAGTGTGTACTAAGGGGTTAGTGTAGAAGGGATTGCAGGGGTTAATTGAGTGGTTGCTGGGACTAGCAACAGGTAACCAGGGGTCTGGTGTCATTAACCCTGTCACTTCCACACACTCCCCACTGTCTCGGCTGGGCCTATAGCCCACGCTCGTGACACCAAGTGGCTACTAAAAAAAAAAAAGACTGGACATACCCAGTTTGCAATACCTTGGGTTGTCTTTTGCAAATGTGAAAAAAATGAAACACAGGCCTTATATTTGATGCTGTAACTTTTGAAAACACCATAAAACCTGTACATGAGGGGTACTGTTGTACTCGGGAGAATTCGCTGAACACAAATATTTGTGTTTCAAAACAGTCAAAAGTATCGCAGCAATAATATCGTCTGTGTAAGTGCTGTTTGTGCGTGAAAAATGCAAAAAACTTCAATTTTACTGGCAATATCATCGTTGTAATACATTTTACTGTTTTGAAACACTAATATTTGTGTTCAGCGAAGTCTCCCGAGTAGAACGGTACCCCCCATGTACAGGTTTTATGGTGTCTTGGAAAGTTATAGGGTTAAATATAGTGCTAGCAAATTAAATTCCCTTTACTTTCGGCATGGGTTGTCAGACAGGTCCCGCTAATTGTACTTAATTAAGATACCTAATTATGTAAAAATATTACATAAATATATATGTAGAATTAATATATGTATATACGTATGTGTATATATATGTATATATAATTTTTTTAAAAAATATTTTTATTTATATATAGAGATATATATACGTATATATTTATGTATATAGATATATTATTTCGTTCTATGTGTATTTTGATATAAATATATATATATTAATATCACAATACAGTTAGAACGAAAGAACACACCTCTATATTATATATAAATATATATATATATTTAATCAGTATCAGTCTACGTGTAATTTGATATTAATATATATATATATATATTTAGATCATATATATGATCTAAGTATATAATTTTGTTGTTTTTTTTTTTTTACACTTTTAACTTTAATTTATTTTATTTCCAGCCAGCAGGGGGACCACCTGTCATTACAGGCAGCCCCCCTGCTGGCAATACAGCAGCCTGCTATCCTGGCCATGTGATTGTGAGGTCCCCCCAACCGCGATCGCCGGCGACCGGGTAAGTACAAAAAAAACGAAGGGCGTACTATTACGCCCAGTGGTGTTTAGAGCCGCTTAAAATAGGACGTAATAGTACGCCCTCCGGCGTTAAGGGGTTAAACAAACCAGGAAGTAAAATAACATGTTTGCTTGAAAGCCAGGGGGTATAAAAAGGGTTAATTTAAGAATGTGCCAAATTGCCTATGGAAACCTGTACTTTTAGTAAAATGGAAGAAAAAAAAAAAAAAGAGGACACTTCACACAAACACACAGCTACAGTGCTTTAAGGGTTCAGAGCACCACTTTCAAAATAAAGGACATGTTTCTTGACACATAAAGCACTCCAGCAAGCTATAGTGCTTTAGGGGTCTGGAATGTCCCTTAAAATGGTTACTTTAAGCATCAGGGGACCAAACAGGTGAAAGTCCAATGGAGCAACATCAGGACTATATGGAGAATGCTTGAACACCTCAAAATGAAGTTTTTGCCCAGTGTGTGCAGAGGTGAGCGGAAGTGTATTGGCATGCAAGACCAAGACGCCCTTGGATATCAGTCCTCTTCGTTTAAACCGAAGTTTAGGCTTCAGGTTAGCATCTCACTGTAACTAGCACTGTTGAGTGTTGAACCTTTTTCCAGATAGTGTTCCAATACTGGCCTTTGAGAATCCCTCAAAACTGTAAGAATCAATTTTCCAACTGATGGCTGACTTTTGAACTTTTTCTTGGTCGGTGATTGAAGAGGTTTCTATTCCATAC
>OW240912.1:85160023-85177523 GCA_933207985.1 Pelobates cultripes | reverse complement strand
GGATAGTAAACCATAACGTTGGCAGAAATCGCCTCTTGTCAGAGAAAAGAGAGTTCATTGACTACTTGGGCTACAAACCAAACAAAGCAACAGGGTAATCTGGAATTATAAGGTGACAGCCGGGAAATGTGCCCACATGGATCAATTTAAGGCATGTCAGCTGTGGAGCAGGGAGATAGGCACTGCAGCCTATGCCCATTGTGGGAATGTCTCGATTGCCGACACAGTTGACCCAGTCGATGGAGTCCCTTGGCATGATTCCAACTCTAGCGGTCGTCAGCGAGGCGTTCTCCTGTGCAGCATGAACCTTGAGATGCAGCTTTGTTCCACGTTGGTCAGAGGTTCTTGGGACTGGTGAGTTGCGGGCAGGTAGGCTTTGTTTGGTGCACACGCTACTATGTATGTGGGAGTGAGTGCATGCGTTCAAATAGAAGGGATCTTTTCCCGCCTTGACGATCCTTGACGTCTGTATCGCCGGACAGCCGCCCTGGATGCCCGAGGTGGGTGCCCATAAAGGCGTCGCAGGTCAGATTCATGAGGCTAACGCTTTCACCGCCTGGTGGTAGGCCATTCCTTGCCCACAGAGCGTCGCCCAGAAGCTCTTACAGAGCCGGTCCAAAGCCATCAGGGGGTATGTAGGTGGCTGGGTGCTCGTGCTTTTCATCTTTGGCCTTGGCCGAGAGGCCATCTTGATTATGCTTTGGCAGTCCTGTGCTTCTGCAGGCTGTGTAGCTGTGAAGCCTACCAGCAGTCCTGGTCCATTTAGCCAGTGGGGACCAGGATTACTCCTGCCGGTCCAAAGGGAAGGGGGTAGGAGACCAATGAAGTCGCTTTGGGGGGGTCCGGTGTCAGGGAGAGTGGCCTCCTCTTCCCAGCTCCAACTCCAGTAGGCGCACTTGGCGTTTCACGCCCCTGGTCCCGACGGGCTCCAGAAAGGTGTCCCTCGATTCAGCAGTGCACCTCCGACATGGGTGATGCACTCCGGTATGCTTTTGGGCAATATAGCCGCCGATTTCACTGTAATTTCTTTACGGCCGGAGCTCACCTCATCCACATCTGTACAGCTAGGTGGTCAGCCCCCCCCACCCACCCCCCAATTTTATATGTGATCTCCCTAGCTTTTTTCCCCTTTTTTGAATATTTTCATTTTACTCTGTAGCATAAGAGATTAACATGATGCCAAAAATGTTCTCTAATGTTACAATATGGAACGCACGTGGCCCACATGTAGAGAGAATCAACCTATCAGTGGTATATATTTAAAGGAGAATACCAAGCACATGACATATCCCTACTACTATCCTATACAACTCAAGATTGAAGAAACAGCTTCTCTAATATACTCCTCATAGGGGAAGCAAACTTTAAAGGGACACTATAGTCACCATAACAACTACAGCTTATTGAATTTGTTCTGGTGAGTAGAATCATTACCTTCAGGCTTTTTGCTGTAAACACTGTCTTTTCAGAGAAAATGCAGTGTTTACATTACAAATAGTGATAACTTCACTGGCCACTCCTCAGATGGCTGTTTGAGATCCTTCCCGGGTCATGGCTGCCTAAAATGCATCCAAACATTTAGTGTCTGCTCCCTCTGCATGCAGACACTGAACTTTCCTCATAGAGATTCATTGATTCAATTCATCTCTATGAGGAGATGCTGATTTGCCAGGGCTGTGTTTGAATCAAGCTGGCTCTGCCCCGATCTGCCTCTGTCAGTCTCAGCCAATCCTATGGGGATGCATTGTGATTGGATCAGGCCACCACTTCTGATGATGTCAGCAGACAGGTTTTGACTATTCTGAGTCAAACAGCATGCAGCGCTACAGCTTCAGGTTTGAATAAAAGTAAGATTTTGCTATTTTTAGGGAGGCATGAGGGGCCCAGGGGGGCTAGATGGTGGTTTTAACACTGCAGGGTCAGGAATACATGTTTGTGTTTCTCACCCTATAGTGATCCTTTAACCCCTTAAGGACCAAACTTCTGGAATAAAAGGGAATCATGACATGTCACACATGTCATGTGTCCTTAAGGGGTTAATCATTATGCATTTTTGTGAGTTTTCCATCAATTCATGTCTCCCCTTTCTCTTGCTCAGACTGTATTACACCATGTTCAGTTTGTTTCTCAAATAGGTTTCTGTCATATGTCTCACCTTATGTATACCTAAAGGTATTTTATATGTACATTTTGCACTTTATCGGTGTTTGGTGATTTTTGAGGGAATACTCAAAATACTCACATATATTAACATATAGTGGTTTTATTCATTTGGTTCCAAAGGAACACCATAGTGTCCATATATTCTGTAGTATACATATATTCCTAACACCAGAGTTGTTAAAACAAATTTTAAGCTGCAGGCCACCCTTGCCTCCCTCTAAAAAGACTGTTTACCAACCTTTTGTCCAATGCTGCACTGGTCTCGCCCTTTTTGGGATTATCAAATTTGACAATCTCAGGAAAGCATTGGGAGGCTATTGCACATGTGATGCAATACGACATGGTGCACCAATCAGCATCTCCTCAGAGATGTATTGAATGAATGCATCTCTATGTGGAGTGTTCAGCATATCCATTCAGAGTGTGGAGACGCTGAATGTCAGTGCTGCAGAGGAAGCACCTCTAGTAGCCATCTGAGGTGTTACTAGTGTTATTATGCATTACTTTTCTTAAAAATGACAGTGTTTACATTAAAAAGCCTGCAGGGACAAGCTGTACATCAAAATAACTACATTAAGCTATAGTTGTTACGGTGACTTTAGTATCCCTTTAAGAGCTGCAATGTGTTTCTGTAGATATGGTTAATTCTAAAATAGCATAGGTTAATGAAGCAGTTTTAGTATATAGATCATATCCCTGCAGTCTAACTGTTAAAATCGCTGCCATTTAGAAGTCAAATCATTTTGCTATAGCCCTAGCCACACCTTCCCTGTCTGTGACTCTGAGTCTTCATGAAGAGAAAATGTATATATATATATATATATATATATATATATATATATATATATATATATATATATATATATATATATATATATATATATATATATATATATCTATCTAGCTGCCAAGTGTTGCTTTATATACTATTTTTGCACAATAAATTTGTGCATTTCTTGTGAGATTGACAGCTGTTTGCACGGTATCCTGAGATATTTCCCACTTGTCACCACAAAAAACAAAACAAGTCTATAGACTATTGTAAATCAAAGTTTTTTTTTTTATTATTAAGTTTCAACAAAAGATACAAATAGCTCAGGTATAGAGCAACATCATAACAGGGTGATCAAGACTCGCAGGTCTCCTGTTAGAACACAGTTGTGCAGACCGCGCAGGATGTATCACATGAAAAGCATCAAAAACTTTTACAGACAACAGGGTATTATCTAATCCGTACTAGGGATCGACCGATTATCGGTTTTACCGATATTATCAGCCGATATTCAGTATTTTCAGCAATATCGGTATCTGTCAAAATAGATATCGATATTGCCGATAATACATAACCGAACCGACAGCAAGCTGTTACTTACCATCCCAGCAGCTCCCTTCAGCATCCTGTGTAAATATCGCGAGACCCGCGGCCGTCAGAGCGTTGCAACTGGTTACCATGGCAACGCTCCGCACAGCACGCAGACCGCAAGATTTACACAGGGAGATGAAGGGAGCTGCTGGGAAGGCAAGTAACAGCTTGCTGCTGGGCCCCCACTGCTCAGTACATGCCACTGGAACATCAGGGAATGCCACAGGCCCCCTCTCCATGGCCAAGTAACAAGCAGGGAGGAGGGGACAAAAAAAATTAAATAAAACAAATAAATATTAAAAATAAAACAAAAATATTGGCCAATACCCACAATGAAAATATACAACTTACATGAAATGCTGTCTATTTCTTAAAATGTTACAAGAGGAAGCTTTTTTGCTTTGTTCCAGTGTGCCTGATCCTCAATTAATAGTTTGGTGTGCACTTTACAAAGCTTTACAATGTATATTAACCATGTGTGTGCCAGACGTGTTCATCGCAAAGAGGTAATGACAGTGACAAACATTATAGAGATGATGATGTGTTCTGTTTGTTAATTTAATTTTATGCATTTCTATATCACAACACTTGAACTGCAGGCTCTCCTGCCTTTTACAATGGGACCAATTCACTAAACCGTGGACAAGGTGACTAGACAGCTGACTTCAATCAACAACAACAAAGCTGGGAAAAAAAATGTTGAGAAGAAACAAAAAATTATCCAATGCACACTACATTTTATACACAAACACACACTCTGCATTCATTATATACACACCACACAAATACACACCGCTCCCCTCTCTAAACACACTGCATCCACTACATGTGGCATGTATATGTTGTGCATTTACCTTTAGAAATAGTTTATTTTTTCAAAATGGTAAATGTACAGAATATTGGCAAATTATCGGCTATCGGCCTGGAAGTTCACAGATTATCGGTATTGGCTCTAAAAAAATCAATATCGGTCGATCCCTAATCCTAATGTGTGACCCTCAAGCTATGAGAAGTTATAGGAAACAATTTATATAACAAGTAAATTAATCCTTATATTTGACTCTCTAACTTTCCAAAACACCATAAAACCTGTACATGGGGGTACTGTTATACTCCAGAGACTTATTACAACAATAGTCAGTGAAAGTGCGGTGAAAAAAAAGAAGCAAAAATGAAAAAGTCACTTTCACTGACAACAATCGTTTTAATACAATTTAACATTTTGAAACACTAATATTTGTGTTCAGTAAAGTCTCCTGAGTAAAACTGTGTGGATGAAAACCCCTTCCACCTGAAGTAAGTGGATAGTTAATACATTGCTAAACTCAAATACACACATCAGTCAAGCCACAAGACTTTCTTTTCCTACAGAAATCTCACTTAATGTGGTTCTTTGTTGAGCTCATTTGCATATGCCCACCCAGAATCCCTTGCAGTAGTGAGAGCACTGTTAAAGTGAAATTTCTGTGGGAAAAGCAAGTATTCTTGCTTGACGTGTGTGTGTGTGTGTATGTGTATGTGTATGTGTATGTGTATGTGTATGTGTATATATATATATATACACACATACACACACATATATATACACACACACACACACACACACACATCAATGTTTCAGTTCACAGTGTGAATTTTCTTCAGGACAAACACAAATACAATGACTACCCACCACCTACATATAGGATGCCCAATCAATTTGTCACCAACCCTCTGTGTGTGGAGCTGGCGTCCATCAGCGCCAGGAACATGTGGTAAAAAACTGAAATCCTATGCATACTTGTCCTAGTTACTTTGAATTTATTTTCCGTACTCTACACTAGTAGGGTTATATATAGAGATATATATAGATATAGATATAGATATAGATATAGAGAGAGAGAGAGAGAGAGAGAGAGAGAGAGAGAGAGAGAGAGATTAAAAAGAATTTGTAAACGTATGTCACATCAAATTAAGGCCCAGTTTGTTATTTAAAAACCTGTATATAATGTGTTGGTGCAATAAATTAAAATAGATGGAAATTGTGGTTGAACACACACCAAAAATTGCTTTGGTTCTTAAAGGAACACTATAGGATTAGGAACGCAAATATGCATTCCTGACCTTATAGTGTTATTAAAAAAAATTAAATAAAAAAACCAAACACATTTAACCCCTGGCCACCCTTAAAGTGAATATGTACCTTTATTTGAGCGCTGCACGGCTCTGACAGCACTGGCCCTGTCCTGATCTGCCTTCTTTGCTGACATCAGAAGTGATCAATTCAACCATTCCAATGCTTTCCCATAAGAAAGTAGGTGGGATGGGGACGGACCAAACACCACCCTGGCCATAAATCAGCATTTCCTCATAGAGATGCATTGGCTCAATTCATTACTATGGGGAAAGTTCAGGGTCTCCATGCAGATTGTGGAGCCGCTGAACGTTGTGCAGCACTGACCCAGAAAGCATGTCTGGTGGTTGTCTGAGTGACTGCCCCTGGAGGTGTCCTTAGGGAGCAATGTAAACACTCCCATTTTCTCTAAAAAGGCAGTGTTTACATTAAAAAGCCTGCAGGGACTGACTATAGACAACAGACTATAGACTACATTAAGCTGTAGATGTTCTAGTGACTACAGTTTCCCTTTAATGGAAAAAGTATGCAATTGACTCTTGGACCTTAAGTGGTAAAGATCTTACAACACAATGTGTTTGCTTTAGAAATTCTTGTCTCCTGCTCTGTTAATTGTACTTGAATCACACAGGAGGCTTGTGCAGAGAAGGAGATAAGTTCAAAAATAGCAATAGGAGAATGGTAAATTCAACTTGACCTTAAAGCGGCACTATCATGCCCTTTTTCTGCTTAGACGGTCCCTTTAATTTCATACCAGAAAACCCATTCTGAGAATTTTACAGTATGAGCTGACAGAGGTGTGCTATATGCTTAGGCTGCTGGGCTTATTACGTTCTCTTATGGAGACTGGATTATTAGGCTACCAAAGGCGGTAGGAAAGAATACATGCATAATCAAAGTGCTGGAAGGCAGCCAAGCACAAATTTGCACAGATTCTCAAGTCAAAGTACAGCATGCAAAATGTGTGACCCAACCAAATTAATGGGAATCAGTTACAAAAGACAACTTTGAAAGGTAGCAATAAACAGAAAGAACAGAACAAATCAATGGTGGCAAAACAAACTGTCATATGCAAACAATTTCTGTTAAATGTTTCTTTTCGTCCCTGTATGAATGAAGTGTTCTAAGGTAGACATCTGTTCTATAAAAATTGTCATCACTTAAAAACAGTTATTTTTAGATGTAGCCCTTCACATTTATGATATAAGCATTAAAGAAACCATTGAACACCATCTAGTAGTAGTGAGAAACTTATACAGACACTGATATTTTAAACCTTTTCACCGTCATTCGTTTTCCTGACACTGCAGGACCCTCTAGAGCCCCTCTACCTCCCACCCCCCCACCCCAAGTTGCTGAAGGGGTTAAAACCCCTTCAGTGACTTACTGGAGTCCAGCGAAGATGTCCCTCTGTGCTGGGTCAGGCTCCGCCTACGCTCCTCCCCTGCCGACGGGGGAGACCTAATGCACATGTGCGGCAATGGCTGCGCACGCGCATTAGACCTCCCGATAGGAAAGCATTATACAATGCTTTCCTATGGGGATTTCGACGATGCTGGAGGTAGTCACATAGCATGTGAACATAGAACACGGAAGTCTTCTCTAGTGGCTGTCTAGTAGACAGCAACTAGGAGGACTTAACCCTGCAATGTAAATATTGCAGTTTATGAAAACTGCAATAATTACACTTGCAGGGTTAAGGGTAGTGGGAGTTGGCACCCAGACCACTCCAATGGGCAGAAGTGGTCTGGGTGTCTGGAGTATCCCTTTAAGAATTCCAAATTTCCACTGACATTAATATCACAAAAACTGTGGCAGAAGCTTCATGGAGTGTTCTTCCATGGCCGAGCAGCTGCATGCATGCATGCCGCACAACTTCAATCCCAAGCATCAGATCAAATGATGTAAAACATGCTGCCACTGGACTCTGGAGCAGTCAACATTTGAGGTGACCGTTGTCCTTCAAAGTATTTTCTGTAGGCTTCATCTAGTTGACATGGTTCTAGTGTCTGGAGTCCCCTGGCACCATCATTCTATTCGGAGTTAAAGAAAAACTATAGTGTTAAAAACACCATCTAGCCCCCCCATCCCCTCTAAATATAGTAAAATCTTACATTTAGTCAAGTCTGCTGCTGCGGGCTCTGTCCCTAATCTGATTGCTTGGCTGACATCATGAGAAGTGATGTTCTGAGCCAATCACAATGCTTTCCCTTAGGAAAGCATTGTATTGGATGAGCTTGTCAAGGAAGCAGATCAGGTGCAAAGCCAGCAAAATCAAACAGCCCTGGCCAATCAACATTTCCTCATAGAGATGCATTGAATCAATAAATCTCTACGAGGAAAGTTCAGTGTCTCCACTGAAGGTGGAGACACTGTGCAGTACTGCCCAAAGAAGCATCTCTTGTAGCCACCTAAGGAGTGAGTCGTGAGTGAGTCTGTGGAGGTATCCCTAGGCTATAATGTAAACCAGGGCACAACAAATCCCAGGCACCAGGTCGCCATGGCCACAACAAATTTTTTTTCCCCCTGGGGACCGTGTAGGAAAAGGACAAGCTGACAGGGAAACTGGTTGAGATGTCTCGTCGCAGAGCAGCGTGCACTACCCGCTCATTCGGCAGAGCCGCCCGCACACCGGCCCACCTATTCCCCTGCGCTGGTTCAGCACTGGGAGGAAGTAGTTAAGTTCTTTTCACTTCCTCCCGGCGCACGGAGATAACAGAGACAGGAGAGTTGGAGTCTAGATCAGCAGCAGCACACACACCTATCAGCCGCATCGAGCCCTACTGGACCCAAGGAAATCCCCTCCTATGCCCACAAGGTAGGTAAGAGGAGGGTGGTAATATAAGTATCTTTTTTGTGTGGGTGTGTCTGTGTCTGTGTCTGTGTGGGTGTGTGTGTGGGTGTGTCTGTGGGTGTGGGTGTGTGTGGGTGTGTCTGTGTGGGTGTCTATGAATCTGCGTGTGTATAAAAAAAAATACTTTGAGGGTGTGTGAGAGAATGTGTCTATACTTGTGTGTCTGAGTGTGTATATATAGATCTGTGTGTGTGTCACTATTTGTTTGTGTATATGTGTGAGCTTCTTTTTCAGTCTGTCTCGCTGCAGCTGGCAAGCCTCCATAGCGGAGATAGTTTTGATGATCTCAGCCAATCCAATGCTTTTCCATAGTAAAGCACTGGGAAGCTATTGAGCATGTGCCGCAAAATGCTGCACTAATCAGCATCTCCTCATAGAGAGAATGTGGAGATGCTGAATGAAGACAGGAGACTATTTAGTGTCTAGATAGCAGAAACTTTAGTTAGGAGTTAGTTTTATTTCAACAACAAATATACAATTTTTAAAAGGAACAGGTTATAGACCCCAGAGCCATTACATTAAGCTACAGTGGTTCTGGTGACTATAGTGTTCCTTTAAGAATTTTATTTTTGTTGTTGGGGGAAAAAAAAAAAAAACCTTGCTCCAAATTTTTCTAGGTGGCTCCTATATTTAAAGCAAATTTGACAAGCCCTGATGTAAACACTGCCTTTTCTCTACAAAAAAAGCCTGAAGGGAGTGATTATACTCACCAGAACAAATGCAATAAACTGTAGTTGTTCTGGTGACTATAGTATTCCTTCAAGCACTATTTAATGAGCAGTCTTGATTGACTTGCAGTATCAGTTGACCTTTTATTTTTTATTATTATTTTTTGTCTTTCACAGTAAACAATTCTGATATGAATTGATATGGCTTGGTTGAAGTGTGTATTCTCTAACTTAGCCATACTTCAAACAAGGGCTTGGCTGTGGGTGCCGAGGGAACTGCTTGGAAATGCTTTAACCCTGAATGGACACCAAGGGACTCTAGGCACTAATTAGATTAAATGATTATAGTGCCTACAGTGTCCCTTTAATTCAGTGGTTTTGGTGTATAGATCATGTCCTGGCACTTCAATTCTCTGAAATTTAGTAGTTAAATTCCTTTGTTTATGCCACACCTACCCTGTGTGTGGCCTACACATTTACTGTAAAGAAAGATCCAATGTTTAAACTTCCTTTATTGCAATCTGTTTAATGTATATTTTCATATCTACAGCTCTGTTAATAGCCTGCAGGAACCTTCTGTGGGGTTTCATTGTGTGCGTGTAATTTTAACAACTTATTGAAAATAAATTTTTCAAATTCTGCCTTTCAACATGTCAAACAATTTACACATTTAATCTCTCTAAAGGATTTCTCCTTGCTTTGTTCACCAAAACAACACATGTTTATTTATAACCGGCAAAAACGTCCCATTGTAAAAAATAAAAACCTATAGAAACAATTCATAGCAGAAAAATCATATGTACAAACATTCAAGATTTGGAATTCCGCAATATATCCAGATAAAGTAATAACACTGCAACATGTATTCAAGCAATGTGTGATTTCGGGCTCTTTAACTCTGTATTGCTGTACCACAAGTCCTCGGGCAGCAGCAGTGCAGGCTTCAAATATATCTGCACAGGTGGATTAACAAAAAATGTATGAGTCACAGAGTAATCCATGATTAAGCAATATATGCTGATGCAACAATCTCCTTAAAACCTGTAGTACTGTAAAATCTGAGTGTGGTTAAGAATAAATGAGGTCACAAGACAGAAAATCACTAGACAGTGGCACGGTTTAAAAATGCTTATTAAGTAAGATTCATAAAAGCCTTGATAGGTAAATAAACCCTCTGAAAACAGCATATGACAATATAAATATAATACTCGTTCATTTATATTATAAAAAGGGATTACATTTTATAGTCTAAAACTATAAGTGGCCACGTTACAAATTAGTGTTCTGTTTTATCTAGACTTGTAGCTCAAAACAAACATATAGGCACAATTAATTAAATCACAGACAATTATATTCACAGTTGACAGAGCGTTACCTTCATACGCCAAAATCATGTATTCATTATCTTCACCTTTGCAAACGTGCAATAAAAGCCATTTCAAAAAGCTTACAAGGACTAACATGTTTCAGAAAATAAACTTTCAACCCATCCAGAATCCTTCTCTTGGAAACCACACTCTCTTATTTAATGTGTTACCATCCATAATCCTATGAGCAACCATGGAGATGTTATCACTCAACATCTTAACTTTTTTTTTTTTTTTTTTTAACTTCCCACAGAGGCCATATTGTTGTTTTCTGCAATTTTATAGTGTGTGTTTAACATCTGGTTTACTTCTGAATGGTTTCATTGAATTCATGTATTCAATCTTAGATTAAATGCAGGTGAATACTAAATGTTGATGCAGAATAGAGGGGAAGCTGCCTGGAGCTCTGGAGAGTGCAAAACTAGGATCCATGTCAGCGATGAGCAGATAAGCACAGAGCAAGACCTCCTCTGTTACAAACAAGCATAGCTTTAAGTCAGGTCCAACTAAAAGCTATGCTTGACATTGCAGCTAGATCCCAGTAGATTACAAACAGTACAGGAATATATATTAATTTTATAATGTCCCTTGGTTAATTTGCTGAAGTTTAAAGTTTATAAAATTACATTCAAAAGGCTTGATGCAAAATGTTTTTGCCAGAAGGCACAAAAAAAGTCTGAATAGATTCCCATATATTGTAAATATAGATGTACTAGTAAATGAAGGCAATTAAATAGTAACAAGAAGTGATGTATATGACTTGAGGCTGAAAAACAAACTCACTCTGTTGCAGTCCATCAGTATGTTAAAACCTACTGCAAACTAACAGATTTTGAACTGGTCTCCACTACAGTATGCAGCTATGTTGCTTAAAAGGACACTATAGTCAAAACAACAACTTTAGCTAATTGAAGCAGTTTTTGTGTATATAGCATGCATCTGAGGTTTTATTGCTTAAGTCACTGCCATTTTAGGAGTTAAATCATTTCTTTCTGTTTATGCAGCTCTAGCCACATCTCCACTGGTTGTGACTGAAACAGCCTGCATGAAAACAAATTGTGGTTTCCTTTTTTTAATCAGAAGTTACTTTAAAACATTTTTATATCCCGTTCTGTAAACCTGAAGTTCAATTACATACAGGAGACTCCTGCATGGTCTAGTAAGCTATTAACAGAGCAGGAGATAAATTCTAAATTAAACAAAATTTGCAATGAAGGAAGTATGATCTCACTTTACAGAAGTGCTTAGGAAGGCTGTGTAAGTCACATGAAGGTGTGACATGGGCTGCATAAAGAAAGTGATTTAACTCCTAAATTGCAGAGAATTGAGCAGTGGGACTGCAAGATCTATACATCAAAACTGCTTAATTAAGCTAAAGTTCTTTTGGTGACTAAAGTGTCCCTTTAATATTGCCATGATTAGTGTGCATCTACTGCAAATTCCGGTATAAAACTAAATTACCAATCTAAAATAAAATTGTATCTTTAGATCTGTTCACAAGATAGGACTATACTTTATGCAAGCTAATATGCAACAATTTCATATTTGAATGCCAGATACATTTTAACAATTTTGAACGTATTCTGTGTACAACATGAAAGAAGAAAATGAAAAAAATAAAAAAATATAGCTTTGCTTAAAACATCCATTCACTGCAGCCTGAGGAGGTTTGACCTTCACTAGCAATGAGTCATGGATCATATACCCTATGCAACATGTTAAAAAGATATTAAATGGGGGCGTGGCCTGACACCTGACTGAATGGACGCTTTCTAACGAGGCTCCTGCAGAACAGGTGCCAAAGGGCTGAAAATAACCGGTCTAATTACCGAAACGGAACACAAGATACTTCACTACACTGCTAAGATGTCCCAGAGATAGAAAGCTAAAGCAGCAAAAGCAGATAGAGCATCCTCCTTTCTAGCAAAACCAGCCGCAGCACAGTCGCGGGAAGGCCACAGCCCGACTAAAGAGGACAACCCGCTCACAGCAGCAAGCATGAAGAAGATGTTGACAGAGCTCACAGATAGCTGAAAAATGGATGGACTAGTTTGTGGAAGCCCACAACAGCCTCGCGGATAAACTGCAAGAAAGACTCCATCCTACACAACCACGCACTGAAAATGGCCGACATGGAGGACAGATCAAGGCGCAACAATTTGCGTATACGCGGCATTCCGGAGTCGGTCCTAAACCCGGCCCTGCACAACTACTTGTTGGATATGTTCCAGGCGCTGACACCGGAGACCCATCCAGACCAGCTCATCATTGATCGGGCGCACAGGCTGAGGAGACCTAAACATCTCCCCAACTCGACAGCGAGAGATGTAATCGTTAGAGTCCACTTCTACCACGCTAAAGAGAGGTTGGTCAGAGCTTCCAGATCCCCAGGCATGCCTGAGCCTTACCAAGACCTAAAAATCTTCACAGACTTGTCGGCGGCAACCCTCACGACCACATTGCGCACACAAGGGATTGCATACCGCTGGGGTTACCCGGCAAAGCTATTAATCCATTACCGGGACGCACTGCATGCTGTGGACTCATTGTCAGCAGGCAAAGATAAATTTAGAAGCTGGGGCCTAGCGCCAACTGAGACAGGAGACAAGAACAAGGTGAAGATACCAAGGATGTCCCCGGAGAGGACCCCGGCCTGAAACCACAGACTCCACCAGAAACCTCTCCTCCACACGAGAGAGGCGCTAAGTATACCTATGTCTTAACTACTGCCACATTGTGCAGACATTACTGTGCTTATTCTATTCTGTTTGTCGAATATATTAATGATTAAGGTGCTCAAGTTATATACCGAGCGTACCTAAATAGTTACAGAAGAGGGCACCAAAAGGCTCTTGACTCCCTGTCATGCCAAAAGCATGAGCTGGTGTTTGAGGTGTGTTTATATATGTTAAGAGTTGTTTAAATGTTTACTTAATCAGCTTGTGTCTCTGTTCTCTATGAGCTTCACTCTCCAGAGGAAAGCTCAGGTAAACACGTTACCAAAAAGGGTTAAAAGTATATGTTTTATCAGTAAAAGTAGAACTGTGATACTATAATTCTCCTGTGTGTGGGGTAACCTAAGACGCCCGGGTTTAAAAGTCTTGGTGGTGGCAGTAAAGTGTACTAAGGGGTTTAGTGTAGAAGGGATTGCAGGGGTTAATTGAGTGGTTGCTGGGACTAGCAACAGGTAACCAGGGGTCTGGTGTCATTAACCCTGTCACTTCCACACTCTCCCCACTGTCTCGGCTGGGCCTATAGCTCACGCACGTGACACCCCCCAAACCAATAAATGGGTCTCTCCGACCTCAGAGGGATCTAGGGGCTGGAGGGGCACCCCAGGTAAATAGTGGGTTAAGTGACCTTAAATAGCTGCAAACAGCGCTAGTACCACGGATGAGCCAACCACTCCATCAGGCTCACGAATGTACCCCCCCCCCAGCAGCCAAGCCTATCTTGGCACAGTTCGGCTCTCCCAGATTGAGCCCAATTGGGGTTTCCACCACCTGCCCACTCCCCAGTTTCAAACCTTCCCCAGTTACCTCTTCCTCATATCTACCAAGGTTTACCCCAGCAGACTCATGCTAAGTGCATTACATAATACCCCGTGGCGGTTGAAAGGGGAAGACCAGAACGTTACCCTAGCTCAGAGCGCATACCTAGCTCAAACAGAACAAATCATTACCTCTTACACCAGTACAATACATAGGGATGATACAATACTGGCCTCCCTAATAACTCTATGCTTTGAACCAAACACCATTCACCTTAGCAAAATTATCTCCGTTTACCATTAGAGTAGTAACATACAATGTGACGGGGCTGAATGCCACAGGAAAATGAAGATTGTTGCTTAAAGATCTGGTAAAAAATAACGTAGACATTGCATGTATTCAAGAAACGAAACACACCAAAGATCTTCCACAAACACTTCCCTTCACAATACCATGCGCTGTCGGATACCAAAACCAAAGGTGTATCCATATTTATACATAAAGTAGTCGCCTTTACGTTGCAGAGGCACTTCGACCCCCAAGGCAGATTTATAATTCTGCAGTGCCTCTTTAATGCTACTCAATACTCCTTTGTGGAGACTTTAACTTTACCCAAACGTCACTGGACAGTTCGTCCCAGAAAGGAAACAGGGCCCTTCAGACAGAAGACAAAACCCACAAACACATCTCCAAACTGCTTTCCCTTCATGACCTCTATGATGTCTGGAGGACCCTCAATCCAGGGGAGAGAGATTATAGACGCTTTTTTTGTTGATAGAGTAACCCTGCCTCACGTCTCAGAATATAAGATTGGAGAGATCACCTGGTCCGACCACGGCCCAGTTACCCTGGACCTAAAGGATGAGTTTCAGTTCAGGGGGAAGGGAACGTGGAGGATAAACTATTCTCTATTAAACGACGAGAAATTCGTTGCCACAATACGGGAGGAACTAACATCTTATTTTAAGTTAAATACCACCCCTGATATAGCAGCTTCCACTGTGTGATCCGCACATAAAGTGGTACTCAGAGGCCTCTTTATGAGACAGGCAGCGCACATCAAAAGGCTCCACAACTCTGCCTTACTGGATTGTCATACACAGATAGCCCAACTCTCAGCGTTAAATAAAACACGACCCTCGACAGATATAGCGACTCAACTCTCCCACCAATATGACAAACTTAGAGAACTGAACGAAGATAAAACCAGGCAACTCCTACACAAAAAAAACACACCTACCACAATAGCGGTAAAGCCACCAAATTCCTAGCAGCTAGACTGAGCAAAAAATGCAATTCACAAAAAATAGTCAATCTTCTAAATGAGAAAGGTAATAAAATACTCAATCCTAGCAACATTACGCAGGCCTTTGCGCGTTTTTATGCTAAACTGTACAACCTACACATCACTCCGGGGATCTACAACCCGACAGATGAAAACATTTCAAAGTATCTAACACACATAAATTTGCCGCACATCATGCAAAATCAATCTACGGAACTCCAACAAGCCATAACGTTAAATGAGGTCACTGAGGCCATCAAAGCTCTGCCTCCGGCGAAATCCCCAGGGGCAGATGGG
The DNA here is from genome assembly GCA_933207985.1 of Pelobates cultripes. NCBI lineage: Eukaryota > Metazoa > Chordata > Amphibia > Anura > Pelobatidae > Pelobates > Pelobates cultripes. The sequence goes on along the minus strand of OW240912.1, from coordinate 85,161,922 downwards.
TTCACTAACGCATATTACAAGATGTTTGCGGACACACTGGCCCCTCATCTCCTGAGAGTCTACCAACAGGCCTCTGAAACGGGCTCCCTCCCACTGGAGATGCTTTTAGCTACCATAATCACTGTCCCAAAGCCAGGTAAACCCGTGGACGAATGTAAAAATTACCGCCCGATCTCCCTCCTCAACACGGATGCTAAATTGTATGCGAAAATTATGGCAAACAGGTTGGGCAGGCTGCTATCGCAGTTGATACGAGATGACCAAACTGGGTTCGTCCAAGGGAGACAAGGCTCAGACAATATCTACAAACTCATGCATGTCTTTGAGCAGCTCGAGAGGCCTGGCCGAGGGGGTCTACTATTAGCATTAGATGTAGAAAAAGCGGTTGACCGCCTTCTTGAGACAAGTTCTAGGCAAATATGGGTTCCCCCAACAGGTCATCACTAAAAATTTTGCGTTGTACTCTGTCCCTACAGCTAGAGTTCTCCAGGCAGGGTTTCTCTCTGACCCATTTGAACTTACAAACGGGACTCGCCAAGGGTGCCTACTGTCCCCTTTATTATATACGTACTAGCCCTGGAGCCACTCCTGGCCTCAATACGAGCCCATCCCAGCATAACTGGTCTCCAGGTTGGCCCAAAGGAGGTGAGAATTAGTGCTTTTGCAGACGACATTCTACTATACATATCCCACCCGATTTCATCACTGCCCCACATTATGAAACTCATTCAGGCATACGGAGAACAGTCCTACTACTCCCGAAACACCTCTAAAACTCAAGCACTTAGTATAGGGATACCGGTGAATGACTTGAGGGGCCTAAAAGACGTGCCCCTTTGACTGGAGGAAACAGGACATCACTTACCTAGGGCTCCTTTTCACTAAAAAAGGATCGGAATTATACACAGGCAACCATATGAAAATATGGAAGGAGTGTAAGCTACAACTTCAGAGATGGGCCCCACTTTACCTAACTTGGACAGAAAGAGTAGTGGCAATGAAAATGTCTATTCTTCCCAAACTACAGTATATCTTTAGAACTCTCCCAATACCGGTCCCGAACTCTTTCTTTTAAATGGTACAAAAAGGACACGGACAACTTTGTCTGGGCAGGAACCAAACCGAGAGTAGCTAGGAAAATATTACAAACACCAAAAATGAAGGGAGGACTAGGCCTCCCTGATACGAAAGCTTACTATCACGCATCCATACTGACCTCACTTCTAACTCATTATACAGCTAAGCCACCTCCCCAATGGGTAGAGATAGAGAGGAGCCTCCTGAATCCCTATGCACTGACCAACCTCATGTGGCTGCCAAAAAAGCACAGACCATCACTGCCCCAATCTTCTGACCTAATCACACTGAGATTTCAAATATGGGACAGACATAGGGCTACACTCTGCTCAAAGACCACACTATCACCAGCCACACCGATAGCGGCCCTACCATATTGCATTCCTACCTTCCACGCCAGACCATGGGTAGACAAAAAGTTAACACATATCTACCACATCCTTCAACAAGGAGAACTATAAGATTTCTCTAAATTAGGAGACACACATAAGCGGCCCCAGGCCTCACACTTCTCACACATGCAGCTGAGTTCGTTCCTCCACAAACCAACACATGTAGAGGCGCAACCAGACTCGTAGAAGGGACAAATTACGTGGTGGGAGCAAATATGCATAAATGAGATATTGCCACCCTTATGTAAACCAATCTCCATGTGTTACGACTTCTAGCGAGCTGTCTCCCGTTCCCTTCCACTAAAATAGCACAACAATGGAATACAGACTTAGGTGAGGATGTCACACCTCTATTCCATGACGTAAACCAATTGCTCAAATCCACCACCCTGGTAGAGCAACAGCGGAAAAGCATATATAGAGACTCCAT
>OW240912.1:84943333-85159923 GCA_933207985.1 Pelobates cultripes | reverse complement strand
CATGAACTCTTGGAGGTGATGACGGGCTTCACCCTATCATTCACGCCCCACATATATGTAACCTTACTCCTTCCGAGTCAGCTACCCAGAGCTACAAAGAAAATCATATACCATGTCATTCTCTCAGCCCATAGAGAGATTGCGAGTGCATGGAAAACCAAGATCTGCCCGCCCCTATCTAAGCTGCTTTCAGATATACAAGACCAAAGATCATTTGAGGGAGCATATAGCAAATTGTAGCCTCCATCTCGTGCCACGACAAAATCATGGGAGATATGGGACAAACTGATATCGGGACAATCGGTACGTATAAGTACCAATGTCAGAGGAACAAGTTAAAACCGAAACATATTGGTAATGTCAATAGTCTACTTTATGTATTAGTGTATGACCAACATACCCTATCACCCGTGAGAAACCACAGCCTACCTGATACTGTACTGTATAAAATTACTCTAATATTGTACTGTATAACATTACTTTGATCTGTAAACGAAACAGGATTACTGCTGGACACATCATCCTCCCCTCCCCCCATCTTTACTCCCCCCTCCCAATGTGAAAATCGTCATTAAACATTGTCAAATTCCAAAAAAAACAAAAAAAAAACATTAAATGGTGTCTGACAGAACTCAAATCCCACATGCACAACCTCTACTGTGATATTCATGAGCACACATTTCACTGCAACTCTAAAGACATACCAGAAACCGAGCAGCTCTATGAAGTACAATGAAAACAATTCAAATGCAGAATAACAGCAAATATATAAATTCAATTATTCATTGGGCTTAAGATTTGAATCATTACACGAGTGACTTATTCATATGTACAGACTATTAAAAGGGAATTAAGTAGAACAACAAGTACAGTATCCTGCAGTCCGGCCCCTATATATAGCATACATTTTGTTTTCCACAGGCCAGAATTCATTGTTTGACAGAATCACCTGATGCTCTCAGTAATTGAATTCCACCCAAATAAGAATAAATAGATACATTTAATGTAAAAATAGGAACCGCTTTAGTGATATCTAATGAGTGGCAAGATGAAAATCATTTCATTTTCAACTGGAAGAGGAGGTCGGGCAACTCCAGGCACAATAATCGCTACAGAGAGCAGTAGTGCTTATTGTTTACTACTGTGTATTGTAATTGTTATGGTGTTCAGAATAGCTCTTCACGTGAAATTACGAATATGTCAGCACAAAATTATATTAGAGGTGGCAACATATAAAACAAAATCTGCCACCGACACGCAAAATTGATCCAAGAAGCAATGTTAAATCAAACGCCATGAGAAAAACGTGTAGCTGGACACGCTATTTGCTGCCCTTGCTTATATTCAGAAATTTGGTAAAGTGACGTAAGCCTTACAACAGCCATCGTAGGCAAGGGCAAATCTCCTTTCATAACAAAAAAGTAATGTGGTGAAACAGTACCATTAGAGTTCAAAAGTCAAACATGCTATCATCCACAAGACAAATGTTTAACAGGATCATACAACACAGTGACAATCCATGGATATCAATAGATGAGATACAATATTTTCATTAAGACATTTGTCAAGAAAGAACATCAACTGATACATTAAAATTCAGTATTGCTTGATGATTACAGACCTATTCCAGTATTGTAGGTGCAAATACTATTTGACAGATTTGAGTGTCCATATACATAACTAAAAAGAGCAAATATATCTCCCTACATGTATTAAAGGATTATCTTAAAAATACAAGAACTAAAATATAATACAAACAATAATACAATAACATATTTACACCATAAGAAAAAGTGCACAGTCAAGTAATAGTTAAGCAATATGGGTGGCAATAAGTTAATTTCCCAACATATAACTGAACAATTATCAGTTGCCCTCAAATGAGGTGGTGAGTAATTTAAAACAACATTTAATTTTTCATTTTTCAAGACAGTTAACAGAACATTTTGAGATACATGCACAAATAGGCAAACACCATTTGTCAACTGCACTGCAGATAAACACACGCATTTCCAATTATGTACGATCAGAGTTTTAAATTAAGGGTACACTGTGGCTTGCTACAAGATATATCTGATGTAATGCTACTGAGGTATTATGACGCACAGACTTTAATGGAAAATGGACCTCTTGAAAAGCCTACACTAAACATCATAACCAATACAGTCTGTTTAACGGTTAGCGTGCAATGAATCCCCTGGCAAGCAGTCAAATAGTTACACTTATCTGAATCCCACCTCGATTCTGCTTTAGCTAGGTCAATGTTTTACAGTATTTTCAGGTCATTCATTGGCTTAGAACATTTGCAGACACACTCAACCACTGAATGATCTTAAAACCTGCACACACGGCTAACTTGTTCAAGCTGGTTTTGTACATGGCCACAATGCATGTGATAACACCAAATTATTAAAATCTTTTCAACAAGGACACACTTTCAATGGCTCCTTCAGTACTGTTGTCCGTTTACTATGGAAAAGATTCTGAAAGGGTTCCCTTGTCTTTGACATCTCTAAAATGTGGGTTTCAGGCCTGCATGGCTTTCACAGATTCAATTACTTAGCTCTTTTTTTTTTTTTTTTATAATTATTTTATTAATTCCTTAGCTCTTATCCTTGTTGATGGCCAAGAAAAACAGGCAACTATCCACCTTTGTTACCATACCATATGGGAAATGCTAGAGTTGTCAACAAAAAACACAAAACAAAAACCTTTTACTATTTGTTTGGATAAAGTAACCATCTATCATGTAAATGGTGTGGGATAATTTAACCCCTTAAGGACGGAGCCAAATTTCACAAAACAGTGGTTTCAACATCCTTGTATTTTTGGCAAGTGAGCATTCGTGTAATAAATACATTTTAATTCATCATTCCACAATTACTCTAGCAACATGAGAAGGTCACAAATTACAAATGTCTGTAAATGTGTTATTGTGAAGTAAAAAAAACAAAACAAAAAAAACTAAACCTATGATGTTCCTTATTTTTCCTTAAATTTGTTGGAGATGTCAACATCTCTGATATCGGATGACCATATCACAAACAAGAAAGGTTCAGAGGGATTTATTTTGGGAATAATTGAGTTTAACATTTTACCTTACAACATTACAGCTGCTCATTATTAATTAAAGCACTAATTAACCACAGCAAATTCTTTCCCCCCCAATCCTTATTCCCCTATCACTAGCAAAGGCTGGTTTGAAAAGTGTAAATCATACGAATAATGAAAAAATATATATATATTTGTCTCTGTAACAAATATGAATATAAGAGTTTTCTAAAGGCCGGTGATGCACATCCAACTTCTGCAGAATTCCAGGTGTCAGATGCCAATCCCGCAGGTCATTCATTGGCTGAAAGAAGCCAGAAGGGTCTGAACTGGGCTGACTAATGACATTGCTGGAGGAAAAGTAACACTTGTGGCATAATCACTAAATATTTCGATATGCGCACGGTTTCTTAACAAAACGCAGAGCATACAGATGCCAAGCACCATGCCCAGTACAAATCACTAAAGTAATCATGGTGCCTGAAGTAACCTTTGGACTGAAACCACACTACATAAATAACGGTTGATCAAATTCAGAGGTCAACCTGCTAATGTTGCTATTACTATGGTAACGTTTGAATTTTCCCTCTGCATTATCTCTGTGAAACATGCTCACCAGGGATACCACCTTCTGCCACTTGCACCACTCCACATTCAGAATTGTAATGCCCATTTAGCTTAAAAACATTGATGAATTCTACGGAACACTTAACTCCGTGAACGATGCGATTATAAATGTAATATTATCTAATAAATTTAAAAACAAAACAAAAACCACAATATGGGGCATATCTGGGCATTTTGTAGTTTTTAGTGTAAACTATAAATTCATTTTTTATTCACTTCACTATTAAAAAGTATCAGGGAATGGGAAAATGGTTAAAACAGCAATATATTCTAAAATCGATAGAAAATAGTATGCAAAACATAGCATAACATAATTCATCACTTACCTTTAAACTTGACTCAAAGTCAGTGTTTACTTTGAACATAAGTCCAAGTCGTAAATGGATTTCCTTGGCTCGACAGAAGCTGGGATCGACATAAAGCACTTCCTGAAATGCTCTAATTGCCCTTTAACAAAAGGAAAATACATATGTAAAGGGCTGGCTACTGCAGCTAAAATATATGTAACAGTTCAGTTTACTGGACAAATTGCCCAAATACATCAATTGCTGGTAGAAAAATATTAAGAGCCTTTGCTATGTGGCTCTTGGAACTTATACATCACATACTATTTGATAGTTGTAATGGATGTTAACGGACCAGACTTCTAAACGCAAATGCAAACGATCGTTGAAAGATTATTATAAGATCAGTGAATCCTTGGACCACTTACTGTCAAGTTGCACTCATTTGTATGGGACATTAGCAAAGTCATCCCATCCATTGCACTATATATGCTGATCATCATTTGATGGTGTTAGAAAATTAAGGCATCTGCTGTGAGAATGGGCATTGAAAGCACCACTGACTTAGAACAGGTTTTCAGTTCAACAATTTTTACCTTGAATTTTAAATTCACCTTGAATTCTCACTTTTGTGAATAACCCTGTTAGACAGTTTCATGAGAATACACTATTTTTTTCACATATTTCCATGTCAGAGAATGCATCATGCACTTAAACAATGGATCTTTTAGAAGCTAATTATTTCATGTCACCCTTGCAATATGCAATTAGTTCAAAATACAGTAACTAGAGAATGTTTTCGTCAACTAACTTCTGAATTTAAGTTAAAGAAACTATGACAAACTCCAATACTGTAAGGGCTAAAGTCTTTATATACATTAATAAAAACTAAAAACGCCAATACCAGCTTAAAGTCTATTGTTAACATACTATCCCATTGCGGACGGAGGCAGGGAGCATGGGTTACCGCACACGTAAACCCTCTGGACCTTATGTCATTGGTGGCTCCATGCCCACCCCTGCCATAGTGCGCGCACACACACACGATTGATCTATACTTCTACTTCTTCGTAGAATGCAGAGTGTTGCAGTGGATGTGATCTAATTGGATTTTGCCAAGGCATTTGATACAGCTCCACACAATAGATTGGTGTTCAAACTCAATGAAATCGTTCTAGATGAAAATGCTTGTTCTTGGGTAGAACATTGGCTTAAAAATAGAGTACAAAGTTGTCATGAAGTGTAAATTTTCAAGCTGGACAGAGGTGGCAAGTGGTGTCCCTCAGGGTTCTGTTTAGGTACCCCTTCTATTTAACATGTTTATAAAGGATCTTGAAAAGAGCACACTTATTCTAAACTCTCTACTGAGATTGTCTCTAAAACAAGTCATTGAGGAACCAAATTCATAAGGAGGCAAATGTTGATTTAGTATCAGATATTACTGTAGGTGAAAGTTTAGGATCCAGTGATCATTAGTCAGTGTGGTTTAATACAAGAACAGGTGTGACCGTCACACCACACAAAAACACAAGTTTTAGATTTTAGAAAAACAGACTTTTCTAAAAATTTGAATATACGTAAATGAGTCCTTATCAAATTGGAGCAGTTATAATGGCGTCCAGGAGAAATGGGATTATTTAAAAGTCGCACTACTAAAAGCAACAGAAAATTCCATTAGGGTTGTCAGGAAGAGCAGAAGAATTAAGAAACCACTGTGATACTTTGCAGAGGTGGCCAAAATAGTAAAAAAAAACTAAAAGTTAGCATTTAGTAATTATAAAAAAAACCCAGAGTGAGGAAGACATACATATCTATAAGATTAGGCAGAAAGAGGCTAAGCAAGTTATAAGTGTCTCCCCAAAGCACACACAGAAGAGAAAATAGCACAGTCAGAAAAAGAAGGGGTGATAAAACATTTTTAGATACATAAATGAGAAAAGGAAAGTAAAACAAGGATTAGTTAGATTAAAAACAAATTAAGGAAGGTATGTAGAAGAGGATAAAGGTCTAGCTGACTGCCTCAATTAATATTTTTGTTCAGTATTTACAAACGAAAATGAAGGCGAGGGACTTCAATTAAGAAAAGGGACATTGGGTCATTTGTTACTTGTGATGTTCTATTTCAACTGTCAAAAGTAAAGACAAATAAATTGATGGGACCTGATGCGATACACCCAAAGTTATTAAAAGAGCTTAGTGGTGTACTAGCAAAACCGTTAATGGATATATTTAACAAATCATTATTAACAGAAGTAGTCCCAGAAGATGGGAAATTAGCGAATGTTGTAGCCATTCACAAGAACGGTAGCAGGGAGGAGTCGGGCAACTATATGTCAGTAAGCCTTACTTCAGTAGTGGGGAAAGTGATGGAAACCATGTTAAAAGATAGTATTGTTGAACATCTAAAATCACATGGATTTCAAAATCAGAGACAACATGGGTTTACGTCAGGGAGAAAAATGCCAAAATAATCTTATTCATTTGTTTTGATTGGGTAACTAAAGTAATAGATCAGGGTGGTGCAGTAGACACTGCTTACCTAGATTTCAGTAAGGCTTTTGACACTGTTCCACATTGAAGGGTCATCAATAAACTGCAATCTTAAGGTTTGGATTCCAATATTGTTGAATGGGTTAGGCAGTGGCTAAATGACAGGCAACAGAGGGTTGTAGTCAACAGAGTATATTTGAAGCAAGGTCTTGTTACCAGTGGGGTACCTCAGGGATCTGTACTTGGACCCATTCTCTTTAATATTTTATTAGTGATATTGCAGAAGGTCTTGATGGTAAGATTTGCCTTTGTGAATTTGCAACTGGGTTGATGTTACAGGAGCGATAACCCAAATGGCAAATGATTTAGATAAATTAGAAAAAGAGCTGTGGCAACTGACATTTAATGTGGATAAGTGCAAGATAATAAACCTTGGGCGTAAAGACCCAAGGGCAGAGTAAAAAAAATATTTGATACCCTACTAACCTCAACATCTGAGGAAAGGGATTTAGGAGTAATTCTTTCAGATAACTTAAAGGACCACTATAGTGCCAGGAAAACAAACTCGTTTTCCTGGCACTTTAGTGTTAATAGGTCCCCCCCACCCTCATGGCCCCCCTCCCGCCAGGCTCAAGAGGGCTTAAGGGGTTAAACGCTTACCTTTCTCCAGTATCGGGCTCCCTCGACGCTGGGGACTCTCCTGCCTCTTCCGATGTCATCCGCCGAATGCGCATGCATTCAATCAGTCCATAGGAAAGTATTCCTCAATGCTTTCCTATGGATGTCAGCATCTTCTCACTGTGAAAATCACAGTGAGAAGAGAGGAAGCGCCTCTAGCAGCTGTCAATGAGACAGCCACTAGAGGCTGGATTAACCCTAATGTAAACATAGCAGTTTCTTTGAAACTGCTATGTTTACAGCTGCAGGGTTAACCCTAGATAGACCTGGCACCCAGACCACTTAATTGAGCTGAAGTGGTCTGGGTGCCTATAGTGGTCCTTTAGAGGTAGGAAGACAATGTAAAAGAGCAGCAGGAAATGCAAGCAGAATGCTTGGTTGTATAGGGAGAGGCATTAGCAGTGGAAAGAGACGTGCTCATGCCATTGTACAGAACACTGGTGAGACCTTACTTGGAGTATTGTATGCAGTACTGGAGACCATATCTTCAGAAGGATATTGCTACTAAAGAGAGAATTCAGAGAAGGGCTACTAAACTGGTTCATGGATTGCAGGATAAAAAAAACTTACCAGGAAAGGTTAAAGGATCTTAATATGTATAGCTTGGAGGAAAGACGAGACAGGGGGGATATGATAGCAACATTTAAATATATAAAGGGAATCAATACAGAAAAGGAGGAGACTATATTTAAAAGAAGAAAAACCACCACAACAAGAGGAAAGTCTTAAATTAGAGGGGCAAAGGTTTAAAAATAATATCAAGAAGTATTACTTTACTGAGATGGTAGTGGATGCATGGACTAGCCTTCCAGCTGAAGTGGTAGAGGTTAACACAGTAAATGAGTTTAAGCATGCATGGGATAGGCATAAGGCTATCCTAGAGTTAAGATAAGGCCAGGGACTAATTAAAAGAATTTCGAAAATTGGGTAGACTAGATGGGCCGAATGGTTCTTATCTGCTGTCACATTCTATGTTTCCGTGTTTGCATAGGACACAAAACTCTGTAAAGTAATACAATGTGAGCAAGATATTACTTTGCTGCAGAGGGATTTAGATAGACTGGGGGACTGGGCAATCAAATGGCAGATAAAATTTAATGTAGAAAAATGCAAAGTTATGCACTTCGGCATCAAGAATGCACAAGCAACTTATACCCTTAATGGAAGCGAATTAGGGATAACAATACACAAGAAGGACTTTGGAATTGTTATAGACAAACTTTGCAACAATGTGCAATGTCAATCAGCAGTGGCTAAGGCCAGTAAGGTATTGTCATGCATGAAAAGGGGCATTAAGAGAATGTCGTTTTGCCTCTTTATAGATCATTGGTAAGACCACACCGTGAATATACTGTGCAATTTTGGGCACCTGTTCTAAAGTAGGATAACATGGCACTGGAAGGAGTGCAGAGGCAGGCTACAAAATTAATAAAAGGAATGGAACATTTCAGCTATGAAGAAAGATTAACAAATTTAAACCTCTTTAGTTTAGAAAAATTTTGCGTCAGAGGGGATGTGATAATTATACAAATACAGATTATACAAATGTATCCGTGGCCAATACAAACCACTGTGTCGAAAACTATTCACAAACCGGACATTATATAGGACATGAGGTCATGCTTTTAGACTGGAAGAAGATTTCGCCTAAGGCAAAGGGAAGGTTTTTTTTACTGTAAAAACAATAAGGATGTGGAATTCTCTGCCTGAAGAAGAGGTTTTATCAGAGTCCATACAGCTGTTCAAACAGCAACTAGATGCATACTTGCAAAAAAATAAAAAAAATAAAAGAATATAATTGTTCAACTGTAGGGTAATAGCTTCTTGATCGAAGCATAAGTCTGACAGCCATTCTGGGGTCAAGAAGGAATTTTCTTTCCTAGTTTGTTGCAAAATTGGAAGTGCTTCAAACTTTTTTTTTTTTTACTTCTTTTGGATCAATAGCAAAAAACAAATGTGAGGAAGACTGAACTTAATGGATGCAAGTCTCTTTTCAGCCTACGTAACTATATTTTTGGCAGGCTTTTCAGCCAAACTCAAATTATAGTGTTCCTTAAATGAGGATGTTGCATCTGAGGTTGTACGGCCACATATAGCTGGTGTGGATAACCTCCAATTAACATTTTAATATTTCAATTTTGGCCATAATACATGTTTTCAGCATACTCCTACGTCCCACACAAACCTGCAAAAACAAAAAAAGTCAGGGACCTGAGTTTTCACCCCCACTATAAAAACAAAACCTTTCTTGTTTAATTTAACATCAAATATTTAGCTATGAAACAATGTTATATGAATAAAATATAAATGTGAGAAATTAAGAACTTATTTTATTTTAGTTCTGCATGACATTTTAACTGTGAATGTCATAATACTGTTCACTTTTACTGCAATAAAATACACAGACAGTATGGTAGCCCAGGAATGAGAATTAGCCCCATGATTGCATACCATTTGCAATAGTACACAATCCAATGTATTGCAAATGGGGTATATATCCAATTTTTTTTTTTTTTTTTTTAAGTAGGCACTTAGTCAAAAAACACTGGCCAAATTTTGCAAAAATTTGTGTGAAAAATGCAAAAAACGAAATTGAACGTCAATTTTGTCCAGTGTTGGTTATGACTAAGTGGCTACTAAACTGGACATACCCCATGTGCAATACTTTGGATTGTTTACTTTTGCAAATGGTATGCCACCATAGAGGTAATTCTCATTCCTCATTCTCAAAAGCAATGTAACCAATGTGAAAAAAATGAAATACAAGCCTTATATTTGACTCTGTAACTTTTGAAAACACCATAAAACCTGTACATGAAGGGTACTGTTATACTCCAGAGACTTCGCTGAACACAAATATTAGTGTAAAACGTATCACAACAAATCATATTGTCAGTGTAAGTGCCGATTGTGAGAGAAAAACGTAAAAAACAGCATTTTTAATGATGATATCATCGTTGTAATACATTTTACTGTTTTGAAACACTAATATTTGTGTTCAGCGAAGTCTTCCGAGTAAAACAGTTCCAACCTCATGTTCAGGTTTTATGCTGTCTTTGAAAGTTACAGGGTTAAATATAGTGCTAGCAAATTAAAATCTCTGGACTTTCTGCCTGGGTTATCTATATATCTATCTCAATACATTAAAAATGAGAAATAATTAAAATGTGTAATTTCGTTCTAATATATTTAATAAAAATTAAAAAATTATATATGATTTTCACAGTGAGAAGACGCCAGCATCCATAGGAAAGCATTGAGAATGCTTTCCTATGGACTGGCTGAATGCGCGCGCGGCTCTTGCCACGCATGCGCATTCAGCCGATGATGACCGAAGGAGGAGGAGAGTCCCCAGCGCTGAGGGAGGCCGGCGCTGGAGAAAAGTGAGTGTTTAACCCCCTTCAGTCTGGCGGGAGTGGTACCCTGAGAGCACTATAGTGGTCCTTTAACTATAAACTGCAGGCTTGCCATGGCATATAAAAAAAATTAAAAAATTAAAAAAAGCAGGCAAATCCTATAACTTTTACATACATATTTAACCCCTTAAGGACACATGACGTGTGACATGTCATGATTTCCTTTTATTCCAGAAGTTTGGTCCATAAGGGGTTAAACTGATCACAGTATTCTAGTTTACATAAAACCTATATACGTAAAAGCATTCCAGACCATTTTAGAAAGTAAATGAGGCACAAAAGAAATTAAACTGCAACATAACTTCCCCAACTTACAACAGGCAAGGTTAAATAATTAAAAACAATTTTTTGGGGGGAGGCACACATCTTTCTGTTGCGAAAAAAATCTTTAAATTAGCTAATGCTAAAAAAAATTAAATAAACAACCTCCATACCTGTTGCCTTAAAACACTTACAATGCAAACGCATGAAAATTGCAACAACTCCTGACATTATACTTAAATTATATGTGTGCATTAGTACTGCATTAAAAAAAATTACATTGAACACACGCACCGATGCCAAAAACTCACAATCCTGATCTAGTGCTTTGACAGCTACAGTGTTCACATGAAAAAATTATTGTACTGTGACTACAGTGTTACTTAAATATCTGAAGAAAATATCAAATAAACACTTAAAGTTGCTGTCACCACAATATAATTTCTGTGTAATTCATAAAGATATATTTTGTCAATGAAATTCCAAAGCATTCACTATGAGTATGTCAATTTATTTATCACTCAAAACAGGCCCATTTAAAAAACTTTTTTATTTTTATTTTTTTAGACTGTGGACTCTAGTTATACTGCCCGATGATGGTTCCAGTAACAATTGGATAGAAGAGGGAGGCAGGAAATGGGTGTTATTGGTAATTTTATAGATCAAACAGACTAGAAAGAGTATTTTGTTAATGGGTCAGTCCAGAGCCCACTCATGGTTTAGAGTGGCATACAATAACAGTGATTTGTAAACATCGCTATAATACAGCCCACCAGAGCGGTCAAACAAAATAAAACACTTAGCTAAGATTGCCTGTTTTAATTTTGTACCTATTGTGTGCAGCATGCCCAATAGTGAACGCTCTTACCTGCATGGAGGAGGAGAGTTGAGTCACAGACTGTGCGTGCCTGGTGCTGCTTTCCAGATAGTAAAACAGTTGGCTCACTAACCATGGCTGTGTACAAACAGATGACAGCTGTTGTATGGCTGCTATCAGTTTACAACACAGTACAAATCATCCCATGTGATTATTATGACTGCTCTTTGGAGATAAACAGTTTGGTCCTCTAAATCCCTGGAAATAACATTATGGGATAAAAATCGGTTCCCCATAATAGGTACTAATAAAAATGTCTTCATCCTGGTGTGGGAGGGGTCTTGAATGGGATATAACCCCCTCACAGTGTGCAAGGTGTTAGCAGCTGAAGGAAGATGTATTCAACTGAACTTCAACCTCACATGCACTGCCATCTTCAGCTCCTGGTGCGTCATCTACTAGAAACACACATCACTGCTGTAATCTTATGCATGCTAACAAGGGCTGTGGGAATTGAAAAGACTATGGAACTTTGAACTATGGAACTTCGCAGTTTACCATAAGACAAAACAACCACTAATTTTCATTAAGATATCTTTTAAATGTACTGGAATTTCAATTAAATCTCAACACAAAGAGTATTTTATAAATAATTATAAAAAAAAAAAAAAAAACATTTCCCTATCTTTTCCAAAGAATGCTCCTAGAGCTCAAAAAAACTTCAGTATTCTACAAGTATCTGGACAAATCCGGAATGACTAGCTCGGGATAGGCAACATTCTGAACTCTAGATGTTGTGGACTACATCATCCTTGATGCTTTGTCAGCATTAAGATTGTAAGAGCAATCAACAGAGAATTAGACAATGTACTGCCAAGTATGTAAAATGGAAATCTTTCGAACTGAATACATGAACCAGACACCAATTTATATTATTGATATTAAAAGAGTTAACATTTTCCCATATGAAAATTACATTACTCACCAGTGAAATGCATTGTAATGGAAGTAAACCAAACCAAGACCATAAAGAAAGGCAGCATTCTGCAAAAGACAAAAAAAAAAAAAAAAATATGACAATTTATCCAATCAATACATCTAGTAGGCAAGTAATGATATCAAGCAGTAGTGAAATCAAGCAAGTGGATCACAAGTATTAGAAAGTGCAGTAGTATAGCATTTTGTTTCCTTCTTCATAACCTAACTCGCACCTATGGTAATTCTGATCTACATGAAACCAATAGTCTTACTGCCAGACCTATTTTTATTTATTTTTAAATAAAATAAATTTATACTGTGTGTCAGAGTTATGACACTCCAGCACAAAATCAGTAATATCTCTGTACAGGCAGCATTTCAAGCTGAAATACTGCACATGCATAATTCTTGCAGCATGACCACTACTAAAAACAGGAATGGTCATGGTGGTTTGAATAATACAATAAAGGAACATTGTTTTGACTACTTGTCCTGACACAAAATAATAGTATACCTGGTGCTCAGATTTACATGCCCCAGGTCTTTTTTACATCCCTGAATCTACTTTTAGAGTATAAAGCTCCAACCACACAGTATTTGTGTTGATATGCCAGTGTAAGTTTGGAGCTCTTCAGCTATGGCATCAGCAGAGTTTTGGTGACTTATGCAACATGCGCCTCCGCACTCTGCAACATCTCTCTGTAATTTTATGTGTCTTCCGCTTAATGGCTGAGCTGCTGTTGTTCCTAAACACTTCCACTTTACAATAATACCACTTACAGTTGAACGTGATGCATCTATAATATAATATTTCAGGAACTTACTTATTACAAAGGTAACATCCTTTCAAGTACCACGCTTGAATGCACCAAGTTCTTCAGAATTACTTTTTTTCACAAATGTTTAAAGATGCATGGCTAGGTGCTTGATTTTATACACTTATAGCAATGTGTCTGATTGAAACACCTGATTTCAATAATTAAGAGGGGTTGTCCAATATAGACTGCTAGGATAGTGCTACAATTTTCAAAAGGTGCAGGGAGTGAAAAAAATGAAAAGGAAACAAAAACAAAAGGGGCGTAGGAAACAGAGCCGAGAGAGAGTTATAGTTTCTGTATAAATTGATGTACTAAATTCCAGTTTGGTGAGCCAACAGTTACACTAACAATACTAAATCAAGCTGAATTCAACTGTAACTTAATTTCTACTTGAAGATGTCATGTTTACAAACATTAATCATCACGATTTTCTAAGCATGCCATTCTAATAAGAGAAATGGAAATCAACTCTGCAAAAGCATCACTAAACACAAAAGCATGTCCATGATTTCATTAAATATTTCAAAACATCAAACTACAAACTACAATCTTTCAACTCAAAACATTTAAAAGTGACTTGCTACAAATTGTATAATTCAACGCACACAAAGAACAATTTAATCCCTTAAACTACCCAAATACTTAATTAGTGCATTTAGCTGAAAAAAGGCAGCATAAAGGCCGAAGAGACAGACAATTTTATCAACAAGATCAAAACCGTTTCACAAAAACCAGAGGGCCTCAACCAAACACTGTGCTGTGAACCATTGCCTCTAAAAATAAGCTGTACCACAGTTCCAATACCCAATCTCTAGAAACATGGCTTAGATTTAAATCAAAATTATTTAAACCTCAAATTGATTTTATTAAATTTAAAATAAAGAACCCTAGAAATGTAATTTTATTAAAAAAGTGAAAATACTTGTATGAAATTAATATTTTACTGAAACAGTATTCATTTATTACGAAACATGATCAACAAAATGTGCTAAATGCAGTGAAAGATACTGAAAAAGTACACACAATTTATTCTACATGCAGTCCAGTGGTTTCATTAAAACTGAAATGAAATGATGAAATTTGCATCTGTAATTTAAAGGGACTTGACAATTATTTTTAAACCAGCACGCAAACGTGTTACACAAATGTACAAACTAAAAAAAAACGGAAAAGGTTTTATAAGTATGTAACTAATGTTTATAAAGACACATTGGCAAAGGAAAAGCTTTTGAATAAGCTCTCTCAAAAGGATGCAGTTCCCTTTAATGAACAACTGCATCATCAACCACCTACTTATTGAATACTTGAAAATACAGTCCATTGTCACTAGAATAAAACAAACTATATCACGGCATATGGTGGAGGTTTTCATCCTGTGTGCGGTGAGCTACCTGAAAGTGTGAGGAAGTGGATTACCTCTGGTTTACTCTTGTAACTAATGGGCCATGGCTGAATACTTGCAGACGCAGGTATGTCAGCACCACACTGATGGCCAAGTAAGCCTGCTGAGAACAGCACAGCTCCACCACAAATGTGTTTTAGATTGCCATTACATTAAATGATATTCCCTGGATGACTGAAGTCCAGAGCCCTCTCCGCAGCTAGAGATAATGCATTCGCATAGCATATACAAAAATATATTTTCATACAGATGCTTCTGATCTCAATATTTACCTCAGGATACCTAGACTATCTGATGCCACAATGGTAGATATTCATCTAAAACCAAAAAAGTAAAATTTCTTGCCTAACGTCTATGTACGGTCACCGACTTCACATTGTAACTTATAGGAGTTGTGGAGTATAACAGCCTTCTATCTGATAGTTGAGAATGTTGCTGCAATAAAGGGTAGTCAGGCCTCAAAGCGGTTGTATAGGGAAAGAGCTTGTACAATCCTTTAACCCATTAGCTTATATTCAAAAAGCAAACCAAGATGCCTCAGGTTGCCCATACTTCCCTGGCAAGAGACTTGTATGGTAGAATTCTGAAAGTGAGATGTGTAACGCACATATCCAATTTTCCAGCACTGAGAAAAATTCCAAGGTGATGTTACTAAATGCATTGTTTTTATCTGTGGAGAGCAGGAGAAGTCCTCCTGCCTGATACCTAACTCTGTATATATCAGGGACAGTATGCTGTATGGTCTTCACAGAACACTACACTATTTTGTGCATTTACCTTTAGAAATAGTTTATTTTTTCAAAATGGTAAATGTACAGGATATCGGTAAGTTATCAGCTATCGGCCTGGAAGTTCACAGATTATCGGTATCGGAATCAGCTCTAAAAAATAAATATCGGTCGATCCCTAGTATGCATCCAACTTATGGGGGCTCCATGTCACGTTAGTTTTACTCGCCTGTTGCAGTGGGTGGTAGACATGATTTTTCTGCAAAACGCAGTGTTCTACCTTTTTTTTTTTAAATTGACCGGACCACTACACTACACCCAGGCTTAGGTGACATTAATGGTCCTTTAACCCCTTAAGAACGGAAGGAATTGTACATGCTCTGCTCAAAACAAAATTTAAACAAAACATGGAAGTTGACTATATGTGTTCAACATATTTTACTCTTTTACACCTTATTATATACAATTCTGATCAGGAGAAGCAGGGATTTCATATCATATCAAGTATTCATATATGGAACATACTTTAATATGAATAATCTAAAAAGGAGTGAGAAATTAAGAAATGTTATATTTTTAGTTCTGCATGGCATTTTAACCGTGAATGTCATAATACTGTTAGCTTTTATTGTAATAAAATCTACATATTTGTATTTAGCGTCGTCTCATGAGTACAACAGTACCATGTACAGATTTTATGGTGTTTTGGGAAGGTATAGCATCAAATATAGTATGTTACATTTTTCAATTTACACAAATTGAAATTTGCCAGATTGGTTATGTTGCTTTTGAGACAGTATGGTAGCCCAGGAATGAGGATTACCTCCATGATCGCATACCATTTGCAAATGCAGACAACCCAAGGTATTGCAAAAACTGCACATTTAATGAGAATATCAGTCATATTACATTTTAATGTTTTGAAACACTCAGATTTGTGTTCAGTGAAGTCTCCCGAGTACAACAGTCGTGTCCCCCCCCCATGTACAGATTTTATAGTTTGCCCATTTTAGTTTGCCATATTGGTTTGTAGGGCCTATGTTGCCTTTGAAACCATATGGCAGCCCAGGAATGAGAATTATCCCCATCATGTCATACCATTTGTAAAAGTAGGCAACCAAAAGGTATTCAATATGACTGGACATACCCCATTTGCAATACCTTGGCTTGTCTACTTTTGCAAATGGTATGCCATGATGGGGATAATTCTCATTCCTGGGCTACCCTACGGTCTCACAGTCTACATAACCAATCTGTCAAGTTTCAACGTGAAAGAAAATGAAATGGGAAAGCCTTGACCCTTTGACCGTGTAACGTTCCAAAAAAACAAAAACAAAAAAAACCTCTACATGGGGGTACCATTATACTAGGGAGACTTTGCTGAATACAAATATTAGTGTTTCAAAACTAGAAAACATATACAACAATGATATCAGTAGAAATGGCCAGCTGCAGCGAGACCAGCACAGCGAAGGAGAAAAGTGGACTACACCATGTAGCTTTGGGATATATGATATATAATAAATGTATATAAGAAGCAATTTCAAGTGTTTTTTTTCCATTACAGGTTCTCTGAAATGAGCTTTTGGGGATTGTTAATATTCTGACAGCAGCGGTATATAAAAAGTTGAATAGTAAGAAAACAAATCATACTCCAGCACACTACTGAGAATAGACTATTGTATATACTAACATTAGTCTACCAAAATTATTCCAATTGTGCGTATTTCTGGTATAGTTTCTTATATTGTAATTAGCAACACTGTTATGGGCAAATGCAAATATTACAAGTTTTAGAATTAAATGTTGTATTTCTTAAACTGTGTACTTTGTCTAGATTATTTTTTAAATCTACATTTTTTTTTACAGTACGATTTAAATATAATAATCATACTGACCTTCCAGTAGTCAGATTGTAAACTGTAGTACCTCTGGTATGCAGATAATGCTGAAATACAAAAAAATAAACATGAAATGAATAAGATCTATTGGAAATCTGAAGGTAGGCAAACAGATCATAATGCAAAATCATTTATTTTTTATGCAGAGACTGTAAGCATGCAGGATACTTAAGTAGGGCAAGAAGCCTTAAGGGAGGGAGGTGCAAACAAAAAAAGCAAAACAAAAAATATGAAACTGCTTACAAAATTGAATAATTTTCATGTGCTGTAGCTTAACCCTTCCTATTTTCTAATAATTATCAAGCAACAGTGGCTGCGTTGCTCCTAAGCAAATTGTACCATTAATGCGGCTCTGTCACGGCATACTTACCTTATTTCTTAAAATAAAATATTGTACTAAAATACATTAGACAAAGTAGCTACTTTGTCTTATCCTTTTTTCTTCCATCTGACAAAATGTCAGAGCTAACTTTGTCAAGATTTGTCCTCCAGCACTGGCAAAAACACACAAACAACAACAATCCACAAACACATTGTCTATGCAGGATGCACAGATATCAGTGTCGTACTCTCGCGAGAGTACAGCGCTAAAGTGGTCTCCTGGCAAATGAAGCATCAGGAGGTGAAAAGGACCTACTGGATGCTGAGGGCGCTAGGAACAACTTAAAATAAGTCAAACTTAACTTCCCCTGCAGACAGGCAAGGTCACTTTCAGAAGTCCTCACGAAATGCGCCAAGAAGGTAACAAAGTTTGCATATTTTTGTAGGGTGGCAGGGGCCAATGTCGCTTTAATTTCTTTGGTTAATAAAAGAGCAGGTCATTGATCATACCTGCAAACGTGTCTGGTGATTACCCCTAAAGAATGAGCTAAAGACCACTGGTAAGTTTAAGGAGACACTCTGAAAACCAACACAACATTCATGCCTCAATAATGAGTTAAACATTCTACACACTTAAATTGTCAGTTTTTTAAATAATTAATTTTACAAATGTTGCAATCCATAGGCATCATAAGAAAGTAGGGATTACGTAGGCAGGCCTTAAGTAGGGTCCATAAGCAGGCCTCTCTAGTCGCACTCTCCATTCCAGAAAATCACTTCCTTATTAATTAACACACACTTTAAAGTGGTTATGGAGCAAGAAGTGCCCTTCTACATTAAAGTAGTTCAATTATTCAGTGTGGTTTGACAAAATGAGAATGTTGCTTAGGTTTCCACTTTGTAAAGAGTGATATTTATAAATTAAGTGAAAGGCATACATGTGTGATTACTAAGCCTGAAGCACCAACTTTGAACAGCCTTTAGGCATGTTCTCCTACAGCCATACCTTGGAATTAAATAAATGGAGGGATCTTTCAAATAAAATATTGACAAATCTATATACATTTTCTAGCAATTTCACTAGTCCAACATACAGATGAAATGTGACGAGGAATTAAATATTAATTAGCGTAAAGGAGTAAGACTGTTTCATTTTAAATAACTTTCTATCAATAAAACATTGAATTAAAAATAGGCATATTAAAATATTCTTCGGAAATACAATGGCTTAATTTACTTCAAAGTAAATTATGTGTAAAGACTGCAAGGGGTCAACTTTGATGCTAATTTGTGGTTTTCTACATCTATTTGGGGCTAGATTTTACAGGGCATTTGTCAAATCACTTTTTAGTATTTTTGTCAACTAATCACTTCAATGTTTAGCACATACAGTTTTGTATAGAGAAAAGGCATTCAAATTTACTTCATCTGAGTATTTTCTGGAAGGGTAGCAAAAAAATGGCTATTGAGCAAAATAACACTACAGATTATAATTAAGTGTCATTAAGGGGCACTCCAAACACCCACATTTTTTTCACACGATGGTAATTAACAGCAATTTTTGCATATTTAATAGAATACATAAAAAGAATAGGTTCCCTTGCATCCTTGATTAACTTTAGTATGTTCATTTAAGTTTCCACAAAGCATGAGGTAAGAATATAAGGGTCAATCAGAAGATGCTAGCAGGCAGTAGCAGACAGCTCCCAACTAAATATTTCACATTTAAATTCCTTTTCAATAATCTTATTAATATAACATTAATGCAACAGCCTTGACTAGGCCCCTCAACAGCCTTATTTGACAGTTAAATTCTCATCCTACTTTCAGAATGTATCAAAAGCGGTCTTTAACATAAACCTAGATCGGGGTAGGCAACCTTTGGCACTCCAGATGTTGTGGACTACATTTCGCTTGATGTTTTGCAAATATTATGATCTCTTTCAGCCAATGAGCCAAGCCCTGCACCGTTGAACTTAGCTCAGACAGAGATCTTCTGGCACGCTTGTTGCTGTAGTGAGAGTGGAGAACGGCACCTGGTAGACCTCAAGTAAGACGTCAAACTGTTCTAAAACTGATTGACTACTTACAATTGGGGGGCCCACCAGGACACCATTATCCCTACAGCATACTTTTTAGATTTTTCATATGATTTCCTCTTCAGTATCATTAAAATAAAAAATAAATTACCATATATACTCAAGTATAAGTCTAGTTTTTCAGCACATTATTTGTGCTGAAAAACCCCCACTCGACTTATACTCAAGTCAGTACATTGCCATAATACAGACCAGGACTGCCGGGCTCATTACAAGCCCGGCGGTCCTGTTGGGGGCTGGCAGATAGCTGTTACTTACCTTCCTGCAGCTCCTATCAGCTCCCTTCTCTTCCACTGTAAGTCTCGTGGTGTGACTGCCACGCGGAGCGTTGCCGCGGTAAACCGTGGCAACGCTCTGACCCCGCGGCTCTCGCGAAACTTACAGTGGAGCTGACCGGACCAGAGGAGAAGGGAGCTGACAGGAGCTACAGGAAAGGTAAGTAACAGCTCTCTGCCAGCCCCCCTCCTACACAGTCCATCCACTAGACCACCAGGGAATGAGAGCCCCCCTCCCTGGCCAGCTAACAAGCAGGGAGGAGGGACGAAAATAAAAATTAAATAATAAAAAAAATTACAATAAAAAAATGTAAATATTAAAATTAAAAAAGTAAATAATATAAAAAATACTAAAATAAAAAATTAAAAATAATAAAAATGCCCTCCCCCACCCAGTTCACACACAAATACACACCCTCTGCATTGTACACACACACACACACACTCTGCATTATACACACACTCATACAAACACACACTCTGCATTGTATAATGCAGAGTGTGTGTTTGTATGAGTGTGTCCGTATATAATGCAGTGTGTGTTTGTATGAGTGTGTGTATAATGCAGATTGTTTGTATGAGTGTGTGTGTGTGTGTATAATGCAGAGTGTATGTATGAGTGTGTGTGTGTATAATGCAGTGTGTATGAGTGTGTGTGTGTAATGCAGAGTGTATGAGTGTGTGTGTAATGCAGAGTGTATGAGTGTCTGTGTGTAATGCAGAGTGTATGAGTGTGTGTGTAATGCAGAGTGTATGAGTGTCTGTGTGTAATGCAGAGTGTATGAGTGTCTGTGTGTAATGCAGAGTGTATGAGTGTCTGTGTGTAATGCAGAGTGTATGAGTGTCTGTGTGTAATGCAGAGTGTATGAGTGTCTGTGTGTGTGTAATGCAGAGTGTGTGTATGAGTGTGTGTGTATAATGCAGATTGTTTGTATGAGTGTGTGTGTGTAATGCAGATTGTTTGTATTAGTGTGTGTGTATAATGCAGATTGTTTGTATTAGTGTGTGTGTGTATAATGCAGAGTGTGTGTATGAGTGTGTGTGTGTATAATGCAGAGTGTGTGTATGAGTGTGTGTGTGTATAATGCAGAGTGTGTGTATGAGTGTGAGTGTATAATGCAGAGTATGTGTATGTGTGAGTGTGTGTGTGTGTATAATGCAGAGTGTCTGTTTATATAAGTGTGTGTATATAATGCAGTGTGTGTTTGTATGAGTGTGTGTGTATATAATTATAAAAATCACAGAATTTCATAGCCCCAAGTTTTACACTCGACTTATCCACGAGGCATAGCATATTTCACAATTGTTGGTCACAAAACTGCACTCGACTTATACACGAGTATATACGGTAAACCCAACATACTCCCTAAACAACAAATTACAAAATAAAGCTATTCAGTGAAGAAATTGTATTTTCTTGACCAATTTATAGGTTTGCCTTTATTTTACCCAACCCCTACTTTGACTTCCTTCTCACTAAATCCACTTGTACTACAGTACACAGATTTTAATTTTTTTTCTGTGCACAATAAAATGTCCTTTTTTTTACCCTTTAAGCAGTCGTACAGTTAACATATTCACACATAATAGCAAATGTTTTAGCAGAAGACATAACATACAGTAAACTCAAATTACCTATAACTCAATCTTAAAGCGGCACTGTCATGCCGAATCCTGTTTTTTTGGGGGGGTTTTAACCCCCCTCCGGCCTCCACTATGACTGGCACCCTAGTCACCCCCAAATGCCCCTAAGCCCCCACATTACCAATTTTTTTATCTTTATTTTCTGCCCCGATCTTGATCAGGGCGCCGCCATCTTTGTGTGGGTAGATTAAGTCCCTGTGGGACACGTCATCTGCCCACACTAGATAGACTGAGATTCCTGCACATGCCCAGTGAAACACCTGGACATGCGAACGGGAATTTAATCTATTCATTCGTCCGACAGACGAATGAATGAATAGAAAAATCAGACGAACAAACTCACAATGTGTAACAGTGTTCGTTCAGTTTATTACAAGCAGGGAGCTACCGGCACGCAGCTCCCTCCTTGTAATATGTAAAGATAGAAGCGGCAGGGAGCAGTGCTCCCCACCACTTCATAAGCCCATATTAACATAAGGGAGATTAAAATCTCCCCAATGCCCCTACTCGCTATACCGCGAGTAGGGGCATGTCCACCAAACAGTGCTCACTGTTAAAAAAAAAAAAACTATTGGCCCCCAGCCCTAAACGACGGGTGGGGGCACTAAAGTAAAATAAGGGGGGAGACCTATTGTCCCCACCCCCCAGGCGGCGGCCATAAAGATGAGGGGGGACGACGACCTACTGTCCTTCCGACGGGGGACACCTACTGACAACCCCCCTCCAGCCCCCACCCCTAGGCGGCGGGTTGGGGCCATAAAGATAATTGGGGGGGACACCTACTGTCCTCCCCCCCCCAGCGGGTGGGGCCATAGAGATAATGGGGGGGGGGGAGGGAGAGGGGGGACCGGGACTCTGGAATCCATGTTACAAGAGATCAACCAAGCTTCTACACCAGTGAAGTTAAGCATGACATGTGACATACAATCTATAGAATTTTTGGATGTGACTGTATTTAAAAACCAAGGCAAGTTGGAATTTACATTATACCGTAAAGAGACAGAGCGTAACACCTTATTACTATCTTCGAGTTTCCATCCCAGGAATTTTAAAGCCTCTCTACCTATATCCCAGTTTCTGAGGGTATACAGATACAATAGCACCAAAGAAAGATGTGAAACACAACTTCAAGAAATGTGGAATAGATTTAGGGCTAGGGGATATCCTTTCTGCACTCTTGAGGCAGCACTGAAAAGAGCGAAAGAAATATGGGAATCTGAAATGAAGAACGACAAAAAAGTTAAAACAACGACAACATCTAGGATATTCCTACCCTTAACTTTCCACACAGGGACTCCAAGAATTAGAGATTCTATTTATAAACACTGGGATATGTTACAAACAGACAAACAACTAACTAAATCTTTTCAAAATCGACCTATGTTAAGCTACAAGAGGAATAGAAATCTTAAAGACATCCTTGTAAAAAACGATCCCAGACATTGCTACGCTAAAACCTCTAAAATTGTCAAAAAAGGATGTTTCAAATGCGGAGGATGTGTTACCTGTAGTCACATGGTCAGTGGGGCTACTTTTGCCCACCCTCACAGTGGTCAAAGAATTAATATTTCTCATTATATTACTTGTACCACTGACCATGTGATCTACTTAATCACGTGCCCATGCGGATTATCCTATGTGGGCAAGACGGACCTTACCCTCAGGGACCGGATACGGGGCCATCGATCTACAATCACAACTGCATTTCGGGACAATTATAGTGACAAGCCAGTGGCGAAACATTTTCTCGCTCTTGGACACAGACTACCAACCCTTCGTTTCACAGCAATTGACCATATCCCCCCTTTACCTAGAGGGGGAGACAGATCTAAAATGCTTCTACAGAAAGAGGCACGATGGATACATCGATTGGACACTGTAGCACCTAAGGGGCTCAATGAAAACATTCTGTACTCAGTTTTCCTATAGTTAGTCTCTAATTTGCCTCTATAATCTTGGTTCTAATACACCGTTTAACGTTTTTCTTTTCTTATATATATATTGCTCCATATATTATTTTGGGAATATACATCCCGTTGGTCACATATCCTCTAACATATAACCTTTGAATTCCCTAATAACTCTAGATCTCTATATATACATTTTTTCATTCTTTAGAGATACTCCATATTCCATAAGTCCATTTTTGACTGCGGAATATCATTTGTGTAAAAATTTTCTTGTGGTCTATACTATTGGATTCTATAATGTACCTATGCCTTTAAGCCTATAGAGAAATACTAATAGATGATTTAGAGATAACACAATATATAATGCTATATTGTTGTTTTCATCCACGGCCAATACTTATGTTTTTAGTATGTATGTTATTTGTCTTAATGTACACTTATCTCACTCTGGGCATTTGTCACTTTACCACACATTTGTTTTTGCATATTTTTCTAGGCACCTATCACTGCACTTTTTCACTGTCACATGTATACAATGATTCTACATATAGTGTATATACTGGCTACACGTATAATATTTGAATAGCCACTTATAATCCAATATCCACTCGGTTTTTGAAACCAATTCTTTAATGTATTTATTGGTTTCCTAGCAACCACGTCCACAGGTAACAGTGGTACACGCATTTTTTTCACGTCACGTCACTTCCGGTTTCCACTTCCAGGTTCGGACTGGAGGGATGAGGGAATTTCATCACAATTGGTGAGTACACTTTATGTTTTTCTATATATATGTAGGTTTTATGTTTACATATTGATCCTGAGGAAGACCCTATTGGGTCGAAACATCGATCAAGTTATCTGTAAACTTTTTATGGATTAAATACTACTATTTTTCGCTGAAAGACCTTTGAGTGCATCCTTTTTTCTAACTATACTATTTATAAGCATAGGATTGCACCAGAGCACAGTTACTATTATTTTTCATAGAAGCAAGGGTGAGTGCCATTACTATGTTTTATATATATATATATATTTTTTTTTTACAGACAGAAAGGGCTGCCATTTAACATTTTTTATATGAATAGCTAACATTTTTGCTAATAATTTTTACACATCCAGTGCAACTAATTAAAAGTAGCTCAAAATAGATTCATATATCAGTCCTGATTGTTACATACCGAATAATTTTATGATCCAAATTAATTTTGCTATACCCAATGTTACACCAACAGTATACTTATCCTAAACTAACCCTTAACTTAACATTATCTCTAACCCCAATACAGCATTAACCCACGTCTTACCCAAACCCAACACTAAGTGTAACCCAACCCTATGCTTACCGCTGAATCTTACCCGTACCAACCACAACCCTAAGGTAACCCACTGCTAATAGCAATTCTAAATTAGATATTAGAAATGGGTTTTGCTGTATTTAACATAGTATATAGTGGTATGTTTCCATTTTTAGAATTACACCTAGTGTCATTATGAATGTACCTGGATCTCAGCCGAAGCTGCATGCACCTAGCAAAATCTGCCACGAAAAATGGCCCAGCTGGCTTACAGACGTGTAACCCTGCTCACACGTTATCACTAAATATGCATTTAAATGCCCATATAAAGAGCCACTACCAGCACTGCAAACAGCTCATCAAAAAGTCTGAGGCCACTAAAATTGGCCCCAGCACATTAAGAGAGCGCTGGCTTTCTGCTCATCTAGAAGTCTGGGGTCACTAAAAATGATATTAAATGATACCGGGGGTTCCCTGGAGTGAGCAGGGATTTAACCCTGCACACACCATATATACAGGACGTTCTATGCAACCCTACAGTCTTTCAAGCATAGACCTACATAACAGCATTTAATCGGTTATATAGGTGCAAAGATTAACAAGGTATTTAAAACTGCACCCAAAACATGCACTGAATAGGATACAAAAACTTTATATAAGTTGAAACTAATTTACAATTAGCAATTGCAGACCAGTTTGTGGAAGACATACATTTTAAAATAACTAATCTCACAAAACAGCTCAGGTTTAAAGACAACATGTTTTGCAAAACTTACCTTTTGGAAAGTCTTCCAACAATAAGTTGAAATGACCCAACTGACAGAAGAAATCTGACTCAACTTTTCCCTCAGATTTCAGGATAACAGCCTCATAGCATCGTACAGCCTGAAAAAAAAAATTAAACTTGAATTAAAATTAGATTTTTTTTAAAGTTGTGTGCTTTGTTTGGCTTGGCAAACTTGATCAAAAACTTATATGACTAATTTGGACTTAGTCTAGAGAGATACATCCCAAAGTTTTAAAAATATATAATAAAGAAATTTCCAACAACTCCTCAGAGTCAAGAAACCTTGGCCTACATTTTAAAAAGATGCTTTGAATTTACCTTAATTTACTTTGTATTAAATCAGGGGTGCCCAAAAGTTAGATCCCCGGATGTTGTAGAACTACAGCTCCCATGATACTTTGCATGCCTTTAGAATGAAAGAGCTTAATGGAAGTTGTAGTTTTAAAACATGCTGGGATTTACCTTTCGGTCACCCCTGTATTAAATGAACCTTACAGTTATCAGAGACACTATCCCCCCCAATCTCTTATGGAAAAGAGAGAAGAAAACTCATGCTGTGCAATTCAAGACTATGGCATCACCACATCAGGTTTAACCTATGGTATTGAGTCTCTTCAATACCATATACTACTCAAGGCAACAAGTAAGCATACAACACAAAGATTTTGGGTAAACAATTAAGTGAATTTCCTCATTGTGACTTCTCAAACAGAAGGGTAAAGGGGAATCCCCAATTTTTATCGAAACTACTTGAAAACAGGTTGATAAATAAAAATGTGACTTCGCCCAGTGACTCTTCATGCCAAATGCATGTTTTATAGTGGTTATAGTACATCAATATCGCTTTATAAAAAGTTTAAAGGGACACTATAGTCCCCAGTGCAACTACATGTATTCCTGACCCTATAGTTTTAACACGACCATCTAGCCCCCCTGGGTCCCTCATGCCTCCATAAATATAGTAAAAATCTTACTGTATTCAAGCCAGAAGCTGTAAATCTGCATGCTGTTGGACTCAGGAAAAACAAGCAGTCTGCTGACCTGTGATAGCCTGATCCAATCACATTGCTTCCCCATAGGATTGGCTGAGACTGACAAGGACGCAGATCAGGGGCAGAGACAGCATGATTCAAACAAAGCCCTGGCCAATCAGCATCTCCTCATAGAGATGAACTGAATCAATGAATCTTTATGAGGAAATTTCAGTGTCTGCATGCAGTGGGAGGAGATACTGAATCACAGGATGCTCGTGCACAGCAGATCTGAGTGGATGGAGGCATTTTATGCCTCCATCAATTCAGAAGTCCCTCTAGTTCACTCTGAATGACTGCAACTGGAGGTGTTCCTAGCTTTCAATGTAAACACTATTTTCTCAGAAAATAGTGTTTACATGAGAAAGGCTGCAGGGAGCTATAGTTCTCACCTGAACAACCTCATTAAACTGAAGTTGTTCAGGTGACTATAGTGTCCCTTTAACTATAAATTAACAGTTTTTTTACCCACAAAAGTAGTATAATGTGCAGCAAATAAATGTTCTGTATTTGCCGTATATGATTACTTAAAATGCACAAGGTTATCTTAAAACAAGCATGTCAAACTCAGTCTAGCACGGGCCACTGAACCAAGGTTTAAGTTTATGTGGGCGGCAAAAAATCTTTTACATAGAAACTTAGGTTTATTTAGAAAATTACAGTATTTAAAAAAAAAAAAAAAAAAACATATCTGCATCCCCCTATACTAAATCTTACAAATATGGCTAAGTATGTAATAAAATTACAAAAAGAAATTTATTGGTCTCACTTACAAGTTCTTTTAGATTTACATATGCTGCTATATTATTTTATATTTTGTATGTAGTTTGTCTTTTATTTTATCTCTATTTTGCCTGCCATTGGATTTTCCATTGGATTACCTTCCATATTGTTCCTGGGAGTTCCATGTCATATGGAGATATGCCTGTTATTTCTCTTCACTTGTAAGTGAGACCAATAAATTTATTTTTGTAATTTTATTACATACTTCACCATATTTGTTCTTTTATTCTTTTATATATCCCACGGAGGATCGTCTTTCCATAAGATTGCTACCCCTGGGAGGGTGAGAAGCCTGATTTCAATTTTGTTTGTGAGTGCACTTATTCCCACTAATATATCACTCACTTGTTCAGTACTGTACTATACTATGTCAGTCTTTTATTTTCTATACAGATTTCGTATATGACCCACGACCTATATTTCAGGTTATCTGTACTTGTTCTTATATTATCACGTATTTGGGAGGTGTTTTCCACTTGGTTTTTAGCATTCATATTAGTTTGTGTGTGGGAAAAATGCAAAAAAAATAATTTGAATGCTACTTTTGGCCAGCGTTTGGGACTACTGGTCTACTTTTGCAAATGATATGCCATCATGGGGATAATTCTCATTCCTCGGCTACCATACGATCTCAAAGGCAATATAACCAATCTGGCAAATTTCAATGTGGAAAACAACCAAATGCAAACTTTAAATTTGCCTCTAACTAACCTCTATCTTATATACCTGTCTCTTGCTCTCTCCTACAGCTCTGCTTCACTCCCAACTTATTTGATTGATATTTCCTGTCCTAACGTGCCTTATACCCCACCTCCTATAGACTGTAAGCTTGTTTGAACAGTGTCATCTTCAACCTATTGTTTCAGTTAGTTTTCTTGTAATTGTCCTATTTATAGTTACATCCCCCCTCTTATAATATTGTAAAGTGTTACGGAATCTGCTGGCACTATATAAATGGCAATAATAGTAATAATATTATTATTAACTATTGAAAACATAAAATCTGTAAAAGGGGTACTATTATACTCTGTAGACTTCGCTGAATACAAATATTAGGGTTACAAAACAGTAAAACGTATCAACAATTATATCGTCAGTGAAAGAGCAGTTTGTGTGTGAAAAATGTAAAAAACAGGACTTTAACCCCTTAACGACGGGTGACGGACGAGGTCCGTCAAAGAAGGGAAACCCTTAATGACGAGTGACGGACCTCGTCCGTCACGCGGTAAAATTAACCCTGGATCGCCGCTATTGCGACGATCGCGGGGTTAATGGTGCTCCGGTATGCCATCCCATTCCCTGCCAATTGATCACTGACTACAGTGATCAATTGGCAAGGATTACATTTTA
Source organism: Pelobates cultripes (assembly GCA_933207985.1). NCBI lineage: Eukaryota > Metazoa > Chordata > Amphibia > Anura > Pelobatidae > Pelobates > Pelobates cultripes. The sequence goes on along the minus strand of OW240912.1, from coordinate 85,130,974 downwards.
CTATGATCTGATTTTTTTTTTTTAACCCTCAGGGGTTAAATTTATTTAATTAATTAAAATATTTTAAAATTATATATTTAGCTAGCTGGGGTGGGTGGAAGTTAGTGGGGAATTGGGGGATTTGTCGTTAGGCTAACTAGGGGTTAACGTTAAAAAAAGTTTTAAAATAAACTTTAAAAAGTAAAAAATTAAGCTTAAAAAAATGTTTTAATAACATTTAAGTAAAAAATAAAAAAAAACCTTTACCTAGCCCAAATAAAAATTAACCCCTTCCCTGCCAGTCGATCACTGCCTACAGCGATCAAATAGAGATCACAGTATTATACTGTGATCTAATTTTTTTTTTAACCCCTGAGGATTAACTTTTTATTTATTTTTTAACCCTCAGGGGTTCAATTTATTTAATTAATTAAAATATTTTATAACTATATATTTTGCTAGCTGGGGTGGGTGGGAGTTATGGGAAAATGGGGAATTTACTGTTAGTGCTGCGTACTGCTAGTTAGGGGTTAACGGTAAAAAAAAAAGCTTAGAAAAATGTTAAATCTGTAAAAAAGTTTTAAGAAAGTTTAGGAAAGTTTAAAAAAAATTAATAAGCAAAACAAAAGTTTAAAAACTAGTTTTTAAAAGTAAAAAAGTTATAAAAAGTAAAAAAAATACATTTTAAAAACGCTCATTACCACTACACCTGGAGCAAACTAGAGAAAAAATTATCCCACGCCAAGGTTCAAAATATGCCTTTTGAAATACCCCAGGGTGTATTCTTTAATAAATAGTATGTGTTTGTGGGGAGGTTTCAATAACCAACCGTCTAAACTACTCCAAATTGGAACATGGACACAGCGTAAAACTTCAAAGTTAGAAAAAACCTGAATGGCTGCGTCTCAAATGCGCCCCTTCAACATCCACATATACCTGGCAAAGGTACATACAGGGGTATTGCTGTACTCAGCTGACATAGCTGAGCAACATATGAAGTATTATACAGTCATAGCACACATAAGGTTTGCAAAATATGCTGCGCAAACTCACTTTGTATGTCAAAAAGGCAGAAAAAATGCTTATTACCACTACACTTGGTACAAGCTAGCGGAAAAATGATCCCACGCTAAGGTTCAAAATATGCCTTTTGAAATACCCTGGGATGTCTTCTTTAAGAAATGGTATGGCTTTATGGGGAATTTGGATTATATAGCCTGGTAAAATACTCTAAAATGGGACATAGGCACAGCATAAAAATTCAAAGTTTGAAAAAAACTGGAATGGCTGTGTCCCAAATGTGCCCCTCCGATGTCCACACATACCTGGCAAAGGTACATACGGGGGTATTGCTGTACTCAGCCGACATAGCTGAGCAACATATGAAGTATTATACAGTCGTAGCACACATAAGGTTTGCAAAATATACTGTGCAAACTCACTTTGTATGTCAAAAAGGCAGAAAAAACGCTTATTACCACTACATCTTGTACAAGCTAGCGGAAAAATGATCCCACTCTAAGGTTCAAAATATACCTTTTGAAACACCCTGAGGTGTCTGCTTTAAGAAATGGTAGGCCTTTGTGGGGTAGTTTGAATTTAAAACCTGCAAAGATGCTTGGAAATTGCACATAGGCCCAGGTTTGAACTTAGTGGCACATATGAAATATACAAAAACGCCCAGCAAAAATGCAATCCGTATGTAAAAAACGCACAAAATATTTTTTACCACATACTTTGGCATATATTGGTGAAAAAATGGGGGTATGTTAAGGCACAATATGCACTTTATAAGATACCCTGGAGTGTCTCCTTTTACAAATGGTAGGCCTTTGTGGGGGGTTTTTTAACAGTCAAACTGTTATAATAACCCAAATGGAAGCTAAGGCTCATTAAATCCATCTCTCAAAATTCTACTGTGAATACTGTAAAGGACAGGTCTCCTATAGGGCACTGTAGCTTCATGAAATAGTGCCAAAGACATTCATATGGGGTGTCATTTTACTCAGAAGACTTAGCTGAGCATAATTTGGGGGGTTTGAACTTAGTGGCACATATGAAATATACAAAACACCCAGCAAAAATGCAATCCGTATGTAAAAAATGCACAAAATTATTTTTTACCACATACTTTGGCATATATTGGTGAAAAAATGGGGGCATGTTAAGGCACAATATGCACCTTATGAGATACCCTGGAGTGTCTACTTTTACAAATGGTAGGCCTTTGTGGGGGTTTTTTGAACAGTCAAACTGTTATAATAACCCAAATGGAAGCTAAGGCTCATTAAATCCATCTCTCAAAATTCTACTGTGAATACTGAAAAGGACAGGTATCCTGTATGGCACTGTAACTTCACGAAATAGTGCCAAAGACATACAATGGGGGTGTCATTTTACTCAGCAGATGTAACTGAACACAAAATAAAACTTTGTACAGGAATAGCACACACCAACTTTACAAAATATACACGAGAATTTCTTTGTTATAAGTTTGTGTGCCAAAAACCAAAAAAAACACAATTTTACTCCAATATTTAGCAGAGGTTGGCGGTGAAATGGCTTCGTAGAAAGTGTCAAAACAACATTAGGTAAATAGCCCGTGATGTCTACTTTATATAAATATATACTTTTGTGTGGCAATTTTGTTTTCTTTTATGGCTATTAAGCTTACAAGACAAACATACCAAATTCTAAAATTGCTCCACATTAAAAGTCTATTTTACTCCTTGTGCTTTGTGACCTGTAACTACCAAAAAAAACTTAAAATCCCAGACACATTGTATATTCTGTAAATCAGAACAAAATTATTTTTAATTACTTTTCTTAACCTGCACTAATTATGCACACATTATTATTGCAAAAACTGTAAAAAAACACACACAATTTTCATTTTTTTTACATTTTTCTGTATTTTTTTTATAATAAATAAGCATTTATATATATGTGTGTTACATCAAATTAAAGCCCTTTCTGTCCTTTAAAAAACGATGTATAATATGTGTTGGTGCAACAAATTAGTAAAATGCAAATTGCAGTTGAACGCAAACAGCAAAAAATGAAAAAAATGCCGTTGTCATTAAGTGAAAGACAAGCTTTTGAAGCTCTGTCCTTAAGGGGATAAATAGCAATATCATTGTGGTACATTTTATTAGTTTGAAACACTAATATTTGTGTTTAGCGAAGTCTCCAGAGTGAAACACAACCCCCCATGTACAGGTTTTATGATCTTTTGGAATCTTCTAGAGTTAAATATTGGGCTTGCAAATCAAATTCTCTCGATTTTCTGCCTGGGTTGTCAGGCAGGTCCCTCAAATTGTAATAAATAAAATAAAGATTACATAAATATACACGTAGAATTTATATATACACATACATATATAGTTATCTATTTAAATTCTTTGCGTATATTTATGCCGTTATGTTTATATACATACATACCAACAGAGTTGTGGTGGGGAAAATGTGTGGATGAAAACCCCTTCCACCTGAAGTGGATAATTAATACATTGCTAAACTCAAATACACACACCAGTCAAGCCATAAGACTTGCTCTTCCCAAAGAAATCTCACTACTGAAATAACTCAGGAAGAGGAGCAAAACCAGTGATCCACTTATAGACTGCTGTTTCGTTGGTAATGCAACTCATCAGCATGAGGTTGGTTGCTGGCTTGCTATGTGGTTCTTTGTTGAGCTCATATGCATATGTCTACCCAGAATCCCTTGCAGTAGTGAGAGCACTGTTAAAAAAACCAACTCTTATGGCTTGACTGGTGTGTGTATTTGTGTTTAGCAATATATCTCTCTCTATATATCTCTATCTATATATATACACACACACACACATATACAACGACAAATACCGTATATACTCGAGTATAAGCCGACCCGAATATAAGCCGAGGCCCCTAATTTTACCCCAAAACACTGGGAAAACGTATTGACTCGAGTATAAGACTAGGGTGGGAAATGCAGCAGCTACTGGTAAATTTCTAAATAAAATTAGATCCTAAAAAAATTATATTAATTGAATATTTATTTACAGTGTGTGTATATGATGAATGCAGTGTGTGTGTATGAATGCAGTGTGTGTGTATGAATGCAGTGTGTGTATGAATGCAGAGTGTGTGTATGAATGCAGTGTGTGTATGAGTGCAGTGTTTGTGTATGAGTGTGCAGTGTGTGTGTATGAATGCAGTGTGTGTATGAATGTGTGTGTATGAGTGCAGTGTATGTGCATAAATGCAGTGTGTGTATATGAGTGCAGTGTGTGTGTATGAGTGCAGTGTGTGTGTGTGATGCAGTGTGTGTGCATAAATGCAGTGTGTGTATGAGTGCAGTGTGTGTGTATGAATGCAGGGTGTGTGTATGAATGCAGTGTGTGTGAGTGCAGTGTGTGTGTATGAGTGCAGTGTGTGTGTGTGTGATGCAGTGTGTGCTTGTGTGGCAGAGCCTTGGTGGGGGGGTGGGCATTTTTATAAAAAAAAAAAAAAAATATTATTTAAATTTTTTTTGTTATATTATTTTTTTTTATTATTATTATTATTTATATATTATTAATATTTAAATTTTTTGTTATATTATTTTTTTATTATTATTATTATTTATATATTATTAATTAATATTATTTTAATTTTTTTGTTATATTATTTTTTTTAATTATTATTATTTATATATTTTTAATTTATTTATTTTTCGTCCCCCCTCCCTGCTTGATACATGGCAGGGAGGGGGGCTCTCCTTCCCTGGTGGTTCAATGGCATTGGCAGTTCAGTGGGGGGAGGAGGGGGGCTGGCAGGAAGCACTTACCTCTCCTGCAGCTCCTGTCAGCTCTCTCCTCCACCGCGCTGGTCCGTGCAGCTCCTCTCTCAGCTCACACTGTAAGTCTCGCGAGAGCCGCACTATGACCCCGCGGCTCTCGCGAGACTTACACTGGGAGCTGACCGAGGTGCTGACCGGACCGGCGCGGAGGAGGAGGGAGCTGACAGGAGCTGCAGGAGAGGTAAGTAACAGCTCTGCCAGCCCCCAGTCTGTATTATGGCAATGTAAATTGCCATAATACAGACTGACTCGAGTATAAGCCGAGTTGGGGTTTTTCAGCACAAAAAATGTGCTGAAAAACTCGGCTTATACTCGAGTATATACGGTATACAGAAATAATTTAGATAAATATACACGTAGAATTTAAATATATATCTATGTAATCTTTATACATAATGAAGTGATTTTATTAATGACAATTTGAGGGACCTGCCTGATAATAAATAAATTTATATATGTTGGAAGGAAATTTGGCCTGAATTTGTGGGAGGAGTTATGATCCTATTTAAACCCTACCCCCCTACTTACCTTTGTCGTGCAAGCGGTTTGTCTCCATAGTTACCTGCACTTACGGTTCGTCGTTCCCGCCAAGTCCTGTCTCAAGCAGTCTCCAGCAAGCAGTCCGTTGCCAGCAGCTCCTGCCTCCGTCTTCTGTGTCCGTCCACCGGCTTTAACTCGACCTCGCCGCTCGCCCCCCGGCTTCCCACGTTCGGGCCTAAAAACGCGGGGATAGGCTCCCTTCATTACTTACCCATTCGTGCTCTTACTCCGTTCGTGTACTTCTGCATTTGTGCGGCTAACAGCCAACCGCAGAGTACACACTCCTGACGCTTACATTTTCGCATAAACTAACTACTGACCGCACTAAAACTTACGTTCGACTATTTTCAGCCGTTCAGCCAAACACATATACATTGGCTTTCGTTTAAAAAAATTTGTATACTCCATTTAACCAAACGCATTAGTTCTCTCTCATTACAGTTCTCCTGTTCATTCGTTTACCAAAAGCAAGAAGCTAGAATGTTTAAATTCCAAAATCTACTGTAATTGTACATAGTTTGCTTTCACGGAACTAAGCACTTGCATTATTTATCCTATCTGGATTAATGCGTATTTATTACATGGCTTTTAAGTCACCACTGGTTAAATAATATGCGTTTCTAATTTTCCCGCCTATGGTCACAATTATGGGACTCCTATCTTTTACAGGGTAAATCTTCTTAAAGCACAGTTTGACCACTTATCATTTACGTTAAAAAAAAACAAAAAAAACCTCCAGGTATTACCATACCCTGCCAGGTCTTAGGCTATTGTACTTTCCCTTATGTATTAGTCTTCTACGCAACTAAGGTCTCTTCGCTCATAGGTTAAGCCTTACGGTCCTTTTTCACAAGGCTCTTTACAGACCTCCGTTCCTTTAAAGTCCTTATATACTGGTTCCTTACACTGAGACTGCATATGTTTTTTTGGGTTTTACTACTTGTATTTTTCTTCCAACAAAGCTCCAAGAGGTACCCAGTATCCCTCATTTCTGTAACAGGTAAGAGGTTTTACCATTTTACGTTCTCCCTTGAGGCTTCATTTAGCCTCCACGGCCTCATACAGCCCCCGACCTCTCAAAGTGGGTTCTAAACTTCGAGACGTACCCGGTCTAAGATTCTTCACAAATGTCAACAACAATCTCAATCATAATCCACCGTATTACTACTATATTTAATGGTACATGTTTTGTCATTCATTTCTACATATCATTACTTAGACCTGTGTATTTACCACAGCTCGCCAAGTCCTACGCCATCGACAACCTACAGACTACCTGGTTCCCTGCTTTGCAGTATCAGGTATTGGTAATCTTACTCACTACGATTACGTTTCTCCTTAAGGCCTCACTTCGCCTTCGTATCATTCAAATTAAAATTCACATTGTGGGACCCCAGGGGCTTGTCTCTAATTGATGGACCAACGTTCAGGTCCCTCAGCTTACCCAAGTTCTTACGTTACTATATCTCTGATACACAGTTACCCATACATTCAACATTTTTACACTCATTATACCAGTGGCACGCCTCAGGCCCACTAGCATCTTTTTCCATAAGGTTTCCCAGACCGAGCCCGTTCCCTGCAGAAGCAATAATATATGGTAATCTTCCTGCGCATCAAAGAAAGAGGACAAATACTCAAGGTTTAAAGTATCTACATACATTATATCACACCATTCTAAGAGACAAGCCCCATCAGGCTAGAGAACTGGCATTGAGGGTTAAACGCTGGCCTTAGCAATCCTAATACTACGGTCCCGCGAGGTCTACACCCCACCTCATACACAGAGGTTTCAGCCCCACGACCAAGTCATAGTTAGCCACCTCGCTCACCATTCTTTAGAGCTACAGTTAGGGCCTCCCAAGTCACGGCCACACGTTTTGAATCTCTTACAGTCACTGAAAGGCCGACATCCTGCCACCACATTCTAGTGGTCACAAAATGACCTAGGCCCAAATCATAGTTAGAGCCTCTCTCCACCACTTGGCACTAGCAGGGCCTAACCTGTCACTTGGTTCTAGGTAAATTCTTCGCCTCTGCACTAGCTAGCAGGCCAGTTCTCCGAAGGTCTCATCCAGACCTCTAAGACACATTACTTAACCAAATCATTATTTCTTTTTCAGAATGTCACAAGTATGGGATGGATACTTGTGACATTCTGAAAAATAAGTAATGATTTGGATAAGTAATGTGTCTTAGAGGTGTGGATGAGACCTTCGGAGAAATAGTCTGTCTGCAGTTGGACGGAATCCCCAGCATGCCAGTCTGGCCTGGGTCTCCAAAGGAATCCCTCACCCCTTCTACCCTCAGTTCCTGGGATTCTGGTATATTCCAAAAATATCAGAAGAGCTCAGACACAGGGGTATCCCATTCCCAGCCTCTGACAGTAGGGCAGAACTACACAGGCTCACGACGGCTCAGACCAACATTGCCAGGCCCGGCTCTAGTTCACAAGGGCCGTCAGCTTTCTCCTCAGATTCCAATCAGGAGACCTTGGTCACTATCCTGGCCAGCCTCCAAATGATTAACAGGCTGATAAATGGAATCTGCTATAGTCACACGAGGTGTCTCTTTAAGCCCGGCAGTCCCTCACCTGGCAATCTCGGTAATACAGTCTGGCTTACCCCTCATTTCCCTCCCAGTCCACCATCACCCACTATCACTACTCCATCAGTCTCACCGGCCCACTCTGTTCCAATTTCCATGGAGAAGGTAATTATCGATGGAACGGACGTTAAACTAACATCACTACTTAACTTCACAATATACCCTTCAGTACTAAGGTTACATTCTTGGCAACATATCAGTAGTCCTAAACAGCCAGACTATGACAAAGCTTTCCATTCCTCTGTTTATCATTGCCTCTCGCATAGAATCGGCCACTTCTACTTCTCACCACTCTTTCACCTCACGCACTAGTCAGGGAAGTGGCCAGAGGGACTAGCCGGGCTGACCATTTCATTTCTGGGGAAGGCTCAGGTGCACTATTCTTTGATACGGGGTATGCTATTTCACAACATGCAGGGTTTTGCACATCTGCTCCAGAACCCACACGCAGACCGTTTGTTACCTAAGATACACCCAACTAAGGTTAACATTGATATCCTGGGATATTATCTGCATTTACACCCAGCTAGGCATCTGGTAGATTCTGGTGCCAGGTTTCTCACAGGGGTTCACACAGGCCTTATCGCCATTCCCACAGGTACACTCGTATGCCCTAACCTATTATCTGCACCCTTTGACCCTCTTACGGTGGACCACCTTCTGTCCACAGTAGTCATATGCTGGTTTCATGATCACCTCCTCCCGGTCTTCACACGTCTCATCTTCGCGTACCATTCCCATCGAGGTAGCCATTCACTATACCCTATAATACTGATCATAGACTTCTTCCGCACCGCACTCTACATCCATTCCCAGCATCAAACTCCTTCATTCCCGCAATGAAGTTCTCACTGCACTACGAAAATAGACCATGCCATTCAATCTACTACCTATTCACCCTTCACTATGGCACCTGGCCTACGTTCGGGCGGCCATCCTCACTAGCCATTTTGTGGTTGATTTTCAGACTGACTTGACTGGCAGCAACCTCTCGGCTCTTTTTAGTCTGACTTTACATTCCTGGCGTCCACAACACAGCCGCTGACGCTCTTTCACACTCAGTTCAAGATCTCCTTTCAGGCACTCCCTACGATCTACTACGTACCATCCAGGATACCCCCATTCCATGAGCTAATCTTGGACTAAGCACACAATTACACCTCGTACAGTTACGTACGCTTCACGCAGTTTCACGACTACTCTATCACTCACGCTAGAGCTATGTATATTGTACCATGTCACAAGTAGAGTTTGCTTGATTCATGACTCTTGCAGTTAAACTATTGTAATTTTGCCTCTTCCTCTAAACCTACAAATCAAGCATCTTATTTATACCTCCAATGCGGTCACTCCGTTTTTTACGTATCCAAGGTCAGCCACACACTACCAGTACTAATCCATAACTTCACGTCTAAACCTTCCATTAAAGTAAGCTACATCATGGCTTCCTTCGCTGGTCTTTCTTTTTCGCAAAGTGCTGCATCAGCAGCTTCAAGCTCTTACACCCCAGTCTACATCACTAAGTGATGGAGCCATGGGTAATCCTCAGCTCAGTTACATATATACCTCAGAGTAAATCTCCTTACAAGCTTTCAGTACACAAGCTGTGCAATAAAGTGTGTTTTTCTTTGAATCCTCTTTTGCAGGCCTACTCTTACGTTGGTTTCAGCACACCTCAACCAACTTTGCTTCTCCTTCTACATTCCATTACGTATTAGATAAATTCCGAGCACAAGTTGGAAGGCCATTTGGCCTGAATTTGTGGGAGGAGTTATGATCCTATATAAACCATACCAGCTTGCACGTTTTACGGTGTTGAAACACCAATATCTTAGTTCAGTTTAATCTCCTTAGTATAACAGTTTCAGTTTTTTCACATTGAAATTCACCAGATTAATTACGTTGCCTTTTAGACTGTATGTTAGCCCAGGAATGAGAATTACCCCCATGATGGCACACCATTTGCAAAAGTAGACAACCCAAGGTATTGCAAATGGGGTTGTCAAAAACACTGTTTAAAATTAATGTTCAAATTCGATTTTTGCATTTTTCACACACAAACAAATTTTAAAGCTAACTTTGGTCAGTGTTTGTGACTAAGTGGCTACTAAAAAAGACTGGACATACCCCATTTGCAATACCTTGGGTTGTCTACTATTCCAAATGGTATGCCATCATGAGTCTCATTCCTGGGATACTATACAGTCTCAAAGGCAACGTAATCAATCTGGCGAATTTCAATGTGAAAAACTGAAAAATGTACCATGCTATATTTGACCCTGTAACTTCCCAAAACACCATAAAACCTGTACATATGGGGTACTGTTTTACACATGAGACATCACTGAATAAAAAAATGTGTATTTTATTGCAGTAAAAGCATATAGTATGACATTCACAGTTAAAATGTAATGCAGAACTAAAAAAAAAAATTTTTAATTTCTCACTTTAAAATATTTTATTCATATTAAATTATGTTTCATAGCTAAATATTTGATGTTAAATGAAAATCCTATTTCTCCTGAATAAAATGATTTATGTGTGTGGGTGCACTAAATATGAAAAATTACGGTTGAACAGTCAAATTCCAAGTTTTTTTTACGTTTTATTTTGATCAAAACGTGTACATTTGGCTCAGTCCTTAAAGGGTTAAACACCAAAAGACAACACAAAACCACCTAATATTTAAAAGTCCAGCTTCACCCAAAAGCAAATGATAACGAACACACACTAACACCCAATAACTGTTTGGATATAGTAAGAATTATTTAAGACAGAAGAAAAAAAATTGTTTTCCTTGTATAGGCCTTGTATAGGCCTCAATTTAATGCTTTTTGCATGTTTCTAAATTTTTATGTTTCTGAAAAACCTATGAAAATTCTATTTAAAAAAAAAAGTATATTTTTTACTATATTAATATACTTTCTAAATTAAATTAAAAAAAGATTTAAAAAAAATAAAGTATAGCAAAAAAAAAAATATTGGCTCGTTTGAAAGGCTTTTTCAAAAATATAAAATCAAGGCCTTAATTTGTGCAAAACAAAGATAGTAATGAAAAGCATAGGATTCATGTGTCATACAATATTCCTACATAATATAACTTTATAAATTCCCTGGAATGAAAATACATCTCCAACTTTGAAAGCAACAAGGTCATCATAAAAGGTATTGCACAGAATATATTTATGAGCAAACATTAAATTAAATCATTAACACAAAGCAGGGCTCGTGAAATCCCAGGATGGGGTAGAGGTACGGGGGAGCCTGGCAGCTGAGGGAGAGTGGAGGCGGACAGTCTGGGGTACATGGAGGCAGTAGCAAGGAAGCTGTAATCTTTTCGCGGTTCTTGCTCGGTTTCCTCACGTTCCTGCTGTAATGCCAGGAGCCGGAATATTACGTCACTAAAAAGCGAGAGAAACTTAAAAGACCACTATAGGCACCCAGACCACTTCAGCTTAGTGAGGTGGTCTGGGTGCCTGGGCCAGCTAGGTTTAACCCTTTTTTCCTATAAAGAAAAAGAGAAACTGTTTATAAATGGGTTAATCCAGCCTCTAATGGCTGTCTCATTGACAGCCGCTAGAGGGCTTCCGCGCTTCTCACTGTGATTTTCACAGTGAGAAGACGCCAACGTCCATAGGAAAGCATTGTGAATGCTTTTCTATGGACTGGCTGAATGCGCGTGCGGCTCTTGCCACGCATGCGCATTAAGCCGAAGGAGGAGGAGAGCTCCCCGCCCGGAGCTGGAGAAAGAGGTAAGTTTAACCCCTTCCTCCCCCCGGAGCCCGGCGGGAGGGGGACCATGAGGGTGCGGGCACCATCAGGGCACTAGAGTGCCAGGAAAACGAGTATGTTTTCCTGGCACTATAGTGGTCCCTTAAAGAATACAGCAGCCCCACTAGACCCCAGGGAAATGATCCACTCCAGCTCTCCCAAAGGTAGGGCTGGGTGGACTTAAAATAATTTGTGAGTGTTGGTGTCAGTGCGTTTAGGTTATACCCCACCCCTGTTCACATGGGAAAGGTGTTTTACCCACTTTTTTGCCCTGCCTTCATGGCTGAGATTATCAATCTTGATCTTTCAGCCAAAGCAAAGCAACACAAAGATGCACTGCGCCGCACCAATCAGTGGCTCATTAAAGATATGCATTAAATCAATGCATGTCTATGGGGAACATTCAGCGCCTCCATGCAGAGTGTGGAGACTCCTAACGTAGATGCTGCACACTGTGCAGCACTGGATTAGGAATTGTCTCTAGTAGCAGTCTGATGACTGTGACTAGGCAGCAATGTAAACACTAGCTTTTCTCTGATAAGGCATTGTTTACACTGAAAAGATTATAGGGACATTATATAGACCCCAGAAACCCTACATTAAACTGTACTGGTTCTGGTGACTATAGCATCCCTTTAAGAATTGTATTATTGTTGCTGAAAACGAAACTTTGCTTTAAAAAAAAAAAAAAAAAAAGCAAAAACCTGGCACCAAACTTTTAGCTGGCTCCTAGATTGGCCCCGCCCCCTTGGTGACATCAGAATTGCCAATTTTTAGCCAATCCAATGCTTTCCCACAGGCTTTGAGGGAAAACCAAAAAAGAGTGAGAAAAAAAACGGCACCTCAATAAAATTAAAAATGCAAGACACCCCCACGTTCTCTACATTTGCAAATGGTATGCATTTATGCGGTAATTTGAATTGTCAAACTGCTACAATACCAAAAAATAATAAAGTATTATAGCGATTTTACTTTTGCACTAATACATTGGGGGTATTTTTTTTTTTTTTTTTTTTACCCAGAAGATTTTGCAAAGCATAATTTTTGGAGGGGTGGGGGTTGTTAACAGTGGCACATATCAGATTTTTTTTTTTTTTAATTAAAATGGGGGAAAAAATAAAATTAAAACACACATTACCAAATTGTTCTCAATCTTTAGAAAGCCTCACAGCCTAATGTGCATATTAGAGCAAACACCAAGCCATGAGGTAAAGATAGATGCCTACAGAGAACAACAACATGATCCTGTTAAGACATGGATCTTGTAAAATAAATCTGTTGCAAGAGCACAGTCGCCTCCATAATAAAAAAAAAAATGGAAGAAGTCTGGAATAAACAGGACACTACCCCTAGAGCTGTCCAACCAGCTAGACCAAACAAACAGGGGAGAAGGGCCTTGGTAAGAAAGGTGCCCAAGAATTTTATGGTCACTTTGGGAGAAACTTGCAGAAAGAATCATCATTACAACACTCCAATGCACTGGCTTTTACGACGGACCAGCCTTTTCTCACAGCAAGACACTTGATAGCACACTTGAAATTTGCAAAAGACTACAAGAAACAGAATTCCATGGTCTGATAAAAAAAAAATCAAAAAAAAAAAATCATGTGTGATGGAATAGTACGCCCTCCGGTTTTAAGGGGTTAACCACAATTTCTCTTTCACATTAAGTGCACACTAATAATTATATAACAATTTGTTCAGAACAAACGGGGCTCTCTTTTCACATCAAATATGTATATAGGAAACTAATTATGAATTAAGTCTCAATAACTAAGAAATTAGGGGGGGGAAAATTCCCACTGTAAATATCAGAATACACATTTGTATTCTGCGATATCCCACGAGAACAACAATGCACACGTTTGTTGGTATTTTTGGAAGTTACAAGCCAAACAAATTGATTGTTGCTTTTGATAGTTTGGCAGCCCGGGAATGAAAATGACCCCCATTATGGCATAACACTTGCAAAAGAAGCCAACTCAACATATTCCAAAAAGGTCCAGTCTTTTTAAGTAGCTTAGACACACAACTTGGCCAAAGTTATTGCATATTTTTATTTTTTCACACAAACACTGCACTCTCAGTTCATATGTTTTACTCCTCTAAAACACTCATTCGTGTTCAGCAAGGTCCGCCTCCCGAGTGCAACAATACTCCAAAAAAAAGTTTAATGGGGTTTTGGAAAGTTAAAGTGTCCATTTCAGTATTTATACATGTAAATTTTACAATATGATTTTTTGGACCTATGCCGCCTCTGAGACAGTATGGAAGTCTGGGAAATAACATGTCCACCATAATCGCATACCATATTCAAAATGCTGGCCACATTTAATAGCTATACTTTTATTTGTATTTTTCACACATTACACAAGTATAATATGTGTAACTGTAAAAGAACCTCAATATTTTTATGTACCCCATACTCCCCACTCCCTCCCCCATGTACTGTATCCAGGTTGTCACAGGGCCAGATACATCAAATGCCCTTTTAAACTTGGAAATTTGCATTGGACACTGGGTGTTGTCACTAAAATAGAGGAAACAGAAGCTCTTAGGTCATGGCTTGACACATTTTCTTGTTATCTAGAAGCCAGATAATACAAGTTAGGAGCCAGTTATTTTTTCATTTTCTATTTTCAACAGCAAAAATACAATTCTTAAAGGGACAATATAGTCACCAGAACCACTACAGATGTAGTGGGTTCTGGTGTCTACATCCAGTTATTGTAAACTTTTCAATGTAAACACTGTCTTATCAGAGAAAAGCCAGTGTTTACATTGCTGCCTAGTGCCAGTGAACAAACTGCCACTAGATGGGATTCCTAGTCCAGTGCTGCAGTACCCACATTCAGAGTCACCACACTCTGCATGGAGGTACTACATTTTCCCCACTAGAGATGCAAAAAAGTGAGTAAAAACACCATGCGATCAGAGGAGAGCCAGTAACCTAAACAGATGCACGCTCACTCGCTGTTTAGTGATGCTGGGGCCAGAGTGACATCATATTCTGGCTCCCGGCATTACTAAACAGAGTGTGAGAGAGCAGAGCTATAACTGCAAGATTAACTCTCCCTCGCCGTCCACCTCCACTGGACTAGCTGGGCTTTATGGAGCCCGAGCTTATGCCTGTTACGCTGATTGCGTTTCCCACCCCCCCCACAATCCACATAAATAACATCAGTGCCCAAAACCTCCACATTTCAGTGTGGTGCCACATATTCTTCCTACTATAGGGTGTCAGGATTGACAAGGAGATATTGGGTGGCATACAAATTAGTTTGCACAGCCATATGCTCAAAGTCGTCATGAATAAATATCTTAAAATAACTTTCTGGCTCACAAATACAAACTCTGGATGTGATGCCACGAGTTGCCACATATCGGGGTATTTTATGGGCACTTAAGTTTGTGGTGCGCAGTTATGCTTAGAAACAGTGCTGCATTCTGAGCACCTCCTTGTGGATGGGGTTACAGAGGAAGTATTAATACCAGAAGGCTTAGTAAGAATGTCACTGTCAGATATTAAAGGTGTCACTCAAGCATTAGCCTGGCATAGACCTCCTATGTACCATAGTAACGTCCATGGAATTCTGTTTTTCCCCACCTGTCGACCACCAACTAACTCAACCCACCACAACTGGCTGCTGGGAGACTGCATGGGATCCAGCAAGCAGAGTACGCCAGCCCTGGAGACAAATGACGTGTCAGTATGGCCCAACAGCCTGAAAGAATGTGTTTTATAGGATGACATATCCTAATTTCAGGAATGCGTTAAAGGAGAGAAAGGGTAAACTTCTGATAACTTCCTATAAGTATATATCAAATAATAAAGGGAATCTCCAGACACCTACACTTTATCAGAATGAACTAAGCTGCCGATGGCTAGCAATAGTTAAATTAGATTTGAGAACAAATCCTTTTATTAGAGCAGGAGTTCCCAACCTAGTCCTCAAGTACACCCTACCAGTCCAGGATTTAGGGATTACCCTATTGTGTCTAAAGTGTTTTTTTCTTTTTTCTAAAAACACCTTGCACACAACTGGGTAATCCCTAAATCCTGGACTGGTAGAGGCTACTTGAGGACTGGGTTGGGAACTAAGGTTTTGGATGAAAATTTTCATGAATTTAAATTCAAATTGAAAAAGTCTTGGTTAGATGATCTTTAAGTGTCTCATTTTTGTTCTTACCGCTTTTAATCACTGCCATGACCAATATTGAGTGTTTTAATTATTGTAACAACAACAACAACAAAAGTGAAAAATCAGACCCACGTAAAAGAGAGACACTATAGTCACCGAAACAACTTAAAGGACCACTATAGTTCCAGTAAAACACTCGTGCCCCCACCCTCAGGGTCCCCCTCCCGCCCGGCTCTGGGAAGAGGAAAGCGGTAAAACATATCTTTTTTTCCAGCGCTGGGTGGGGAGCTCTCCTCCTCCTCTCCGATCCTCCCATTCGGCTGAATCTGCTTGCGCATTCAGCCGGTCTAATAGGAAAGCATTTACAATGCTTTCCTATGGAGGCTTGCGTGTTCTCACTGTGATTTTCACAGTGAGAATCACGCAAGCGCCCCTAGCGGCTGTCAATGAAACAGCCACTAGAGGATTTGGAGGATGGATTAACCCATTTAAAAACATAGCAGTTTCTCTGAAACTGCTATGTTTATAAAAAAAAAAAATGGGTTAACCCTAGAGGGACCTGGCACCCAGACCACTTCATTAAGTGGAAGTGGTCTGGGTGCCTAGAGTGGTCCTTTAAGCTTAATGAAGAAGTCTTGGTGTAAAGATAATTCCCCTGCAGTGTCACTGCTCAATTAACTGCATTTTAGGGGTTAAATCACTTGTTTCTGTTTATGCAGCCTTAGCAAAACCTCCCCTGGCTGTGACTGACACAGTCTGCATGAAAACTGTCCTGCCAAAAGCATGAGTTGGTGTTTGATGTGTGTTGATATATGTTAAGAGTAGTTTTTTTGTAAACCTTGGGATGACATTCTTTGTGGTCTTTGATCTTGCATCAGGCCTAGACCATAAAACAATCTAGATAGCCATCACCAGAGCTGGACAAAAGGAATTGCATAGAGTGGGCAATAAACTGCCAGACCAACCCCCTCTGATCCCCCGCCAGGAGTCTGCCCACTGAGCAACAACTAGTTTAGGTATATTAATGAGGGTGCTGGACCATCCAGGGAGCTCATTTTCTCTTTGGTCAGCAACTTCTAGGAGACCTATACCACCTAAGACTCCCACAAGAATTCTATATGGGGTAACTAAATGTGAGGAATTTCTTGTGTTTTCTCCTATTTTATTTTATGTACTGTTTTGCAATTTGTTATCTGTATGTTATTTATTTCTGTATTTTGTACTCAGCACTGTGAATCTTTTTTTGTCAGATTAAATGTTTACTTAATCAGCTTGTGTCTCTGTTCTCTATGAGCTTCACTCTCCAGAGGAAAGCTCAGGTAAACACGTTACCATAAAAGGGTTAATTATATGTGTTTGATCAGTAAAAGAAGAACTGTGATTCTATAATTCTGTGTGTGGGGTAAACTAAGACGCCCGGGTTTAAAGTCTTGGTGGTGGCAGTAAAGTGTGTACTAGGGGGTTAGTGTAGAAGAGATTGCAGGGGTTGAGTGGTTGCTGGGACTAGCAACAACAGGTAACCAGGAGTCTGGTGTCATTAACCCTGTCACTTCCACACTCTCCCCACTGTCTCGGCTGGGCCTATAGCCCACGCTCGTGACAAACTGGCGGCAGCTGGTGGGATATATTTAGTGTTTGCTAGATTTTACCTGTAAAGGGGGTCTTAGCACCAAAATAAATTGCATACTTCTTTTGTGTAATTTCCTAAAACCAAGCTCAGTGCTGATTTAAAAAACATGCAAAGTGCAAAACAGTTCTCCCCTCCCATCTCTTGTTTTTCTTTCTCTATCCCATTTGTGAATATGGAGGCCTATTGCAAACAATCGAAAGAGGCCTTGGAATTGTGCCAAGAAAGGATTTACCAACTTTTGGCAAAAATAAGGCACAACTTATTGCTGACCTTGTGGAGGCTGACAGCCATGTTTTCCAGCCAGAGACTGACACTGAAAGGGTTACTGAGCTCCCTACTACTGCAGGAGAGTTGCTCACTGGAATGCCTGGTGGTTGTACCCCTCAAACCATTAAGGACATTTGCTCAACTGATTTATTTCGGAACCTGATGGCTGCAAATCCTCAGGAGGCCCTGCACGTGATGATCCTTCAGTCCTCACTGAACAGCAATGCATCAGAGTCCAGCTTACGTAGGCTCCATAAGGATGATTTTCCTTCCCTCGAAGAAGGGACGGATTTGGATGTATTTTTAAAAGGTTTTGAGAAAGTATGCAGGCAGCATCAACTACCCTCAGACCAGTGGGGCAAATATTTGACTCCACAATTGAAAGGGAAAGCCTTGGATGTGTTTGTGTCCCTTCCCCCAGAGACTGATAACTATGAGGCAATCAAATCTGCATTGCAAAAAACTTTTAACCTTACTCCTGAGTCTTACAGGAAAAAGTTTAGGAGTATGCAGCAATGCCCATCATCCAGCTGCATTCTATATGTGGCACAATTAGAAACCACGTTCCGGCAATGGGTAACAGGAGTACAAGCTACTACCTATGAAGCCCTTAATGACAGAGTGGATTTTGGAAAGAAAGCAGTGTCAGGGCTGCAGCAGGAGAGTCTGAGGGGCTATGTGAGATTGTGAGAGGATGGCCTGCCTTGGAGAAGAAATTATGTGAATGTGTGCAAAATTCTGTATCTGATCAAGGGGGGTCAAATGTGTCCTGTGAAAATGTATGGGAAAAGCCTTCCAGCGAGAGGGGGCTGAATGAATATATGTGCCAATATGTGCCTGAAGCAGATGTATGTGATGCGCTGGGTGAAAATGTGAAGGGACAGCAAGGCTATGAAGGAGGGCACAGGGTGTGTGAGCTGTACTCTGCGCCAGACTTAGCCAGTTTCCAAAGTTCTGTATGTGTGATGACCTGAAGTGAAAGTGAGGGGCACGGACAGACTTAGCCTGTGGGTCCAGGAAGGATGGCTGCAGGGAAGCATACTGTTGGAGGAACCAGGAATCTTTCAGTTTATCACAACTCATGCATACACCTAAGCAACTTTCTGATTGTGAACCAAAGGTTCAGAGTCTGATAGTGCAACATGCCCAGCAGACAGACCCCAAAATGAAAGATGATGGGTGTTGATACAGCACATCTATCCTGGGAGTGTTCTCGGTCTGCTTTTTTGTTTGCTTACCGGGGAGTGCTGCATAAATCCATTGGATTCTTCCCCTTACAACTACTACATGAGCACAGTGGGTGTGGTTTAAGGGATGTTAGCAGAGATCGATGGGAAATTGAAACAGGCAAATCAGGCATGTTTGTTGAGAGTCTAGCTGTTATGGGCTTTGCAGAAATTACAGCCATATCTGTACGGCCAAGACGTTACGGTCATCACTGATCACAACCTGCTGCATTGGCTGGACAGAGTATCAGGTAAGGAGATGCCTACACACAACTCACAGGAATAAAAATGTAAATTCGAGATAAAATTAGGCTTATATTTATTAGCATCTCCAACAAATGAAATACATAAAATACATGCACACAGAGTCCGCCGAATACGCACGCGCGCGCGCACACACAGAGTCCGCCGAATGCGCGCGCGCACACACAGAGTCCGCCGAATGCGCGCGCGCACACACAGAGTCCGCCGAATGCGCGCGCGCACACACAGAGTCCGCCGAATGCGCGCGCGCACAC
Organism: Pelobates cultripes; assembly: GCA_933207985.1. Taxonomy (NCBI): domain Eukaryota; kingdom Metazoa; phylum Chordata; class Amphibia; order Anura; family Pelobatidae; genus Pelobates; species Pelobates cultripes. Next base: position 85,111,472 of record OW240912.1, on the reverse strand, counting down.
ACAGAGTACGCCGAATGCGCGCACACACACAGAGTCCGCCGAATGCACGCACACACACACAGAGTCCGCCGAATACGCACGCACGCAGATGACAGTTCGCATGAAAAGATGGTTTTCATTTATTAAGTGTTATTTAGTTGTAAATAAGCATTATACTATGATATTGAGAGCAATTATTTTCTTTGAAATAAAAATCATCAAATGTGTAGACTATGCCTAAGTAAACAAATGTAGATATTTATACCAGATATTTTTTTTTGTTTGTTTTTTAACAGGGACTCAAATTGTATGTGCCGTTAGCTTGATGACCCTTGCTCCACTTGTAAAATTAAGTTAATATTCCACTAGTCTATTAGAATGTATACTAAAATTATCTATGTAACATATTAAATTCCTACCAGTGACAGGTGGGGTCTCCATGGCAATCAGGAAGGCAGTATTGCTAAAGAAAATTTATTGTTAATTATCTGTGGCTTGATAAACATGAAGAGCATGTTCCATCCAGTAGAAAACCAATAAAATGGGACGCAAATTTGTGTCTAGACCCATGTGTTTGAGGAATACTGTAGTGCCAGGAATACTAAGCTGTATTCCTGGCACTACCAATCCCTCTGCTCCCCCCCCCCCGCGCACTGGTCTAATGTGCATTTGTGGCAAAGCAAATGCCGCGCGCGCATTAGACCTTCCCACAGGAAAGCATTGAATCAATGCTTTCATATGAGGAAAATCTGACGCTGGAGGTCCTTACATAGAATGTGACGGCAGATAAGAACAATTCGGCTCATCTAGTCTGCCCAATTTTCTAAATACTTTCATTATTCCCTAGCCTTTTCTTATAGTTAGGATAGCCTTATGCCTATCCCACACATTAAACTCCTTTACTGTGTTAACCTCTACCACTTCAGCAGAAAGGCTATTCCAAGCATCCACTACCCTATCAGTAAAGTAACATTGTAGTGGATACAATTATCTGAATGATTTCAGTTACTTCTAAGTCTGTGAGGCATTACTCCAGCAATTCATGTAATGTATTTTCTCTTAAATTAAAAGAGAAAAAGCAAAAATGTAAGAATACTTGGCATAAGGTACCCAACTGCATAAAAAGTGTTAGAATTTAAAAAGTTTTACATGCTTTTATATTACAAAAATAATAAAGCTGTTCCTCTGACTTGAGCAACTCAAATAACTCAGTTCATATGCATACAAATATGTCATTTATTTGAGGGGAATAGACTAAAGAGAAAAATACTGCAAAACAGAGACCACATAAAGATAATTACTTTTTTTTTTTTTATAGTTGTGAATTACATCTCGTTTTGTATTGGAAAATAAAAGCGGTAAATTATAATTTACTAAGAAATATAAAAGCTCACCATACCATTTCTTTATAAAACAATATTTATTCACAAAATTTTTCAAATAAATACAAATATATTAAATTCGTTAAAGAAACAAGAAGATACAAAAAAAAAAGTGCAAACACTTTCTATAAAGGATACCAAAAAAATTTTTAACAAAAAATACCCACCCCCCCCCAAAAAAAATAGTTTTAAACAAAGATGGAAAAGAAAAAAAACAACAAAAAAAACACAAATATGAAATAAATAAAAATCAGCTAAAAATTAATCTGTATGAACCTAATAAAAATAGCCACTACAAAAAGTAACTTCAGGAACAATTGTCAAAAAGTACAATATACTAAATATTTTATGTAATTTGAAATGGAGTAAACATCTCCAATAGAAACCCCATGTGCTGCGAAAATTATGTGTATTGCATTTACAGTTAGCAAATAATTATACATTTGTATAATTGAGTTTCAGATGTCAAATGTAACTTTTAAAAGTTTGGACAGTGTGGTTAAACGGACAATACATCAAAAATCAGAAAGAAGAAGAAAAACAGCCATGAAATCCAAAAGTATGTTGTTGCATTTGCTGTGTACATTTCTTACCACTGCTATTATGTAGACAGAAATGTCAAACTCAGACTTTGTGAGAGCAATTCAGAGCACATCGAACAGAAACCATGCAAGACATTTAAACCAAGCGGAACATTTATATAAAAAACAGCCATAAGATAAACTATAAATCCGGCTCGTCCTGGGCTTTGTTTAGCCATACAAGCAATACACTCATTAAGAGCTACAGGTTGATATGAATTAGGAGCGGTGCAGACGCGGTGCTGAACGACAAAACACACAGATCAAGCTGGCTGCCCTCTCACGTGTGCACCGCACACTATGTCGTGCCACACAATGAGTGATCGGGGGCTTTAAACACTGCATGTGCATTATCACAAACCAACATTTAATCTATTGCCAGTGCCTCCTTTCTCTCTCTCGTTCTCCCCTCCCCTCTTCCCTGTCCCGCCATCTTGGGCCGGGAGGAGCAGCCATTACTTAAAAACTAAATGACAAGGAGGGGATGTACAATGGTAGTTATAGGGAAGCGACAACTTCTAACGGAGCAACAACATAAAAAATGAATAAAAATAGGAGCAAGTAGATAAAAGATTACAGAGGTTGCAATAGGTCTAAAAACTGCCATTGCAGCAGCAAAGTCGACAAAGAACAAGCCTCCTATCCTTCCTGCAGTGATGATGCGCTGCATGGCGGTGGGGGGTGCAGCAGCAACAACAAGCACCCCCCCCCCCCCGACTAGATTAACCCCTTCCACGCTGCAAGAAATCTGCAGCAATTAGCAGTAAACAGTTCACAAAATAAATGACGGTCTGTACATTAAAATGACGTTTCTCTACCAAATCCTAAACAGTACTAAAAATGGTCAACAGAATTTCTCACGCCTTAATTGGTCAATATAAGTTTAACACAGTGCTATCGTTTGACCTAAAATATCATGCAGACCCTGAAAAAGTGCTGCAAACCACGCATTTAAATAGCCAACATACAACACAAGAGGGATCATTTCTTTTTCAATACCGCCCCCCCTCAGTTCCCCCTGACGTTTGTTTTTATGTCATTATCCACAAACAGGCATGAGAACAAAAACACAGAGCCCCCCTTCTTTATACACAACCACCCCTTTCCTTCCATGGGAGCACTGGTGACAATGCAAGGTCTCCTAGGCACCAAGGAAACCGACAAAGAGTTCAATAAGTTGATAATAAGCCATAATAAACATTAAAGGAGTGAAGTGGTTGCAGTGGTGGTGTGCCATGATGAGAGGGCTGCTAACATAGGGTATTACAGTGGGCATTGCACTCATGCCATGAGCTTCACTGCAACAAACTACACAAAATGAGATACTTCAAAATGTAATGCAAACTCCCCTCTAAAGGATACTTTGAAAAAGTGTTTATTAGAAATAGTGGGGGGGACCAAGGCAGGTACCCCATACAATTAGGGTGCACAAGGCCAGAGTGCATGTTCAGCGGGTAATAAGGAGCTAATTGCACAGGGCACACTATAACCACAAATCACTGTGATTGCATGATCCCATCTGTCCTCTGGTCACATTACCTTTAAAAGCAAGGCCTTCGTTCTGGCGCCATCTTCATGAAGCCTCAAAAATCCATAGAGTCGGCTGCAGCCAGGACAGTGCGAGCAGGAGCCAGAGAGAGAGAGAAAGGCAAAGAGAATGTAAAATCAGTAACTTGTCACAAACTAGCAATAATCACACATAACGATAATAATAATAATGGGGGGAGGGGGGCGGACGGCAGCAAGGCCGGGGGTTACTAATCGGGGGGCAGTTAGTATTGGGGGTGCCTGCGGGGGCTCGTGTTAGGGTTTGGGGGGCGGGTGGTGATAAAGGGAAGGGGGTCCCCCAACCTGTCGAGCCCGGCCAGGGCTTCTCTCTCGTCCGCTGTCAGGTTGGGGAAGTCCTCTTCGCTCTCGCTCGCTTTTCCCGCCGCCATTTTCTTTTCCTCATCACCGAGGGAGGCGGTCGCGGCGGCGGTGGCAGCAGAGAGCAGAGCTGCGGCGGAGAGCGACACTCCGCACGATTTCATGGAAACGCAGCGACGTCACTGGGAGCCCGGGCTGAGCGAGGAGTGCGGCGGCCGGAGCGGCGGGGACTGGCTGGCTGGGGGAGGAGGGGAGGGGGGAATGGGAGAGAGGGAGGGCGATATTAACCGCTCTGTGCCAGCCTCCTCCTCCTCCAGCCTCACAATGTGTGTGCCTGGCCCGAGCGGGGGCTCGCTCACTCACAGCGGCCGGGCCCCTCACGGAGAGCCGCGCACGGCATGCCGGGACCTGCGGGAATACTCGGTGTGTGTGTGTGCCTGCTCGCTGTTTACATGGTGTTTACACAGCGCTGGCCGTGTCACTCACTCACTGACTGACTGTCACTGTGTCACGGTGCGATTACAAACTTCATCAGAGCGCCCCCACCTACTACTCCTACTACTACTGCCACCGTCACCACCACCCCGCTCGTGCAAGGGGCAGCCGTGCCGTTAACCACAAAGTTGTTGTAATTGTGTCACACGCCGCCGCCACCGCGCTCGGCCCCTCCTCCCTCCTGCAACGGCCACGCCCCACCATCCTCTCGCGAATCCATGAGGGGGGGGGGGGAGAGAGAGAGAGCCGCGGGCACGTGACCTTTGTTGACTTACGTCATCGCACCCTCCCTCCTGCTGAGCTGTTTTGGGCTCATGCAATATACTTTTTTATGCCCCTCCCTCTCCTTAATGGCTGGTGGTTCGCCGTGAGGGAGGAGGGGTGGGGCAGTCGAAGTGACGTAGTTGTAAGTATTCTGCACGTGATTGGCTGAGCGCGCCTTCCATCGTGGGAAAGGGAGGTGTGACGTCACTGGCAGCATGCTTGGTTGCAGGGTGGGCAGTGTGTGGCAGGCCATGTGGGAGATGTCAAGGAGAGCTGCATGTGGAGGGAGGGGCTGTTTGTGTGTCCATATTGTATTGTTTGCTGGCTCAGACTACAACAATTTACTTTGTGTGTTTTGTTTTGTTTTTTTTGCAATGTGGCAGTGTTTACAGTTGGATGAGTCTGGAAGCTCATGACATGGGCACAGGTTGAGCAGACGTCCTGTTTGTACCAGGACAGTCACAGTTTTCGGCAATTTGTCCCAGTGTCCCAAGAATCCTTCTTTAGACACATAAATGTCCTGATTTTCGACTGAAAGGCAGCTAGTGCTGGAAAAGATTCAGCGCAGAAGGCTTGTTGAAACAAGTTTAAAGCGCGCTATACCTGGTCTCTTGCATAGTGATACTCAGCTGGAGACAGAATCATATTGGACACACGGAGTCTTCCTGACCAATAGGGAGAGACAGAGGTGTGTGTCAGAGGAGTAAGACATGCAACGCATGGCTGCTTTCCAACTGACAACACAGGCGCTGTGTAGAACAGCGCAGATTTACAGCTAGGTTTTAATTGTACGCAGATTCGGTTTTATTTGGATTCATTTACGGAGCAGAGAAGTATGAAGAGGTCGGTGAGTGCCGGAAACAATGGAGGGTGAGCCTGGTCTCCATCACCTTCAGCCAACAGGTCTCGTAGAGGAGGGCTCTAGCCAGGGTGACCAGGTGCCTTGGTTTTTTATTTCCAAAATCTGGTCAACCTGTATGGGCTGTAAATTTGGATTAGCACTGTCTGCTATACTCTGAATTGCAAGCAATTAAAGGGACACAATAATCACCAGAATAACTACAGCTTAATGTGGTTGTTCTGGTTTGTATAGTCTGTACCTGCAGGCTTTTCAATATAAACACTGCTTTTTCAGAGAAAAGGCAGTGTTTACATTGTCATCCACTCCTTGGTCAGTACTACATGTTCAGTGTCTCAACGCTCTATATGGAGGCGCTGAACGTTCCCCATAGAGATGCATCTCAATGAGAAGATGGCGATTGGTGCAGCGCTGCTTTTGCGGTGACTGCTCAATAGCCTCCAAATGCTTTCCTATATGAAAGTATTGGATTGACTGAGATTAGCAAGACCCCTGAATGGCAATCTCTACTTGCTGTTATTAGATCTTATGCCCCTCAGTATTCTGTTTTTGCAAGAGTTCATCCTGTTTAAAACTCTGTACAGACTGATAAATCCAGCTCTTCATGTAGAGAATTCCACATCTCTATTTTTTCTTTCTGCAAAGAACCATTTCATTTGCCTTCAATTAAATATAATTTTTTCAAGTCTATTTCACTTGAACTCCAAGCTTGTACTTCTCCTTGAGCCGTCTAATCGACTGATATCACCCCCAAACGTTCGTCTGCCGAGACTTGCCTAATCCTGACACCGGCCAGGCCCTTCGGTGTACTTCCATGGCTGAAGTCTCATGTAATCCCCGGTGGTGCAGGTTAGGCCTAGTGTTCACTTTGGTATGGCAAGGCGGCCAATAGCTAGAACTGGGTGCCGCTGAGTCCCTGTGGGTTATAGTGCAGCCCCGTTTCCCTTCCTCTGGACCTGCTGGGGATATCCCGGTCCACACCTCGGAGGCCCTACCCCAACGACATCAAGCTAGGGAGATTTCGGGCAGGTCTGAAGGAGCCTACCCTAAAATGGCAGATGCCATGTGTCCCTTTTATATCTTGGCTAGATAAACTCTTCTCTGACTTTTGGCTGAAGCTAACTCAACAGCAATACCTTGCACGGCAGGAGTCTCACACCGGAGACCACCAGCGCACAGCACGAGTTCCGACCCCAAGATGGGCCGAAGAAGGTGAAGGGGAGTGTTTCCCCGCAAGATGGCGAGAGCAAGGCATCATACGCTACACATGTTATACCCCCGTCCTGACCGGACACGACATGAAAACAGCGGAGTGCAGCTTTCCTGAATCCCGCAGTACACTGTTGCACAGTTCTGGCTTCCCACAAGCTTGGAGTACAGAGGGTTGGTCCGTGCGGATCCTGCAGGACTTATGCTATGACAACCACTGCTCTCAGGTGTCCCCAAGCCTGTTGAAAAGTCTACAACGCAGGGACTTTGCTTTACCTCTGCAGGGTATCTGCTGAATGGAAACCGGGACTTTATCTCTGGCATAGTGCCTGTCCACCACGTATAATTCCAGCACCTGCTGAGTATTTGTTTTGTTCCTTTTCATTATTAACAATTCATATTCTGACTAACTGTCAATACATATGTGGAATAGGGGAGGCCATGCTTTATAATTAACAGCTACCAATTAACTAATTAAGCACTGGAGATGTGTAGGCTTAATGTGTATTTTGATGAGGGCACTCATTACTGCACTTACTGCCAATGCATATGTGGGTGTCAGGGTTTCTTTGCTGTTTTAAACAGCCACCCTTCCTTTTTCAGTGTCTGAGGTTTCAGCTGTAATTAACGATCAGCTCCTTCAGCATGTTGCCACGGTTACTCACCTGAGAATAGTAATCAACCCTGCTGCTAATCAGTTCAGCCTATTTAAGCAGCAAATCCCAGAACCTCCTTGCCCTTGCGTGGTTTCCTGTTCCCCAGAAGTCTCCTTGTTCCTGTGTTTCCTGTTTGCTCCTGGTTCCTGACTCTGGCCTTGTTCCTGACTCCGCTGCTCTCCGTTCTCCTGATCCTGGCTCGTCTGACTACCCGCTCTGGTGACTGACCCCTGCTTGCCTCCTGGACTTTGCTTTTGGTTATTTCTTTGTTATTTATTAAATAAAGGTGTTTTTGCATCTAGATCTGTCTCTGTCTGGTTCCTGGTTCCTGACAGTGGGACAGGGGTGGCTATGCCATATACTTAACAGCTGCCCTTTGACTAATTGGGCACTGGAGATGAGTGAGCTTAATATGCTTTTTGATGAGGGCACTGACATTACTCATACTGGCATCTCACTGCTCCCAAGTTAGCTTGCGAGACCTCCTGGTGGAATATGCTATCATCAGGCAGTGTTATACTGCTTGTATTTTATTTAATTTTACATTAATTACTCATGCATGACCCAGGTAGATCTTATGAGAATCGCTAGTATTTCATCTTATTTTCGCTACTCTGGCAATAGAAAACATGTTATTAATGAAAAGACACTCAGATCTACATATAGTCTGACTAGCTCATGCCATGTATTTTGTTTATAATTCTCTTCTTTCTGTTAAAAATGTGCCATTGTCTCCATGCCATACTGATGTTTTCCTCTATTTTGATATCCTCATGCTTGTGTTCGCTGTTGTGGCATCACAAGCCTCCTTGTCATAATGTGCACAAATAAAGAATTACAGAAAGGAAGAAAAAAATCTTCAATTTCCCTTTTCGTTTTGTTGCCCGCCTCTGCATTTCTATAGTGCCATATTATCCTTCTTTAGAACAGTTGCCCCAAATTGTTTTGCATATTCAAGGGATGGTCTTACTATTTAGTTATAAAGGGGCAACGTTGCATTTTCGTCCCAAAAATGAATGTCCTTTTGTATGCATGACAGTACTTTACTGGGCTATGGAACTTCTGATTGGAATGCAACATTGTTGCATAGTATGTCTATGGTTACTCCCAAATTATTCTCATGTGTTTTTTTTCCCTAATTTATTACTTTTTTAGGTTTGGCAATCTTGGGCAAAACAAATATTGTTGACTACATCTCCATAATAATGAGAGAGAGCTTAGAGGCAGCAAATAAATGTTATGCTACAAGGGGTTTTAGAATTGAACCTCAACTGCAGCTTGTAGAACTCCTTAATTACAATAGCAAGAAAGCTGAGAATTATTAAGGATACTGTAGCTTTAAAGCAAAGTGGTGCATGCAGGCAGTTAGTGAAAAAAGTCTTAATGAATGCAATAATATTTTAGTAACTGAGAATTATAGCATGCAAATACCAATGCATTAGGAAGTAACTGCAGGTTATATCAAGCAAGAAACAGTTCATTGGTAATTAAATCTTCAGAGGTGGAAGTGAATGGTATACTTGAGATTGATGGGAGTTGTCCTCCATGGGAATAGCATGTAAGTAACAATTCATTAGGAAGTAACTGAAGATTATAGCAAGCAAGAAACAGTTCATTAGTAAGTAAGTCTTCAGAGATCAGAATAATTAGTATACTTAAGATTGATGGGAGTTGTCCTCCATGGGTATGTATAGCTTGAATCCAAGGGATGAATGATATACACAGTCTGGTTTTCAGGAGACTCCAATACAATCCGTGGTCAGAGGTACAGAGAAGGCAAAATCCTTTATAATAGTCAAAGGTTTGGTAACTTTGTGAACGAAGAGCTTAGCCGGCGTTTGAATGCGGAAGTAGGTCCAAGAATCACCAAGCGGTTTGAATCTGGTGCGGTCTCTCTATATAGCATAAGAGAGCCGCGTCAGAAAGGGGGCGTGGCTGGCTCTGCATACCGGAAACGCCGGAACAGATACGGCCTGACAGGAGCCCCCACCTAAGGAGCACACGCAGCGTGCTATTACCTTGGTTTTTCAGGGTAGCGTTTGTGAAAGGCAGAGATCAACTTTTTTGTATGAAGATCAGAAGAATTCTCCCACGTGTTATCTTCAGTCCCATAACCCTTCCATTTGATAAGATATTGTAAGTTACCTCTATGAAGTCTTGAGTCAAGAATTTTTTCTATTTCATATTCCATTTCACCTTGAACTATGATAGTGTCAGGCTTTGACAGTTGTTCTCTATGGAAGGGATCAGGGAGAAAAGGCTTTAGAAGGGAAACCTGGAAAACAGGATGAAGCTTAAGTGAAGGAGGGAGTTTCAACTTCATAGCACTTTTATTAATAATGGATTCAATTTGAAAAGGACCAAGGAAGAGAGGACTCTTTGAAGGACGGGTTGTAGAAATATTCTTGGAAGATAGCCAAACAGTAGATACAAAACAAAAAGAAAGTGTACCTAAAAGGGAACTAGTCAATGCCTGAGACTACTACACTAAAGATGTGGAATACAGGCTCATCTAAGAGGCACCACAGGGTACCAAAAAATAAAAAACAAGTTTATTGAAAATAATTAAAAACTAATAACACTGAATTGACACAGAGATCTTAATATATATATAAATTAGACTCTGATTATGATAGAAATGAGACACAGAAATATAGTGATGTATACAGAGTAAGCTCTGATAGGGTGATTATACATAAACCCGTTCCTAGCGCACGTCTGCGCAACAGGAAAGGGGGGGGGGAAAGGGGGAGGAGAAGGAGGTATAAATGCCAATTGCAAGAAGTGCAAAAAAATATATAATAATAAAGAAATACTAGTAATAGCTATAATAAAATAGAGCAGCCTAAGTAGCGTATTGGAATGCTCCTGTATACAAAATCCTAGTGGATGTTGCTGAACACACGTAATCGCACCTCTGTGAGGCTGTGAACACACAGACTGCTGCATACAGAGTATATCACAGTATATCGGCAGATAGGAGTTCACAGCAATATCGGCCGATATGGTAAAGGTATATATGTTAATGAAAGTGCCACCATAAAACTACCAAAAACTACCAAAGTTCGTTGGGACTGCTTCTTATAATATTCATCATGCAACGTTCCCATGTCTTCCTTAATTGGAGACTGGTTTGTTAGGGTAGAATTTGTCGTCTTTGAACTACATCAGTGTTTCTGATTATTGCAGCATTTCTCGATGGGAATTTCCTCATTCTGGTTAACATTTGCAGTATTCCCTTCTTTTGTTGTTTCTATTCATCACGACTGTAAGATTACAGTGTTATACAAGTTAACAATATTATTATATGTTTTCCTAATTTGAACGTCTATATTATATGTACAGTCCCCAGTTTTGTTGGGACTGTTTCTTATAATATATATACTTACATTCATCATGTAACGTTCCCATGTCTTCCTAAATTGGAGACTGGTCTGTTATAATTTGTCGTCTCTGAACTATATCAGCGTTTCTGATTATTGCAGCATTTCTCGATGGGAATTCTTTCACTTTGGTTTACATCTGTAGTATTCTCTTCCTCTGTTGTTTCTATTCATCATGGACCCCCTTTTTTCCTTTTGCTTCTCCCTTTTTCTTGACGACCCTGAACAGACCTCGATCATCCCTTGATAAGGGTACGACCTCTTAGTATTAGTCTTTTTCTTTGGGCGATTTTCCAACTCGGCTTAATCTCCCTGAACAATATTCACAGTATATTTCTTTACAACTATCTTTTCTGTGTTCTTTCTAAAATTTACATCATAATTGATAGGTATTTATTACACATTTCATTCACTACATATATATAATTTTCTGTATATGCAGTGATTAATTCATCACTTCTTTAAGGGTTAATATCTCATGCTGTATTAACACACCCCTTCTCTGACGTCATATTTGGCTATCCAATCTGAATACTCTGTTTCCAACCAATCAGTTATCTTTTCTCCTTATTTAAACCCGGCTTTTTCTCCCGACCGGTTCCCCTCTGACGAGCTTGGCGGGCGAAACGCGCGCGTCAGGGGCTACACGGCTTTTTTATGCCACTTTTCTCTTATCATAGCTTATCTTTCTATCTTTGCGTTCTCTGATTTGGGTTTAGTTTGTTATCAGTGGGGTGAGCGTTAGGTGCCCTCGAAGGCACGGGGGTGGAGTGACAGCCGTAGCGCTACCATTTCTAGTTAGTGTTTATATCCGTTTGCCATTCTTTATCATACAGTGTTGCGCTATCTGGCAACCCCCCTCTTTTTCTTAAACTTAGGGCTGTATCCTTAGCATCTATAGGCGAACTCTTTTATCTTTTGGGCGACATTTTTGAGTAACTATACTTGCCGCCAGATATAGATACACTTTGTGTGTTACAATTCCATAGATGTGCGATTTACGTATATTCAGCTACACGTACTGGGTTACCTTGTTATAGTTTTAGGGTGGCACTTTCATTAACATATATACCTTTACCATATCGGCCGATATTGCTGTGAACTCCTATCTGCCGATATACTGTGATATACTCTGTATGCAGCAGTCTGTGTGTTCACAGCCTCACAGAGGTGCGATTACGTGTGTTCAGCAACACCCACTAGGATTTTGTATACAGGAACATCCCAATACGCTACTTAGGCTGCTCTATTTTATTATAGCCATTACTAGTATTTCTTTATTATTATATTTTTTTTTTCACTTCTTGCAATTGGCATTTATACCTCCTTCTCCTCCCCCTTTCCCCCCCCCCCTTTCCTGTTGCGCAGACGTGCGCTAGGAACGGGTTTATGTATAATCACCCTATCAGAGCTTACTCTGTATACATCACTATATTTCTGTGTCTCATTTCTATCATAATCAGAGTCTAATTTATATATATATTAAGATCTCTGTGTCAATTCAGTGTTATTAGTTTTTAATTATTTTCAATAAACTTGTTTTTTATTTTTTGGTACCCTGTGGTGCCTCTTAGATGAGCCTGTATTCCACATCTTTAGTGTAGTAGTCTCAGGCATTGACTAGTTCCCTTTTAGGTACACTTTCCTTTTGTTTTGTATCTATTTCTACTAGGGGTTATCCCCCTTTCCCTGTGTACCTTGGCTGTTTCCAAACAACGTTTCTTATAGCCAAACAGTATCACCAACTTTATATTTAGGAGGAGCTCTCCTTTTAATACCATAATTCTTTTTATGCAAGACCATAGAACTTTCAAGGTTTTTCTTCAATTGATTAAACAATGAGGACATTTCCTTATTTTGAATAGAAACCATCGGGTTAGAAGTTGCCTTGGGATCATCGGGAAACAGAGAGGGATGGAATCCATAATTTGAAAAGAATGGATTACTTTTGCTGCTTGAGTGTATGGAATTATTATAGGCAAATTCAGCCATAGGTAACCAATTAATCCATTGTTCCAGACATTGATTGACTCGTTCTGTTTGGCCATTGGTTTGAGGATGGTATGCAGAAGAGAGTTTACGTTGGATTTGAAGTGAGGAACACATTTCCTTCCAGAATCGTGAAGTGAATTGGGTATCTCTGTCTGAGATTATTTCTTCAGGAAATCCATGTAATTTGATTATATTGTCTATGAAGACTTTGGAAAGTTCAGAGGATGAGGGTAATTTCTTTAAGGGAATAAAATGAGACATCTTCGTGAAACGGTCTACAACGACAAGTATGGTGGTGTATTTCTGTGAAGGATGGAGTTCCACCATAAAATCCATAGAAAGAGATTACCAAGGTCTCACAGGGACTGGTAACCCCATCAATAATCCGTAAGGAAGGTGATGTTCTGCTTTGGCAAACTGGACAAGGCTTAACATAAGTTTCAATGGTTTTATCTTGACGAGGCCACCAATATTGTCTAGTTGAGAGTTCAAATGTCTTTTTAATCCCGGGATGTCCAGCAAGTGGAGAGTCATGAATTAATTTTAGAAGTTTGTTCCGTAGTTTTGGAGGAATATAAATCCTATTTTTGAAATAAAAGATTCCATCTTTTTTGAATAATTTAGGTGTGGAAGGTAATTCAAGTTCTTTGAGAGATAATTGTTTCAGTTCATCCAATATGGTAGTTGTAAGTTCAATAATTTTATTGTTTGACAATATTGAGAAGATTTTCTCTTCTGAAGAAGGATTACGAGGAATTCTGGAAGGAGCATCAGCTTTTTTGTTACGAGATCCAGGTCTATAGACTATTTGAAAATTGAACCGATCAAAAAAAAGATTCCATCTTATTTGTCTGAAGGATAAAGTTTTTTGCTGGAATGGAGGTATTCAACATTCCTGTGAGCTGTATAAACGATGATAGGAATTTAATTTCCCTCTAGAAGGTGACGCCAATTCTCAAAAGCTACTTTTATGCCTAACAATTCTTTTTCTCCGATAGAATAGTTCTTCTCGGCTGAGGTTAAGGATCTTGAAAGAAAAGCGACAGGATGGAGAGGATCTTGAGGAGTCTTTTGTTGAGAGAGAACTGCTCCAATAGCATTTTCAGATGCGTCCACTTCTAGAACATAGGGATATGAAGGATTTGGAAGGTGTAATACAGGAGCAGTTGTAAATCTATTTTTTAATTCATCAAAAGCTTCTTGAGCCTGGTTATTCCAACTAAAGGGATGTTTGTTTCCAGCAAGGATATGGAGAGGATGTGCTATCTCAGAGAAATTCTTTATAAACTTCCTATAAAAATTAGCAAAACCGAGAAATCTCTGTACATCTTTGGTAGATGAAGGAATTGGCCAATTAAGAATGCAGTTTATTTTTGAATCATCCATACTTATTGAATGAGGCGAAATAACATAGCCAAGAAAATTAAGTTTATTAACTTCGAATAAACATTTTTCTGGTTTAGCATATAGTTTGTGAATTCTTAATCGGGATAACACCGAGCGTACATGTTTCCTATGATCTTTAAGGTTATCAGAATAAATTAATATATCATCGAGATAAATAATGACACAAGTGTCTAAGAGGTCTCTGAAAATCTCATTAATGAAGTGTTGGAAAGTAGCAGGAGCATTACATAGTCCGAATGGCATGACCAAATATTCAAAGAGGCCACATCTAGTACGGAAAGCCGTTTTCCATTCATCGTCTTCTTTAATCCTAATTAGGTTGTAAGCCCCTCTGAGATCAAGTTTGGTGAAGATAGTTGCCGTTCTTAATCTTTCAATAAGTTCAGGAATCAAAGGTAGAGGGTAACGGTTTTTAACTGTTATTTTATTTAATGCACGGTAGTCAATTATGGGACGTATAGTTTGATCTTTATTTCTTACAAAGAAGATCCCAGATGCAGCAGGAGAAGTAGAAGGACGTATGAATCCTTTACGGAGGTTTTCTTCAAGGTACTCCTTAAGGGTTTCTAATTCTTTCTTAGAAAGAGGGTATATGTGACCATAGGGGATGGGAGCACCAGGAATTAGGTCAATAGGACAGTCATAAATCCTATGAGGAGGAAGAGATTCAGCTTCTTTTTTACTAAACACATCAGAGAAATCCGAATATTGTTCCGGTATTAAAGTTTCTTGACTTAATTGTAGTATAGGAATCTGTGGGAGACAATTGTCCTTACAATAATCTGAGTCAAAGGAGAGAGAGAAAGGAGCCCAATGGATTATGAGTTTGAAACCAGTTGATACCTAAGATGATTGGAAAAAGGGGGGATTTTATAATATCGTAAATGAGAAATTCTGAATGGTTATTATTGATAGTGGTCAAAATAGGAATAGTTTAATTTTTTATGGGACCAGAGGGGATTAAAGAACCATCAATAACTCTGATGGAGACAAAAGATGCTTTTTGCACACAAGGAATTTTATTGTTTTCAACAAACGAAGAATCTAGCTCCAGAATTAATAATGGCCTCAGTCTTGATTCTGTCTTTGTCCCACTGTAAAATTAGAGATACAGCAAACTGATGAGATGAGGAAGAGGGAAGGGTTTTCAGTATTGAGGTATTAATTCTAGCCTTACCTCCCTTAGATGACATTCTTGTAAAAGGTGTTCATTAGAGGCACAATACATGCAGAGATTTAATACTCTCCTTCTTGTTTTTTCTTCAAGAGATAAAGGTCCCCTCATAAACCCAACTTCCATTGGTTCAATTGGTTGCAGGGGTTTATTAGGAATTCGCAAGGGAGGACTGGGTTTTTTCCAAAGTGAATTAGTGAGAGCCTTCTCAGTTTTACTTTCTCTGATTCTTCTATCTATACTGATAGAGAGTTGAATTAATGTATCAAGCGTTGGGGGGAGAGTGGTTCTAGATAATTCATCTTTAACTGTTTCAGATAATCCTAGACGGAACTGATTGTGCAAAGCTATATCATTCCATTGGGTTTCCGAAGCCCATCTTTTGAACTCAGCTATATAATCTTCCACAGGTTGATTTCTTTGTTGTAAAGATCTAATAGTAAGATCAGCAGTAGCTTGTTTATTTGGGTCCTCATAGAGAAGTGACATTGCTTCAATGAAATCATCTAATGAATCCAGTATGGGATCCTCATTTTCCAGAAAAGAGTGTGCCCAGGACATAGGTTCTCCCCTAAGGTAGGATATTATTGAACAGACTTTAAACCTGTCAGTGGGGTATGACCTGGGTTTAAGCGTAAACAATAATTTACAAGAATTCAGAAATTCTCTATATTTGGAGCGATCTCCATAAAACTTTTCAGGGTTGCAGACAGCAGGGTCACTTGAAGTATGAGTAACCTTATTTTGCATTTCTCTAATATAAGAAAGAAGTCTCTCATTAGCAATTTGTAAATCCTGCATGCCTTGAGTGAGTATGTCAACTCTATGGGTTAAAGAGTTAATTTGGGAATTCACATCTGCTGGTTCCATGTTAGGGCTTGGTGATTCAGTTATGCTACAAGGGGTTTTAGAATTGAAACTCAACTGCAGCTTGTAGAACTCCTTAATTACAATAGCAAGAAAGCGGAGAATTATTAAGGATACTGTAGCTTTAAAGCAAAGTGGTGGATGCAGGCAGTTAGTGAAAAAAGTGAAGTCTTAATGAATGCAATAATATTTTAGTAACTGAGAATTATAGCATGCAAATAACAATGCATTAGGAAGTAACTGCAGGTTATATCAAGCAAGAAACAGTTCATTAGTAATTAAATCTTCAGAGGTGGAAGTGAATAGTATACTTGAGATTGATGGGAGTTGTACTCCATGGGAATAGCATGTAAGTAACAATTCATTAGGAAGTAACTGAAGATTATAGCAAGCAAGAAACAGTTCATTAGTAAGTAAGTCTTCAGAGATCAGAATAATTAGTATACTTAAGATTGATGGGAGTTGTCCTCCATGGGAATGTATAGCTTGAATCCAAGGGATGAATGATATACACAGTCCGGTTTTCAGGAGACCCCAATACAATCCGTGGTCAGAGGTACAGAGAAGGCAAAATCTTTTATAATAGTCAAAGGTTTGGTAACTTTGTGAACGAAGAGCTTAGCCGGCGTTTGAATGCGGAAGTAGGTCCGAGAATCACCAAGCGGTTTGAATCTGGTGCGGTCTCTCTATATAGCATAAGAGAGCCGCGTCAGAAAGGGGGCGGGGCTAGCTCTGCATACCGGAAACGCCGGAACGGAGCCGGAACAGATACGGCCTAACAATAAAGTTGCCTAAAACTTTGTCTAGCAAGCAAAGAGACCATTATAGTAATGAATTATTAGAAATACTTCATTATCAAAAATATGCCCAAGGTCTCCGCTTCAATAGCACAGTGTGAGCCTCTTTTACTTCACAACCTGATTGCAAACATAGAAACTACAATCAGAAAATTAAATCCTTGCTATATGCCTCCATGGGTTTTCCTAATGCAGATTGTTTTGTTGTGTAGGAAGTTTTGTACTGTAGTGAAAGGGTGTGACTAAAGAGGCAGGCATATGGTGCAAAAACTATATAAAGATTTGAACATGCAAAAAAAAAAGCTTATAATGAGGCCAAAACCTATCAAATGTATTAAAATAGTACTGGTGCCTGGAGTGTCCCTTTAATGAACTTCCTCTTTGCTGTACTAACTCAGACTGGAAGGACTGCAGTCACCAGGCATACACGTGACTGTATTCCTGGCACCATAACCACTTCAGGGTGCTATAGTAATTAGAGTATCATATTTAAAGCCCTGATATACATGCTTGCATGGGAAATAACGTGGTCCTTAAAGGGTTAGACAGCCATGTAGAGCTTTTAGATGCCGTCTTAGTTTTGAGTTTTTTAAGTAGTTTAAAGTCGGAGTGTTTTTATTCAGTGAACTGTATTGAATTGAAAACCAATTGGAGAAATGGCCTATCTGCAACAATAACACAGTTGAAGAATAGTGCATAATGTGCTTAGGTAGAGTGTGGTTGCGCTTTGTTATATTCAACGTGGGTAGTTTAGGTATTCTGCTAATATACCTAAAATCAAGGATATAACAGTGCAATATTGTCTGAAAATAATCAATCAGGTATTCTATTGCACTCACAAATTTCAGATGGTCAGAGCGCTTTATAGGGGCCACAGTCGATGATGTTAGGGGGCCTGAAGCTCCTCATTTAGACAAAAAGTTGACCCAAACTGGTATTTATTCAGATAAGAGGTAAAAGATTAACAGCAAGTGTATAAAAAGGGTCCACAGGTGCTACGTGTACTGGTCAATGAGCATATTTAACATTAAAGGCCGACAGGCGGCGGAAACCCACACCCCAGCTGCCCGACGTTAGAAAGAAGGCAGCCTCCAACGAGAGGCAAAATATGCCCCTGCGCGCTATGCAGGTTAACCTAAGTTCTTTCCATTTAAGTTTAACCCTGTTTTTAAAAACTGTAATGATATGTTTTATATTGTTCTTTGAAAGTATACCTAAGACTATGTCCCAAACACACGAAACTAACTTGACACGTGAACAATCTGAACTGCCGCCCGAACCACATCCGAGAAAAAACAACAAACATCAACATGAGAAACAACCACCAAACAGGCACAGTATTACAAAACACGACAAACACACACTAAACCAAGACAACCTCACGAACCTGACAAACGAACCCTATTGGCACAGGTTACATGAGCAAACCCTCACTCACATAATAGTATGTCGATAGCCACATTTAATATACACTCCCTCAATGTGAAAGGCCTAAACAGCCCACATAAAAGACGCCTGGCTGTCCAAGCTATGCATAACTCAAAGTCCGCTGTTGTATGTCTCCAGGAGACTCATTTCTGCATCTGCAATCCACCCCAGCCTCGCTCTAACCAGTACCCCCAAATATTCCACGCTTTCTTACCCCACAAATCCAGGGGAGTTGCCATTCTCTTCCACAAAGACTGGGTATTTCAAGAAAACAAGAGACACACAGACAAAATGGGCAGACTATTGATTCTAGTGGGTAACCTGAATGGCATGCTAATTACAATTGTCTCATTATACGCCCCAAATGAGGCTCAAACTGCATTTATCATACCCGCAAGAGAAAGACTACACGTATTTCTTGCAGGTTCATAGAACCTACTCCAGAATTGACATGTGCTTAGTAGACAAGGCCACATTAGTAAACATAGATGAAATACAAATAGGCCAGAGGACCTGGTCAGATCACGCCCCACTGACAATCACATTCCGATCCCTTCACCAAACAAGGGGTAGAGGGAAGTGGAGGTTAAACGAAGACTTACTGGATAACCCACAAGTTACTAGACATAGTAACCAAGGAGGCATCCGAATACTTCACACACAACACAATAGAGTCCACGCCAATCACAACTGTCTGGGTCGCACACAAAGCAGTCACGAGAGGCATATTTATCAGAGAAGGTTAGAAATGCAAAAAAAGCACAACTAACACCTACAAATCCCTACAACAAGAATTAAAAAACTTAGAAACACAAAATAAAACCAACCCTTGCAAAAAACTAACCGCACATATTATCGAAGTGCAGAAAGAAATGCATGCACTTGACCTAATAACTACCGAACGATGGATGAGATCCCTCAAGCTCAAATATTACACACAGGGGAACAAAGCAGGCAAAATACTAGCTAACAGGTTAAAGAAGAAACAATTGCAAACCAAAATTCCATACATTGAATCCCCCACGAGAAGCACGCTATATAACCCACTAGACATTGTCAACGAACTGGCACAATACTGTGATCGGCTATATAACCTTAAGAATGACCCTACATTACCACAGCCAAGCGACAGAGATATAGAAGCCTCCCTAGAGGATATATCGCTGCCGCGATTATCAACACAAGGAAGCACACAACTAGACGCCTCATTTACAGACGACGAAATTCGTAGGGCCATTCTCTCCCTTCCCAAACACAAAGCTACGGGCCCAGACAGATTATCCAATTACTACTATCATAAATAAGAAACACTCCTAACACCACATCTCAACAAATTATTTAACACCATAAAAATGTCAGGAGCCCTTCCAACGGAAATGCTAGAAGCACATGTTGTCACACTGCCCAAACCAGGCAAGCCACCTACACAATGTGAAAACCTACACCCTATATCATTGCTGAACGCAGACATCAAGCTATATGCGAAACTATGGGCACTACGACTGAAAACTCACCTTACAGAATTAGTTTCCATAGAACAAGCGGGATTTGTCCCCGGGAGACAGGCAGGAGACAACACCAGGCCCTTTATAAATCTAATCAACTGGGCAAAAACTAGCCAACAAGTAGGAACAGTTCTGGTGCTCGATGCCGAAAAAGCATTTGACCGCCTGAACTGGGAATACATGAAAGCTACACTACTTAAAATGGGATTCACAACACAAACCCTGAGAGGCATTATGGCCCTATACCATTCCCCCTCAGCAAGAATCTTCAACTCGGGATTCATATCAGATAAATTTCACATTAGCAACGGCACGCGCCAAGGTTGCCCACTGTCACCACTTTTGTTTATACTTTATCTGGAACCCCTTATACTCCACATAAAACAACACCAGGGAATAGAGGGATTACTCACCCCAGCAGGGACTAACAAAATAGCCCTCTTCGTAGATGACGTACTCCTCTTCCTCACAAACCCTACTCATTCCATACCAAACCTGATAGAGCTTCTACTACAATACGGACGAGTATCATATTACAAAAATAACCTTAAAAAAACACAAGCACTACCCATAGGTATCACCGCTAATGTAATCCAGACCCTCAAAACACAACACCCCTTTGACTGGAGGAAAACTTCCTTAAAATACTTGGGAATTAATTTAACTAAATCACACAGCCTGCTGACCCGAGAAAACCACATTCCCCTAACCCACAAACTCCAGGCACAAGTAGAAGAATGGCAAAACCTAGAAATATCATGGCTAGGGAGAGTAAACACTGTTAAAATGATGGCATTACCCCATATCCTATATCTGTTCCGCACCATACCCATACCACTAGGAGACAAACTGCTCCAAAGATTCCAAAACATGCTAAATGCACACATATGGAAGAAAAAACCCCCAAGAATAGCCAGACGTCTCACCTCGCTGTCACCAACCAAAGGTGGCCTCGGCACTCCAAACATTAGGGCATACTATAGAGCAGCGGTCCTGGCACAAGGGCTGGATGCATTATCCCTCACTACCCCCATAATCTGGCCCCCCCTAGAAAATGCCTGTATACGACCACACACTATAAACTCTATGCTGCGATCTTTTAACCCATTGGAACCCGACAAACACAAACCTATGGCCAGTACGAGATTCTTAAATAGCAGCTGGAGGAAATGGGCAAGTCCACTCACTGGCACAAACAACATTATATACTTCGCCCCGATACAAATAATCTCAGAACTAGCGGACGATATAAATATGGAATCGTGGCGACAACAGGGAATAATCTCGGTGGCACAACTATATTCAGAGATGGGCCTCAAACCATTCCCAGTCCTTCAACAGGAATATGCACTCCCCTCTAGGGACATTTTCACATACATCAGAACCAAACACATTCTCCAATCCCTACAAACCTGCCAATGCAATGAAACACAACTAACAAACTTTGGGCTATACTGTATAGGCAAACGTCCACAACTAAAACCACTATCACTATGCTACACAGCACTAAACGACGCTGATCCACTATGCAAACACAAATACATAGAACAATGGGAAGCAGAACTAAACATCAATATCCCCAATCCAGTATGGCTGCAAACAATTCAGACTACAAGAAAAATGTCACATATCCTGACCCACTGGGAGGCGTACTGTAAAATACTGATGAGGTGGTACCTAGTACCTACCAAGCCAGCGAACATGTACCCCTCAGTCTCAAATGTATGCTGGAGATGCACTCTCCACAAAGGAAGTATGAGACACATATTTTTGGATTGCCCACTATTGAGCAAGCTTTGGCGAACGATAGGAAAAGCTATGGAAATTTTAACGATATACAAAATACCGTTCACACCGGAATGCTACTTACTCCACCTCTCCCCAGAATTGCTGCTAGACAACAACAGACATGTTATTATACACCTGCTAACAGCAACAAAGACTAGTATAGCCAGCCACTGGAAAACCACACACACCCCCTCACCCCAAGAAGTATGGAATAGAATTGATAATGTCTCAGAATATGAAGGTATGGCTATAGACTAGGCGGCCAAGCAGAGACATACACTAAAAGGTGGGCAAGTTGGCATACACACCACAATGAAGTGAAAAAACTCAAATAATTGCTCTAGAGGAAGAACAAAACAAATCACAATACACTACAATACAGTGGGCCTCACCACTCGAGATCCATTACGCTATAGATGATGGGACGGATAAGTTACTATTATACGCCCAACCGCAACTCCCCACATTACATCACACTGCATATTCGATGTGGTAAATTAGGTATACCAGGTTTCCAGTTCTCCCCCTTACTCCCCTGATGTTCCCTCCCCCCCGTTATCCTCCCCAATGCAACTATGAACACGCATTTTCCGAATACGACACATGCTCACCCAATCCACAAACAAACACCTCAACTGTGTCCCAACTGCAGAAGGGAAAACAGTCGACACTACTGTTAATAACATGAATATAACCACCCTGATGCTCATACTCCGTTATGTAGCACAAAATGTGAACTCTACCAAATGTATAAAGCGACTAAAGTGACTAAAAGCGGAATTGTGTTGACCGAATTGTAACCATTCATCCCTCCCTCTTTTTTTCTTCTGTACCCTATTGTTTAACTTTTATCTGTGCAAAAAATTCAATAAAAACTAAAAATTAAAAAATAAAAAAAAACGAGCAGATAACCAAATAGAAAAAATAATACATGAAGGAAAGATATGCAGATAACCAAAAGATATAGGCGAAGCCTTATATCAATTTTATAAGGCTCTATATAACCTACCATTTAAGACCTCAGTCGAATTAATAGACAATTATCTAAAGGATTTGGACTTACCAAAAATAACCCCAGATCAATTAGAAGTATTAAACAAAGAAATTACAAAAGATGAAGGAGCAGAAGCAATAGATAAACTGGCTAGTTTTAAAACCCCTGGCCCAGACTGGTTTGGAAACCGTTTTTATAAACTTATGAAAACTATAATTTTAGACCCTCTAACTAGAACCTTTAACTATGCTGTAATCAATGGTTCATTTCCACAGGAGATGTTGCAGGCAAATATTTTACCAATATTAAAACCAGGAAAAGATCCAACTGATGTAAAAAAATTAAAGACCTATCTCCCGTATAAATGTAGATGTTAAGTTGTTTGCCTCTATTATTGCTAAAAGACTAAAAACTGTATTACCAGGAATTAAGAACCCAGATCAGATTGGATTTGTCCCTGAGAGAAATGCTGGAAATAACGTGAGAAGATTAATAGATACAATTGACTTGTCTAGTAAAAGTAGGAGTCCCCTGCTGATCCTGTCGTTAGATGCTGAAAAAGCCTTCGAAAGGGTCAGCTGGGGCTTCATGAATAAAACTCTGAGGGCCTTTAATATATCAGGCTGGATATTGAATGCCATTATGTCTATGTATAATGAACCATCAGCAAGGACAATAGGTCAGAATATATGTTCTACCTGGTTCAAACTGGAAAATGGAACTAGACAGGGTTGCCCCCTTTCCCCAATCCTCTATATTATGACTGTAGACATTTTAGCATCCAAAATTAGACAAAATAATTCAATAGGGGGATATTTTACTTCCCACGGAGAATGGAAAATTTCATTATATGCAGACAACATTCTTTTATATATTTCTAGCCCAAATAACTCTCTCCCGCAAGTAATAACATAAATTTAACACTACAGTAAGGTCTCTAATTATAAATTCAATATGACTAAATCCATAACCTTGTATAATAATATAGATTTGGTCGAAATTGAAAAGTTTCAAAAAGATTTTAACTTTCTCCATCCTGAGGAGTTTGTGTATTTGGGGATTGGAATTTGCAAGAATTTAGAGAGATTAATAGAGATTAACTTTATACACCTATTGAAAACCACTAATAAAGATCTAAAAGAATGGTGCCAGTTGGAAATATCTTGGTGGGGTAGAGTCAATACTTTGAAATCTTATATCCTCCCCAAATGGACATACCTATTTAGGATGTTGCCATTAACAATTCCTACTTTGTGGATAAAAATGATTAAATCCTCTTTTTCCAACTTTGTATGGAGAGGCAAAAAGCCTAGGATCAAAACAAGCACAGTGAGTAGTAATATAAAAACAGGAGGTGTAGGTTTTCCGAATATAGAAAAATACTATGAAGCTAGAATAATCTCCCACGTTGCTATGTTACAAAAGAACAAATTTAATACGGAGGGATCGTATTGGTTAGAATCAGACATGTGTAAAACCAAAGATTTATCTAGAGTAGTATGGAACAGCAAAGCTGTTGATTATTCTGCTTCTTTTGCATTAAAAAATATATATTACCCATATGGGGAAAAATAAATTAGATCTTAATAACAAGATCATGGACTTTCAGAGTATAGAAATCATTGAATCAGATATCCCAAATATTTCTTGAAAGAACTGGAAAGTAGCAAATATTATAAGTAAAGGAGATTTATTAACGAACAATAATAAGATGAAAACCTTCGACTTATTATCGAGGGAATTTCATTTTCCAAATCGGGAGTACTTCTCTTATCTAAGAGTAGAAAGTTATCTGGGGGAAAAAATTATTTTTAATAGAGGAGTCACATATAATTCCTTAAAATCTATATTCAACAGCAAAGAAACCAAAAAATTTTTTTCTAAATGTGTGAAATTAATAGATTCTAGAAATTTGGAAGTCTATTCTTCCGCTATTAAGAGTTGGGAAAAAATCCTGGATATATCCATAGACAAAGAGGATTGGTTTGCCGCAATTGCTAAGACAAATAAGCATATTCACTGCCTCTCCTTAATTGAAACACACTATAAAGTGATTAATAAATGGTACATGGTACCATCCAAGTTATCAAGAATTTCACCTCGAAATGACGATACATGCTGGAGATGTGGGGAGAGTAAGGGAGATTACCTACATATATGGTGGAATTGCGGAAAAGTGGTCCCTCTTTGGCAAATGGCTAAATCCATATTAAGCAGAATGGGTAATATCAATATAGTACCTACACCATAAGTTATGCTGCTTCAGTTAGGATGGCCTAATATGAAAACGTTAGAACAAGTGTTGATTATACATTGCCTTGTAGCTGTAAAAATTATAATAGCAATAATAGAAACTGGAAGAAAACACAGGCATTTTCTATTACACCTTATTCAACAAGTCAAATTCCAGATTCAAATGGAAATAGGTGTTAATAAAATTAGAAATCATTATCGAGAGATAGATATATTGTCTAATTGGCTAGAAATACTAGAACAAAAAGAAAAGGAATTATTATTGGGAACACAACAAATTGAAGTATGAAAAATAGGTAAAAATAAAGGCTTGACGATAAATTTCCCCGCGACTGAATGAACAAAATAGATCTGCAATAATAAAAAAAAGAGAAAAGAGAAATAGTAAGGGTGGAAGGGGAAAAGGAAAAAAAGAAGGGAAAAAAAAAAGGAAAGTCAATATTTACTGTACTTAATGTTTAATGTATGTTGGTATGAATGTGAATAGTTATGGAAGAGTTTTTGTATTTTTTTTGTTAATTCTTTCACTTTCTTTTTCTATTTAAACTGTTAAACAAATAATAGCTTCATAGATACTGTAATATTGACAAGTGTCAATATTAAAATCTTTTTCATCTAGGTTTTTCAACCTTTTTTGCATAATCTCCTCTTTTTCTTTAAATTCTGGATCTTCCTTATTTCCTAATTCTATCATATCTAAACTTTTTAATTCCCCTTCTAATTTTACCTTACTGGCTTTGGAGAAGTCCACAATTAGTTCCATTAGTTGGCATGAACACTTAAATAAAATATCATCCCAGCTCTCTAGGAATTCGTCATTGTCAATGCCAAAGGCTGGGATTTTTTTCAATATGTAACCTTCTCGGTATGAGTCCTTCTTTTAAGTAATTTTCCAAAAATGCCATCTCCAACCACTTTCTTCTTGCAAGATTTTTTTTTCTTATATTTCAGATAGATACCTTAACATTGTATAGTTGTTAAAACTATTACATAAAGTAAGCAACTTTAAGGTCTCTCTATCATCATTAATACAATGTTTCTTCTTTTCTTAACTCAAGTAAAAAAAAAAATGAATGGGCTTAACCTTTATTTCCTCGTATTTTTCCCTATTACTGCCCCCGTTCCTGTTTTTATTATGCCTATCAGAACCCTAATAAACTCGCTTACTTATCCAATTTCCCCAATCTTTATTTGGAGAGAGAGAGCCCATTCGTCTCTTTGATTAAACTACTATCGTCATCAGTTTTGTTATAAGCCTGATTAACCCATATGTTCCTTTCTTATCGCCACCATCTTACATATACTATTCATCTTTCTGTTCCCCTCCCAGTTTCATTCAGTTTATCTGGGTGAGAGACCCTCTATAATGTTTTTATTTAAAAAAATTCTAATTTATCTATCCAACTGTCCCATTATTCAATTTTCATATAGCATTTTTTTAAACTCACCAAGATGCCTCTTTCCATTTTTGCTTGCCATATTACTTGTGCTATCACTTTTCGGATCGATGGAATTTGTACATTTTTCCAATTCCGTACTGTCAATAATTTAGCTGCTGTGATGAAGTGTAAAATTAACATTGAATCCTTTATCTTCATTTCTGACTTATATAAAATTTAATAGAATTATTCCCGGATCCATTGCCAATTTATTTCCTGTCATATAGTCAATTAGTGTCATTGTATCTTTCAAATAAATATATATCGGTTGGCAGTACCACCATATATGTAATATAGTGCCCTTATCAATATTGCACCGCCAACATCTATCGGACGTGTTTGGGTATATTTTATTTAAAAGATTTGGTGTTAAGTACCATCTATTCGAAAGTTTAAACTGTAAATCTGCCATAATGAAGCAGTTGACATGTTTATATAATTTATTAAAATAACTTTTCCAACTTTCCTCTATTTGTGTATGAAGATCTTTTTCCCATTTTTCAATTGCTCCAGAAAGTTTGTCATGTCTTATATAAAACGTTAACAGATTTAGAAAGCATATTTTTACAGGTTTTTTTTTTTTAGTTCGATAAGTTGAATAATCCCATCTGTTTTACACTTATTATTAATCATATAAACTGAGACAAACCCTTTAATTTTAAGGTAATTAAAGATATCATTCGGTAGGATACAGAATTCTTCTCTTATTTGTTGGAAATGCTTAATTTTATAATCCTCTGTTATATCTATGATTTTATTTATTCCCTTGCTCTTCAAAGAGTTGATCTTAATATTATCTAACATATCATTAATCACTGTAATTGGTAGTGAATCTACTGTTCTTTAATCCAACTCTTTTTCTAAATATATCCCACCAAGCTGTTAGATCTCGAACTACATGAGATCTAAAATCCAGAATAGAAAGGATAAATTCTCTACCCCTGTAAAATCTTTCTCTATTGAATACCATTTTTCCTTTTCTTCGAATGTATTCTGTGATAACATTATATGAAACAATCTACTGGTCTGATACTTTCCATCTCAGACTAATTTAAAAAAAGAGGCATGTAACATTAATAACCAGTTTTTAATGAAGGGGGATCGTTCTCCATGACTACAGCCATTTTGGTAAAATATAGGCCCTTAATATATTGATTCTACCCGACCACGAGAATCCCAACCCCCTCAAGTCCCGTAGGTTTTTATTTAGTTTTAGTTTGTTTTAATAAGGGTAAAAAATTAACTTCTATTAACTTTTTTTTACCTCTGATGTAATAGTTATTCCCAAGTGTTTCAAACAATTTTTATCTTCTGGGAGTCCAAAATGTTTTATAACATTTATTAACTGATCTCTTACACATGTTCTTAGCTATCACTTCTGATTTTATCTAAATTTATTTTATAACCCAATACTCTAGAATAGCTATTTATCTCTTTTAACAATTCCAGGATAGAGGTCTCTGGCTCTTCAAGGATCAGAAGTATATCATTTGCATAAATATTTAGTTTAATCTGCCCTAATGGATATCTATAGCCTATAATTTTTTTATTATGTATTATAGAAATGGCTAAAGGTTCTAACACTAATATATATAACAATGGGGATAGAGGGCATCCCTGTCTTGTCACGTTGTTTATGTTAAAAATTTGAGAGGTAAATCCAGATCCCATGACTTTTGTCTGTGGAGAGTCTTAGAGAGCAGATACCGCTTTTACAATTGGACCTGTAAATCCAAATTGTTTTAATGTGACTGACATAAAGGCCCATCCTACCCTATCAAACGCCTTCTCTGTGTCTATTGATGAGCATGAGTGGGTTTCCCTTATTCTCTGTTGCCTCCAAAATGTCTATTACTGTCCGGATGTTGTTAACTGATGACCGACCTGGAATAAAACTAACTTGGTCGTTGTTAATAAGGTCTGGTATGACAACTTTCAGTCTATCCGCAAAAATTGACGAGAATATTTTGATGTCTGTGTTTATCAATGAAATCGGTCTGAAATTACTTATCAGTTCAGGATCTTTATCTGGTTTTGGAATTGGAATGATATTTGCTCTCAATAACTCTCCAGGGCATTTCCTGTATTTATCATGTAATTAAAAACATTTACAAGTTCTTCTTTTAATTGATCTTTCATCATTTTATAAAATTTATTTGTAAAGCCATCTGGGCCCGGGGCAGTTCTTTCTTTAAGTTTATCTATTGCTTTAATAACTTCTGTTTCTGATATGGGTTGGTTTTTTACTTCTATTTGGTCAGGTAGAATTTGGGGGATTTTTTTAATTTCAAATAAATTTTTTATTTCTTCATCATTACCATATAAATTCTGTGGTAGATTATATAGATCTCTATAAAAAATTTCAAATGCTCCACCTATTTGTTCTGGGGCCATTATGTATGAATCTTTATCCCTCATTCTAGATACAACTCTTTTATTTTTTTCCTTTTTCAAGTTGCTAGTCATAAGCGCTTCAGGCTTATTGCCTTTTTGGTACCATTTTGATTGAAAAAATTCTAAAGTTTTTGCTATTTTATTGGATAACTACATTTATGTTCTGTTCTATTTCTGATATTTTCTTTGCTATTTCTGTAGAAGGTGTTATTTTATTCTGTTTCTTATAATCATTTAGTGCTATATATAGCTTTGAGAGTGGGGGTCCTTTTTTCTTTTTTATTCTAGATGCCATCCCCATCAAGTGACCTCTAATTACGCTTCTGTAAACACAATATACTACAGTATCTGATGTACCCTTATTATTATTTTCTAAAAAAAAGAGTTTAGTTATTTTTTTTATCTGTTCAATATTATAATATTTATATAATATATAATCGTTCAATCGCCAGTCATTATGAAACTTATCAAAAGCGTCTTTGTGATCCAATATGATTGGGTTATGGTCTGACCATGTTATATCCTTTATTACAATCTTTTTAACAAGGTACAACATGGCCACATCCCCCAGAATAAGGTCGATTCTGGAGTAGGAATTGAATGTTTTTGAATAACGTGAAGTCCGACTCCAATGGATGAGACGTTCTCCATATGTCCCTAATTTTATAGTCTATCTGAAGATCCTTTATTGATCTTTTTTCCATTATAGTTCTTCCTGTCTTTAAAAAGGTCTATTACACAGTTGAAATCACCCATCATTAATAGCACCCCCTGTTGGATTTGATCAAATTTCTTCATAATCTTTATTATAAATTTTATGGTAGACTTATTAAGTGCGCATATATATATATATATATATATATATACATACACACTAGCTATATATATATATATATATATATATATATATATATATATAACTATATAATAGCTAGTGTAAAGAGTTTATTATTTATTTCGCACATCAGGATAATATATCTTCCTTCTTTATCAAGATCTTGGTATTTAATATTTATGGATATATTTTTAGAAAATATAAACGCCACACCTCTTTTTTTTTCTTCCTGAGCCGCGCTTATAATAAGCGGATAATTAATAGATCTTATATTAATTTTGTCCAATGTGTTTCTTGTAATGCACAACCTTGTATTTGGTTTTTCTTCAAGAAATCCAAAATTAGAGATCTTTTAAAGGGTGAGTTAATCCCATGGGCGTTCAATGATGCTAACTTCATTTAACAGTATCTGCCAGCTCAAAGGGTTCTCTCTCTCCCCTTGTACATCAGGGCTATCATAACATAGGGTATATATAAAAAAAAAATGATAAAATTACACACATAGAGAGGCTGGTCCTAAACAAAGAAATCCGCCTAAGACACAGCTTGTGTATGGCACACACTCCCTGCCATACTTTATCTTGAGCAATATCCCCCATTGCTCAGATAATGAACACACATGTCCTGTGGGTAAGCATGCTGGGTTAGAAAATACCTAAACATCTAATGGGTATCACACTGAAAAAAAAAATGCATTTAATCAATCGATAGAGGAAAAGGGAAGAAATAAAAGAAAGGAATGGTCTCACCTCCCCATCACTCTGAAAAAGAGCCCTTAGGACATTACCTTATAGAGTTCTAAACTTCACTTAAACGTAAAAAAAAAAAGTATTCATTCCAATCTGTAATCATGTAGAGGTCTAAATGACCCCTATCTAGTTGTTTTTCTAATTTTTTATCTTTTTTATTTTTCCTCTCCTGTTTATTCCCCTACCATCTTGTGCCTTCTCTCTAAGTATCTCCTCGTAAGTAAACCATTCCATAAAACTTATTAATTTTTAACTTCACAGTGCTTTGTTTCTTTTTTACCACATCCTTTTCATATATAAATCTTCATAACTCTGTTAATCCCTCATTAAATTGTTGATAAACATATATTGCAGTTTCATCTTAAGTGTATATTAAGGGTGGGGTGGGGGCTGGGGGGAGGACATTATGTCCCCCTCAATCTTTATTTATGGGCCAGGGGGGGAGGACCTTAGGTCCCCCCAATCTCAGGGGTGGGGGCCGGGGGGGAAGGACCCTACGTCCCCCACAATATGTCCCCCCTTATTGGTATTTAGGGGTGGCGGCCGGGGGGGCAATAGGTCCCCCCTTTAGTTTAAAAGCCCCCACTCGCACGTCGCGGGTGGAGGCTCAGGAGGGGGGATTTTTTTTATTTTTTTTTAATAGTGAGCAGCCACAGGCGTGGTATAGCGAGTAGGGGCATAATTTGCTAATACTAAGTGACCAGCTTCTATAGAGGCTGGGTCACTTGCTGCACTGGTCAATCACAGCCATGCCATTAGTAGGCTTCTAAGGGCACATGAGTAAAACGCTTGTTGATTGGCTTCCCTGTGGCCTTTCAAAACGCGTCATTAAATCGTCGAACTCCGAACTCCAACCCGAACATACACTATGTCCGTGTTCGGGTCCAGGGTCCAAAAAACTTAATGTTCGGTACAAACCCGAACTTTTCAGTTCGGGTTCGCTCAACTCTATTCGTGATTGAACATATGTTTTAAAATCATTCTTTTAAGTTGTTAGTAAGTTTCCCCTATGTATTGAATACAACAGCTGCATGTAATGAGATAACTGACTTTAGTAGAATTGCAATTGATAAATTATTTGATTTTATACTCTTTTGTGGTTTTTGTACTTGAGACAATCTTAGAAGGTTTAATATATTTGCAAGCTTTGCAGTGTCCGCATTGATAAATTCCGGCTGTAGGTGTTTTTTCCTAGATTCAATGTGACTGTGCACAAGGTGGTCTCTCAGGTTTCTGACTCTGTGTGCTGTGATATTGGGGGCTTCACTGATGTTATCTTTTAGATCATTGTCATAATTTAAAATTGTCCAATTATGGGACATTATCTTCAGTATTGGATCCCAATATTGGTCGAAGGTACCTATACAGTGAATCAATTTTGAGTCTTTTTTAGGTCGTGCAGTTCTCAGACTTAGGCTTCTATCTTGTGCTGCTGCTTGTTGGTAGGCCCTTTTTAAGATTTTGTTAGGGTACCCTTTTTGTTTAAACATTATTCTTAGTTCTTTTGCTTCTTGGCTAAAGGTTTCATCATTTGAGCAGTTGCGTCTGGCTCGTAGGTATTGGCCGTAAGGGATGCCAGATTTCAGTTTCACTGGATGATGACTGGTCCAGTTGAGTAATCTATTTGTTGTCGTGGTTTTACGGTATAGTACAGTTTCAATTTGGCCATCGTCTAGGATTTTAATATTCAAATCCAGGAAAACCAAATGTTCGGCATCAATCACGTGAGTAAGTTCTAGGCCAATATTATTTACATTCAATGCTTTGACTAGCTCCTCAAATTCAGACACAGAACCTAGCCAGAAAATCAGAATATCATCTATATATCTGTACCAACTGTGAATGAACATTTTGTAGTTGTCTTTGATGGTTTCCTCCAGTATTTTTTCTTCCCACCATCCCAAATAAAGATTTGCATAACTTGGGGCACAAGCATTTCCCACTGCTGTGCCACTAAACTGGAGATAATGTTGTCTGTTAAACACAAAAAAATTGTTAAGACATATTCTAAAAGATTGATAATGAAATTAGTTTGTGCTGTAGTGAATTTGGTGGACTTATGCAGGAAGTATTTGGTTGCAATTCGACCTTTCTCATGAGGAATGTTGTTGTAAAGTGCAACAACATCTAAGCCGCCCAGTAAACAGTATGGTTGTCCTCAAGGTTTTCTAACAAAAGTGTTTGTTTTGTGTCTTGTAAATAGGATTTTAGACCAGCCATTAGCAGATGCAGTAATTTTTCTAAAACTTGGCTGCATCTCTCGGTGATAGACCCATTCCCGGAGACAATTGGTCTTGCTGGTGGGTTGTTGATGTTTTTGTAGACCTTCAGGAGGCAGTAGAAAGTGGCAATGGTTGGGGTCAAGTGAGGCTGTATAAACTTGTATTCTTCCCTAGTTAAAATGCCATCTTCTAGTGCTGGTTCCAAGATAGATTTTCATTCTGTCAAATACTGAGTAGTGGGGTCTTTTGGTATGCTAATGGATCTCTCAAGTGTTCCATGCAAATCTCAATATATAATATATTGTTCTCTGTCTAACAACACTTTATTACCGCCATTGTCTGAAGATTTAATAATAAGATCCAGTTCCTTGCTTAATGCCACAAGGGCCTTACGTTCCAATGGGGTGAGATTGTCATGCTCAATGTTTGGAATAGAGAGTGATTCAATCTCTGACATTGTCATTTTTATAAAGAGATCAACATGCAAAACCTCACTTAGTTTAGGAGTGAACTAACTATCAGGTTTAAGATTAGTAAGTGGTGGTGCTGTATCCTGTTCTTCTAGTAAAGATGGTAGTAAAGATACATTTAAAAAAAAAAAGATATATTAAATCTTTATCACTCCCCCTCCCTTCTTCTTACCTTTGGTGAAGGAGCAGGGGACACAGCCATCCCTGGTGGTCTGGTGGTGGTAATTATGTGACAGGGAAGCAGCTCTCCACCCGTGGAATGCTGTGTGGAGCGTTATCATTTGCTCGCGGAAGGACAGTTGAGCTGCTTACTAGATCCCTTCCCCTGCTTCCTTGTCCTCCCGACACGGAAGCATAGTAGGCGCCTGCTGTTTTGGGCATGCAGGTGCTTACTCTGCACTGATGCAGACAGCCAGTGGCCCCTTCCACCGGCAACCTGTGGCCGCGTGCCCTCAGAAAGGGCCCGGCGTGCCACCTGTGGCATGCGTTCCATAGGTTCGCCATCACTGTTCTAGGCTGTCTAGGGGTGCTTGAGTCTGAGTCAGTCCAATCAGTGTTCCCGGAAATGGAACTGCTCCTGCTATTCGTATATGTCCTATATTTCCTTTTTGTACGGAAGACCTTAACCCCAGATGGTCTCAATGAGAAATGTAATTTTACACCCTTTTATTCATCGATAATAGAGTACTACCCCCCTCTCCTGTTGAGACACTATACTACTTATAATCCTCATTATCCTTGTGTTCACTTATTTTCCATAATAGACTGTTTTCTATAAGGTTTAGTAATTTAATTCCTCTTCTTTCTGCATAATTGTAGATAATTTACCCACTCTTTACACTTTGGATATTGATCTCATATTATACAACAAAAAGGACTGTTTACAAGTTACAATATTAAAAATTTCTACCGGGTAAACCACCTCGTAGTTTTGTATCTAAATATATGTATCATCCTTTATCCATTACTCATGAGACTGATGCAATGTTTATTATAGATACATTAGACGTAATATCCTCTGGCGAATACTTTATCCTTTTTCACTTTGAATACAATGCCAGCATTATTTTGAGTCGGTCCACAATTCTGCTAGCCAGTATCCAGTATCCTCAGACATAGTTCCTTTATCTCTTATTTATATAAGAGTTTATACCGAGGTAGACGGCATTCTACTTTTGGACATCTCAGCTGTACTTTATCACCCTACAATTATAGACATATAACAGGCGCTATGTCTGGTTAGGTATTCTAGTATTATTATTTTTTTATTTAGCTATATATATATATTCATATATGTTGTATATCTGCCTATGGAATGGTCTCTACTCCATTTGAAATCATTCCAAGTGTTAATGCACATCAATTCTGCATATAGATCTCACAGCCATGTATGATGAGTTTCCAGTACTCTGACCTTTTTCTAAATTGTCTCTAGTTCATTGTTTCAAATTTAAGTCTGTATCATTTTTATTTTATCTGCATTATTTATTTAGTCCTATCTAATATCATATTTTCATAAGGGTTATTTCCCTTGCTATGTAGCCATGCAGGATGAGTTCCTAATATCCAATCTCCTATTGTTATTGCCACAAGTTCCAGATTCAAGTCTGTCTTACTTCTAGTTTAGCTGCATTATTAATTTAGTCTCAACTAATAGTAAATATCTGAAAGGTTTAATGCCATTGTTAGTTAGGAGGCATCTCCACATCACACGTGGACAGGTTGAATCCTAACAAATAGAACGTACTCACCTCCAATCCAATCAGTACCTTCCTCCTCCTTTTTAAACCCTGTGCGGTATACTGACCAGTACCCCTCTGACGAGCCACGTTGGGCGAAATGCGCATGTCAGGAGTCCATACCACGCTGTCTTTGACCATAACTGACAGCTGTTATGACAAATAACTATGTTTTTAGTTAATTGACTCTTTGAAGGATTCTTGTCTTACCGATAACATGGGAATTAGCATTAGGTGATACGTCCTTGGTCAGGAAGGGGTTAAATAGCTGAAGATCTGGAACCACATTTTAAGGATTGATAGAGGGACCATTTGGAATAAATAGGACCATCTCGGAAGAATATATGAATTCTGGAGAGCTCCATTTTTCTCCATTCTTTTAATAAATGATTTGTTGATTTCAATAGTTCTATGAAATTTAATTCCATCAAATCATTTAAGTTTTTTGTAATTTTGATACCCAGATATTGAAAACTGTGTTTTATCCATGTAAAATTATATTGACTTTTTATTCGATTTTTCATACCTAGGTCTATATTTTTAGGTAGGATTGTTGATTTTTGTATATTGATTTTATAATTTGATACTTTACTAAAAGTGGAGATATCTTCCATGAGGTTTATTAGAGATTGCTTTGGATTTGTTAATGTCAAAAGGACATCGTCTGCATATAGATTTATTTTATATTGTTTATGATTCCTTAAAAAGCTTTCAATTTTTTGGTTCTCTCTAATTTTCATTGCTAACGGTTCAATAGATAAGACATAGAGGATTGGAGAAAGTGGACAACCCTGTCTAGTTCCGTTGTTCGAAGCAAACCAATCTGATAAAATACCGTTTCCAACAGTTCTTGCTAATGGGGAATAATACATCGACATAATTGCTTGATACATCCAACCATCTATGCCAAACTTTTTAATGATATACTCATAAATTTCCAGCAGACACTGTTGAACGCTTTTTCAGCGTCGATCGACAGTCAGTAGGGGATCACCTGATCTTTCTACTGAATCCATTATATCCAAAAGTCTATTAATATTTGATCCTGAAAATCTGTTTGGTATAAAATCTATTTGGTCTGGGAGAATCAGATTATTTAAAGTTGGCTTTAACCTTTCTGCTAAAATTGAAGCAAATATTTTAAAATCTGTATTTAAGAGAGATGTTGGCCTATAATATTCTAGATATGCTGATATTTTGTTGAGTTTGTGAATTGTTAATTCAATTAGAAAATAACATTTGTGTACGATAGCAGTAAATGTAGATGTTAACTTACCTTTAGCATAGAATTTTGTTTTAATTTTTTTCCGTTGCTTTAATTGAATTTTGTCTTAATTTAGAATTAATTTCTGCTTTAAATTTTAGAATTTCTAAGTATGTATCATTTGATGGATATTGTTTATTCTTATTTGACAAATCAGAGAAAAGAATAAACAAATCAGCTAGATTTTTTTTTCCTGTTTCAACTTTAATTCTTGATTTAATTTAATGTCCTCTAATAACCGCATTAAAGGCGCACCAATTATTTGCCGGTGATGTATCTTCTCGGTTATTTTCTTTAAATTATAGGAATATTAGATTTAATATATAGTTTCTATTGTCTTTTAAATTTAATAAGAATTCATTAAGTCTCCATGTGTCACTTATTCATCTGCTTATAAAAATATGGTTAATGGCATTTACTGTCAACACATGAAAAGTTGTGCCGAGCAGCAACCAAATTCACAGAAGGGTTAATGCTGAGCAGCAATTATGCAAATGGGAACCTGGTAACTGCCTTTGGGGTCAAAGGCCGGTTACAGCCTATCAGATCTAGAGGAGGGGTATTTAGGCCCAGTTCTCATCCTGCTCGGTGCCCTGTCGTGGTTACCCTTGTGGTTGTCCGAGAGCGCGTTATTGATTCTGGTTAATCTGTTTTTTTGACTTTGGCATTGTTTTTGACTTCCCTGTTTTCTGGCATCCCTGACTCCTGGCTTTTTCTTATCGTTGTGTCTGTTTCCCTTGACCTCGGCTATTCCTGACTATTCTTTGGTACGTTAATCCGGCCATTCTAAGGTCCAGTATACGTTACCTATCAGTCCTCTGTGTTACACAATTCAACATGCTGGATCATTCTGTAATGCTGACACCATGGTGGTCTACTATTAAATTTTAATCTATCTTTAATTTCCAACATAAGAATATTATGATTTGACCAGGTATTAATTATATTGATTTTATTTATTCTTTTAAACAGTATTTGATTACTACATATTCGATCAATCTGGGAGTATGAAAGATTTACCCTAGATAAATGGGTAAAAGCCTTCTTTCCCGGGTGAAAAACTCTCCATGTATCATATAAATCAAAGCTATATAAAGTATTTACAAAGAAATCAAGGTGTATTGGCGCTACCAATTATCACAAATATAAAATTGCTGGTGCAGTGAAAAGTGTATCCCACAACACCTCAAGATAAATAATAAAACAATAGAATAAATACTGCACCAGTAAATAAAATGACAATTCGGGATCAATCTAAAAAACACAAATAACATAACATAGTGCAAAATGTATATATATAATGATAGACCCCTTATGTAGAGTAAAACTTCATTCTACCCATTTTTTTTAAAAGTATTTGTAAGCATAGATGCTTGTTTCTTTAACTTTTGTTAGTATTAAACCTTTTAGATATTTTTTTATCCATATCCACATCAGAAACACAATTAAAATCACCTGCTACAATTGCCATTCCTTTTTTTTGTTTACTTATTTGACAACGGCCAGTATTTTCTTGAGGTGACACACTGGGGAAATGTTGGGTAGATATAGGTTAATGTATAGACCCCCTCATTCATTTTACATACTAGTATCATGTATCGCCCTTGTGGATCTAGTATCTGATATATTAATTCAAAAATGATAGATTTAGCAATCACTATGGCTGCTCCTGTCGTTTTTTTGTCATTACTTGGAGCCTAGAATAGTATTGGGAAATATTTGCCTGCAAACCTATTTTTATCTTCTAATCTCCAGTGTGACTCCTGTAAAAATGCAACATCTACTATATGTTTTTTTTAAGTAATTGCAAACAGTCGATCTCTTATATGGGGAATTAATACCCTGGGCATTAACTGATAATATTTTAACCATATTTCATCCTGTCTATAATCTATTCTCTCCTCGCTCTTCACCAAATGAATAGTATTTTCTAAAAAAAAAAACACATTTAAAAACATATGTTTTAACACATTTACCACATATATTGATGATCAACATATAAAAAAGTTCCCTCAGGAATAAGAAGGAAAATATGTATAGTTAATCCTAGAGAAAAACAAAATTTGTTTACTCTTTGTTGAAACCTATGCCATTAACATATGGTTGAGAAGAATTGGACCCATGCAGATTATTAATTCCGGGTGAAGATAATAAATAAATAAAATAAATAAAACTATTTTATTTCCATCTTTCTTCTCCTCTCTCACTTTTGTTCATCATATTGACCCCTTTTAAAAGATAGCGCTCAAATGAATGTGTTAATTTCAATAGGATTCATTATTTATAAAATTCCATGTATTCTATTCATATTTGTTTTATGATTTATTCTCTATTTTCTATATAATTTAATCTTAATTTTCATTTTTTCTTACATTACATGTTATATTACCAATATGTGTTCATTTTTATACATGAAAACACAAAAGATAAATTTCCCTTTATTTTTTTTTACCCCCATCTCTTTCTATTTTCCTTTTATAACATTTATGTCGTGCGTCAATAATATTTGTGTCAAAGATTTTACTCTTATGGACATTATTTCATATTGATAAGTGCTGGTTTAAAAAAATAAATAAATATACATAAATAAATGTAGTGTTATAATTAATTCTATTTTACTAATTATCTTTCATTTTGTAAAAGCGACTGACTTTTGTGAATTCTTTTATTCTCCCCTTGTATTTAATATAATATTCTCCATTCTTTCTAGAATAGAAAGAGAGAGAGGAAAAAAGGTCCCTTTTCCTTTCTTTTATTTCTCTTGTTCCTCTGATCTTTTTCATTTCTAAAATTCTTCAATTATTTCTTACTTCATCTCTTCTTTTGTATCTTTGTATTTCTCCTAGTCTTTAGTATGATTAATTCAGTTTATTTATGGATAGCCATGCTTTTAATTGGATTGCTTGTTTAATTTCTATTGAAGTGTCTCTCCAAGTGACCTTCAGTTTGTTCGGGTAACCGCAATTCTATTTTACATTATGTTTTCTTAGGATAATTAAATATGAACTAAATTCCTTTCTCCAGAGTCTTGTGTTTGTTAAAAGGTCTTGAAAGATTTGAATATCCTTGAATTTTTTATCTGTTATTTTATTGGCTTACAGAGTTTTTAAAATGTTTTCTTTGAAATCATAGGAGTGGAATTGAACTATAACATCTCTTGGTAAATATTTTAGTTTCTTTATGCAGTGGGATCTTTCCATTAGAATGTGTAGTTCATCCATTGAAGTTCCTAGAGACTTAAATGTATCAATCAGATATTGATTTAATTTTTCTTGTGTTATGGTTTCAGGGATGTTCCTTATCCTTAAATTTGATCTTCTGGATCGATCTTCTATATTGTTTATTTTTGCTTCCAATTTTCCTATTTTAATCGATTAGGTTAGTTGTTCTTTCTTTCGTTGAATGTTGCTCCTTCTGGATAACTTCCATATTTAATTCAATTGCATTAACCTTTTGTTTAATTGCTTATATATCTATTTGTAGTTTTTCGTAATTTTGAGATTTCTGATTTTATTTATGATAGTTGGCTATTGAGACATTCTTGTGAAAATGTTTGTGGGATGGGTGAATTTTCTTCCTACATAGGCATCACCATTAGAGTTGAGCGAACCCGAACTGTAAAGTTCAGGTTCGTACCGAACATTGCGGTTTTTGGACCCCAGACCCGAACACGGACATATCAGTGTATGTTCTGGTTGGAGTTCGGTGTTTGGCGATTTAATGGCGCATTTTGAAAGGCTGCAGGGCAGCCGATCAACAAGCGTTTGACTTGTGTGCCCTTAGAAGCCATCACAGCCATGCCTACCAATGGTATGGCTGTGATTGGCCAGTGCAGCATGTGACCCAGCCTCTATATATAAGCTGGAGTCACGTAGCACCGCACGCAAGGAGCTCTTATTAGTGTAGGGAGAGGATGCTGCAGCTGTGAGGGACAGATTAGGAAAGAATTCTGGTGTTGAATCTGCAAACTACAGTGATTATTTTTGTGGGTGCTATAATACTAAATTTTTGTACCCTGCCCTGAGCCCAGTGCCACAGAGAGTGCAGTGCACTTAAAGGCTATTAAGGTGGGTGCTTACAGGCTATTCAATGTTGCACTCACAGAAAATTGAATGATAAAAAGCCTTAAGCTCCTCCAATATGGTTTTCTTCCCTCTTCTTACTCCAAATCCAAATCATGCACAGGGAGAGAGAAGAATGGACACAGAGTATATATTCTTATATCCAAAATGAATAGGCATATCACTATAACTACGGGGTCCTCCTTCAGGACTCCTCAGAAGGTCAGGAACAGCAGCATACAAATTAAAAAATGGTGATCTATACAAATACTTAAAATATATATCAATAAAATATGAAAAATAATATAATATAATACAGTATTAAGCCCTACACTTATTCCATATTCCACAGTAATCCGCCTGTATTCATAAAAATCCTATTATCAAGTGAGAGTTTGAATCACCCAGTTTGTCCCACCCCCTGGGCGCCATCAACCAATCCCAAGGAATATGGAGTTCTCACTCAGCTGTTTTCTATTCTTCGTTATCTATTCTGTGTTCCAAGCCTCATTCTGACTTTACTTCCGGTTCCGGTTGGCGCACTCTACAAACTTCAAATCCTGTGGCTCACCGATATATGCAACTTCCTCTTTCCGTCTTAATTATAGTCCATACAATGCTCAAGCAGAGTAAAAACAATTCATAGATATATATATATATTACATAAAAAGTTAAATATGCAAAAAAGCAACAATCTATTAGACTATACCGCAAAAAAAGGGGGGAGATGGGAGATAGGTGAGATAGAGGGAAAAAAAGACAAAAAGGACTTATATATGAAGTTTCAGATAAAAGACCCACAACCCAAATGGTGTGAAAAAGAGCATACTTAATATACTAAATAAAATGAAATAAAAATAGAATAAAAATAAAAATAAACAAAAATGAAATAATGAAAATAATTATAATGAATATACATAGCGTATATAAAAATAAATTAAAAAATATGAAAATACAAATAAGACTAAAAACAAGAATAAAAATAGAAAAAAAATAATCAAATAAATATATAAATGAATAAGAAATGAATAAATACAATATAAAATGAATAAGAATATAATGAAAAATAAAAATTCATAGAAAACAAACTAAATCAAAATCTACATTTAAACCATTGGGTTGTAAAGTCTGAAGTCTATTAATCCAAAATCCCTCTCTCCTCCTCAACTTTATCATAAGGTCCCCTCCTCTGTCATCTAACGCCACCTTCTCTATAGCTATACATGAAAGGTTTCTCTTTTTAAATTCAATTTTTACAATGGTTATCCATCCCTTTTTTTATATTATTAAAATGTTCCATGAACCTAATTTTCACCTTTCTTCCTGTTCTACCCACATATTGGAGTCCACAACCACATGTGAGAAAATATACCACATGGATCGTGAAACAAGTTATATGGCTTAAAATTTTAAGATTCCTTTGTCTGCTTGCTAATAAAAGTGGATGTTTTCTGTTGAAGATTTCGGCAACCGTTGCATTTTCCACAGGTAAAAAACAAAAAAAAAAAAGCCTTTCTCCAAAGTTCTGATCTTTGAATCTTTATTCTTAAACATGCTTGGTGCCAAAATGTTTTTACAATTATTACTTTTTAAAAAGAATATTCAGTTCAGAAGGTAGTCTGGCTTTTAAAATATCATCTTTCAGCAATAATGGCCAATGTTTTAAAAAAAATCTTTATGTTATATGCCTGTGCATTATATTGTGTGTTAAAATAATATTCAGGGGGGCGGGGCCTGACCTGCAAACAGAGCAGCCGCATGGTGGAGGAGCTCCCACCATACAAGCCACTTATTGGGATATACTAAAAATTCTCAAGCCTGAAATGATACCGGGCATGCTACCCATGTCGGGGGCTCCCTGGTGAAGCATCCGATACCGGACTCTAGTGCATCCCGTAACCGAGAAGCCAAGGAGGCAGGCTGCGGCCTGTGGTGGACGGAGCAGGGGGGAGACGGACGCTCTCCTCGCCCCTACGCCGGAGGTACTAAACTATTGAATATCCGTTCCCCCCCCTCTCAGGACCGGTGGGGGTGATCCCGGTCCAACTCCCCCCAGGCAGCGGAGCTAAATCGTGCACTGAAAGGGGAACCTCTCAGACAGCCCTTCACTACACGGGCCCACAAAATGGCAGATGCCACATATCCCCATAATAGCCAAACGGAAAGTCAAAACATACACACCCAGCTTGATGCCCTATTCGAAGTCTTTTGGGCGAAACTGGTGGGCAGTGGCCGACAGGCTGAAGAACCAGGGCACTCACCCAACAGAGAACATGCACACATCCACCAGAACCGCACGGGCCCCTGTCCGACGAGACCCACAAAATGGCGCCGGAGAAGGAGACCTCTCCCGCCCGCATATAAACGAGCAAGACCACACCGCGCAACGAGGCCTGCCCGAAATAGCCCACAAGCTCCACACAGACCCGGCATCACCAGAACAGGCCTCCACCGCAAAGAGCAGACAAGCCAACCGCTGGAACCAACGACGCTGCACCTTGCTGTGACCCAGTGGGACTCTAACATCTCACCTACAACCTTCCCATTGTTGGGTATAGGCTGATATTGGACTCACAAGATGGGAACCACAAAGGTACACGCTGGACAGACCACCTTACAGCCTCCTAACTAGAGACTCATCAACAATGCAAAACCTTACAGAAATGTTTAATGTTTGACCACTCTTATATAGCTAGCATTCTCATAGTATGCCTTACATAGATATATATCGCTGTACCACACACACCAAACACGCTCTCACTCAGCCTATCACCCAATCACTTAGAGAAGCTGAGCCCGACTGCCTGGTACTCATGTAATACTCTCCATCTTTACACGTGCAACTTACACGCATGCATCAAATCTATGCCTACACATAGACACGCATGTTTAATGGAAAAGCATACACTCTGTGTCCTAATCATTAATATGAATGTATCTCACAAATGCCGCCATAATCAAATCACTCGTAACGAATTCACTTACGTATATAACCTGCCTTTTAAAAAAAAAAAAAAAATGTGCAACTGTACATCATCTTGACATTGTCTATATCATTCAGCCTGTGGCTGCTGTCGTGGCACCACGGGCCTGTCTGTAAACTTTACTGCACCAAAAATAAAGAATTTTAATAAATAAATAAATAAATTTAAAAAAGTAATATTCAAATGTGCTTGACTGACCTATTGTTTAATAATGTATCTCTGCTCATATTTTTAATACATAATATCTCCTTGTCTAATAAATCTTCATCGTACCTTATCTATAAAAACGTTTCTTTTAAGATTTGTGTCTGTTCTAAAAAATAATGTACACGCCACAATTTCTCTTGATCCTCATAAATTGGCTTTTAGAAATAC
The DNA here is from genome assembly GCA_933207985.1 of Pelobates cultripes. Classification (NCBI taxonomy): domain Eukaryota; kingdom Metazoa; phylum Chordata; class Amphibia; order Anura; family Pelobatidae; genus Pelobates; species Pelobates cultripes. Next base: position 85,068,061 of record OW240912.1, on the reverse strand, counting down.
CTTGTAGCCACCTGGGAAGGTGGCTACTTTTTATGTCAATATAGCTGTTTATGTCTGTTGGTTTAAAAAAATGTTTTTGACTTAACATTTTTATCTATAAAAGATTGTTAGATCTAAAAAATCAATAGTTTTAGTATTCATTTGTGGAGTGAAAACCAACGACATCTCATTTTGGTTTTAAAAAGAAATAAAATTGCTCAATGTGTCCATAGTACCTTCCCATATAATTAAAATTTCATCTTTGTACCGACGCCATAGCACCAAGTTCGCACCAAATGGATTATTGTTCCAAACTTCCCAGGTGGCTACAAGGTGTTCCTTGGGGATCCACGATCTGACACTCACTGCCTAGATAACCTAATTTGTTCCTTTTTATATTATTAGCTACTAGGCCCTACTGGTTATACTACCACTATACTAACACTTTGCTGGTTCATTTTAGGCCTAGTCTATTGGCTGGTAGGTATCCCATATTATTTTGTTTTTCTGCTATTTAACAGTCACGATATGGGTACTACAACATTGCTATTACTCTCATAGGTATTGCTCAGGTTTCATCTACTCTGTCCTACTCTATATCCATCTGATACGACAGGTAAGTAAACCCAGTGGTCGTTACACCTTCCCACCCTCTCCATCCTACAACAGACACTAGGGTAAGACTTTGTCTACTGGCTGATAGGTTTCAGAGTCAGCTTATTTAGTTTTTCTGGCCTTCTTGTCTTGTCTTAATGGTCCTGCGAGGCCAACACCCATCCTCATACTCTGAGGTACTCACGGCCACCTCAGTTAGTCGCCTCGCATGGTGGTATAGAGAGAGCCTCACCCTCTCACTCCCATGCTATCTTTTGCTTTTACTGGTCACCGAGAGGCCGACATCTCACAACATTTTTGGTGGCCACAAAATCCCCTCGGGCCAACACATAGCTAGAGTCTCTCATGCCACTTGGCAATTAGTAGGGCTCCCCTCTCAATTATTAGATAATTTCTTTGCCACTTGGCATTAGGTAAATAACTTTGGTTACTCGTGAATGTTTGTCCTATCCTAGGATGTCTGAACTACCAGAAGCTATTGAGAATTTGTCAATTCCCAGCACTCCTGCAAGGTCCTTCTGTCCATCTCACGGAGGGGACAACGCTAGCCTGTCTTCCCTCAGGTCTTGGACCATACCTAGGATCACGGTTGAATTAAGGTGTAGGAATATTCCTGAATTAAGGTGTAGGAATATTCCCTACCCTGCTACTGCCAGGAATGCTAAACTTTATAGACTGCTCAACACCAACACGGATAACACCGGGACTGGTGAGGGCCCCAAAGTTGCCCAGTCATCCGACCTCCAGGCCGTCCTGTCGTCGGTCTTGTCCTCGTTGGGACGGATTATTGATAGGTTGGACCATTTGGATGCTAGTGGTAGGCCAGTGGCACCATCTGGATTGGTTACTACAGAACCTACTGGTCTCTCAGGCACCCTGACTGGTAAATTCATTGGTCCACTACAGACCCCTAATATTATCAACCCAGCTCACATGGTGCCAGCTAATAATAAGAAGGATATCTTGGAAGGCAAGGATGTCAATCTAGTTTCGCTGCTGATTGCCTCCCAAGATATTCTGGAGAACAAGATGCATTCCTATGGCGAGGTCTCTGTTGTACTGAAGGCTAGGGACCCCAGGTTTAATAGGAAAATGTCAGTTCCTGAGTTTGTCCTGGCCTTTGGTATTTATAGGGACCAAAGGGTTTATCCCAAGCGCAGAGAGCAATTTGATCTGTATTTACACAAGCTGGTGGACCTGGGGCATAAATATTGAGGTGCATCATTTTATGATTACCAAAGATCATTCTCAGCAAAGGCGTCTGCAGCTCTGTTCAGTTTTCAGGCAGACTTGAACCAGTTGGACACTGAGCTTTTTTGTAGGCACTTTGCGCGCCTCAGGTCCCCAGCTTGTGGTATTTGCTCTTCGGCCTCACATACTACGAACCTGTCCTAATACCGCTGAGCTGGGTGCTACCTTTCCTTTCCTGACCTCCTCAGCTAAACTTAGGAAGGTGATTAAGGACAAGCTTGGTCATAATATTGTTTTTCTTGGTAAATCCCAGATTTGCAATAACTTTAATGCAGGTTCCTGTGGATTTAGTGCTTGCCGGTTATTGCATGTGTGCTCTTTGTTTTAGGGCACATGCCAAGACAATGTGAACAAATAAATTGTTTTCCAAACCCTTCATGGCCTCAATCAATGTGACTTGTTTTGCCAACTTTACATAACCATCCCTCAACCCACTTGGTGGAGTTTTTGGTAACTGGATTCATGGAAGGGTTCCATACGGGAATCATTTACATGCCATTCGGCTTTGTAGAATGTAAGAACCTACTGTCCGCCCTTGCAAATCCAATAGTGGTTAACACTCTGTTAAAGATTGAATTGGATCAAGGTTTCCTACTTGGGCCATCCAGTTCCCCACCTATCTCATTATGGAGTACTAACTCTATAGGGGTAGTCTCTGATAAAAGATCAGCCAAGCAAAGGTTGATTGTCGACCTCTCTGCTTTCCACGACCCCCGTCTGAACTCTCATTCCTTCAGAGGAATTCTCCCTTCAGTATGCCACCATTGATAACGCCATTGACGCAATTCTGACTGCAGGGAAGGGGGCATGGCTCATTAAGACTGACATCATTAACGCTTTCAAACTCCTCCCAATCCAATCTTTGTGGCATCTACATGGTGTTAAGTGGCAGGGTTCTTACTATTTTTTCACTTGTCTCACTTTTGAGATGAGTGAAAACTAGCCCCAGGATTTTTGATACCTTCGCTGAGACTTTATGCTGGCTACTGCTCAATGTCTGTAGATGCCCCACAGTTATTCACCATTTAGATGACTTCTTGACTATTGAGAGTAACTGAGGTCCCTGTCTCCCCTAAAAAGACATAAGGTACCGACACTGATTAATTTCCTGGTTATCACACTAGATTTGGTTAATATGCAAACCACGCATCCTATCCAGCATTCATCTATATCTCTCTGCGGGATCTTGTAATCGTTTGATATTACGAAATAACAGTCTCTACTAGGCTTCCTCAACTTTGCCATGAAAATTATCCAGCAGGGCTTTTATATCTAGACTGCTCAATCTGTTTACCAGCTTTCAGTCTGATATTTCCCGCATTTCACTGGGCGTTCCGGCTACCTCGAATTAACGCATGTGGCAGGAATTTCTCATGAGATGGAATGGGAAAAGCATGTTTATCCCTTTACTTGCCTCTGTCTCCCTTACTATCTTTACAAACGCAGCTGCCACCTCAGGCTTTCTGGGTATTTTTGGTGATAATTGGCTTTTGGGGGGATGGGTTTGGCCTATTGTACAATGTACCAGGTTTTTCTACCACATCTGCCCTGTTCGAGTTCTATCCTGTTGTAGCTGCTGCAGTAGCGTGGGGAGCAACATGGTCAGGTCAGGCAGTGAGATGTTTTTTAGACAACTTGCCACCAGCCATATAATTAACAAAGGTCGTTCTAAATCTCTGATCATCATAAGCTTTCTGAGGAAATTGACTTGGCTGGTGGCTGACTAATTTCATCTTGGTATGTGTGCATATTCCTGGAATTCAGAACGTAGCAGCTGATAATTTGTCTTGGAATTTCAGGAATTACACAAAGCTTTACCGACGGCAGCCCTGGTGGCTACGCCGGCTCCGTCATGGCCAGACATGACATTGGATTTGGAGATCAGTTAACTCATGGCAGACTCCTTTCACAATTAGCTTTGTCTGACAATACTAGAAAATCATACGACAGGGCATTCTGTGTTAATAACAGATTCTTGTTTAACTTTCAGGTTGTAAATAAATATTCAATGGAATCTATTGTAGCTTTCACTTCTTTTTGCGACCTTAATTTAAAATGATATCTGACAGGAATACACCACCATATACTTACGCATTGGCCAAACAACCACAGTTTCCTATCTTATCAAATCAAAACCATACTATAAAGGCATTAAGAATTCAAACCCCACACCACCATCTTCTAGATTACTTATTTATAGTCAACTCTTCCAATCATTATCGGACCTCATGGATACAACCCCTTTGGAATCACACACTAATCATGTTATTAAAACCATTATCTACTTGGCTTTCTATGGGTTCCTTAGACCAGGAGAGTTTACCACTACAAACATCACATCCAAAGATGCCATTAGGAGATCTCAGATTGTAAAAATACAAGATTACTGTGAAGAAACTACCCTGTTTGGTTCGGTATTTTGGATTTTCCCCATTCGTTAGTTGAAACTACCGAACACAGACCACCCCCTGGCTCATTAACTTCAAAGAAAACTGAATTAAGTGCTCTCTCTGTGTGGCCGCCATTCGCATAATGTGTAATCTCCACGTGCAGGAGAAAACAGCGGCCATCTTGTCGCATGAACAGAGGCAGTGGGACTTGGTCGTCGAGTGTCTGGAACAAAAATCGGACACTCGACTTCCCGAACAACGGTCAACTTCGCGAATGCCTGCTTCTGTTCACCAACCAGCCAGGAGGACACTGTTCAGTATGAGCAAGGGGAACAGTTTGTGGATTTGTTCGGTTTTTAGACTTCCCCAAAGAGACCGAAAGCCTTGTGTGCGGTTGGTCACATTATGACTTCCATGGAACGCCCAAACCCCTGAACCGATCTGGGTGATTTTTGGATATGTTGCTCCCCCAGATTGGGGCTATCAGGGGATATTACTTGTGTGGGGTTCCCATTGGGGTTTAAGTCACTTTTGGGGTTTTGTGAAAATGTTTTTTTTTGGGGGGGGAGATAATTGAGTTTGATTATGTACTGTTTGGCTGTGTATGTGTGTGTGAGTATATGAGTTTATGTATTGTGATGTATGGGCAGTTGAGCTGTTGTTGGCTGTGCATGATGCACTTCCTTTCTTACTTCCTGTTCCTGTTGGCAGTTGGTGGAATGTTCGAGGGGTTTGAAATGGCGGCTGCAGAAACCCTGTGTAACAAGGCTGCAATATGAAGATCCTGTCATATATGTATTAATAAAGTGAGTACTGCGTTATACAGGAATTATTGGCTGATTTGTACAAAACATCACAGGAAGGATTATTGTATTCTATGTAGGAGTGTCCTGGACCTGAGAGCCAATGTAACTACAGTATGTACTTTGTCCCTGTGCCCTCTCAGGTCCAGTGGGGAATGCCCCTGGAATATGTTGTTTTAAACCCCGTTCCTGGGGACTTTCATAAAAAGCCAGCCAGTTGGCCTGAATAAAACCATTCCTGTTGTACCCTTCATCTAGTTCAGGCTGATGTTTGGGTATATGACTGACTGCTGGGGAAGACTTCTCGAATTCTGCACTCTAGCTGGAGAATATTAGTCTTGATACCCGAATTGCAAGCTATAATCACTCAGCTCTTAGTAGTTTCAGGAGGACCCGAATATGAATGGGTATCGGATATACCAGAATTCACCACAATCACTACATACTCAACCACACTAAAAGCACACCAAAAAAAAAAATTAAATAAATAAACTGGTAAAAATCCCCTATTACCCTACCGGTAACAAATGGTGCCCGATACAGGTACTAGATAAATTCCTAACCATTGTTCCCGTTTTTCCTGACCAACCTTTGTTTACCTTACATGGCAATGCTCTCACCACTAGTAAATTCATGCTCTATATTAGAGTATTATTGGCAAGGTTAGGCCTTAATTTATCCCACTACTCCGGACACTCCTTCCACATTGGTGCAGCCACCACTACTTCCAGCAGAAACATTCCGGTACATATTATCAAGACATTTGGACATCGGCATATACCAGAAACATACCCCAACCAATACAGGAAATATGTGAAGCTTTTTGTAACATGAACATGTGATATAGACTGTAAGCTCGTTTGAGCAGGGTCCTCTTCAACCTATCGTTCCTGTAAGTTTTCTTGTAATTGTCCTATTTATAGTTAAATCCCCCCTCTCATAATATTGTAAACCGCTACGGAATCTGTTGGCGCTATATAAATGGCAATAATAATAATAATAATATATGCTATATGATTGTCGAATTGTAGGCTGAACTAAATAGTGTATGGTATACTCCTTTTTGCCCTCTTTTATTGCAGGCCTATTTTCTATTTTGTTATATCGTATAAGTTATATAAGTTATATACTGTCATTACGACTGCCACTCTGATCTGCAGCACACGGAATAAGCTCCAAAAATGACAAAATAGCAGGATTTATACTAGAGGAAAAGCAGCGTACTCGTACTGGGGACACACTGCATACCCTAGAGAAGAATTTGAGCCCAATTGACAGTCTAACCTAGACATTTCTCTTACTCATCCCGGAGGCTCCAGCGAGGCCTAGTGAAATCTGGCGTGCAGGAGAGATGGCTGCTCTCCTCAGACATGGAACACAGCTGCCTCACGAGCTCCTTGCTTTACACGGGTCCCATTTCCCCCTCCGCCCCGCCTCTGGACCAGTGGGGGTTTATACCGGTCCTCACAGGTCTGACACACTTACCTGAGCTAGCCCCTGCCAACTCCAGCTAACATCTGCAACAACGCAAGGTGGCAGACGCACCTCCCTTACAGGAGTCTGCACTCACTCAGCCTGGAGGGGATTGCTGTGACCTGCTGGAGCAGTTCCCCAGTCGGCTGAACGCGGCATTCTGCCATTTTTGGGCAGAGCTGGAGAAGCATCTGGCCAAGACACAGTGCCACGCTCAGATGGAGGTGAGGAGGGACAGGGGTTGGGAGCTGAGTGGGCCTCTCTCGGGCAAAGCCTCCCTCCCTAAGCCAGTCACCACTACTGCATGCCCACCTAGGCTGAAGGCACCAAGGGAATTCACCCCAAAGCATTGACCACCTCGCCGGAAGACCACCCACCGCGGTTGGGGGAGAAACATCAGGGCCTTCTGTCGCTCCCACAATGGGAAGGACTGCCTTACAGGTTCATGGATGCTTGCCTTCACTTAGGCCTGGGGCTGGAGAGGGACCTTTCCTCACCCCCACCACATTGTTGTCTCCTGTAACCTGCGTGTAAAGCCCAATTCCGTGCCCAGTACCGGAATTGGTTGAGTAGAAGCTATCTGGCCTATGTATCCATATTGTACCACACAGACGCAACATGGTTGACACTCTTGCTTCACTATCATCTCAGACTCTGAGAACCGCCATCTGGCATGTTTTTTTTTATTTTTTATGTTTAACTTTATTTTAGCCCTTGTCACCAGGCAGGTTTTTTATTAAGTTGTTATATTGTTGGTGTGTGGCGGGCCTTTGTGGTTTTATACTCATGAGCGCACCCATTGTTTAAGTATGATTTTCTTATACAGCTGACGCTCCGTACATCATACCACAGTTAAAACGTCTGCAAACACGTCAGCCTAGTATGACACTCTACTGTTTTGAACTTTGTTTATCACTATAATACACTGAACAAAATTATAAACGCAACACTTTTGTTTTTGCCTTTATTTTTCATGAGCTGGACTCAAAGATTTTTTTCTGCATACACAAAGGGCCTATTTCTCTCAAATATTGTTCACAAATCTGTCTAAATCTGTGTTAGTCAGCACTTCTCCTTTGCCGAGATAATCCATCCACCTCACAGGTGTGGCAAATCAAGATGCTGATTAGACAGCATGATTATTGCAAAGGTGTGCCTTTAGCTGGCACAATAAAAGACCACTCTAAACACACGGGACTGTTCTGCATAGGGGAGTGGTTAGGGGTGAGGCTGTTCTGACAAATTTTAGGTGACTAACTAATAACAATCTATAAAACTATAATGTAATTTATAACACGAACAATGTATCCTATTTACACACAACCACATAACGCCATCTGCCCTGTACAGTGAAAACCGTGTTTCATCTGTGAAGAGAACACCTCTCCAAAGTGCCAGATGCCATCGAAGGTGGGCATTTGCCCACACAAGTCGGTTACGAACTGCAGTCAGGCTGTGAACCTGATGAGGACGATGAGCATGCAGATGATCTTCCCTGAGGCGGTTTCTGACAGTTTGTGTAGAAATTTTTTGGTTATGCAAACTGATTGTTGCAGCAGCTGTCCGGGTGGCTGGTCTCAGATGATCTTGGAAGTGAAGATGCTGCATGTGGAGGTCCTGGGCTGGTGTGGTTACACGTGGTCTGCATTTTTGAGGCCGGTTGGCTGTACTGCCAAATTATCTGAAACGCCTTATGGTAGAGAATAAAAATTCAATTCATGGGCAACCGCTCTGGTGGACATTCCTGCAGTCAGCATGCCAATTGCATGCTTCCTCAAAACTTGCGACATCTGTGGCATTGTGCGGTGTTATAAAACTGCACATTTTAAAGTGGCCTTTTATTGTGGCCAGCCTAAGGCACACCTGTGCAATAATCATGCTGTCTAATCAGCATCTTAATATGCCACACCTGTGAGGTGGATGGATTATCTCGGCAAAGGAGAAGTGCTCAATAACAGAGTTAGACAGATTTGTGAACAATATTTAAGAGAAATAGGTCTTTTGTGTACATAGAAAAAGTCATAGATCTTTGAGTTCAGCTCATGAAAAATGGGGGCAAAAACAAAAGTATTGCATTTATAATTTTGTTCAGTGTATCTTTTCTCGTCTTACTCAGGTTTCTATTTTGACAAAACAAAAAACAAATGTGCAGCATCTTTTGACTTCTTATTAAGCATGTGCATGGGGAAAATATTCGGCTCGGTTCGGCATTCCGAAATTCGGGACTTCGTCAATTCGGCACTTCGGCAACTTCGGATCTTAGACACTTCGGAACTTCGGAACTCCGGCATTTCGGGACTTTTCTTGCAGCTGCTTGGTAGATAACTCCCTAATTCCTACGGTATTAGGGAGTTATCTACCAAAAGGCTGAAAGACCTAAGTTGGTCTTTCAGCCAAATTTACTAATACTAAGTAAAAATTAATTAGTATTAGTAAATTGTGCCCCTACTCGCTATACTGCGAGTAGGGGCATGTCTATTAAACAGTGAGCAGTCTGTGGTTGCTCACTGTTTAAAAAAAAAGAAAAGAAAAAGGGTCCCCCTCCCTGAATGGCGATGAGGGCCCTAAAGTAAAAAAAGGGGGGAGAACCTATTGTCCTCCCCACTGGCCCCCACGCCTGAGCGGTGGGTGGGGGCCCTAAATAAAAATTGGGGGGGGACTTAATGTCCTCCCCCCTGACCCCCACCCCTGAGTGGTGGGTGGGGGCCCTTAACAAGAATAAGGGGGGGGACCTAATGTCCTCTCATCTGGCCCCCACCCCTGAGAGGCGGGTGGGTGCCCTAAATACAAATTGGGGGGACCTATTGTCCTCCCCCTGGCCCCCACCCATGAGCAGTGGGTGGGGGCCCTAAACAAGAATAAGTGGGGGGACCTAATGTCCTTCCCCCTGGTCCCCACCCCTGAGCTGTGGGTGGGGGCCCTAAATACAAATTGTGAGGGGACCTAATGTCCTCCCCCTGGTCCCCACCCCTGAGTGGTGGGTGGGGGCCCTAAACAAGAATAAGGGGGGGACCTAATGTCCTCCCCCCTGGCACCCACCCCTGAGCGGTGGGTGGGAGCCCTAAACAAGAATAAGGGGGGGACCTAATGTCCTCCCCCCTGGCCCCCACCCCTGAGCGGTGGGTGGGGGCCCTAAACAAGAATAAGGGGGACCTATTGTCCTCCCCACTGGCCCCCACCCCTGAGCGGTGGGTGGTGGTCCTAAATGCAAATTTAACCCCCCTCCCCCCAGGTGACTAGGGGTCCCCAAACCCCTAGTCACCCCCTCCCCCAAAAAGTAAACCCCTACCTACCCCCCTCACCCTAAAAATAATGAGGGGGGACCTTTAACTAAGTATCTGTAAACATAAACATAAACTTACCATTTGATGTTTTCTTTCTTCTAAAATCTTTTTTCAGCCCCAAAAAAGGCCAAATAAAAAGTCATAAAAACCGCCGCAATAAAAAAAAAACAAAAAAAACTTCCATCTTCACCCGGCGAGGGCTCTGCGCAGACTGAGCTCTGCAGGGCAGGGGAAGGCTTATAAAGCCTTGCCCTGCCTTGCAATTAGGCTCAGAGCACTCTGATTGGCGGGTTTAAGCCATCCAATCAGAGTGCTCTGACAGGTAAATGAAGAGACTGACAGGTAAGTATCTACATTTACCTGTCACAGCACTCTGATTGGTTGGTTTTAAATCCACCAATCAGAGTTCTCTGTGTCATTTTACACAACGTGGGAAAGTTCTTTGGAATTTTCCCACGCTGCGTAATTTGACTCATAACACTCTGGTTACCACAGGCTGCTCATTGTTTAATAGACATGCCCCTACTCGCCGTATAGCGAGTAGAGCCATAATTTACTAATACTAAGTATTTTTTACTTAGTATTAGTAAATTTGGCTGAAAGACCAATTTAGGTCTTTCATCCTTTTAGTAGATAGCTCCCTAATACCGTGGGAATTAGGGAGTTATCTACTTATGCATTCCTGTCATTACATTGACTGGCCAAGTAACTTACATTTTATATGAATGTAAGTTATTTGATTGTTGTAAGTGTTGCAAACGCTTACAGCTGAATCCTGTCTATGTTTGTATACTTTTTATTTGAAATTGTATACAGTGTAACATTCTTCTTCTTTCACTGGGTAAGTATATTAGTACTTAGGCAATACTATGCTTCGGAACTTTGGCACTTCAGCAATTCAGCACTTCTACACTTCGGAAATTCAGTAATTTCGGCACTTCGGCAATTCAGCTATTCGGACATTAGGAAGCACCCGAATGTCCGGATTACCCGAAATTCGGACCGAAACGAAATGCACATGTCTACTTCTTATACCTATATTTGATTACTATGATTTACTGTGTTGTACAAGTCATTGCTTACGCCTGTATTTTACCCTCCTGGCAACATTACAACACAACTATTACAACAAAAACAGAAAATATAATATATAGTTATATATTTGTAATTAATAAAAGGTATGTTATAAGTATTCATTACATATGTTACAAATACAAATTGGTTATCCTTTCTAGCTATAATTCAGAAAAGTTTTATAGATATGCAAAATTATCAGTAAAAACAAATTGTATCAATAAAATGTTTGAGAAAAGTACGTTCAAATTCATGATCACCATGTAAGGTTTTCACATAAAAATATCTACATTGTGATATTGCAACATGCACAAATATTATAATATTCAAATGCCCCCCAAATCCCTTATTACAAATTAGAAGATAAAAAAAATGGTTAAGACCATGTTCAATACATACAAAATAATAGGTGGAGCTGTAAAATCTCTTGAACAATCTGAAAAATAGAATGTATGCAGATAGCGTAGTATGTCTATACAATATAATACATAATAAAGGTAAGATGGTTAAACTCACAAGACTAGAGTCATACCGTCATATGACTCTAAAAGTATGCTCCCTTGGACCATTGGGGGTTGTCCAAACCCTTCTTTCTTTGGTTTCTTGATGTTCCCCCTTGTTCTCTTTAGAGTGTCTTCAAAAAAGTGCCCAATATACAGAAGCTCTTTGAATACTGGTATTTGTTTATTAAAACAGAAAAAAGTAATAAAAATAACAAAATAACAATACACTATACCAATAAATATCGGATATAGGTAAAGTCCAATGTGGGTTAAAAAATTCCACATTGGACTTTACCTATATCCAATATTTATTGGTATAGTGTATTGTTATTTTGTTATTTTTATTACTTTTTTTCTGTTTTAATAAACAAATACCAGTATTCAAAGAGCTTCTGTATATTGGACACTTTTTTGAAGACACTCTAAAGAGCACAAGGGGGAACATCAAGAAACCAACGAAAGAAGGGTTTGGACAACCCCCCAATAGTCCAAGGGAGCATACTTTTAGAGTCATCTGACGGTATGACTCTAGTCTTGTGAGTTTAACCATCTTACCTTTATTATGTATTATATTGTATAGCCATACTACGCTATCTGCATACATTCTATTTTTCAGATTGTTCAAGAGATTTTACAGCTCCACCTATTATTTTGTATGTATTGTATTGTATTTATAGTGGTGTAAGGGATACCACTTTTTAGGTGTTTTAGAGCTATTTATTTGTTTTTCACACCGTGTACACTATTGTTCTGTAAGACCATGTTCACCCAAAAAAAAAAGGAAAAACAAATCAGAATTATTTAATCTTACCGTGACAATGTGCATGATAATTAGCAGTAAAAAAAATAAATTAAGAAAAAAAATACACACTGGAGATGATACACTAACCGTTTTATTGATAAAAAAAATGACAAAGCTATGAACTTTTCATAAATATTGAATTAGATGAAATCTAAACTTATATTGAAAACATATTAACAAGAAATATAAATCTTTAAACAATAAATAAGAACATATTAATTTTTACAACTAGCTAAAAAAAACATATCAACTGCGTTTGGGTCTGATGACACCGAAATGAACCCTATATAACAGTTGTCAGGATATGGCAAAGCAGTTCAGATCAATCTCATTGCACAGGAAGGTATGGGTCTTCTTTGTTGAGGTTCCAGGTAACCATGTACCCACATCGTAAATGCCCTATAGGCAGTTTTATGAGAATCACCGGAATACGAGAATATGCTATTACTCCATATACATTGTTCTTAAAAAAAATATATATGGAAAGATGAATGGAAAAGGTATTTTTAATTCTGCATATCAAATTGATTCTCAACATCACAAATTATAGCATGTAAAAATAGCCATGCTATTCTCACATTTTAATCCATTTTACAGGCATTTCAAGTGTCAGTAAAATCAATGATATCTCATCCATGAACATTGTTCATTACAGTCCATTTTCACCATTATTCATAACATAATGTAGTTCATGTTGTGCATGCACACCTTTTATTTATGTCATAACACACACACACACACACACACACAACAATAATGTGTAACTGACAGTGGGAAAAAAATGTTTTGTAATAATCTTAGTTACATTTTAAATTTAAGAAAAAAAAAAACTCTCAGTTTCTCCACTCTTTGATTACAATTGGTGCCAGCTTCCCACCCATATCCACACTGCTCCAAAAAATAAAGGGAACACTTAACCCCTTAAGGACACATGACATGTGTGACATGTCATGATTCCCTTTTATTCCAGAAGTTTGGTCCTTAAGGGGTTAAACAACACAATGTAACTCAAAGTCAATCACTTGGAGTGAAATCAAACTGTCCACTTAGGAAGCAACACTGAGTGACAATCAATTTCACATGCTGTTGTGCAAATGGGATAGACAACAGGTGGAAATTATAGGCAACTAGCAAGACACCCCCAATAAAGGAGTGGTTCTGCAGGTGGTGACCACAGACCACTTCTCAGTTCCTATGCTTCCTGGCTGATGTTTTGGTCACTTTTGAATGCTGGCGGTGCTTTCACTCTAGTGGTAATATGAGACGGAGTCTACAACCCACACAAGTGGCTCAGGTAGTGCAGCTCATCAGGAAGGCACATCAATGCGAGCTGTGGCAAGAAGGTTTGCTGTGTCTGTCAGCGTAGTGTCCAGAGCATGGAGGCGCTACCAGGAGACAGGTCAGTACATCAGGAGACGTGATTTTGTGTGATTTTGTTTTCAGCACATTCAACTATGTAAAGAACAAAGTATTTCAGAAGAATATTTAATTCATTCCGATCTAGGATGTGTTATTTTTGTATTCCCTTTATTTTTTTGAGCAGTGTATATAGTGCCTCTATGTGATTTCTGTTGGCTAACTCATTATGCAAGTAATGTACTTCATGGATGAATTAATTATCCTCATTTAGGTTTTTCACCACATTCTGAATTTCAAAACAGACTGATTCCTTTTCTGTGGGCATAGCTACATTTCAGCATGAGCACCATAATCTGTTCTCTAGACAAGTCGCATACGAAGTAAATTGAGTGGATGATGGTGTATTCTCTTGTAGTTCCACTTGAACTTGCTCTGGAATTATAGAGTACCATAACAGCATGCCCAAAATACCTGCAGTAACTGGACGACTACTACTTTCCTAATCCAAAACTGTTATCTAAAAAACCATTGAAAAAAAAATATTTTTTAAATATAAATACATAGTTTAGAAAGTTTTTTTTACTTTGTAACTATTATGGAAATCTAGAATAAAAATAATCTATTCTAGATGATACATAAACTGATCAGCCTCAACATTAACCCCTTAAGGACGGAGGCAACTGTACTGACCAAAACAAACAAAACCTAGAGTACTCTCTTGTTATTTTGAAATACAATTTGGAAAATTCCATCACATCAACGTTTCGACCCTCCTGGGTCTTTATGAAGATATAAAACAAAGCAGATGTATAAAAATATAATAATCAGAGGTAGTGGTTTGGCTGCTGATCTGCATGGGCGCTTAGCTTGAAAGCTCACGCAAACCCCCTGCAATCCCGCACACGCAGGCAGCATTGCACCTCACAGTGCAAAAAAAAGAGGGGTTCAGCAGCTAAACTCGCCTACGGTGGTGCAGCTCTTCATGGCCATCCACACTACACAGGCCCAACAAGATGGCCGCTGGCCTCGATTCCAGGTGACGAACAGCCAGACTTTCAACTCGGAGATGCCTCCCAGATACTACACAAGCTGGCGGATGTGAAGACTTACCTTGCTGGGGAGATATCCCAAAGCACTAGTGAGGTGGAAGCAGAAATCCAGGCCCTGGGCACGTGAACAGCAGCCTTGGAAGCCTGAGTGAAGACCGCGGAGAAGGCCAATAATACAACGGTGACCCACTCCGAGGATGGAGAAGCACCTAATGGACATGGAGATGGCAGTGGAGGACCTCTCCAACAGCTCCCGTCACAACAACTTACAGGTCCGCGACCTGCTGGAGGATCCCAATGAAAGCCGGCTAAAACAGAAAATGGAATACTACTTCAAGAACATAGTACTGGGTATCCCTGATGAACACTGGATGATAGACTGAGCACACAGAGCCCTGCGAGTCTGCAGAGCTGATATCAAGGTGCCCTGGGACGTTATCATACATTTTCATTACTTTGCCGCCAAGGAGGCTATCATACAATATGGCCGGGACCATAAGTTTACCTACAAAGGAGCAACCTTATCACTGTATCAAGATCTAGCCCCCGCCACCTTATAGAGGAGAAGGGAATGGAAGGCGGCAGCAGACCTGCTCAGGACTCATGGTATTTGCTTCACATGGGGGCATCCATTCAAGATTATGGCCTTCAAGGCGGGAAAAAACTACACCCTGCGACCAGGAGCTGAGCGGAAGCTCTTCTTTTGAGATCTACAGATAGCCCTGCCAGCGGACTTTGCACTGCCGGGCTCGACTTACAATACCCGCCCTAACCAGAGACTGGCACACTAGTGAAAACACCCGTGGGGTCAATTGGGGGCCCGGCGGAGCACAGAGACACCGGGCGCAGCGGTTTTCTTGCTACGGGAGTTAAGTTTCCCTGAGGGGATCAGCGAATAAGGGGGTAGGGAGGTGAGAGTTGCGGTCTTTTAAACTGGAGGGACACCAACAATGAACTGCTTGATTTAAAAATTACCGCACTTCACTATAGCATGCTGGAGGGGGGAAGGGGAGGCACCTTGGCTATTGCTAACTCGAAGGTAACTTCTTCACACAGCCACCGGGAGGGATGGATGGGCCGAGGGAGGGGGAACCTTGGGTTCTGAACCCCAGTAACTGGTGTCACATGGAGTATAGATCTCGGTACATGGTTTCCCCCAACTACCAACACTGAATTGTAACTGTGGCAATTGCAGGTAACACAAGGCCGGGATGGCGGTGTTATGGATGGGGTGGGCGGGGAATCTTCCCATAGTTGTGGGTGGTTGACCCGGGGGGAAATAGGAGAGAGTTAGGTTGGAGTATTACCCCTCTCCCGGTCTCTCTATCCCTTCCTCCCCCCGCCAAATGCCCAGGTGGGTGGGGTTGCCGGGACTGCAACACCAGGTCCTCATCCCCCGGGTGGCGGATACCCATCATATCCTTTGCTGTTTACAAATGCTATTAACCTTACCACCATAGAATACCAAATATTAATTCTCCAGGTTTCCCCCTCCCTGCCCGAGGGCACCACTGGGCGGACTATTTGTAAGACCCTGACTGAGCACTAGGGCAACCCATTGTCCATGCATACCAGTGGGGTACACCCCATCAGGGGCCACCCATTAGTGCCAAAAAATTCCCAGTAACTGTGAGGTATGTGCCTTGAAGCGCAGGGGAACACACCGCGGGGCAGCCGATACTGGCGGGTAGCTAATAATCTGCCCAACGAAGGATGCCATCACCCTCACTGTACTCTGGCGATCAGAAAGACCAGGGATGTAGTCATATGCTCATTACGTTTGTTAGTTCTTTGTTCTATCCAACTCTTGGATCTTTCCTCTTTACTGTTGCGTGGCTGGGCCCCGCTTAGCCCGCACGGATATGCTCCCACACCAACGATCCAGACTAGACTAACAAGTATAATACTACTGAACCATGACTCAGAAAGTTCTATCCCTTAACCCCTTAAGGACACATGACATGTGTGACATGTGATGATTCCCTTTTATTCCAGAAGTTTGGTTCTTAAGGGGTTAAAGGACCACTATAGTGCCAGGAAAATAAACTAGTTTTCCTGGCACTACAGTGCGGGCTGAAGTGGGAGGAAGGGGTTAAACACTTACCTTTCTCCAACGCCGGGCTCCCTCGGTGCTGGGGACTCTCCCCCTCCTTCCGACGTCATCGGCTGAATGCGCATGCACGGCAAGAGCCGCGCGCACAGTCAGTCCATAGGAAAGCATTCTCAATGGTTTCCTATGGACGCTGGCGTCTTCTCACTGTGAAAATCACAGTGAGAAGCACGGAAGCGCCTCTAGCTGCTGTCATTGAGACAGCCACTAGAGGCTGGATTAACCCATATGTAAACATAGCAGTTTCTGTAAACATATGAAACTGCTATGTTTACAGCAGGCAGGGTTAACCTTAGAGGGACCTGGCACCCAGACCACTTCATTGAGCTGAAGTGGTCTGGGTGCCTATAGTGGTCCTTTAATGTTAAGCGTCTAAATACACCAAACAAATGCAAACTACTGTTTAGAGACCTCAGGGCCAAAAAGGTAGACATAGCACTCCTCCAATAGACTTATCTCCCCAGGGTGGTGCCTGTTAAACTGGCAGACAGACTCTATACTGACAGCTATGAAGTTCGTACACTGCGCAAAAAGGCAGGAGTGGCAATCCTGATCAGTAAACTGTGCCCCATACAAGTCACAACTGTCCACTCAGACCCAGCAGGGTGCTACCTATACCTTGCAGGCACACTATGCAACACAAAAATTCACCTGACCCGACCAGACGCCTCCTACTGGTCCACTCTAGAACATTTAGTATCCAACGCTGGGGGTGGGGTGCTGGTGGTGGGGGGGACTTTAATGCGGTGCCATGTCCTGCGGCTGAGAAGCTCCAAGCCAGGGAAGGGGTGGACAGGACAAAATGATGCATGCTTTCCTGGCCCATACGGGCCTGATGGAGGTCTGGAGGCTTCAACACCCTGATACACAGGATTACACATTTTACTCCTTTCCCCACAACACATATTCTCGAATTGACAACATCCTGTTAAACGGTGTAGGAATGTCCAAAGCACAACACTATGACATAGGCAGCATAACCTGGTCGGATCACGCGGATGTCACGATCACCCTCGGCAAACTCCACATGGTCCTGGAAACTTAACACTAGCCTCCTTAAAGACGAAAACATTAGAGAATCCACTAAATCAACCATACTAGAGTACTTTGACACAAATATCACACCAGACATAAACCTAACCATAATGTGGGCAGCCTATAAGACAGTCATTCAGGGGCACCTGATCAAAGCAGCCACCCATAAAAAAAAACCAGACTAAGATTAGATTATTAGCGTACCTAAAATCGGCCCTTAGGAAAGCTGAACAGCAACACAAGGCCAACCCCACGGGGCCTAAGCTCAAGGAAATCACAATAATTAGACACTCTATTAAAGACATATAACTTGAGAAGGTAGCCCGTTCCGTGCTCTGGTCCAAGAGACTTTTTTACGAGAACCGTAAACCAATCACCAAAATACGCACTAATACTGATGAAATAGTCGATACTCCGGACGCTATAAATGAGGTGTTCACAACACCTCACAATACAGAATACACCACTAAGATTCAAGACTTCCTGGCCAACCTCACAATGTTGAGGGTGATGGGGACAGAACCTGTGACCTTACAGGCCCATATTACCCCAGAAGAGGTGGCGGCAGCCATAGCAGCCCTCAAGGGAAACCGAGCCCCTGGACCTGACGGGTATGACATTGCATATTACAAGAGATTACGGGATGAACTGACACCACACCTCACATCCCTATACAAGGGGTACACCTAACACAGACATTGCTACTGCCAATATCATCCTCCTACCAAAACCAGACAAGGACGAAACACTAGCGCCAAGCTATAGGTCTATATCAATAATCAACCCAGACCTAAAAATGTTTGCAAAAATTCTGGTTACCCGACTGAAACCGCTGCTCACTAGACTTATTCACTCTGACCAGGTGGGTTTCATACCCAGGAGACAGCTGTATGAAAATACCCGCCATGGAGCGGATCTCCTATAGGGGTTTTTGGAGTCGAAGGAACCTTCTCTGGCCCTATCCTTAGATGCCAAGAAGGACTTCGACAGGGTCACCTGTCCATTATTATTTCACATACTACACTGGCCTTTCTGACAACACTCTTACAACAACATGGGGACCTATCTGGCTACAAAGTTAATCTCACCAAGTCCATGGCCATGCCCTTTCACCTCTCGGCCCAGGATGTGGCACTTATTCGCACGGAACACCACTTAAAAGTACAAGGGGGAATTCACTTATCTGGGTGTCCATCTGACAGCAGACTCTAAGCTCCTTTATCACCGCAACTACCCTCCTCTCTTCGGGACCCTCGTCCGGGAACTGGAGCAGTGGACAGACAAACCAATCTCGTGGCTGGGACACATTCATACCATTAAAATTTACACCTGTACTATCTAGCAGCCCAATTAACACAACTGATCCACTGGCACTCATCACCAGACAAAAGACAATGGGTGGACATGGAATCCCCAATGACTGGTTTGGACCTTCCCCAATTATACATATGGATCCCCAAAAACCAGAGGCACATACAGAGAACCTCCTGCCCTAAAATAGATAACACAATTCAATTATGGGACAAAATCAGATATAAATACTCTCTGGGAGAACTCCTCTCCCTGCTTACACCGGTACTGAAGAACAGAGCATTTCCACTGGGCATGCGGGCTACAAGGGGTTGGAGGCCACTGGACTCCAAAGATATGTGCACCTCTACATTAACCAGGAAGCAGTCACATACGAACACTTAAACTGTATTACACCACTTCAAACCAGAGACTACTTCTATTACATGCAAATTCATGATTTTGCAAAAAACAAAGACAGAGAAACAAACAGATTACCTTCTTCGAATGCCTATGTTTCACAGAAACATCCCAAACAAAATTAATCACACTGCTGTATGAACACCTTAGCTCTGAATCTAATGAATAGGGACCTCTGCGCTACACAGAGCAGTGGAAAGACTACCTTGGGAAGACCATGGAGGGGATAGAATGGCAGGAAATCTGGGAGGCATGCACACGTGTCCATGTGTGTCACTCTCCATAAACAGTCTTATAAGACGCTATTTTGGTGGTACACCAGCCTGGTGAAGCAGTACCTAATGAAACTGATCCCCACAGATGCCTGCTGGCGTCAATAAGGGAACTTCCATCCACATGTGGTGGTCATGTCCAGTGGTGGCAGACTTCTGGCAAAGAGTGGTAGAAATGGGAATCGCAAATTATGCAAAGGAGACAGGAGTTTGACCCCTGGGCATGCCTGCTCTTACAACCGACTGAGGGTGACCAGACAGGAGCAAAAACTCTTAAACATGAGCTACCTAGCAGCCCATAGAGCAATAGCACAGAAGTGGTTGTGCCTGGAACCTCCTGCACGTACACTAGGCACTGATAAAATCTGGGACAATTATCTCATGGACAAGTTAACCGTCCAGGTGCGGAATACTATTTCAACCTTCAGCAAGCTATGGGACCTGTGGGAACAATTTGACACTTGAGGGGACTTTAGCGAAGGCACCAGATGAGGCAACTGAGGAAAGGATATCGGAGTACCGTGGGGATGGGGGGAGGGGGCGACGCACCTTGAGTCCAGTCAGTGCAACTACTTTCTTCTTTCTTTTTCACATCCTGTACTATATATCACAAAATACAAAAGCACACTAGACCCCCCTGAGGGAGGGAGTGGCACCTCATATCCCAGGGGACTCTTGGCCAAACCAAAGGGGCAGACAGTGTGGTCCGACAACCAGAAAGCATGGAGATGTGGGGAGTCTGACCCACAACAGGACATCTGTTATTTCCTACTCTATTACTTTCATTCCTACTTCTACATTTCACGCCTATTTCTTATCCTTCTCTTTCCACCGCCTTTTTATACTTTTATAGAGAAGAGGTCAACCTGGTTATGAGACGAAAACTCAACATTGCCTGCGCGCTATATAACCTATGCTAGTGCACGCTAAATGTCCTATTAAATGTGATGACATGTACCGAGACCTTACGAAACATATGTTGTAAACTTAAGTTGTCTCTTACCGGCTGTAAACGCTGCCTATTTGAAAATAAAGAATATTTAAAAAAAATAAAATATTGTGACAAACTCCCCTCTCCAAGTTAGTTTGCCATGAGCTCCTGGAGGAGCCTGCTTGCCAGTCTCCTGCCCACAGACTATGGGCCCTGCAGGGAAATCTGTAAAAGACTAGCAAACTTGACCGACCGTTAGCACTGATTTCATGGAACTGTTTTGGGCATAGGACCATGTGCACGGTCGGTCAAAATTAGGACTCCATAAAAATCCTGAAACCCTGAACCGATCTGGGTGATTTTTGCACATGTTGGTCACCCAGATCAGGGCTATCAGGGGATGTAACTTTTAGGGGGTTGTATGTATTTTTAGGGTACTTTTGAAAAAGTATGTTTTTTTGTGCTTGGAAATAATTGGATTAGTACAGTTTCTGATCCAATTATCTCCAAGGCGCAGAGGAGGGATAATCTGATTTTGTATGGGAGTGTCCTGGACCTGAGAGCCAATGTAACTGTGTATTTGTTTTTACTGTGGTTTACTCTCAGGTCCAGGGGGATGTGCCTCTTGCATGGGGACTGTCATAAAAGGCCAGTTGTGGCTGCCATTAAAGCATTCCAGCTTGCACTCCAAAACTGTGTGTCATCCTGTTATTGGAGTGAAGGAATAATTAACCACTGTGTCTGCTGTTCCAGCTTGCAGGGGATTCAACAGGGAAAGTCCTTGTAAGGAGTAGAGCTCCCAGGACTGAGTGTTGTCCAGTGCCTGGGGGTGTCTAGAGCGGATTTCCCATTCGGCTCCAGTAAGGAGCAGTTCCAGGGCCCCAGTTAAGTCACGGCGACTTTGGGTAGAAGGTGCAGCGGGTTGTCCCCTGTTCTAGTTAGGAATCGGTCCTTGGCAGAGGTACCCAGCTAGAGGTACAGGGAGCGCTGTTACAAATATATATAAAATAGTGACTTACTCAATGTGTGCTGAAGTGTCCCCCAGCCTACTAAAAAATATATAGACATCATAGGAGACAAATTGGTGACTAGATGAGTGAAACATCAACAGTGACAGAAAAACCTCCACAAAAAAAAGTGAAAATGAAAAAATATGAGATAACACACTAATGTATAAAAAAGTGCAGTGCAAAGTATGTATAAGTAAGTGTCAAAAAGGAAGAAATCACCTCTGCCTGCACATGATGATACGATGGATCAAACAAGCCACTGAAAAAACATTCAAAACCCTTGTAAACAAAACATGGACTTGGAAGTAGCTAAAAAAACGACTCAAAAAATAAACTTCTAAATCCTCCAGAAGACTGTATTTGGCATACATATGGTGCCATAAAAATAAAATGAATATACAAAGAGTAAAACACAAAAAAATAATGAGCAACAAGAAGGCAAAAAAAACAGTCCTTAACAGGTATCCAAACATGAGCTGAATGATACATTCTCATTCAATCTCTTCGGGTCAATAGTGTCCAAATGCCTTTGGAGTAACAGTTTGGAGCGAGCTCTCCCTCTAGCAAGAGGTGGGATCATATCAATCACCATAAACTTCAGTGTAGGAAGTCCATGATATAATGGCAAAACATATTTAGCCACTGGTTTATCAGTTCTACCGTCCCTGTATGCTGTCATAATACCCGACCTATTGCCTCTAATTCTGTCCCTCAATGTCAAATCAGTCTTTCACACATTGTACAAACCACATGGGCATGAAATTAAGTAAATAACACGATCCGACAGGCATGAGATGTTATGTGAAATATTATATATTTTTCCCGTGTGACGATGTGCAAAATAAATGCCTGTGAGCATGTGTCCACAAGGAACACATCCAGAGCATCTGTAACATCCCTTTATCTCTGTTATTCTGGGGAATAACTTCCCATGGTACATCAGTTTTCATTAATAAATCCTTGAAGTTTCTGTTTTTCTTATACAAAATTCCAAGTTGTGTAGAACAAATAGAGCTAAGAGATTGATCCATGGATAGTAGGTCCATAATTCCTAATGCTTCTAGTGATACTGTCACTGGCAAAATGGAATTTCATAGGTATAGTAAGCAGGATTTCATGTGCCTGTTCCAATGCTTTCTGCAACCGGTTTACGATATTCCCTTTCTAAAAAAGCTGATTGCATGGTTTCTAATTGTTTCTCCTGATTCACTTTGTTAGAGTTATATCTTAACACTTTGAGAGATGGTTAAGGAGCTGGGGGATGAAAACTTGTCATGGAGTAGTATGTCACAATCAAATGGTTTCTTATATAGAGTATATCTGATTCCTAGATCAGATTTATACACCTCCACAAACAAAAATTGCATTTTCTCTTCATGACAGCTGAGACTCAGATTGATGGGTGATCCTTCTTGATTTAATTGTTCAATCATTCCTGTAAGCTCATTCAATGAACCAGACCATATCATAAAAATGTCGTCCACAAATCTGTGGTACGTGAACATCTGGGCTCCATACTAGTTTAACATTTTTGATCTTTCATAGATATGCATGAAGTAATTAGCATAGGATGGTGCTACATACCATCGTAGTTCCTGTACGTTGAATGAAAAAGTTCCTCTCAAATCTGAAATAATTATTGAACAAATTCCAAACACTCTATTAGGAACTCAAAAGGTGGACCATGAAATGCCTCGCTCTCCAATAGCCACGTCAGCATTGCATTAGGTTGCTAGAGTAGGACCTGCCAAGCATGGGGTACATTGATGTTGTGGCAGGCTTATGCAATGTATGATCATATACCGTAACTAAATTCCCATAATTTTTTGCCTAGGTGAGGTGTTTTTAAATAAAACTATTACATTCCCGAGACTTGAAATCGCTGTTTAGTGAATGAGTGAGTGCGCTGGATTGTGTATTTTGTATGAGATAAAGATATATATATATATTTTTTGTTAATTGTATTTTGGGGTTTCTGCCTGACTCCTGCACTCCATAATTCACTAATGCAAGATAGCAAAAGGAAAATGATTACACTCAATCATTATAAAACTAGGTTCTAAAAGATAACCTAATATTGGAAACTCAGAAATGTCATTACAAAAACAGCTGATATTTTGAAGTCATTAGGCCATCAATGTTGTAGCTGTTTTTGCTTCTTAGGACAGTCATAGGCACTATTTGTGCTGCTGTTTTGCCTTACCAAATTACCTTCCAGAACGGTTTCGGTACCAAAATGAGGTCGAGCCAAACAGTAGCATAAACTAAATAATCCTGATCCCCAAAAAACAAAATATGCTGAGGACTTTGAAAGAGCCACTTTTTGGCCCTGCATAGGTCTATTTAACAAATGTGAGGTTTTACCACCACTTGATTTAATGGGTCAGTTATACGATTTAAATTATGTTTCCATGAACACATGTTTTAAGGTGAGAGAAATTTGTGTCCACGTGCCTTCAGTAAAAACATACAGAAGTTTAGCTGACGATGCAATATACTATGGTATATCTTTTGTGCACAAGTAAATAAAATGTATTAGTCCCTTTCCATATGATATTGTAGCTGTCAGCAATCCAGGTCTATTTCAGCCAACATTCTCTTAATTTAAATTTTTAAGAGTGTATCTGCAAAATATAATATAGACCAAACAATTATTACAACTTAATTTCATTTTACAATATTTGATTTTGAAAAACAAAATCTAGTAAAAGAGTCTATTTAAAAATATAGGCACTGAATCTGTTTAAAGATTATAATTTTGTTTTGTATAAAAGAGAAAAGGATATTTTAAATCTGTAAGTCTCTTAGAATTCTCCCTCTTTTCCAGAATATTAGGACATTTGCATTTAAGTAGATTATTTCGAGTTCTTTAATCTGCAAAGGCTAAGCAGAATACTTTTTGGATAAGATTCATTTAATCAGGGGATAGCAGAAACAATCATGGGTAAAAGAAGAAATAGAAAAATGAAAAAAAAAAGGAAAATAAATAGTGATTGTTACATTTAATCAGTATAATAAGCTACTTACTAGCTAATTAGGGTTATTTACAATTTATAAATGTTCGATCTCTCAATAAAAAACGAGGATAAACTAAAAAAACGAGGATCTGGTTAGATTTAGATTGGAGGTCATCAAATTCTTGATGCCGAAGTGCAAAACTTTGCATTTTTCTACATGAAATTTCATCTGCCATTTGACCAGTCCCCCAGTCTATCTAAATCTCTCTGCAGCAAAGTAATATCTTGTTCACATTGTATTACTTTCCAGAGTTTCGTGTCATGTGCAAAAAGTGAAACATGACTTTCAATGCTTTTTTCAAGATAATAAAAAAACAAAAACTGTTAAATAGGAGTCCCAGAACAGAACCCTGAGGGACACCGCTTGCCACCTCTGTCTAGTTTGATAATGTACCATTAATGACAACTCTTTGTACTCTATTTTCAGCCAATGTTATACCCAAGAACAAGAATTTTCATTTAGACTGATTTATTTAAATTTGAACACTAATCTATTGTGTGGAACTGTATCGAACGCCTTGGCAAAATCCAAATAGATCACATCAACTGCAACACCCTGATCTATACTTCTACTTACTTCTTATTAGCATGCAA
This sequence comes from Pelobates cultripes, assembly GCA_933207985.1. Classification (NCBI taxonomy): domain Eukaryota; kingdom Metazoa; phylum Chordata; class Amphibia; order Anura; family Pelobatidae; genus Pelobates; species Pelobates cultripes. The sequence goes on along the minus strand of OW240912.1, from coordinate 85,042,800 downwards.
TCAAGTTAGTTTGACATAACCTGTGCTTCATAAAACCATGCTGAGTTTTGCTGATAGCCATGTTCATATAATCTGACTCAATTAATTTGCATAAAACTAATGACACTTTCATTTTGTGCTGACACATTTTTGTGCTCTCTGTCATTTTTTTAAGTTGCCAAGATGTTTTGAGCATTTGTAATTACGTGCAGTTTTTTTGTTGTTTTTCTTAGCACAGAGACAAGAAGACCAGTGCTCTCTATCAAAAACTTTAGAGCAGCCTTGTTACCATGTCACAATTCCTAAGTATTTTTGCAAAGGTCCATCCTGGAAAGCCTTAGTGTCTGCCAAATCCTCAGAATGTTTAGTCTTTCCTTGTGACCATCATGGCTTTAAACCAGCACACATGTCTGCATTTGCTTTAACCTCTTAAGGACACATGACATGTGTGACATGTCATGATTCCCATTTATTCCAGAAGTTTGGTCCTTAAGGAGTTAAGGAACATGACCTCAAATCTAAATTAGCAAAAAGGTTAGCAAAAGAGTTTCCAACCTCTTGTCAACTCAGCTTTACTTTCTAAGGATAGAATGGATTGGGAAAAGAGTTTTAATCTGTGACATTTAGGTTTGTGGCACTGATGAGGAAACAATACATTATTTTGTTGTTGGACCAGGCTGCACTTCATATTGCTTTTAAATATATCACATATGTTCTTGCATTATACACACACCATTTCCTACAATTATTTTTACTAAATAATTAAACATTTATATGTAAAGTTGATCATTTTTCAAACTATAACTCATAGTGGTTAATCCGATATACAAAAAGCAATTGTCAGAACACTACACTTGTTTTATTGTATTGCATGGAAAAAGCTTATTATTGTTTGCCTTAATGTAAAATAAGAGTTTTATTATGGTCTATCTGGAAATTAGCTTTTCATAAATAAGAGTGGAGATTTTGATTTTGACCTCGACGCTATTTTTTTTTTTCTTTTACAAAGGAACTGCAAATTACTTCCATTAATTTAGTGCAAAGCTACTGAATTCATTGTTCTCCTCTACATTATGTAAATGCTGTGTGATGGGGTACTTGGGATAAAAACTCTCTTTTTAAAACAGATGACAGGACTGTTCTAACCTTTCTTTGAAAGGATTTTCATGAACTACATTTTAAATGGATGCTTGGGGAATATGATTCATTGCACAAGCAACTAAGAAGTTATTTAAATGAACAATGAGTTTGTCAGTAAAAAATATATATAAAAAATGCTGTCAGCTTTAATTTATTTTTACAAACTCTTAGTTTTGCTCTTTACATAAAACAAAGATATAAAGTCTGATTTGTATTAATTAGATATGACTATGTAAAAAAATTAAAGTCCACTTTTACAACAAAAGCTATTCTTTACAAAATCTATATCCTCTTCTAGCATCTGACAATTTTACTGTACTCAGGACAAATTTGTATATTATCACTTATCGTAAATAACATTCTGTAATATGCTCCACATACATTAAAAATACATGCATTTATATGATTAAATTGCCATGTATAAGGTTAAATTAAATGTCTGTTGAGGTAATGTTCAATGGATCTCTCTTCCAAATATAGTACATCCTCTCTATTCCCAATAGCAAATATAATCCCCGATCTCTCTAAAAAGAAAGTGCAAATTAGGAAATGTCTCAAAATTTATTTATATAATTAAACACAATATTAACAATGATCTACATATACTAATTACCGAGGTAGGGGAACACGTCTCTATACTATTACACCTTATTCCAATATTATATGGGAAGTTAGATATGAAAAAGGATTTGGGGATAGAGAATCTTTCGGTCTTCACTTGACACAGACATTCTAAAAGCAGCCTTGAAATTGAGGCAACTCTTTCCCTCCTCCATATACAAGGATTTGATCCAGCTGGCACATCAGACTCTACCTCTATTCAGAAACAGTGTCAACTTCAAATATGGCAAGCTATATCTTGCCTTAAACAAGGTCAAAGTGAGTGAGACCTGCATACCTATTACTCTCAAACCGTAATGATGGCCAGGTGGAGATCGTACTATGCCCGCCCCTCTCTCCCTCCCTCCCAGGACCATGTGGGTTGTCCTGGTCTCCTGTTTTAAAGTTACAAGTTCAAAGTTTTCTGTTTGCTGAACACTATTGTTCCTAGCAGAGCTCTTGTGGCTGCTTGGTGGACTCCCACCGCTCAGGGACCCTCTCCACTTTCTCACCCAATTGCTAAATGGAAGATGGAGATTGCTGTATCTCACCTGATGGGAGTAGTATGTCTGAGTGTGCCTGTGGGGGCTTCCGATCTGTTGGTGTTTCCGCAGGGCTGAGAGCCTGCTGCACGGATGAGCGCTTTGCCTCTGGATTTCGGGGGGACCCTAGAATGGAATCCTCATTGTTGTGATCCCTGCTGGGTCAGGCGGCCGTGGCCCCAGGCAGACCAGTAGCTGAAGGCCTGGGTGGCCCCTTTCTTGGACGAGAGGCTTGTGATGGGAGAGACTAGCGGAGGTGATAGACATGACCAGCCGGGATGCAGGCTGAGATACAGAAGGCAGTTGGCCAAAAGTCTACGGCCTTTGAGTGCCCACGGCGCTGCTGTCTCTTCACCGGGACAGTGTTGGCCGGCTCTGGGGGGAGGGTCAGTGGATTCATGCCTCATGGGGCTTTTCTGCTGCACAGCATCGGCACTCCTCTAACTATGCAATATCAGATGTCTATTCTGCAAATATTTTTATTTTTTATTTCTCATCTTGCAACATACCTCTGATTGAGGGGGGGAGACTATGCTGCTTTGACTGAAAGTCAACGCTATGTGTTGTTTTGTTTTTTTACTTCTGGCTGTACTTTCTCGGATAAGACACTAAGTGGAGACTGGATAAAGTTTTGTTCAATAGGCTACCTACTAGGGTCTTCACTTAGGCCCTACCTCGTGTTTGTCCCATTGAAAAAAAAAATTCTTAAAAAATGTATTTCACTTTTTTTTGGAACGCATCCTAATTTTAAAATAAAATGCCGTTCTACCACAGTCATGTCTTGGGTGCATATGCCTTCCTTGTATAATTCTATAATGATGTGATACCTTTCCGATACTTATACATTTACAAATACATTGCTTTTTCCTAATGTAGGTACCTTTCAAACTAATAAACTTTGGATAACAAAACAAACAAACAAGTGAGACCTGATAAAATGCCCCTGGCTGTGCATGGACAATTGGAGTGATTTACATTTATTTGTTAATAATAATTTCTCAATGAAATTTTTGCTCACCCGGTTATTGCACTTACTAGTTTATTTGATGACAGAGCCTCTACTTATTTTTATTGGATTGACTGGACACTGATTCCAAATAAAGAGCAACTCATCAAAAAATGTATTCAACAGTGGCAACCCTGAATCAAAACACTAGACCCCCCACATTACATTGAAAATGGAAAAAAAATCTTTGAACTCACTAATTGACATGATTTAACCCCTTAAGGACGGAGCCAAATGTACACGTTGTGAACAAAACAAAATGTAAACAAAACCTGGCATTTGCACTACATGTCTGTCCAACCGTAATTCACCTCTTTCATAGTAAATGCACCCACCCTTATTATATATCATTTTATTCAGGGGAAACAGGGCTTTCATTTAATATCAAATATTTAGCTATGAAACATAATTTAATATGAAAAAAATGGGAGAAAATAAGATTTTTTAAAAATTTTTTAGTTCTACATGACATTTTAACTGTCAATATCATAATACTGTTTGCCTTTACTGCAATAAAATACACATATTTGTATTCAACAAAGTCTCACGTGTAAGACAGTACCCCCTATGTACAGGTTTTATGGCGTTTTGGGAAGTTACAGGGTCAAATATAGCACGTTACATTTGAAATTGAAATTCGCCAGATTGGTTACGTTGCCTTTGAGACTGTATAGTAGCCCAGGAATGAAATTTACACCCTTAATGGCATACCATTTGCAATAGTAGACAACCCAAGGTATTGCAAATGGGGTATGTCCAGTCTTTTTTAGTAGCCATTTGGTCACAAACACTGGCCAAAGTTAGCGTTAGTATTTGTTTGTGTGTGAAAAATGCAAAAACGCCAATTTTGGCCAGTATTTGTAGCTACTAAAAAAGACTGGACATACCCCGTTTGCAATACCTTGGGTTGTCTACTATTGCAAATGGTATGCCATCATAGGGGTAATTTTCATTCTTGGGCTACCATAGGGTCTCAAAGGCAACCTAACCAATCTGGCGAATTTTAATGTGAAAAAAATGAAACACAAGCCTTATATTTGACGCTGTAACTTTTGAAAACACCATAAAACCTGTACATGAGGGGTACTGTTGTACTCGGGAGACTTCGCTGAACACAAATATTTGTGTTTCAAAACAGTAAAAAGTATTGCAGCAATAATATCGTCCGTGTAAGTGCTGTTTGTGCGTGAAAAATGCAAAAAACTTCACTTTTACTGGCGATATCATTGTTGTAATACATTTTACTGTTTTGAAACACTAATATTTGTGTTCAGCGAAGTCTCCCGAGTAGAACAGTACCCCCCATGTACAGGTTTTATGGTGTCTTGGAAAGTTATAGGGTTAAATATAGTGCTAGCAAATTAAATTCCCTTTACTTTCGGCATGGGTTGTCAGGCAGGTCCAGCTAATTGTAATTAATTAAGATACCTAATTATGTAAAAATATTACATAAATATATATGTAGAATTAATATATGTATATATATATATATATATATGTGTATATATATATATATATATATATATGTATATATCTATATAATGTTTTTAAATATTTTTATTTATTTATAGGCATATATATATATAGTGAGATATACGTATATATTTATGTATATAGATATATATTATTTAATTCTACGTGTATTTTAATATATATATATTAATTTCACAATACAGTTAGAACGAAATAACACACATCTATATATTTTTTAATTATTTATTTTTAATTATTTTTTTAATTTTATTTTTTAACGTATTTACATTTTTATATTATATATAAATATATATATAACAATAATTATATATATATTTAATCAGTATCAGTCTACGTGTAATTTGATATTAATATATATATATATAATTATATATATATTAATAGTAAAATACACCTAGACAGTGTACGTGTGTGTATGTATATGTGTATATATATACTTAGATCATATGTATATGTGTTTTTTTACACTTTTAATTTTATTTCATTTGATTTACAGCCAGCAGGGTGACCACCTGTCATTACAGGCAGACCCCCTGCTGGCAATGCTGCAGCCAGCTATCCCGGCCATGTGATTGTGAGGTCCTCGCAAGGACCTCACTCTCACATGGCCGGGGGGCTTCCAGGGGATCGGACGTGCCGCGGGGGGCTCCCTGGGAGTCCCCCCATCCGCGATCGCCAGCGTGGGATCGCCGGCGACCGGGTAAGTAGGAAAAGACCGGAGGGCGTACTAGTACGCCCTGCAGCGTTTAGAGCCGCTTAGAATAGGGCGTAATAGTATTAAACCTTTATATATATCTTAGCTGCTAACACCTGTAAGTCTTGTGAACAGCTTAAAGGACCACTATAGTGCCAGGAAAACATACTCGTTTTCCTGGCACTATAGTGCCCTGAGGGTGCCCCCACCCTCAGGGTCCCACTCCCGCCGGGCTGGATGGCAAGGAAAGGGGTTAAACTTACCTTTTTTCCAGCGCCGTGCGGGGAGCTCTCCTCCTCCTCTCCGCCTCCGATCCTTTAAGTACACACTACTTACTACTACATGATGTGGACAAGTTTGTACATGCAACTACCTTTAACCGACCACAATACTGCTATCTGGAGACTAGAGTCCTAGAAAAATTACAGGAAAATGATCACCATTTCCATTCACAAGTGTAATTTACACTAATTGTTTTTATGAGTTTGTAAATGTATGTTTCCAAAGGCTAACACGGGTGATAAAAAGAACATCAAATTTATAAACATAAAAATAGGAAGCGTCCGCGTTATCGTATAAGGAAGATAATGCCATTTCTATAGCTCAATTCTCAGGATTACAACCTTGTCTTTAAATAGCTGCTGTAAACTGTCACTATTAACAACAGCCAGTAGCTTGCAGCGGCTACAAATTACCTTCAGGTTTACAACATTGTTGCTAAATTTCCTACAACTTTAATTTTAGCGGCTTGCTGGTAAACCACAGAAACACACACCTGAAAATGTGCCTTTAACAACCTACAAGTAGCATTTGATTGGCAAACTCAAGTGGCCAACCAGGTAGTAGAGTGATCCACACTAATATCTTGATACACTGGATCTCTGTGGGGGAGGTCCGCTAGCCCCCAATACAAATCCAGAAGTATAGAGCCACAGACTACACGGTGCAGGGTGAAGAGTCCTGCATATTTTATTATGGTCCAAATGAGAAAACAAAGACACAGCGTTTTGGTCGTTTATACATGATTAAGGCATTGTATCTTTGTCCTGTCTTTTGGATCCTAATAATATATACATGACCCTGCACCATGTAGCCTGTGGCTCTATACTTATGAACTCAACTGTGGTAACTGTTGCATGGTCTTTTCTATTTCTGTGTGTCCATGGAACCTGGGAAATACCTTGTAACGTGATGAAAATTGGCAACTGAAATATTGTAGCAGGAGCATTAACAGTGTAATGATAATGTATTCTTACACACCAACGTTTATGGTGTACACATAGCATATATTATATATGTCAGACGAGACAATGAGCTATAGAACTCCAAGAGCAGGGTGTGTCTACTTATCACTGAATGTCCAGCATATACCAGCATATAACATCAATGAAACCCGAAGATCCGAATTTATATTTGTGTAGCAAGAAGAATAAATAATTCTGTTTTCCTATGAAAAGCCAAGTGAGTCTGATTGTATTATATTTTAACTTGATACTTGAACAATCAAGTATCAATTAATATTATTAGTTTAATTTTTTTTCCCCTCCAGAAATCAGTTGCTAAGTAGTGGTTAGTGGCTCCCAAATATTGGGTGCTGTTAAACTATTAATAAAAATGTTTTAGGTTCTTCAATCTTAAAACAGTTCACATTCTGCTCTAAACTTTAAGTTACCCTAAAACATAAAATTAGACTGAATACAAACAGTTCCTAAGAATTTTTTTCTGTATAAAAAGCTTTATTACATAAATCTAGAAATCCTGTTAATTACAAGTCATTTGAACATATTTAGTATTGAGGGAATTTGTGTATATATATATATATATATATATATATCTATATATATAAAAAAAAAAACATACAAATTTCCTCAATACTAAAAATATTTACATAGCTGCATTAGCATTGGAATTTTTTAGCAATATATTCTTCAGTGAGTTGTATATAAATTGAGATCCTTGTATTGTATCCATTCAGATCAAGCACCAAATGACAGCGTTGCTACAATGCCATTAACAATAACAAAATGTTCTCACACACCCACAAATCACAAATTGACTAAGAAGTAAAGTGCGCACAGTGCAGGAAAGAACCCAACCCAAAATTGTGAAAAACAAAAAAACATACAACAAAAGAAAAAATGTACCATTTTGATCTGAAATTTAAGTTGTTTTATTACCTGTGACCATGGAATAGTGTTCCCATTTTTTCAGTTTCTGGATATAACAAATTTAGTGGCTAAAAATTAGTGAGTTATAATTAAACTATTCACTGGGGTCAAAGAGGGCCAGTTTAGATGTAGTAATGTTGCTTCGAGAGTGAGATTCATTTCAAAATGTAGATATTTTAAAATAAATTGGTAAACTTCATTCCATAATTTTACAGTTCCACTAAATATGAAGTTATGTGCCTGTTGATAACCCACATCTCCAACATAAATGGTCCTCTGTGGGAAACATCCTGTGCATTTTTTTTCTGTGACTAAATGCCATCTATTAATTACCTTAAAATGAAATTCTAACCTATTTAAAAAATGTGTAATCTTGGAAACGTTTGTCAAGGTAGACCTCCATTCTCTCATTTCTATGTTAATATTAAATTATTTTTTCTATATACGTAAGGCTGTAGGTTTGTTTTCTTTCATAAGAGATCTACTAAAAAAATAAGGTATTTGAAAATGTTTTTTCTAAAGGATTTGAATTGAATAATATTTTTATTAAATGTGATGTTATAAAACTCTTTAATCTTAAAAAGTTAAATTTTTTTATGGTAAATTAAATTCATTCCTCAGTTGGGGAAAAGATTTTAGTACACCATTTTCAATAACGGAAATATCTTATTTATCCCCACTTGTATCTACTTATTTAAATTTAGATCACAGACATGTTGTTCAATAAATTTCAGATAAAGATGGGTTGGCATTTTGTTTTTAATCTTTTGCGTTGCTTTGATTTTTTTCCCAGTTTTTCAGCAAATGTGTTACAATTACATTGGGTTAGCGTCTTTTCCCTATCGAGTTAGTGTTCCAAACCAGACCTTCTAAACTTATAACTTCCCCTGCTTTGGCCTCCATCTTATACCATCCTTCATTGCTATTATTACTTAATTGCATTCTATAAACATGTAGTATTATAGAGGCTATATAGTTATTCTTAATAATAGGATAGCCAATACCTCCCTTGTTCATCTTCTGGGCTAAGGTAATCTGACTTTACCTTGTTTTTTTGCCTTTCCATATATATTGCATAAAATTATTTTCAATCATTTCAAGCCAACTATTAGAGATATTTAATGGTAACATTTGAAACAAATAATTCCATTTAGGTATAACATATGCATTCACTACATTGACACTACATTGTTTAGTGTACAGTAATTTAGTAAGAAAACATCTTTATGGAAAATATGTTGGGACTTAATAATTAAAATTTAATCTCACTCACACCATTAAGAGGTTTTTAAGTAAAATATATGGTGGAGTTAAATAAAAAGTAGAGGGGGGCACAGGGGCAGTAGAGGGGGGTGGCAGGTGCAGCATGAGGGGCAGGGGCAGGGGCAGCATGGAAGGGCAGGGGCAGCATAGAGGGGGGCAGGGGCAGTAGTGAGGAGCACAGGGGCAATAGAGGGGGCTCAGTGGCTGTAGAGGGGGGACAGGGGCTGTAGAGGGGTGGGGAACAGGGGCAGTTGATGGGAGGCATAGGGGCAGTAGAGAGAGGCACAGGGGCTGATCAAACAAATACATATACAGTCACATACAGCCATATATTAATACAGAGACATACGGACACAGGCATACAGAGCATGGGCATATCCAGAACCTAATCTCGGGAGGGCTGTATTTGAGTTAGGGGCTATAGTAGGGAGCTAGGTGCTGTAGTGGGAGGATAGGGGATCTAGTGGAAAGGATGTGTAGTAGGGAAGTTAGAGGATGTAGAGGGGTGCACATGGGCAGTAGAGTGGGGGGCAAAGGGGCAATAGAGGGGGGTGCATCATGAGGGGGCAGGGGCAGCATGGAAGGCTATTGGCAGTATAAAGGGAGACAGGGGCAATAGAGGGGGCTCAGGCGCTGTAGAGGGGGGACGTGGGCTGTAAAGGGGGCAGGGGCAGTAGCGGGGGGGACAGGGGCAGTAGAGAGAGGCACTGAGGCTGATCAAAAAAATACATACACAGTCACACACAGCCATATAGTCATACAGAGACATACAGACAGGCATACAGAGCAGGGGCAGATCCAGAACCTAAGCTCGGGAGGGCTGTAATTGAGTTAGGGGCTATAGTAGGGAGCTAGGTGCAGTAGTGGGAGGATAGGGGATGTAGTGGAAAGGATGTGTAGTAGGGAAGTTAGAGGATGTAGAGGGCTGCACAGGGGCAGTAGAGAGGGTGGCAGGTGCAGCATAGGGGGCAGCATGGGAGGGCGGGGGCAATAGAGAGGAGCACAGGGGCAATAGAGAGGGGTGCAGGAGCTGTAGAGGGGACAGGGACAGTAGAGGGGTGCACAGGGGCTGATTAAAAAAACAAAACAAATTTTTTTGATTAAAAACAAACTGGTGTGACTGCCTGGGCAGGAGCTGGAGCCTGCAGCTGCATGATGGGCTGCTCACAAGCTTAGGTTCTACTAGATCCATAAAGTATATATGATGTTGGCACTCTGTATAGGGTTTTGGTCACCCTCTCTAATAACCCCTAAACATATAATCAAATAATACAAAATATACCACACTCAAATAAATGCAAAAAATGTATTTATAAATATTGATACTAACAGATATTCCTTACTACATTAGTACAGGGAGTGCAGAATTATTAGGCAAATGAGTATTTTGACCACATCATCCTCTTTATGCATGTTGTCTTACTCCAAGCTGTATAGGCTCAAAAGCCTACTATCAATTAAGCATATTAGGTGATGTGCATCTCTGTAATGAGAAGGGGTGTGGTCTAATGACATCAACACCCTATATCAGGTGTGCATAATTATTAGGCAACTTCCTTTCCTTTGGCAAAATGGGTCAAAAGAAGGACTTGACAGGCTCAGAAAAGTCAAAATAGTGAGATATCTTGCAGAGGGATGCAGCACTCTTAAAATTGCAAAGCTTCTGAAGCGTGATCATCGAACAATCAAGCGTTTCATTCAAAATAGTCAACAGGGTCGCAAGAAGCGTGTGGAAAAACCAAGGCGCAAAATAACTGCCCATGAACTGAGAAAAGTCAAGCGTGCAGCTGCCACGATGCCACTTGCCACCAGTTTGGCCATATTTCAGAGCTGCAACATCACTGGAGTGCCCAAAAGCACAAGGTGTGCAATACTCAGAGACATGGCCAAGGTAAGAAAGGCTGAAAGACGACCACCACTGAACAAGACACACAAGCTGAAACGTCAAGACTGGGCCAAGAAATATCTCAAGACTGATTTTTCTAAGGTTTTATGGACTGATGAAATGAGAGTGAGTCTTGATGGGCCAGATGGATGGGCCCGTGGCTGGATTGGTAAAGGGCAGAGAGCTCCAGTCCGACTCAGACGCCAGCAAGGTGGAGGTGGAGTACTGGTTTGGGCTGGTATCATCAAAGATGAGCTTGTGGGGCCTTTTCGGGTTGAGGATGGAGTCAAGCTCAACTCCCAGTCCTACTGCCAGTTCCTGGAAGACACCTTCTTCAAGCAGTGGTACAGGAAGAAGTCTGCATCCTTCAAGAAAACATGATTTTCATGCAGGACAATGCTCCATCACACGCGTCCAAGTACTCCACAGCGTGGCTGGCAAGAAAGGGTATAAAAGAAGAAAATTTAATGACATGGCCTCCTTGTTCACCTGATCTGAACCCCATTGAGAACCTGTGGTCCATCATCAAATGTGAGATTTACAAGGAGGGAAAACAGTACACCTCTCTGAATAGTGTCTGGGAGGCTGTGGTTGCTGCTGCACGCAATGTTGATGGTGAACAGATCAAAACACTGACAGAATCCATGGATGGCAGGCTTTTGAGTGTCCTTGCAAAGAAAGGTGGCTATATTGGTCACTGATTTGTTTTTGTTTTGTTTTTGAATGTCAGAAATGTATATTTGTGAATGTTGAGATGTTATATTGGTTTCACTGGTAATAATAAATAATTGAAATGTGTATATATTTGTTTTTTGTTAAGTTGCCTAATAATTATGCACAGTAATAGTCACCTGCACACACAGATATCCCCATAACATAGCTAAAACTAAAAACAAACTAAAAACTACTTCCAAAAATATTCAGCTTTGATATTAATGAGTTTTTGGGTTCATTGAGAACATGGTTGTTGTTCAATAATAAAATTAATCCTCAAAAATACAACTTGCCTAATAATTCTGCACTCCCTGTATATAAGGGGAAGAAAAAAAGCTACAACATGTGTGAAGCCCATAGAGCAACTAGTCCAATGCCTGTATATCTAGGTATACCATAACCTTGATACAAAATAGTCAATGGCTGACTGAAAAGTCAGATACAATCCATATCTCAACATTCAATCCATTGAAGAAAATGTGCATATTTATATCCATATAGAAAAAAGAAAAATAAGGGAAAAAGGGAAGAAAAAATTAAATTAAAAAAAAAGAACAAAAAAAATGTATATTATACATATATATATATATATATATATAATTTATTTTTTAATTTGTATTTTATTGAATTTCGGCCATAAAAGCAGACATTCGTGTCAGGGTATTAGTGTAGCAAGATAATAACATTAATTTAGACATATTGCATAACAATCAAACAGATGTACATTCTCTGGGTGAGTTCTCTAGCTGTGTTATTGCAGTGGGCATCAGTTTCTGCGGGTAGTGTATGTCAAGAATTTGCTCAGTAGTGTTGGCCTCGCTGTGTGTTCTTGCTGGGTGGTCGGGTTTGTGGGCTCTTACTCTGGTGTGGTGTTTATTGGCCTGGAGGCTGGGGTTTTATAGGGAGAGGGACCATGGTAGGGGCTCAATTCTAAGCCACGTCGTGTGGTGCATGAATGGTCACAGTATGCAGACTCCCAATCTATTTAACTTGGTTAGGATCAGCAGTTTGCCTTCCTTGGCTGTCCTCCGCAACTCCCCTCCAGTGCAACTGCTCGTGTTTGCTCCTGTTGGTAGGTCCCCCCGGATCAGACTGCTAAGTAGCTTCTGCGGATCTTCAGTAGAAATAAGTGTGGTAGTCTGGCCACCAGTGGACACTATTGGGGCTCCATCTGCTCCCCAGCGTACCGCACCGCTTGATCTCGCAGTTTCTTGGCTACTTGAGCTAGTTTTCGTCTTTCCAGTAGTGCAGCGAAGGGGATGTCGCTGAAAAATGCTATGGAGGTGTTCTGGAGCGGGCTATAATGGCCAATGTCGCTGTGGTGTCCCTGGTTACTATTATTGTGTCTCACAGAGCTGCCTCTGGGGCTGTCATTGCCTTCCGCACTCTAAACGCTGTATCATATGGGGGTCTACCTCCTCTTTGAGGCCTATAGTTGCTATCAGTTGGCGGGTGTAAGGTAGCAGCTGTTCCCCCTGTACCTCATCTGGTATTCCCCGCAGGCGTATGTTACGGCGTTTATGTCGGGACTCCAGGGATGCCACTGTGCGGTTCAGTTTCTGGACCTGCAGTGTGAGGCTGTCAACGTTGGTTTCTGTGGTTTGAAGCCGGGTTTCTCTGGCTGCGTCTCTCACCTCCACCTCCTGGACTTTTTTCCGCATTACTCCCACATCTTGCCGTAGCTCTCACAGGTCGGACTTCCATATTCGGCGCATCTCCAGGCGCATCTGTTTCATGTCCCCTTTAGTTGCTGGGGATGAATCCTCATCAGAGTCGCCTGCCTGGAATGAGTCACCTTTTCTTGGAGAGGTAAGTTGTTCCTCTTCTTCCTCCAGTGATTCCTCCGAGATTCTCTACTCATGGTTCCCCGCGGGCGCCATTTTGAGGGGCGCCGACGGTGTAGGCCTCTCAAATGCCAACCTTATATCCCTTTGTTTGGGGGTTTCTGGCCCTTGGGATTTGCGGTGCTTTTGTCCCATGCTGTCACTGGGGGAGGACGGGTGAGGTTGTGGAAGATCCTCTTCGACAATTTAGATCGGTATTTTTGGGGGTAAAGTCTCTGTATTGAAGCGGAGCTCCACAGGAGCACGTCTGTTCAGTCTCGTGGTCGGCCACGCCCCTTCTGTATATTATATTTTGTGACCCAAAGTACTCGAATTATGGTGGGTCCTAACTGTCTAGATATGCATGACTAAATTTACAACAATAAAACACACACAGTACTTACCTGCAAGGAAGGAGCTGAGGAAATGAGACCACTGCTAGCAGGAAAAGAGTGAATCAAAAAGGATTAAATGGCAAAGGAACATGTGTGGAAATAAAAAACAAACATTTAACCCCTTAAGGACCAAACTTCTGGAATAAAATGGAATCATGTCATGTGTCCTTAAGGGGTTAAAGGAATCCAGGAACGCAATAAAGGAATGACCCCAGAAAACCCAACATTAAGAAAACCAGACATAGAATAGAAAACCAGAAAAACCAAACAAGAATTGTAAAAAGAGTACTGGATACCAGAAGCCAAGGCCAGAAATCTCTGCAGAATGGAACAGGACATGGCAGTTTGGACCCGACAGCCTCTCATCCCTACAGCTCCCTCACCTTTTTGTAGACTGCAGCAATCTCAGCCTGGGCCACCTGGAGATCTTCTTTCCAGACCATCTGGAGGTCAACAAGGAGCTCCCTGTTGTCTCCTTTCGTGGAGGCTTCTTCATCCTCATTTGAATCTGAGGTGGGGGTCGTAGACCCTGAGCAGGGAGATGGCTCCGGCGCGCCTTGGGGTTCCGGCGCCACGCCCTTCAGTCTTAGAATCTTGTGGTTGAGGATCACCTTTATACTTTACCTCATTCAAGGTGAACCCCAAGTGGAAGTGTGTGGGTCCTTAAATCTTAACTACCTGTTGGTACTGACTGGCACATTTAATTCAACGGCAAGCACAGTGAAGATATATTCAACCTCCTCTTGGGAAAACCATCAGGCCCAACAATGATCTTATGTACAATTATATCCTTATCCTTAGTATTTTAGTGCTTGAGGTTAACCTTTATATGAACATATATAGGTGTTTGGGTATTTCATAGGTATGTATATTATGGGCCTGGTAACCCACTAGGCATTGTACCTACTCTAACTTAAGCTTTAAGCCACCCATACCATGCTTGTATCAGTTCCCCTAAGGTATTGTTACATAAAAACATTCTGTTCCCGGTGTCAAAGGGGCTTACTAGGGGTGGTGTTCAGTCTTTACCATAATCTGTTGTTGTACTACTTCCTATTTATCTCAAGAGGGAGTGGGGCCCTATCATCAGTAACTAAAAAAACTAAACAGCAACGTTTGCTAATCTACTTTTCTTTCCTTTAAATATATTGTTTATTCTTGATGACTAAATGTTCCTTTGTTCCCAGTGATTGCTGCCCTTCCAACTCTTGCGGGCACATACTGCTGCGTAGAGCACTCTCTGGTGACACTCTGGATGGACTGAGACTGAATGTCTATCCCAGCAAAGGCCATTTTGCCTCCTGGTTCTGTCTTCTAATGTTGAACCTGCTGTTATTATGGTTACCTACTAATACTTGGACATGGAGTATAGCTACTTGTGCATTCCAGTTTATGGGAGGGACCCATAGTCCCATTGAGCAGTAGCCTACTGGGATTTTCCATTCTTGATTAAAATTTAAAATTGGGGAGAGATCACATAAAACAAAACAAAAAATAGAACCACAACAAAAACAAAAAACAACACATACAGTGTGCGTATTGGTTTTCTAAACACAGCCCTATAGTTGCTCCTGCTCAGAGGACCCCTCTAGGTGACATCTTCATTTTAGGGGCTTTGCTAATTCAAAAGTTGATTTTTTATTTACATTGACATTTCCCAAAAACAAAGAAAGTCTTGCTGCTCATGTTTTTTTTTTATTGTGCAAAGCTATTTGGCTTGTGTGTTGCTCTCTACAATACAATTTTACAATATTGACTCTGGCTGTGTTTTCCCACTGTAACGTTTTGTTATGGATTTTTGTTATTGCTTTCTTCCCCTATCTTCCAGCCCTCCCCCAGCCTGTGTGGACCATCTCCTGCCATGTCTCCTGAACTGGATAAACACACCATTCTGGACTTGCAGCACCTTCTTGTCAGTCAAAAAGATATCAAGTGGTATGGTGCTCTTCAATCAGCTTTTTGGCTTCAAGCCACCATCTGTGGCTTACTTTTTATTTCTTTAAACACAAAGGTCCTGAACAGCGATCACAATTGATGTATGGCTCTTCAAAATGCTAAAGGGGCCCATATTGCCATTTTCTCACTCTCCATCAAAATCCAGAGAGGTATTCACATTAATTAACTGAGATTTTGCGTTGTTTGTCAAATAACAATATTTTGACCGCAGCAGTTGCTTTCTGATACTAGTGGGCACAATATATGCTCTAAATAATAGCCAAATTGCTATTTTAACTTGCTGCTTTCAAGAAATGGTCACTCTCCGCTAGGGAAGGATTGTCATCTGACTTCAACTACACCTCTAATTGCCACCTAGATACCAGTGATGAGAACTTATCAAGACATACCTTATGCACACAATTTAGCAAAGTCTTGGCTAAGTTTAGTCTGCACAATGTCTGATGAGAATATGCTGGCAATGAGAAAGACTTTACGTTCTATTCCAGGGGGCATAAGAAGTACTCTTGTATAGATTTTTGCCTAACTGATTCTCTGACTCTGCAGTTTTTGCAAAAGACAAATATAGGGCTCATTAAATGTCATGACCATGATGCAAGCTTGACATCTTTTTCAATTTACTATCCAGCTTGAGGCCCAGGCAAATTGCACCTTAATTAAGTATTTTTGACAGATCTACAAATCCACAAAAAGATCCTCAACAGCCTGAGTGATTATTTTACTTTACAAAATGTGGTGATAACATGACTAGCTCATGAAACCAATATCCGCAGGTACTTCACTCAACAGGACACTTCGCTGGTCTACGCAACACAGTAGCTTACTGGCTTGCCTTCAAGAAGGTGTTTCAAAAAGCTGAACATTCTATGAGGAAGCTCAAACTGGTCTATTACATGCAAAGAAACAAGGCAGAAAAAGTCCATGCCAAACATGCATCTGCTAAAATACCTTACATTCACGATTCCTCTAGTGTGAAAATTGCAAATCCAGCACTAATAATTAGTTAATTTGCTGCTTACTATCGTAATCTCTACAATCGGAAAAATATTATTTTACCCACAATCCTACACCTGAAGAAATCAAAACCTACCTGTTATCATAGTTCCGCAACTCACCAGAGACCAGGCAGATTACTTATTACTACCATTCTCTACGTAAGAAAGCACTGATTCAATGATTTCCTATGGGGTGTTTCAAGACACTGGACATCCTCATGCAAAGTGTGAGGACATCCAGTGTCTCTAAAATTGCAATGCCTTACTTTGCAGAGGTAATAGAACAGGCACAGTGCACACAGACCACTTTGATTAGATGAAGTGGTATGGGTGCCTATAATGTCCCTTTTAGGTTAAAGGGTCTTATCAAAACGCCAGAAACAATATTGGCATACACTGGAAATCGATGCATCCCCCACCAATCGCTTTACTTCTTCATATGTTACCGAATACTAGAAAAAAAAGAAATGGCTTACAGACTGCTGGGATCTCTAGAAATGTTCAGGAAGCATGGAAGCATGAAACTGTTTCCTAGTCTCTGGCCCCCCGTAGGTCTACTCTAGAATTTCCTTGCTCCCCTTCCCCTCTCTTCTACAGTTATTTATTTTGCACTGTTATTTCAAAGCTTACTCAGAACAGCTTATAAGTGCATAAGTGATTTTTCTGTCCTCTTGTACGATTAGAACCTAGCGTCTACCCTCTGCAGTGTAGTATTGTTCATATAAGCTGCTGTTTTATTAGAAAAAAATCAATAATACTTGATTTAGCATAAGATGATTAGCATAATAAGTGTACGTAGCAAAAGATATTAGCATTTATGAATTAGAAGTTCATATGATGGAACTCTATCAATAAATAAGTGTTTTTTTTCTTAATGTCTTTGCATGGATACTAATTCTACAACTGGCATGGAAGTGTTAAAGTAAGAATTCAATCAAAACAATAATAATGTTTTTTTTCGTTTTTTTTTTTATGTGAGTTTTCCTTAAACTCTCTTCACTGAACTCCAGCACCTAACTAGTTTCCTCACTGCAGCTCTTATCTGCCTCCTGTGAAGTCATCATTACTGGTGACTTTTTTCCAACCAGCTGCCTCTTCAGCAATGTTTCTCATAGAGGAGCATTGAAATCAATTCTTTTCTATGAGAAAAACTAACTTCTGCTTTGAAGTGTGAGGCAGGGCACCCTTCCAGCAGTGTGTTTGATAGTCAAGATCAAGAGGTGTTCCCAAAGAGATTTATGAAAGTGCTGCTTTCTTTTATAAATAGCATGTGTATAAAGAAAACCTGTGTATGCTGTTAACCCCTAAAGTACTTCAACTATTTTAAAATTTACAAGCTTATAGAATCCTTACATGTTTTAGGGAATATTTTGTTAGGTAACAATTGCCAACTGGTCTGACCACTCTCTCGTAGCCATCAACATGACATCTGTCCTGCCCATACCCGTCAAAAACACTCAAAAACACGAGAGGCTCAATTAATCTATCTTATCTAGATCTAGATTCTGAAAGTGTGAATTGTCCTTACCCAAATGGAATGCATTTATGGTGCACTTGTAATTGACAAGGCTTAAATTGCCTCAAATGAAACAGGTTCAGCAAATCAATCTTCAAAAATTGAGGTTTAAAAACTGAAATGGGCAGATATCCAGTTTGACCCTGTAACATCTCAGAAACCTGGCAAAGATTTACACGGAAGACATTGCTATACTCATATGATGTAGCAAAATGTTATATTTATTAATTATTAATTCACTAGAAAAACCCAATGTTTTCTATGTGTGTGTGAAAAGCAAAAATATGCAATATTAGAACATAATTCAGCAGATATTGGTGGCAAATTAGGTAAATGAAAATGTCAAAGTACCCTAAATAAATACAGTTAGGGTGTTTACTTTCTATAACTTCATAGTTTTGTGTGGAATCTTCGGTTTATGCGAGTACTATTAAACTTTGCGTCAAACATAAATTCTAAAAATGTTACGATTTTACTCCTTATATTTTGTGACCTGTAACTGCCAAAAAAAAATGGAAATCTAAAGATATGAGGTGCTTTGTAAATCAGCCCAAAGATAGGGAGGCTGGGTGGATTTAAATTAAAATAATCTGTGAATGTTGGGGGGGGGATGTGTGTGTGTGTCTGGCTGGCAGTGTGTGTCTGTGTGTGTCTGGCTGGTTGTGTGTGTGTGTGTGTGTGTGGCTGGCAGTGTGTGTCTGAGTGATTGTGTGTGTCTGTGATTGAGTGTTTGTGTCTGTAAGTGAGAGTGAGTATGTCTGTCAGTATGTGTCTGTGAGGGAACCTGTGTGTCTGAGTGATTGTGTGTGTCTGTGAGGGCGCCTGTGTGTCTGTGCCTGTCTGTAAGTGTGTCTGTGAGTGTGTGCATCTGAGAGGGAGCCTGTGTGTCTGAGTGATTGTGTATGTCTGTCAGTATGTGTCTGTGAGTGAGTGTATCTGTCAGTGAATGTGTGTGTGTCTGAGTGATTGTGTATGCCTGTCACAGTGTGTGTCTGTGAGTGGGTGTGTGTCAGTGAGTGAGTGTGTGTCTGTGTCATTGTGTATCAGTGTGTGTCTGTGAGTGAGTCAGTGATTGTGTGTGTCTGTCAGATTGTGTCAAATCAGTGTGTGTGTGTATGTCAGTGTATCTGAGAGTGTGTGTCTGTCAGTCAAAGTGTGTGTTAGTCTTTAACAGGAAGAGGTGTGGCATTGACAGGAAAGGGTTGGCAAATGTAAATTAGGGGGTGCCCGAGTTCTGTCATGCCTAGGGCAGCACAGATCCAAAATACACCACTGTCTCTACCGGGTCCTCATGCCTGCTGCACATTACAATGCTTGTGCTGTGCTGCCCCGGGAACAGTTTCCAAGTATCGCAGGATGCAGTACACCAGGAAACTAATGCAGATAGGACTCTCCTCAATAGTGGGACTGTTAAGAGGCATGTTTTCATCTTTATTGAAGAAATTCATCTGACAGGAATATTTTAAGGCTTTCCCAAGGAGAGGAAAGCAGTGGCAAAGGAGCCTCAGTGCTGGAAAAAGGAAAGTAAAACCTTTATTTTCCTAATTTTCATAACAGCATGTAGGGAGTGCAAGGGCACTATAGCATTAGGAATATAGGCTTGTATTCCTAATGCTATTGTGTTCCTTACGGTCAGAGTAGCCAAACTGAAAGCATAACTCAGTCCTCCAAACCATCCCATTTTCCACTGGACAGTCACGATTTTGAGCTTCTGTCGTAGATTCCTGGTGAAATTTCCTCACCAATTATAGCGCAAGCACATCTTTAGACATGCTCACGCTATGTTTAAAGCGATTGGCCCCTGCAGAGAGCACTGAAACATTGCACTCTGCAGGGTCTTTCCCTCAGTGGGCCTGCCATACATGATAGATATGCAGCCTGGGATGCATTCACAACAAGCTGACCTGCCAGTAACTTGGCATGACCCACCAGTGACACAATCGCATGATTGGCCACCGCTGGAGCTGAGAGGTATGTTAACCCCTTAAGGCCGTTACGGCGTTCTATGCTGTCCCGCTTTAAAAGGGCTTTAAAGCCGTTGGGGCGGCATAGAACGCCGTAACGGCTTTCTATCCCTGGAGGTCCGGTGGACTTACCTCCGCCACAATCCTCTTCTGGAGGGCTGCCTGACAGCCCAGGCAGCCCTCCCCGGCAAATGAGGCCCCCTGGGGGCCATGTGATCACTCTCAAAGAGCGATCACATGGCCCCCTATAGCTGGCTGTGGATCTGCAGGCAGAGGGACTGTCTGAAATGTCAGTGGGTCCCTCTGCTGGTGGGAAGTATAAAAAAAAATATTAGACATGTGTAAAATTAAAATAAAAATGTATTTATATATATATATATATATATATATATATATATATATAATATATGTATATTTATTATATATATATATATATATATAATATATATACATGTTTTAAGGCCATTTGGCCTGTATTTGTGGGAGGGGCTTAAATTAATTCACTCCCCTATATAAGGGACACCCCTTACCTGACTCATATCGCTTGAGGTCAGCATCAGAATGATTTCCACTTCCGGGTCATCCAGACGCCATTTTACCTGATTACTCCATGAGGTTTCTAAGCTGAGCTGTGTCAGGAATTCAGCCACAGGCTTTTCCTGCCTACCACCTTCTTTCTTCAATCTATTGCTGTGGATGGTGTCCAAGTGACTCACAAACCGTAAGTCGACCTACCTGTTACGCCAGGCATCAGTCCCACGGCACCATGCACGGGTCAGGTCCTCACTTTACGGCTGCATTTGGTCTAAATCTGTCCTAAAACCATTGCATGTTCATGCATATCATTCGTTTAAACTCACTTGTTTATATCTGTCACTGGCTAATTTCGAGCATTAGCATACTCCCAAACGGGAACACATTCTGTTTCAATTGCCTAAACATACTAGGCAATTCTGTGCGTGCATTTCGAATCTCACTGCTCGTTTCTTTTTCTTTCCCTGACATACCAGGCTCACGGTTCGTGCAATTTTCTACCAAACGGGTACTAGTTCATGCATTTACTATTGTACTACACACACGTTTCATGTGTTTACAACCCATGAACAGAACTTTGGTTTGTTACAATGACTGTTATTAAGCTATTATGTTCACTTATTGTATATTGTCAAACGGGCACTGTTTGTTTCACAACTATAATGCTGGGGCATAGCTCACAAACAATGTTTCACATAAACCACACTGACCCTTACAGGTCACTCTCAAAATCTCACGTTAACCTTGCATTTGGATTAACCCCTTAAGGACCAAACTCTGGAATAAATGATGTCACACATGTCATGTATCCTTCAGGGGTTAAAGGGTATTTTACCATACAATCAGCATTTCTGACCCCTACTGGTCAACAGCAAAACTGTCTTCACATGTCATATACAATTACCAGCCAATATAAATTACACATAAGATTGTTTTAAACATAACCATAAACCATGAATTAAACTCCAACACGGGCTCAACTTCAGGTTTAATTCACAATAATTTAAATTTCACATTAAGACTAACAGTGGTTCTATCAACACTGCCACCTACAGGTCTGTCAAGTACATTGACAATTTTCATGGGGTTTTACAAACACCAAAACACTGACCCCTATAGGTCAACAGACAAACAACATTTCACATACCAATCAGTATCAACTACACTGCCACCTATAGGGCACTCGGCAGATCTCCAGTGCACTTGCATTTTGCAACTCCATGTTCACTTGCCATTCAATAAGTCATACAACAATTCACATAGCAAGCAGTATATCAATATCTGTTATAAATACACATATTATTACACAGTAGCACACGCATCTGTATATACGTAACTGGTAATATGGTTCACATACATACGGCACTTAATGGGTTAAGATTGATACATATTTAACCAGTATGGATATGATGTTTAATATTTACATATCACGGCACTTTACTTTCACATATACTGTATGTTTTAAGATAAGCTTGGTCTATGCCATATTTCCTTATGCCATACGATTTTATCCATTCAGGTTACAGTTACTACTAAAAAACCTATAAGGATTGTCAGGTTCAATACCATACTACCAGGTACGTACACCTGCTCACGTAGTTATCCATCTCTTACCTTCCCTGGAATAGTAATAGTGTACCGGCAATTAGGGTTCTAGGGCCCAATAGGTATTACCCCCTTTTTTCTCTGCATTATGCTTCAGTTAGTGGTCCCGCGAGGCCAACACCCCGCCTCACACTCGGAGGCATACACCCCTCGGGCCACTCGTGAGCTAGCCGCCTCGCATTGTATCATAGAGAGGGCCTCACCTGTCACTCCCCTTCCTATTTTTCTGGTTACTGTCACCGAGAGGCCAACATCCTGCCACAACGTTCGGTGGCCACACAAAATCCCCTCGCGCCAAGCATAGATAGAGCCTCTCAAGCCACTTGGCAACTAGCCTCACCAGTCACCAAAAAAAAAAAAAAAACACCAAGCCTAATCGTTTCGCCTTACGGCTTAGCTAGCAAGCCGGTACAAGACCCCTGGGTACAAATATATAATTGCAATCATTATTGTTATTTAAGTATTTCTCAAAAAGATGGTAAAGAATCACCTCTTCCTAGCACCACGGCTAGAAGTGATACACCTTCATCTCTTACCTTCCCTGGAATAGTAGTAATGTACTGGCAATTAGGGTTCTATGGCCCAATAGGTATTACCCCCTGTTTCTCTGCTTTATGCTTCAGTTAGTGGTCCCGCGAGGCCAACACCCCGCCTCACACTCGGAGGCATACACCCCTCGGGCCACTCGTGAGCTAGCCGCCTCGCATTGTATCATAGAGAGGGCCTCACCTGTCACTCCCCCTCCTATTTTCTGGTTACTGTCACCGAGAGGCCAACATCCTGCCACAACGTTCGGTGGCCACAAAAAATCCCCTCGCGCCAAGCATAGATAGAGCCTCTCAAGCCACTTGGCAACTAGCAGGGCCTCACCAGTCACCAAAAAACACCAAGCCTAATCGTTTCGCCTTACGGCTTAGCTAGCAAGCCAGTACAAGACCCCTGGGTACAAATAATAATTGCAATCTTTATTGTTATTTAAGTATTTCTCAAAAAGATGGTGAAGAATCACCTCTTCCTGGCACCCCGGCTAGAAGTGATACACCTTCAAGCAGAGGAGATGTGGCTCCGACCTAAGGAGGCGACAAATCCCCTACCCTGCCACAGCAAGGAAAGCAGAGTTATTCAAACTCCTCCATACATCAACGGACAACACGGAGGCAGGGGAAGGCCCAGCAACACCAACTCAGGTGACACCCAGGCCATGCTAGCCTCACTCATAAACTCATGAGCCAAAAAATTTACGACAGACTGGCAATTTCAAGTCAGTCACAGCCCTCACAAGGCTGGGCCTCACGCTACTGTACAACCAGCACCAACCAAACTCGGTTACTTGGTACAAGACGTTAACCCTGCACATATGATCCCGGCACATTGGGGAAACAAGGCATATATATGTATGATGATGTATCTATGATGGTCAGACCCAGGGATTCTAGGTAAATCGGGAACTGACCATCCCTTGGTTGTGTTGGCATTTGGAATATGTAGAGATGCTTATTTGTGCAGGTACCCATACAGAAGGGATTTTCTCCCAAACAAACGGGTGAGCACTCTCAGGCTCCAGGTACCAGCACCTCTGAACTACCAGAGACAATTGGGATTAGTAGTTGCATTGCATATAGACTGTTGTATTATGTTCAAATCATTCAGGGCACATGACAAACCATGTGTCCCAATACAACTTACAAATAACGTACACACCAATGCATTTTCAACACTACTGACTCATCACCCTTCCAGACTTGTAGTAGAGTTACTAAGGCTTTGGAGCTTCAAAGGGCTCCCATACAGGTATCATAAATAAACTCTCAAGGAATATAGCATGCCTTACTTACAGTCAGCACAACAGAACCGTCGGCTATAAACACACTCATAGCCAAGATTTGCAGAGGGGTTTTTACTTGGGTTTTCCAATCTCCACCATTTACAGCATGGCACCAAACACAAACGCATTGGTATTGTCACAAGGGAATCTTCCCTTAAACAAGACTAACCATAGACTTATTGGCACCACACACCTTCGCTACCCTAAGTCTCCACTCCCTAATACCCTCCGAGGAGTTTCCTTACTATACACACCATTGATCTACCTTTACCATTATCACTCAAGCAGGGGTTGAAGCTTCGTTAAGTAAGACCAATATCATCAACACAGTAAACTGCTACCATCTACCCTACAAACTGGCACTTACATGGCATAAAATGGGCAATCCTTTCCCCGCTAAAAGCAGCTGCTGTGGCATGGGGTAAATCATGGTCAGGGTCATCAATCCGTTGTTACTCAGACAACTAAGCACATGTCATATCATCAACAAATGCCACTCATCATCCATACGATCATGGTATTGCTGGGGAACTCACTTGGTTGGCCACTTACCACATTTCTTTTACTTTCATGTACCAGGCGGTGGTATACATCCTTGCCGACAATTGTCTCATTTATATTCCAGGCACGTTCATCATACGCTTCCTACAGCCACCCATACAGTCATTGCCACTCTTTCGTTCCAGAGACAAAATCATGGATTAGACATACTCATGCAGCATAGCATGCACTATCCCACCTAGCACTTTCATCCCATACTTGTAGAATGCTCCTATTCACATGGCTTTAAAGAATCTCATTGGAACACGACATAGCTCAACCTGTGTCATAACATTTCTCCTAGGTTTTGCTTCATTTTTTGCCACCTTAAACTAAAACCATCTCACACACCATTAATTATATATTTTACAGGCATTCAACAACACAGGATAACCTATGGCCAAAACTACCATAACTTCATGCTATCATACCAGACAAGAATATACTCAGAGGTGTTCAGGAATCCATCCCCCCACGTTCCTCTCAGATATTACCAATAGCCATCCAACTTTTCCATCCTTATCGGACCTATTAGAGCTACAACCTTTCAATTATACTACCAAGTTGGCCATTACCAGCCATGCACACTGCCTTTTATGCCTTTCTCAGGCCAGAGAATCCACTACCATAACCACCACTCAGACAGATCATTATCTTCAATGATCCCACGTGTGTAAACACATATATCATTACCTATTGGCTCTACCACATTCCGAAACGAGTCAACACGCACCAACAGTAGAGATAACATACTATCCTACCCACAACAAATGGTGTCCAGTTGCGGTCCTAGATTCCTACCTTCAAAAATCCTTCAAGGAATTAAATACCGTAATGCATTTAAGGAAATGTCTGGTTAATTTGTATATATTGTTGTCTGTATTAAATCTTTGATTATTCTTTTTGCCCTCTTTATTTACAGGCCTACCGTATCGTCGGTCTCGGCACACCACAACCGACTTGCTCCCTTTATACTATCCTACGCTTATGCTGGAACCTTACTCCATATACGGCTATTTGCCCCGAACACAAGTTTTAAGGCCATTTGGCCTGTATTTGTGGGAGGGGCTTAAATTAATTCACTCCCCTATATAAGGGACACCCCTTACCTGACTCATATCGCTTGAGGTCAGCATCAGAATGACCCTCCCACCCACTCCTCATTTCAACACTTTCTCTTTTCTTTCCATTTACTTTACTTACTTACTCCTTGGTGGGCCCTCTTTATTTACAGGCCTACCGTATCGTCGGTCTCGGCACACCACAACCGACTTGCTCCCTTTATACTATCCTACGCTTATGCTGGAACCTTACTCCATATACGGCTATTTGCCCCGAACACAAATTATATATATGTAACGTCATACAAAGTGTATTTTAATATTAATATAAGAACATATATTAGTATTAAAATACACTTAGAATGACGTTACATATATCATATGTATATAGTTTTTATATATATATATATATAATAGATTTATACACATATAGATATATGTGTATAATTACAATAATAAATAAATAAAATATTGAAACAAAATTTAATATAAATTATATATTCATATGTAATTTCATTCTAACTGTATTTTGTTAATATATATATATATATATATATATATATATATATATATATATTGGTAACAAAATACACTTAGAATGACATTCTATATATATCTATGTATATCTAAAATACAAATAACCTAAGTCTCCCGAGAATAACAGTACCCCCCATGTACAGGTTTTATGGTGTTTTGGAAAGTTAGAGAGTCACATATAAGGCTTGCATTTCATTTTTTCTACATTGAAATTTGCCAGATTGGTTATGCCATCATGGGGGTAATTCTCATTCCTGGGCTACCATACACTCTCAAAGGCAACATTACTAATCTGGCAAATTTCAATTTGAAAATGGAACTGTTGCAGGAATAGCAGGAATAAGCCGCAGAAGCCACACACAGAGAAATGAAAGCAGGTTCGTTCAGGAAGAAAAAGGTCTTTATTGTTACCGATCGGGTCTCAGATGAACTCCTGTTCTAAAAATATCTGAGCCCAGAGCATAGTTTGTACAGGCTTTTTATTAACAATAACTCCTCTTATTCCTAGCTTCACCCACACATACCCTTAGACCAATCAATGAACAGGATATTCAGGATCACCTAATATGGGCAGACCGTATGACTCCTTTTAAGGACAAAGGAATGTGACTACAGTTGATGCACATGCTCAGTACATTGATGACCGTATCTTAGGTACATGTAACTAACTAACACATAGAAACAAACACCTGTACTTGTATATGCCACATGGAGATTTCAGGCCTACTAAATTTTGAACCATGTTGAAATCCCATCACAGAACGTTCTATATTTGACCCTGTAACTTTCCAAAACACCATAAAACCTGTTAATAGGGGGTACTGGTGTACTCGTGAGACATCGCTGATTACAAATATGTGCATTTTTGTGCAGTAAAACCTAACAGTATTATGACATTCACAGCTAAAATGTCAGCAGAAATACAAATTAAAAAAAAAAAATCTTATTTTCTCACATTTTATTCATAATAAATTGTGTTCCATATATGAATAGTTAATGATAAATTAAAGCCCTGTTTCTCCTGAACAAAATGATATATAATAAGTGTGGGTGCACTTAATGTGACAGCGGTGAATTACGATTGAACACACATTTAGCGCAAATTCCAGTTTTTGTTTACGTTGTGTTTTGATCAGAACGTGAACTATTGACTCCGTCCTGAATGGGTTAAGCAACTTAAAGCGGCACTGTCACGCCAAACTTACCTTTCCCTAATCACTTCCTCTTCTCTTCCAAAAGTGAAGATTACTTAGTATTAGTAAATAAGAGAGTTTAACATCTCCCTTCTGCCCCTACTTACTATGCCTATCGTCTCCCCTCCCCCATCCCTCACCCATGAGGCCTTTTTTGGCGCTGAAAAAAGAAGATTTTAGAAAAAAGAAGACCTCTAATGGTAAGCATGATTTTTTTTTTTTTACAGATATTTAGTTTTATTACCTCCCTCCTAACTATTTTTAGGGTTAGGCTTGGGCACCCCTAGTCAATTGGGGGAGCAATTTTTACATTTAGCCCCCACCCGTGGCTCATGGGTGGGGGGCAGGACAATAGTTCCTCCCCCTTTTGTCATTTAGGGCCACCAGGTGCACTGCTCTCCGCCACTTGTATTTTCACATATTACAAGAATGGAGCTACGAACCAGTAGCTCCCTCCTTGTAATAAACGAATGAAGAGGTCTTTGTTTGTTTGAAATTTCTATTCATTTGTCTCTCTAATGAATTAACAGATGAAAATCAAATACCAGACATTATCAAACGCCCAAGTGTTCAGCTGGCCATGCGCAGGAATTTCATAGCGCTATCTAGTGTAGGCACATGACTAATCCTACAGGGCCTTCATCTGCCCACGCAAAGATGGCGGCATCCAAATAAAGTTTTTTTTTTTTTTTAAAAGGTAAATGGGGGGGTCTAGGGGAAATTGGGGCTGGCTAGGGGTCTGGCTAGACTAACCCTGCAGCTCTAAATCAGAATCTTCCATCACATCAATAATTCTAAAGATTTACCTGGTCACCCTTTATTACTGCTCTCAATAAAACCAGCACTGTTAAGCCACTTAATATTTACTTAAACGGTTTGTGGCGTTCTCAAGCTCATAAAGTTCTAAGCATGAACGTTCTAATCACTTCGCCGGAACGTGAGAGGCACACACTGCAGCTTCGCCTCATCACCCTCACCGCGCATGCACAGGACCGAAGGGGCGGGGCCGATGACAAAAGGTTTCCCTAAGACGGTTCGGTTGAGTTGCAGTGACGTCACATGTGATGGACGCGAGTGACGCTTACGTATGACGTTCCTGGCAAAATAAGAAGAGAAGCGAACATGGCTGCCCGGAGAGGTAATGTCCTGCTCGGTAACAAGCTTTCCGTAGCGAGTTATTCTTTCCCTGTTCGTTACAAAAATCTAAAAGTCTGTTTGGTAAAGGCTTTAAATGTCTCTGTGCAGGTTTTACATAGTCATTTTGATTATGTTGTATTTGAGCTTCACACCCTGTATTGAGTAGAAGGTCAGTGTGACTGGTGGTAAATCCTCCTTGCAGTATTTAATAAGATGTAACTGTGTGTGTTACCCCAGTGTCCTTGTTCTATGGATTGTGTGTATTATTAGGAATTGCTAATGTGCATATCTGTGTAATATGTATAATGATTATTGTTGGCCAGGTCCCATAAGCAGAGATTGCTGCTATGATAGAGGCAGTAATATAACCCAATCCACGCCCTGTGTCATTCATTGCATGACAGTGACTTCAAAGTGAAAGTCTTATGTTACCTATGCAGTTGACTCCTTAGTTTATATATAGTCATGACGGGGAATGTTTTTCTGAGCTTGATTACCCAAACTGCTGGGAGAAACCCAGGGTGTTTTTGGCCACACCTGCTATAAATTAAACACGAATTGTAGATTTTTATAAAAAGGAGGGGGGTGGGGGATTACTCAACTGTGTGAAGCATTAGACTGAGAAATACACTGCCCCTTGCTGTTTTACCTTTTTATTATCCCACTGTTTAATGCAATTTGTTACTTATTGATAAATTTGTGCCACCCCCGCCTTTGTTGCCTTACAATTCTTTTGGCTTTTCTCCCCTTTGTTGCCACTAATTAATTTTTGTATCTCTGTTGCTGTCCTGCTTACACTTTCTCCTGAAACACACAAAACTTAAGCCTAGCCCTCTCACTGTAACTAAATAGACCGCAATTTAGTAACGTGTTGATGCAATTATAGCTTCAAGGAAGGTGTGGATTTAGTTGAGCAAAAACATATCCTTTTTATAATGAACCAAAAATAACTGCAATAAAGCAGCTGAACAAAAGAGACATAAAATGGAATAATTCAGAGCATATAAACAATGCACCAAAACAAAACTGGACAGCCTAAACTTTATAAGGACTCAGCATGGCAGTTTGACTATGGGAAATCCTCTATTTAGTTATTGTCCATGTTCCCCCAAAAATACCTTGGAGCATCCATCATAGAATTATTTATTTTATCCAAACACACAAAGTGGTTGTGTGGTTTAATATTTTTTTTTAATAAGTAAGGCTCTGCACCACTCTTGCAGAACCCTCAATAGACCTTACAGTTGCAATGTTGTGCATGCATGAGAGGACACCCATTTGGGTTTAACAAACAAGGCACAGGCAAAAATGAGTCAAAAGAGTAATGACATTAAAGGCATTTGTTATGGGGGGGGGGGAGAAATAGCTTAACGGGCAAAAATAAGTTATTACCCGAGCTCAATAGGGCACGACCTGGCAACCAGTTGAAAAACAGTGCACCAACCATGTGGACAAAATGACATTCAGAAGAGAATAAATTGTTTATTAATAATCCAGTAGTGCACATATCAATGCAGTTGGAAGTGAGCATTAGGCATTATCGCACTCAAATGTAATATAAGTGCAATTAATACACATATTATAATACAAACCAATATTAAAAATAGACAGCAAGCTACAATGATGCTGAAATTTATATATACAGTACAAAAGTGAGTACATTCCTTACATTTTTGTAAATATTTTTATATCTTTTCATGTGACAACACTGAAGAAAGGACACTCTGCTACAATGTAAAGTAGTAAGTGTACAGCCAGTATAACAGTGTAAACTTGCTGTCCCCTCAAAATAACTCAATCCACAGTCATTAATGTCTACACTGTTGGCAACAAAAGTGAGTACACCCCTAAGTAGAAATGTCAAAATTGGGCCAAAAGTGTCAATATTTTGTGCGCCCACCATTATTTTCCAGCACTGCCTTAACCCTCATGGGCATGGAGTTCACCAGAGCTTCACAGGTTGCCACTGGAGTCCTCTTCCACTCCTCCATGACGACATCACTGAGCTGGTGGATGTTAGAGACCTTGCACTCCCCCACCTTCCGTTTAAGGATGCCCCACAGATGCTCAATAAGATTTAGGTCTGGAGACATTGTAGAAAACCTGTGAAAAGTTAAAAAGAAAAATATTCAATATAATATAATAAAACTTTTTTAATGTTCAGTTAAAAACTGGGTTAGATAATATTCTTGGTTTAGGACTCCGTGTATCAAGGTTTCTAATCCAATGTGCTACCTCTGTCACCTCTCCTCAGAGACTCTATGACATGCCCAACCAATTATCTGAAATTTGAGTTGGAAAACCTTGTTCCATGCTTCAACAAAGTGAGCTGGTAGGGCCAAATCAAAAAGATCTGTCCTGAACCTGATAGTAGATTTATGTTATGAGAACCTTTCTTTCAGGTCAAAGGGGCTTTTTTAAAACATACACCACATGTGTGGTGTGTAGTGTCACAAATTGTTTAGTTAGTGGGGGCTTTTTGTTTACCACTATGAGGGTAATAAGACATTTATCCCTGGATTATAGAATGGCAACAAACACCAATTTCTTCTGGAACAGCCAAGTCGCGAATCAAAGGCATTTTTTCCTTAACCAGTTTGCCCCTAAGGAAATTATATCTCTTAAAAGCCAGCATGGGTTTATCAGCAATCTCTGGAACATCTGGATGGCAAGCCAAAAGAATGTGCCAGTGTTTGTTGATAATCCTTTTAATGTTAGAGGAAAATGTACCATAACGTGAGATGAATTTAATACTTTAGTACTGTTCTCCCTCTTTATTTTTGGCAAAAGCAATTATTGTCTACTTTTTGTTTGAACTTGTGTCAATTATTCATTAAATTAGCTTAGGGGATACCCTCACATCTTAAATTTGTAATCTCACATAGTTGTAAATTGGCCTTGTCAGACAGTGATACCAATCTTTTGACTCTCCTGTACTGGATTTTGGGAAGAGCTCTAAAAACAGAAGGGTGATGAAAACTGCAAAATGCAAAATCGATTTTCTCTGTAACGGTTTACTAAAAATGTTGGTTTTAAGTTTTCCCCTGATTTGATCATCAAAACCTGTAGACAGGGGGAAAGGGTAGTGAGTCAATAATCATAATAAATTTGCTTGAATAGGAGCAGTTGTTCAGAAAAATTAATTTAGGATTCCAATGAGCCACTTCACAACACCAGGCATGATTGATTAGCCATTTTGTATTAGATTCTACTGTTATCTGGCTAACTGCAGCTCAAACTAACTTTACTGCTATAACAGTAGAGTGCGACCCAATATGGCTGCTCAACCAGATAAAGTGAACTAAAATATAAAAGTCATGCTGGATGTTCTCAAGCAGAGCGTGAGGATGTTCAGCATCATTTAGGAGACCTAGAGTCTGATAAACTCCTGGAACCACCTCTAGTGGCTGTCTAATAGGCCGCAACTAGTGACTGTCTTAGCATTGCAATGTTTTACATTGCAGGACTAAGATGGACAGGTACACTGCAACCAGACAACTTCAATGAGATAAAGTGGTCTGGGTGCCTGTAGTGTCCCTTTAAGTCTGATAAAGGTCTAATAAAAAAAGGTTGGTTGAAATATTGTCACAATGCCTGAAACACAAAGCACACTGGACTTTTCTCTTTACTATTGCACATTTTATGTGTTACCAGTGATCTTACAAGCTTGACAAAACGTTTTTCCTATCGAATTTAGTCAGAAATATTTACCCTGAATTCAAGAGACTTTTGTTTTGTTTTTATGTGTCTACTGGAGTTACTGCATAATAATTTTGAAAGTTGGAGTTATCCAATTGCTGGTGGGAGGGCACAGCACATATTTCCCAGAGATTCTAGAATATATTTGAGTTGTGCATTCCAGAAGATCAAGTTATAAATGTAACATCCCAACTTTTATTGCATACATTTTGTTTTCTCTTTAAAGATCCCAGCAGTGATGATGAGTCATATGAAGTTTTGGATATAACAGAATATGCTAGGCGTCATCATTGGTGGAGCAGGCTTTTTGGACGAAACTCTGGGCCACTAACAGAGAAATATTCTGTTGCTACGCAGATTGTGATGGGTGGAGTGACTGGCTGGTGAGATTAGATTCTAATTGTTTTTAATAATTATATTTTTTTTAATGTGCTTTCCTGTAGAAAATTAATAAATTACATTATATATTAGTTACCTGAAACTATTACTAAATTTCTTCTGGGTACTAATAAACATAACATACACATGCAGTAGAAGTTCTGAATATTGTGTACTTTTCATAGTGACTGATTAGCTTCAGTGCCTATTTAAATATGTATATTCTGCATTTTTAGGTGTGCAGGGTTTCTGTTTCAAAAAGTAGGGAAGTTGGCTGCAACGGCCGTAGGCGGTGGATTTCTTCTGCTTCAGGTAAGCATGTGATCTGCTAAAATGTATATTTTTTTGTATATCATTTTTGGTGTTTCACTTATTAGTCTTCAGTACCAAGCTAAATATGTCCAAATGTATTGTTACAAAACTACACATGCTTTAGAGTTGAATTTTCCATAAAGTATTGGAAAAATAGACACAGCTGTTAAAGTTGAAATCTTGTGGGGTTAACTTCACTTATATGATTGTACAGCCAGTGCCCACAATGTACTCCCCCAAAAAAGTGCTAAAAACAGAAGACTGAGTTTTCACAAACCATAAACATAAAATATGGTGGTTATAAATATTATAAAATTACTCTAGATAGGTGAATTATCATTTATTTTTTGTATCTTAAAACATGTACTGTTTCTTTAAGGAATTTGTTTATAGCCTTATGTAGACAACAATGTAAATCATTGCAGTTTTTGAGAAAGACAAGACTAAAAGTGCCTTTAGTGGCTGTCAGTCAGACAGCCATTAAAGGCACTTCCTTGTGGCTAATGAACTTTGGATTCCTGACGCTGGACGTCCTCACCTCCCACCTGTTGGACGACCCTGATTGTCGAGGGACATTGGTGCTAGAATTGGGTAAGTGACAAAAGGGATTTTAGCCCTTTATAAGCTGAGTACAAGGGAGGGGGGACCAGACGACTCTATTACAGTTAGGAATACTGATTTATGAATATCCAATAACCACGCTTGCCACACAACTGTTATTTAATGATTGCTAAATGTTTAATGGCAGAAGTTTAATTAGATTTTTCTATCCGAATAGTAACCTAGGTGTTCAAATTGAGAATTGTCAGGAATTAAAAGTGAATTTCAAATGTAAGACCAAAGAAGCCAAACTGGATGCATATTTGACTGTTTCAGTTTTTGGCCTTAAATAAGAAATTACTATTGAATTCCCAACGTTTTTCAATTTAGTGAATAACCTTATAAATTAGCCAAGCATTATGTTAGAGCACTTATATTGACACTAGTTAACACATTTTGAGATTAACAGGAGAGGCTGTAGACATATATTTTTGGGGGAAACTGCAGTATTTACATTTGTAATCAGGGTGCCTCTTGTGGCTGTCAGAAAGCCACAAGAGTGACTTCATTTGATAATTGGAACCCTTCATTCAGCACTGACAAACGCGTAGAGAAGTATCCTATTGGTGCGCATGCTCAGTAGGTTTCCACTGCTTCAGTCAGACCAGATATCATCCTAAAGGATGATCTCAAAAGTGGAGAAGCAGCTGTCTAGCAGAGACTGCCCGACGCTCGATAAAAGGTAAATAAACATGTAGATTTTTTTTTTTTTTTTGTATTTATTTTTTTATTTTCTAGTATGTCCTAAAAATAAAGAGATGTAAATATATATACTTGTTTTTTACGTGTGTGTGTGTGTGTGTGTGTGTGTGTGTGTATATATATATATAAAATATTCCTTGATTTATAAATATGTTTGGCATGCTTCACAAGTATTGAGTTTTTTTTGTTCCTTTTTTTTTTGCTTGAATTAAGTAATAATTACATGATGTTTTGCTTTTTAGATTGCCAGTCATGGTGGCTATGTACAGATAGATTGGAAGAGAGTTGAAAAAGATGTTAACAAGGCAAAAAGGAAGATTAAAAAGCAGGCTAATAAATCAGCACCTGAAATTAACACCTTAATCGAAGAGGTAAAACGAAATGTATGTGGATTTATTTTATTTTATTTTATGAAATAATAAAATATGTATACATTATTATTATTATTTTGTAATCAGACTATATGTTGCATAATTGTTTATTGAACTATTGTGAACTTATCACTCAAGGACTCTTAATGTTACACTTCTATCTACTGAAATTCGCTTGTCATAAACATAGAATGTGACGGCAGATAAGAACCATTCGACCCATCTAGTCTGCCCAATTTTCTAAAAACTTTCATTAGTCCCTAGCCCTATCTTATAGTTAGGATAGCCTTATGCCTATCCCATGCATGCTTAAACTCCTTTACTGTGTTAACCTCTACCACTTCAGCTGGAAGGCTATTCCATGCATCCACTACCCTCTCGGTAAAGTAATACTTCCTGATATTATTTTTAAACCTTTGTCCCTCTAATTTAAGACTAAGTTTGTCTAATTAATCTAATTAGTACTTTCACTTTAGCAACATAACAGCTAAGGGCAGCACCTCTCCCACCCCCCAACAAATGCATATTTCATAAATATAGTCAATCCTTACCTCTACCTCCACCACCAGCGGTGGCTGTAGGGAATAAGATGTGTTTATGGAGGATACCTTGTTGTCACGGGATCCTCTATAGACATCAAAGCTGTACTCTCGCATATGCGCTAGAGTACAGCAGTGACGTCTGCTCCGAAGAGGACTCGACAGAACAAGATGACGGCACCCGCAATTAACTCCGTCGCTGATCTTTTAAAAAAAGTTTTTACTTTGTATCAATCTACACTTAGTACTCCATAATGATTAAGCAAATATCTGATTTTTATTTTCTTTATTGCAAATACATTAAATAGCAATAACTGAAATATCACATTGACAATTGTAAAGCTTTTTCTTAAGACATCCAGTGATAGGTTTTTCAGCATGCATGTAATAACTATCACATTCACGCAGCTGTCTATGACCTATTTTTGGACTGCCCCACGAGTGAGGAATCCAGCAATAGTAGGGTCTTGCTAGAATCATTAAGAACTACATTGTAGCAGCATGTTTGGCTATCGACATGAAGTGTATTTGATCAGTTTGGTGACTGGGACATAAACTCTTTCTTTTTGTCATATGCGGGTTAAGATTCCTTTGGTGTCCTCAAAGGTGCAGAATGGGGATATTAGTAAAATTAGCAAGATAATTTTCAACTGGGGCAAACAGCCTGTTTGCGGGCTGACATTTGTAAACACTCCCATTTCTGAGGAAAGGCAGTGTTTACAAATGTTCTTAAGGCCTTCGTTAGTGGCTGTCACTCAAACAGCAGTTATATACCCTTCCTAGGGTGGACCTGAACTCTTTGCAGGGCTGACATTCAGCGTTTTCAAGTTCAGCATGAACACGCCAAACACTTTCAATAGAGATGCATTGAGCTAATGCATATCTATGAGGAGATGCAGATTTGTGTAGAGCAGTGGTTGTTGAACATGCGCACTACCCCTTATCCGTCTACTGGGCATCATTGGACAGGCTGAATTAATCTGTAATGATTATCTCAGTTGGGAGGAGCAGCAGATACTGCAAGACCTGCATAGCTGGAGAAATAATGTAAGTAAAACTGATGTATTTAATCTGTTAACAGGGTCCCAATAATCTCAATATATAGATTACGTTAAGAGTTAGGTTGTTTTTCCTCAGAATTAAGTGGTTTGTGCTGTAGGCTTTGTGGGAATATTTAAAGGGACACTCCAGGCACCCAGACCACTTCTGCCCATTGGAGTGGTCTGGGTGCCAACTCCCACTACCCTTAAACTGCAATAATTACCTTGCAGGGTTAACTCCTCCTCTAGTGGCTGTCAACTAGCCAGCCACTAGAGGGCACTTTCGTGTTTAAAGCACATGCTCACGCTATGTGAGGACCTCCAGCGTCGCTGAAATCCCCATAGGAAAGTATTGAAAGCATTTTTCAATGCTTTCCTATAGGGAGGTCTAATGACGTCGGCGGGAGAGGAGCGTGGGCGGACCCTGAACCAGCGCCGAGGGACATCGGCTCTGGATACAGGTAAGTCACTGAAGGGGTTTTAACCCCTTCAGCAACTTGGGGTGGGAGGGAGAGGGGACCTGCAGTGCCAGGAAAACGGTTTGTATTCCAGGCACTGGAGAGTCCCTTTAACCCCTTAGTGACCAGACTGTTTTGGGGGGGGGTTTACCATTAAGGACCAGGGCTGTTTTAACATTTCTTCAGTATTTGTGTTTAGCTGTAATTTTCCTCTTACTCATTTACTGTACCCACACATTATATACCGTGCTTCTCTTCATTAAATGGTCTTTCTAAGGATACCATTATTTTCATCATAGCATATAATTTACTATAAAAAAAATTACAATATGCTGAAAAAAATAAAACATTTTTTTTAGAAATACCCATTGTTAAAGGATAGAGATGTCGCAAACTGCTCGCCGAACTGTCCGCCGGCGAACAATAGCGTGTTCGCGTTGGGCGAACATATGCGATTTCCGGTCCGCCCCCTATTCGTCATCATTGAGTACACTTTGACCCGGAACCTCACAGTCAGCAGACACTTCCTGGGAGGGAGGGTCTGCTGCTGATTGGCTGGAATGTGTCTGCTGACTGTGAGGTTCCGGGTCAAAGTGTACTCAATGATGACGAATAGGGGGCGGACCGGAAATCGCATATGTTCGCCCAACGCGAACACGCTATTGTTCGCCGGCGGACAGTTCGCGAACAGTTCGGCGAGTAGTTCGCGACATCTCTATTAAAGGACCACTATAGTGCCAGGAAAACATACTCATTTTCCTGGCACTATAGTGCCCTGATGGTGCCCCCACCCTCAGGGTCCCACTCCCGCCGGGCTCTGGGGAGAGGAAAGAGGTTAAACTTACCTTTTTTCCAGCGCCTGGCGGGGAGCTTTCCGCCTCCGACCCTCCTCTTCGGCTGAATGCGCATGCTTTCCTATGGACGCTTGCGTCTTCTCACTGTGATTTTCACAGTGAGAAGCACGCAAACGCCTCTAGCGTCTGTCATTGAGACCGCCACTAGAGGCTTCAGAGGCTGGATTAACCCATTTATAAAAAAAAAAAAAAAAAAAAAGAGTTAATCCTAGAGGGACCTGGCACCCAGACCACTTCATTAAGCTGAAGTGGTCTGGGTGCCTAGAGTGGTCCTTTAACATGTTTTTAGCTTTTTTTTTGCAAGTTATAGGGCTATAAGTACAAGTAGGACATTGCTGTTTCGAAATATATATTTTTAAAATGTATCAATAGTGACATTGTTACGCTGTTATCTGTCATAATTCTCTGAATCACACCTCACATGTGCATGTTTTTTTTAAAGTAGACAATCCAGGGAATTCAATATGGTGTATGTCCAGTCTTTTTTAGTAGCCACATAGTCACAAACACTGACCAAAGTTAGCATTTATATTTGTTTGTGTGTTAAAAATGCTAATAACTATTATGAACGCTAACTTTGGCCAGTGTTTGTGACTAAGTGGCTACTAAAAAAGACTGAACATACCCAATTTTCAATACCTTGGGTTGTCTTCTTTTGCAAATGGGATGCCATAAAGGGGGAAATTCTCCTTCCTGGGCTACCATAAGCTCTCAACGGCAACATAACCAATCTGGCAAATTTCAACGTGGAAAAAAAGGGAAAATCAAGCCTTATATTTGACCCTGTAACCTTCAAAAACACTATAAAATCTGTACATGGGGGTACTGTAATACTCGGGAGACTACGCTGAACATAAATATTAGTGTTTCAAAACCGTAAAACGTATCACAACAAAGATATCGTCAGTAAAAGTGCAGTTTGTGTGTGAAAAATGCAACAAACTTCACTTTCACTGACTATCATCGCTGTGATATGTTTTACTGTTTTAAAAACACTCATATTTGTGTTGAGCGAAGTCTCCCGATTATAACAATAACCCCCATGTAAAGGTTTTATGGTGTTTTGGAAAAGTTACAGGGTCAATATAGGGCTTGCCCATTTCAGTTTGCCAGATTGGTTTGCTGGGTCTGTGTTGCGTTTTGAGACCATATGGTATCCCAGGAATGTGAATTAACCCAATCATGGAATACTATTTTCAAATGTAGACAACCCAGGGTTTTCAAAATGGGGTATGTCCAGTCTTTTGTAGTAGCCTCTTATTCACAAACGCTGGTCAAAGTTAGCGTTTTTGTTTTTTGCATTTTTACTGGTGATATCATCGTCGTGATAAGTTTTACTTTTAGCAACACTCATATTTGTGTTGACTAAGTCTCCCGATTATAGCAATAACCCCCATGTAAAGGTTTTATAGTGTTTTGGAAAGTTACGGGGTTAAATATAGGGCTTGCCAATTAAATTCTCTGGACTGTCTGCTTGGGTTGTCAGGCAGATATATAATATATATATATATATTTTTTTTTTTTTTTTTTACAGAATCCAGCGCTCTCGCTTATTCACTAAACCATGATTTCAAATCTTAGAGATTGTAATAGCTTTATTTAAGAACACCTCACCTAGGCCAAAAATGATGGGGGTTTAGTTACATTATATGATCATACATTGCATAAGCCTGCCACAACGTCAATGTACCCCATATTCGGCAGGTCCTATCCTAGCAACCTAATGCTTGCTTTTATGAGATTAATCCACTTACTTGGGAAATGCATATATATATATATATATATATATATGTATATATTATATGTATATATGTGTGCATATATCTCAAAGTACACTTATAATGAAATCATATATACACTTTATATATGTATAATATATTATAAAAGGAGGACTGCCTGACAGCTTAGACAGTCCCCTTGCAGGCAGTTCCATAGACTCCTCTTGCGGCCATGTGATCATGGTGATCACATGGCCCTGGAGGGCCGGGGTGGCCGGAGCTGCTGCAGGGAGACTGGCAGTCTCCCCCCGACCGGGATCACCGATCCAGGTAAGTGTAGAGCTCTTGTTTCCCGCGGTCGTTAAGGGGTTAAAGAAACTCTATGGGGTCAGGAATACATGTCTGTGTTCCTATAGTGTTACAACCCCCTCCAAATTGGAAAGAGTTAAAACATTTTCTTTTTCCAGCGCTGGCCCCGCCTCTTTGACTGACCTCATTAAAATTGATTGCCATGGAGGCGGGGTGGGGCCAAACACTGGCCAGGCCAAATAGCATCTCCTAATAGAGATGCACTGAATCAATGCATCTTTATGAGGAAATGCCAGTGTCTCCATGCAGAGCATGATGACACTGAACAATCCCAGGAAGCACCTCCATTGGCCATCTGAGGAGTGGC
Organism: Pelobates cultripes; assembly: GCA_933207985.1. Lineage (NCBI taxonomy): Eukaryota > Metazoa > Chordata > Amphibia > Anura > Pelobatidae > Pelobates > Pelobates cultripes. The sequence continues at coordinate 85,002,887 of OW240912.1, read as the reverse complement.
CACTGGCCACATATTACACCAATTGTAATAAGAGACAAAATAATACTTTCCTCTAGTCATAATACTTTTAATTCTTTTGTATGAGATAAATTTTATTTTTTATTTCTCACTATAAAGTTGACATAAGAAACATAGAATTGGGGTATAGTTAACATTTTGGCTTCTTAAATATAGTGAGTAATTCTTTCCTATATATAGGAATCCGTTTAATTGAAAACGTTTTATACAAGGAAACAAAATAAAATAAAATGTTATTTCACTGAATATTTAAGTTGTTCTGATCTTTATTTGTTTTTCTTTACAGTCTACAGATTTTATCAAGCAGAACATCGTTGTGTCTGGTGGATTTGTTGGAGGTTTCTTATTAGGTCTTGCCTCTTAAAGAGCAATGTCATGGAAACAGCAATAACTATGACAAAGACTCAGAAATTTGTTTGTAAGAAAAAGTTGCGTCAGACACCACTGAAGTAAAATGGAAAATGCTGATCCGTTAATAAAGACACATTTTTGTTTTATTTTTCTAAGGGGGTTCTCCTGTAGATGCTTAACAAAGTCTAGAGTGCTTGCAAAGTCTGTGCCTACATTAAATGGCTGACTTTTGGCTACTTGAGATATGAACGTTTATTCCTTGCACTGCTGTTCCTATAATGACATTGTATCAAATTCAGCGTGGGTTACATTTTTTTTTTTCCATATTGTTTATGATGCCTGGCAACCTTGCTAGATTCCTTAATATTCATGTTAGATCATAAATATTTACTTTTTATATTTATTAAATATGTGGGGTTTGTTTTCCTCCTAACCAGTGCCAAAGCTATGTACTGTATTTGGCAATCAAAGCCCTATTGAAGAATGTTATTAAAAATAAAAATAAAAAACACTGTGTGTATTCTAGATTATTTTGAAATAGTATAGATCAAGCCTGCAAAAATAAATCACAGTATATGGTAACATTGCGTAGCTTTCTCTTATTAGGTTGTCAAAAATTGTAGTGACTTCCTTTTATTTTTGTTTTGATCCTTACATCCATAAATTGTTCACATTCATGTTCCTGTAGGTTTAATCTGTACATTGTTTTTAGAATATACATATATACAACCAAAATGTATTCCTCCACATTCAAAGAGTTATCCTTGAATGGATAGGACAGCTGTGCACAAAGCCTTCCTGCCTGCAAAAAGCATGTGATGCAGATCTGTCATGTATGTAGTCTTACAGCATAGTAGTAAATCCCAAAATAATGTATATTTTACATGTGTACATCAAGTGCAGCCCTTTTTACGTCAGCTTTTGCTTTTGATTGAAGAGAAGGGAAAAAACTCAGTTTGAAGTGATTTTCCAATTTTGCAACAAACTAGAAGAAAATTCCATCTTGACCCCAGAATGGCAGTAAGAACTTTCCTTGGATCAACAAGCTTTTGTTTTCATTCATATTCCTAGCCTGTATAACGCAATGGTTCTTGATCCTTCCCCATGTCTTTGGTGAAGTTAATGCCTCCAGATCCACAATTACAGTAGTTAGGTGGTAGCCTATTCTACACACACACTTCATTTCAACAGACAGCTGCACACCTCCTGATATCAACCAATGCTGGGCAGCAACTATTGACATCTTCTTGGAATGTAATGGGTTGCTGAGCTGCCTTTGTAGTAGTTGTATTTTTTGGCTTTGCATATAGACAAATTATGTGCGTGCATGCAATCTGTATAATTTAGCATTTTAGATTTGTATTTCTTTATAGAAACACTAGGCACCATAATCCCTTCACGCAATTTCGGTGGTTATAATGCCTGGAGTTTCCTGGCACTCTCACAAGATTCAATTTAAAAAAGTTTTTAAACAATTTGACTCTGAATGAGGGACCCTCAATTGCCACCTGCCCAAGTAAGGGCATAATATAACTTATAAGTAATATTCTAAAAAAAAGTTGAATTACAGGAAAACACTTTCTTCAGTTACTTGTTGCCGCAATTCCAGGTCCTCGGACACTTACATGATTAAATGTATCCTAATAATGGTGCTGGATTAATCACGAATGTAGAAATTGCCAAACAGCCCACACTCATAAGGATCTTGGAATAATCCACCAGGTCGATCATGGAAAGTGCATACTTTTATTGTAGAAAAATGGTTAACCGCATGTCCTAAAAATAGGTGCAGATCAAGTGACAGGCAAGCCAGAATCTTCAAGCACATGTCAATTAATGCAGGAGTTTGAGGTTATAAAATAAAAAAAATGTAATGATACAAAAATGAAAAAAAAAAACTACACCTGCCAGAAGCGGCGGGGAACAAAAATATGAAAAAAATTACAGGGGGGGCGTGGCCTGACACGGAGCTGAATGGACGTGCACTGATTCAGCTCCCTGAACATCGAGGTGCAATCCAACGCCATCGGAGGCCTGGAGGAAGAATGGGGAACCCCAAAAAACACGCCAATGCTCAGGGGGCATCCAGCAAGACGCCTACCGTGAAATCCAGCACTTTTACACGGTATTTCAAGGACGCGACGGCCCGCGAGGACGAGGCCGCAAATTCCAATATGGCGGCGGAATCGGCACCATCAAGCCCGGCACCATCAGAGGGCTCATGCGGTACCTTCACACAGGCAACTGATCCTGACATAAAAGATATGCTGAGGAACCTGCCCTCCAAAGCAGACATGGCCAATATGATTGGCAGATTAGAAGCAGCTCTGCAATCTAAAATCGACGCCATGGGCACAGACATACAGCAAGTAAGTCTTAAAGTTACAGACTTAGAAGAAGAAAAGGATGTAATGCAGGCCCAGATTGTAAATAATGCCTCCACATTAGAATCACAAGCTCTGACCCTGTCCTCTATGCAGAGGCAGCTAGATGACTTAGACAATAGGAGCAGGAGAAATAATCTGAGAATAAGAGGCCTTCCTGAAATGCAGGGGGAAGATTTGATGGCTACTTTGAAAGAATTATTTAATATTATACTGGGGGACCCTGTGGATAACCCAATATTAATGGATAGAGCTCACAGATCACTGCGCCCTAGAGGAGCAACGGCTGAAGCCCCAAGGGATGTAATCTGCAGGCTCCATTACTTCTCAGTGAAGGACACCATTCTCAGGGCCCTCAGAGAAACATCCCAACCTCTTATGTACCACGAAAATCACATACAAATTTTTCCAGATCTATCGTGGTTCATGCTACAAGCGAGGCGAGCACTAAAACCAATCACAGAGCTATTACGCAACCGCAACATGAAATACAGGTGGGGATACCCATTCGCACTGATTGTTCACCACAAAGGAGTGATGCACTCCATAGCTTCTCATCTGGATGTAAAACCATTCCTGAGAGCTCTGGAACTGCCAAACACCAACATCCCGGATTGGTATGCACCTCAACCAAACCAAGATTCTTCTATACTACCCCAAAGACAAAGATGGATTACTCCTGCCAAGAAAAGAAGGACCGACCAAAGACCCTTCTCCCCCAGGAGCAGAATGATGGGGAACCAAAGGGATGATCCTCGCTAGGCTCTCCACCCCACACCCTCCGTCTGCAGCAACAGGATTGACTGGTGGAGGGATGGTACTGGTACAATTATCTGGACATAGCCACAGTGACCAAGCATTGAGCTTTAAGGATACAACGTCACACGAGACCTTCGCGTTTCCCACGATCCTCGTATCACTGGGAACTTCAACTGGCGCAAGTGACATATCCCTATCTCTGTTGTCTGTAGATATGAGACCTCCAAGCCGCCCAAGATTTACACAGGAACAATGGACAAGATATGGCGCAAGTCCACACCAAGGGTCGATAGAAAATATGCCTTCCGGGCTACACATCTCTTGTACCCAGGACCAGGGACTTAGCGCTCGGGACTGACTGGAGCAGCCCCGTGAGGCGACAACTGATTATAAGGTTGGATATTACAGAACATGGAGGAAAAAAAAAAAAAAAAATCCACTGTAGGCCTTGAGATTGATGTTACTAGTAGAATTTAATTTTGACACCGACACCACGGATAGAAGTACCAGTATAAAAATGCATTGTTGTTTAGCCAGAGACGGATAGCATGGGGGACAGAAATAAGTAACAAAATGTGTTCAACCTCTCCCCTGGGTTCCCTTCTTCCTTCCCTTTTTATCTTCCCCATCTTTTCCCCACCCCCCCTTCTATCCACCCCCCCTCATCCAGAGCCTCCTACAAATTATGCACAAAGAATAATAGGATTGCAAGCCTCGGGTTCTAGTCAAACACCACACCCGCTTAGTCACTGTTCTGCCTCTTGCACGGGGACAGAATACGGAACACGAGAGAATAACTTCAAGTGTGTTATTTAGGATTACCTATAGTAAGTCCTCTAGCTACAAGAGGACAAGTGTCTGAGGACCCTCGTGGATCCTCAGTAGTTCATTATTTTGATATTATAATTTGATATTCTGTTTATATTGTTGCTGTTACTGTATAACTGTTGATTAATAAGTGAAAAGCAAACCCCCAATAACTGGGAACAAGATGGCAGGTAGGGATACTCAGACGGGGATTCCACAAACTGGACCCACGAACCCTCAAATTCACACATCCAACACAGAACAACCATTGACCCTTCGTATACACTCCCAGAACGCCAAGGGGCTGAATACCCCAGAAAAAAGGTCACTCGCCCTCACAGATTTCCAGAGATATCACGCAGATATCGTTTTTGTACAAGAAACACATTTTCGCAAGAACCAGGCACCCTCACTTAGAAACCGCAAATACCCCACGGGTTATTTCAGTCACTATACTGCAGCTAAAGCAAGGGGAGTGGCGATTCTACTAGAGAGACAAGTTACGTTCACCCTTACAGGACAACTAAATGATGACGCAGGCAGGTACATTTTCATTAAAGGAAAATTAGGCAACACCAATATCACGCTAGCAAACCTCTATTTACCTAATAAAAAACAAAGTGTGGTCCTAAGAAAAATACTCCACAAACTGTGGGACTTTAAGGAAGGTCTATTGGTAGTGGGGGGGGGACCTGAACATCTCATTGGACAGCCAACTAGACACATCCGCAACATCTAGCGCGTACCTAGAGCCCACTCGTAGCCGAATACTCGATATCCTACATGAGACCAGACTGTATGACAGCTGGAGGGCAATGCATCCCACGGGTAGAGATTACTCATTCTACTCCACAACTTCCGGCACTTATACTAGAATAGACATGTTACTCTTGCCACATGATTACCTCAATTTGATAAAATCAGCATCATATGGTCCTATCACATGGTCAGACCATGCCCCACTGACCCTAGATATAACGATACCCTTGCTAAACAGGGCCGCCCCACAATGGAAACTGAATGATCTTCTCCTAAATAAAGAGGAGGTCATAGAACAAATTAAAACAAGCGCACAGAGATACTTTGAAACCAATTCAAACCAGGACACTAGGCCAGAGGTGGTATGGGAAACCCACAAATGCGTCCTTAGAGGAGAAATCATTAAAATAGCCTCAGCTCAGAAAAAGCTTAGGGAGGCCAATATAACATCTTTAACTCGGGAAATAAGAAACCTAGAGCTCAATCACAGTAAGGACACTACGATACAAGCTTACAACAATTTACTAGCTAAGAGGGCGGAACTCAAAACCATCCTCAATTTACAGGCCACCAGATCTGTGCAGAGGACCAAACACACATATTTTACAAAAGGGGGCAAATGTGGGAAACTACTTGCGCAATCTCTACAACAACAAAGGCAATCAACATTCATATCACACATTAAGCAACCAGATGGCTCAGTGACACAATTAATGCCAAAAATCATGTCAGCTTTCCACACCTATTACTCCTCCCTTTATAATATAAGGGACACGGTGCCCCCCATGGACAAGATAAAAGACTTTCTAGCCAGCCGAATAAACACTACTATCCCACGCAACTGGGCGGAATTTCTAGACAAACCCATCACTACTGCAGAATTCCATGATGTAGTTAAACAACTCCCACTAGGAAAGAGTCCTGGGCCAGACGGCTTTACAGGCAAATACTATAAGGTTACACAACAAACTCTAGCAGAACCCTTTGTGCGAGCATTTAACTCTACACAAACCTCGAGTCAGGTACCACAAGAGACGTTAAATGCCACCATAACACTATTGCCCAAACCAGGCAAGGACCTTACAAACTGTGGAAGCTATAGACCAATTTCCCTAATGAATGTAGATCTAAAACTTTTCACCAAAATCCTGGCCAACCGACTGAAACCGCTTCTCCCTGACCTGATACACCAAGACCAAGCAGGGTTTGTGCCGGGGAGGGAGGCCAAAAACAATACTATGAAAATCCTCAACATAATGCATTGGGCAAAAGTCAACAAGATTCAGAGTGTACTGCTGGCTATTGATGCGGAAAAGGCATTTGATAGGGTGGATTGGTCCCTCATGACGGCCACGATGGAACATCTGGGCTTTGGACCTAGGTGGCTGGAATGGTTGGGGAGACTATATTCCACACCAAATGCCCGAATACGCATCAATGGCCAGCTCTCAGAAACGATATATATTAGGAACGGGACCAGACAGGGATGTCCACTCTCCCCATTGATTTTTATCCTTGTGTTAGAACCATTCATTCAGGGAATACGAAATAACCCACTTATACACGGCATCACAATAGGAAATATAGATTACAAAGTCTCTGCTTTTGCAGACGACTTGCTATTCACGATCTCTAAACCACTACACTCTATTCCGCATATCCTGGAGGAAATGAGTGCTTACAGTGATGTCTCGAACTTCCAAGCAAACCTCACAAAATGTGAGATCCTACCGCTGTACACAACCATAGATACAGATAAGTACATACAGAAAAATTTAAATTTTACATGGACAACGTCATCCATAAAATATCTCGGAATTCACCTACCATTTCAACTAAAACATCTCTATGACTTAAACTACACACCACTACTAGAAGCCGTCTCCAAAGATTTTAAGGCTTGGAATAAGCCATCCTATGGATGGTTTTGTAGAATAAGCATCATAAAAATGATGATACTGCCACGCATCCTCTATACATTACAAACAGTCCCCATAAAGCTGCCAGTTAGTTTCTTCTCGGCAATCAGAGGGGCGTTAACATCCTTCATCTGGTCACAAGCCAAACCTAGATTACCACTACGACTCTTAACTCAACCACGGGAGAAAGGGGGAATGGGCATTCCTGACATAGAACAATACTATAAAGCAGTGCACCTGTCAAGGATATATGAGTGGATGAAAGAAAAACCCTCCCAGCAGTGGGTAAACATAGAGAGTGAACAATGCCTAGCACCCCTTGAATCACTTCCATGGCACAAACTGAACACCGCACTAATCAAACATAAAAAACACCCACTCATCTTAGCTACACTACAGACCTGGTCAAAGGTAAATAATTCCACAAATATAGCACCATACCCATCACCACGATACCATATTACGCGTAACCCACTGATGCCATCAGGTATCACAGGTAGAACTTACGAGATTCAACGAGGGGCCGTAAACATAACTCTCCGGGACATGACCAAGGGTAATGCATTACTAACACTGCAAGATCTAACTCTCGGCCGACTCCCCACGAGCATGCAACAATTACGTTATGCACAATTAAAACACTTCATGGGGAGCCAGAGGCTACTGCCAGGGGGAAACAGAGAATTGTCAACCTTTGAACAGCTGTGTACAACACATCCGTTAAAAAAGAAATTGCTATCTACAATGTACAAATTAATGTTACACTCAGACAAAACAGATATTCCTGTTTTCGCCACTAAGTGGAGGAGAGAAATGAATTTAGACATTTCAGGGGAGCAATGGAAACACATATTCACCAGAATCCACAATATATCCACTGCAACCTCCAACCAGGAAAGTAATTATAAACGCCTAACCCGCTGGCACTACACGCCCTCCAAACTAAACAAAATGTTCCCAGGAACACAAAATATATGCTGGAGATGCGGGCAGGGGGAGGCTAACCCGACACATATCTGGTGGCAATGCCCTATAATCAAAAAGTTCTGGATCCGCATACACAAACTCATACAGATAATTATGCACAAACAGATACCCTTCACACCGGAACATCTAATATTTATGATGCCTCTCCAAAATCTCACTAAAACGGAAAACTATTTAACATCCCAAATGCTCATGGCAGCAAACCATCTAATTCCAGTATACTGGAAACAGGAAAGGATACCTTCTATTAGGGAATGGACCAACAGGGTAGAAATTACTAGGCAGATGGAAGGTATAACACACGCATTATCTAAAAACGACATAACTTTCACGCAAACATGGAAACCTTGGTCGATATACCTAGAAGGGGCGGATTGAGAAGTAGGATTTAGACAGCAGCACAAATAATAGCACCAGTTACGGGGGAATTCTCAAAAAGTCATAAGTTCAGCTCTTAAAAGGCACGAATATGTAGCACCATTCACACGTTGTATTTAGTAGTAGAAAAACTGCACTGAAAGAAACATATCCTATCCAATAATCATCGTTAATTGTCTAATGCCTGTCCGGGTCTCACTATATGTCATCATCTGAATAATGATTATCAATATACTGTAAATGTTATGCAACATTACCTGTTAAAACCACGCTGTTGTGGATTCGGATGTAATTAATGTACACATAATTACTGTTATGAAAATGGAAAACCAATAAAAAAATAAACACAAAAAAAAAATTAAAAAAAAATTACAGTAATGGATTATAACTCTGCATTAGCCATACCACTACATACCAACAACGAGAGGCAGTGATAAACTGAGTGCCGTTGAAGGATATCTTAAGAAAGGCATAGACAACCTTTGGAACGCATGACGTTTTAGAATACACCTACCATGATGCTTTGCCAGCAATATGGGTGATGTAGTCCACAACATCTGGAGTGCCAAAGGTTGCCTAAACCTGTCTTAAAACAAAGTTGGAACTGTTTTGTCTTGGCGTCAAGCATAAAGTTGACAAAAGGCAGAGCTACTGCCGGCAAGTTTTATTAATTCTCAAAGCCATTGCTAGCAGTGCTGTTGGAGTCAAATTTTGTCAATGCAGATCACTAAACATGATGTATGGTGAATGCACAGTCTTGCAGGATCCTCACTTTTGTAAACTTGAGCTTGAGGGAGAGACATAAACTTGTGCAGATCAAATGCCCGCAGTCAAAGAAAGAAAATGGCAGCACCTGCTGAGAATAGATTCAGGTAAGTACAGTCACAGGAAAAAGAAAGTACACCCTCTTTGAATTCTATGGTTTTACATATCAGGACATAATCATCTGTTCCTAAAAATACAATCTCTGATGTACAACAACACATGACAAATTACAGTGTCGTGATTTAGTTAACAAAAATAGAGCCAAAATGGAGAAAAACTAAGAACAGCTTATAGTTCGATAGTTTGTAGAGCAACCTTTAGCAGCTATAACTTGAAATAATCGTTTCCTACATGACTTTGTTAGTGTCTCACATTGTTGTGGATGAATTTTGGTCCACTCTGAGGTTGGATTTTCCTAATTAAAAGACCTGCTAAGGAACATATGAGTTTTATTATGGAGCAAACAAACAAAGAAAGAATAGTATGTACCACCTAAGGCACTATAATTAGAAAATAGCGTCCAGGTGGGTCCAGCTATCCATAGCAACAAACCAAGACTCCAGGAGTCTCTCAGGGCTTAACCCAGGTATAATCAAGACAAAAAAAGAACAAACAGATACATAGAATCCCAGCACATACAGTGTTTAGGAGTCACTGTATCACCTAGAGATGAAAGTAGTTATGAAAATAGTAACTACAAAAATAAAAATACCTACAATGAAGTGAATAGTATAAATAGGATCTGGTGAAAAAATAATGAAGAAAAAAACAAAAAAATCCTAATTCTCCTTTGTGACAAATATATAACAACTCAGAATCATTAGGTTCAAGTGGAGTCCAAGTATATATACAGATGAGCTTTATTAGATAAGGCTCTTGGTGTAAGAGAACATCCCCCTGATATATCTATATATCTAGTGTTATATAGTGACATATCTCCTGGTCAAGTATATCCTATTTATTTATAAAATATTTTACCAGGAAAGATACATTGAGATTTCTCTCGTTTTCAAGTATGTCCTGGGTCCACAAATCATTGCATTGTTACATTAGGTACAACAAAATACAAAAACAATATTAATACACAATATATACAAAATTTACCATAGAACAGGCAGGAAATATATAATCAACCATGACACGTGCATTCTGTTTTGAGGTATGTAGAGAGGGATCTCTTAAATGACTTTAGGCTTAGGGAAGATTTTAAATTGTGCGGGAGGTCGTTCCACAATTGCGGTGCTCTGTAGGAGAAGGAAGATCGGGCCGCTTTCTTTTTGTATTGAGGCAGACTAAGTAAAGTGCTTGTACTGGATCGGAGCTTATAGAAAGTGGGAACAGCTGGGGAAAGCATTTTGTTCAGGTAGGGTGGGAGTTTCCCAGAAAAGCTCTTAAAAACAAGGCTGGAAAGATGAAGGGTGCGTCTGGATTCCAGCGATAGCCAGTTTAGTTCCTTTAGCATGTCACAATGATGGGTCCTGTAATACATTGTAGCACAAATCGGCAGAACGAGTTATACAATGTGTTGAGTTTATTAATGTGGGATTGCGATGCAGACGCATATACTACATCCCCATAATCAATGATTGGCATCAGCATTTGCTGTACAATCTTTTCCTTTACTGTAGGGCTTAGGCAGGATTTGTTTCTGTACAGGGCACCTAATTTTGGATAAAGTTTAGATGCAAGCTTTTCTATGTGCAGGCCAAAAGATAGATTGGGGTCTAACATCATACCCAAGTATTTGAAAGAGTGGACCGCGGACAGTGTGCCATTTGAATTTGTTTTGATGGATAGGTGGGAATTGTGTAATTTGTGTAATTTAGGTACTGTTCAAAAGATCATTGTGACAGTTTTGTCAGTGTTCAGGAAGAGTTTGTTTTTTGCGATCCACTTTTCTACCTTTGTAAACTGGTCTTGGAGCAAAGCCTCAAGTTGCGGTAGATTGGATTTGCTCGCATAGATTACCGTGTCATCTGCGTACATGTGTACATTTGAGGATTGGCAGACAATAGGCAGATCATTTATAAATAATGTAAATAGTAGGGGGCCGAGAATGGAACCCTGAGGAACACCACATGTGACTGGGAGAGGGAGGGAGTCACTGTCAGAAATGGACACATATTGCGAGCGATCCGATACATACGATCGAAACCAGTTTAGAGAACGATCACCAATACCTGAGTTTTTGAGTTTGTGTAGTAGAATGTTGTGGTCTACTGTGTCAAAGGCCTTAGCAAAATCAAGGAAAATTGCTTCAGTTAGGGCTCCTTGTTCCATGCCAGTTTGGATGTCATTGCAAACTTTTAGGAGGGCAGTTGTAGTGGAGTGATTCTGGCGAAAGCCCGATTGATCAGGGGTCAGATAGTTTAATTGTTGGTAGTACTCACAAAGTTGCGTATGGACACATTTTTCTAAGATTTTTGACAATACCGGGAGCAATGATATTGGGCGATAGTTAGAAACCAAAGTAGTGTCACCACTTTTATGGATAGGCACTACTCTCGCAGTCTTCCAAAGTTTGGGTATGTATCCAGACACCAAGGATTCGTTAATTAGAGTTGAGACGGGTTTAGCAATTGCCGGCGCACTGAGCTTCAACAGCATTGCTGGGATTTGATCAGGTCCGGACTGGTTTTTCATTTTTAGATTATTAAGATGTTTTTTAATGACACTAACAGGTACAGGTCTAAAATTAAACTTATCTATATTGGGCCTTTGCAAATTTAGTGGGACCTGATCCACATGAATCTGTGTATTGTAAATCTTAATTATGAACTTGTGGCTCAATACACAGACTAGTTTCCTTTCCCCCTAAAAGTAATCAGTATATCAAAGGTACTCTTTAGGGATATCAATCAAGTATCTAATAGGATGTGGCAGATATAAGTGATAGAGAACAGCTAGGTCAAGTTGTCAGAAATGTATATACTTGTATCCTAGTTGATACCCAGAGGATTAAATACTATCAGAGTTTATAGGTAGAGAGTAGAAAATGAAAAATCTATTGCCAGCAAAAACAGCCGGTAGTAATGAAATTAAATAGCCTCTCTCCCTGGTAAACTATATAGACATAGGAGCAGAAAATAGATGGAAAAAAATTATAAAAATTATTAGTGATTCAAGGACATTAAGTCCAGTGGACACAAAAAAGTTCCCTAGGTTTGCAAGTAAATATATACAGTTAAAATCACATTTTATTAGAGAACATAAGTATCAAAATAAAATCATCACACCACATCTAAATCCGTAAGGAGAGCTAATGAGTTCAGCAAACCTGATGGGGAGAAGGGGTAGCAGAATATAGGAGGCTGCTGAATGGCAAATAGTGAATGAAATATAAGGTGGAAATCTATATACTATAACCCTCACCAGCAGGTGAAGAAAATGAAAGTATGTATCACTTGCAATGAAGCTAGTCTGTAGTGCCAGATGCAAAAGCACCGACAGAATAAACTGTGTATGTAGCCTCTTGTTACCGGCGTCTAAGATCTATCCGATTGTACACACCTGCTCTGTTAAAATATTGAAACAATATTTCTCACAGTTGTTGTACAAAAAGATCTAGATAAATGTAACAGGAGACAGAAGCATAAATAAACATGCCTTCACTAGACTAATAGTATATAATATATATGACTTCAAGGTCACTATCTGGAGAAATAGAATGAGGGCTTTGGAAAAGTATCCACCTTAACGGTTAAAAGTTAAACAGCTAAGCACAATAACCCATAGTATACATACTACCTCATAAGTCGATAGCTGAATATATGGATGGTAAATAGACTGTACACTAAATAGCCATAGAGATAAGTCCCTTAATCATAATTTCCTTCCTGCTGAAAATACCCTAAGAAACCCCCCATCATAGAGAATAGTAACTTTGGGTATGCTATATAAATCCTCTAACCATAACTAAAAAAGTGCCAAACTAAAGAGTGCTGTGAAAATAAAATAAAAAATATAGTCATAAAGCCTGATGTGTGTTTCGGCGCTACTAAAGCGCCTTCATCTAAGGCGCCTTAGTCTAAATCATAATAAAGTGCCGTACCCTGTGCCTATAACGCAGGAAGAAACACGCCTGACGCGAGTTTCGGTGCTATATGAGATGCACCTTCGTCAGGCCCTTTTAAATAAAGATTGTTGTTGTTATAAGGCTTTTTCCTGTGGAATAAAATGGTGTTGGTAAAATATATATATTATTACAACTGCTGCAGCTATACTGTTCAGAAGTTTACAATCAAGATCTTTGTTCAGAAGTTCACAAACAAGCTTTTTAGATATGTTTGAATTCAAGCCTTTAATTCATCTTGTTACTCTGATAATTGTACTGTATACATGGTGTCATATTTCTAACTAGCAGGTTTTGCTTTACCTGCACCATAGCTTTTTTTCTCAGGCTGTGGACCCCACAATTTATCGAAGGGTGAACCACCATGTGTATATATATATATATATATATATATATATATATATTTATATATATATATATATATATTTATATATATATATATATATATATATACTTTCTCCTGTCTCAAATAACAGGGTATATGGTATGTTGCCTGGATACCACCAGAACCACCAGATGGACTGTGCACTACTGAGGCATTACCGATAGGGGTGAACCCCCTTACTTCTGAGGTGACCTCCCACTAACATATGTGCATTTCCCAACTAATTGCTACGCACATCGTTATAGAGGTAACCCTCTCTAGCCCTGGGATGAAGCCAAGCGATACATATATCCGCCCAGTAGTGGCGAACGGATCTCTAGAGGTGACCCCCCAAGCGTTCTGAACCCATGGAGGCACTGTAACAGGGTTTCACGGCTCCCAATTTCACGTGCCTATAGCCCCATTTACATATAGACCACTAATCCCGGTCACACAGAGGGTGACCCCCTCTTCTGGCTGCCTGCCAATACTGCCTCACTAAACAGTGGGCTTTGATTGCCTGATAACCTAGGTAAACCCTAGTTGTACGCGGAGGCTTGCTCTGTGTTTTAACATGTGTACTTCTGTACCTCAACCGAGTCTATTTTCGTACCCAGAACACAGACCACACAGTGGTATCGTCACTAAAAGATGGATGATATCCATATGGCGCGGAATCTCTTCCTCGCAAATGATTGGTTCACTTGTCTGGACTTGAAGAATGCATACCTGTAGGTTCCAATCAGAGAGTCGTCCATTCATTCGTTTCATTTGACGGGACCGACCATGCCAATTCACTTGTTACCCTATCTATCTAGAAGACATGCTGATACTCTGCGAGTCCGCATCCGGACTACGCTCTAAAGTGAGGTTTATAGTTCTATTTATAGGATCATTAGGTTTTATAGTGAACTTAAAGAAAATTGACTCTATCCCCATCCCAAGAAGTCCAATTCCTCGGGTTCGAAATAGATTCAACAAAATGTGTCCTACGTCTTCCCACTGCGAAAGTGGCCTCAATTCGTAAGGAGATTCATTGTACTCTACAAGATTCGGTTCCCCTTTGGCTCCTCGCCCGAGTAGTGGTACTCTATTCCTCTTTTATACCATTACCAGCGGAAAGGACACACCTACGACCACTGGGTACCGGTAAAACATGAGGTGCGAACGTGACTTCATTGGCAGCTCCTACGTATGCAAGCCTGGAATGGCAGAGCCATCTTCGGGTCCACACCGGATTTCATATTGTTGTTGGACGCCAGCTTCTGAGGCTGGAGAACACACTGCATACACGCTTTCAAACGGGACCCATGGTCAGGGGAAGAGACACCCCTTCACATAAATTGCTTGGAACTGATCGCGGCATCCTTTGCGATCCGCATCTTAGCCAAGGACATTGAGGTATCCTCCAAATCCGCATGGACAATATGTAAGCAGTTCAATACATTAACCATCTGGGCAGGGCCCGATCTCATGCCTTGACAGAGGCAATGAGAACCAGTTACTGACTTTGCCTTCCCTGCAACTTCACTCTCCGAGCAGAGTTTCTTCCAGGGATCACAAATGGGACAGCAGAAATTGGTGACTGGACACCTTGGTATTTGCCATGCTGAGAATGGTCAGAGGACTGTTCCACATAGATCTATTTGCCTCACGGATGAACACACAAACTACGAGATGGATTCTACATCCATGTCATCCGTTTTTTCCCAAAGGTTCCCCGTCTCTGTGTGGTGAACACTCTACTACGTTATGTGAAGGTTACTGCATCTCTTCGGTCTTGAGGCAGGCCAACTTCTTATTTGATTTCTGTCAGACTTCTCATGCATCCTTTGCTTTTCGGGTACACCATTAAAAAATGCTAAATTGAAGCCTCCTGTCATGATGTAAAATTGTAGATTATGCTAATGTAATGTACCTATAATCTTAATTTTAATAATGACAGTAGGCAAATATTTTCCCTCCCTTGGCTTCCCTCCTTTGACGGTTATTGTATTTTAGCCTGTTTACGTTTTCTTATTGGTTTATTCAGTTACGGTTTTCATACTGATTGTATAAGTCTAGATACGCTGATTTGTCTGGTGGTAGTGCACGAATGTTGAGTTGTCTACTCTAGTATGTGGATATATCGCACATCTCGTATACAATATCCTAAGTTGATATGTATACTGATATATACTCAGGGCCGGTGCAAAGAATTTTGGGTACATAGGCGAAGATGCATTTTTCCGCCCCCCAAAAAACATCTTCACCCATGTGCCTCTTAACCTCCCTTTTGTGTTTCTTATCCCGTCTTTTAAATATCTGACTCCTTTTGCCTTTGTGTGTCTCCTATCTCTCCTCTTTGTATGACTCTTACATCCTCCCACATTTTGTGTCTTACTCCTCCCAGCCCCTTTGTGTGACTCCTTTTCTCCCAGCCCCTTTGTGTCTCTTTCCTTCTCAAGCCCCGGTGTGTATTTCTTTCACATCCAGCCCCTCTCCCTGTCCCTTAATGGTCCCCTCCCTTCTCTGACCCTTACTGTACCTCTCCCCTCTCTCCTCCTTTTCCTGTTCCTCAGTGTTCCTTTCCCTTCCCCCCTCCTTTCCCTGTCCCTTAGTGTTCCTCTCCCCTCCCCTCTCTGTTCCTTGTCGCTTAGTGTTCCTCTCCCCCTCCCTCCTTTTCCTGTACCTTAGGGTATCTCTCCTTAGGGTATCTCTCACAGACACTGTCCCTTGGTGCGCCACCCACCCCCATAGTGGTCCCCTCCCCTTCCTGGTGTGCCTCCTACCTTTCTTGTAGCGTGGCTGAGCGGAGCGAATCCCGGTACAGTGAGCTTTTCCTGTCAGTCCTGCCAGGTACAGGAAACAGAAGTTCCTGTACCACGGTACATTCCGCTTGGCCACGCTACAGTCAGGGGTGTATAAACACTGACAGTCACACACACTCAGTGACAAACACACAGACATCTCTGACAGCCAGACTCACTTATCTGACACACTCATTCATTGACAGACACTCACACGCACACTGACGGGCACACAAACACTGACAGACTCATTGACAAACACACACTGACACACACACACACACACAAACTCACAGATACTGACAGACACGTAGTCACATGCACACACGCACATACTGACAGACACACTCCCACACACTGACAGACACACATACTCACACACACTCACTCACACACACCGACAGACACACATACTCACACACACTGACAGACACACATACACACTGACAGACACACACACACACTGACAGACACACACACTCACACACTGACAGACACACATACTCACACACTGACAGACACTCACTCACACACATACACTGACAGAACCATACAAACTGACAGACACGTACTCACATGCACACACGCCATTATTACTGACAGACACACATACCACACACTCACTCACACACACCGACAGACACACACTCACTCACACACACTGACAGACACACACACTCACACACTGACAGACACACACACTCACACACTGACAGACACACATACTCACACGCTGACAGACACACTCACTCACACACATACACTGACAGAACCATACGAACTCACAGACACTGACAGACATGTACTCACATGCACACACGCACATACTGACAGACACACTCACTCATTCACACACTGACAGACACACACACTCACACACTGACAGACACACACACTCACTCACACACACTGACAGACACACACACTCACACACTGACAGACACACATACTCACACACTGACAGACACACTCACTCACACACATACACTGACAGAACCATACAAACTCACAGACACTGACAGACACGTACTCACATGCACACACGCACATACTGACAGACACACATACTCACACACACTCACTCACACATACTGACAGACACACATACTCACACACACTCACTCACACACACCGACAGACACACACTCACACACTCACTCACACACACTGACAGACACACACACTCACACACTGACAGACACACATACTCACACACTGACAGACACACTCACTCACACACATACACTGACAGAACCATACGAACTCACAGACACTGACAGACATGTACTCACATGCACACACGCACATACTGACAGACACACTCACTCATTCACACACTGACAGACACATA
Source organism: Pelobates cultripes (assembly GCA_933207985.1). Taxonomy (NCBI): domain Eukaryota; kingdom Metazoa; phylum Chordata; class Amphibia; order Anura; family Pelobatidae; genus Pelobates; species Pelobates cultripes. The sequence goes on along the minus strand of OW240912.1, from coordinate 84,985,184 downwards.
CACTCACACACTGACAGACACACACACTCACTCACACACACTGACAGACACACACACTGACAGACACACTCACTCACACACACTGACAGACACACACACTCACACACTGACAGACACACATACTCACACACTGGCGTGGGTCTCTCATTGGTGGTCCAGTGGGGCTGCTGGGAGGCGTGCGGCTGAATTGGATGCCGAGGTGCCGAGGGAGCTCTGATCTCTCTGATCTGCTCCCTCGCAGGCTGCTTACTGATGCCGCGGGAGCCGGAATATGACGTCTGTCTGTGTGTGTGCATCAGGTGCCTGTGTGTGTGCTGTGTATGTGTGAGAGATGCTCTCTATGTGTGTATGTCTGTGTGAGGGGTGATGTGTGTGTGTGAGGGGTGCAGTGTTTGTGTGTGAGTAGTGCTGTCTGGGTGAGGGATGCTCTATGTTGTGTGAGGGGTGCTCTGTATGTATGTTAGGAATGCTGTTTGTGAGGGGTGCTCTGTGTGTGTGAGGGGTGCTCTGTATGTGTGTTAGGATTGCTGTTTGTGTGGTGTGGTGTGTGTGTGTAAGGAGTGCAGTGTTTGTGAGGGGTGCTCTGTGTCTGTATTATGGGGGCTGTGTTTGGAAGGGTGCTCTGTGTGTGAGGGGTGCGGCGTTTGTGTGAGTGATGCTGTCTGTGTGAGGGGTGCTCTGTGTGTGTGTGAGGGGTGCTGTATTTGTGAGGGGTGCTCTGTGTGGTAGGGGTGTGGTGTTTGTGTGTGATGGGTGCTGTGTGTGTGAGTGGTGCTGTCTGTGTGAGGGGTGCCCTGTGTGTATGAGGGGAGCTGTATTTGTGAGGGGCACTCTGTGTGGTAGGGGTGCTGTGTGTGTGAGGGGTGCTGTGTGTGTGAGTGGTGCTGTCTGTGTGAGGGGCACTCTGTCTGTGTGAGGGGTGCTCTGTCTTTGTGTGAGGGGTGCTGTGTTTGTGTGTGAGGGGTGCGGTGTTTGTGGAGTGGTGCTGTGTGTGTGAGTGGTGCGGTGTTTGTGTGTGAGGGGTGGTGTGTGTGTGAGGGGTGCTCTGTCTGTGAGGGGTGCCTGTCTGGGTGCTGTGTGTGTGAGGGGTGCTCTGTCTGTGTGAGGGGTGCCTGTCTGTGTGTGAGGGGTGCTGTGTTTGAGGGGTGCGGTATTTGTGAGTGGTGCTGTGTGTGTGAGTGGCCGCTTGTGTGTGAGGGGTGCTCTGTATGTGTGTGAGGGTGCTGTATTTGTGAGGGGTGCTCTATGTGTGTGTGAGGGGTGCAGCATTTGTGTGTGAGAGATGGTGTGTGTGTGAGGGGTGCTCTGTCTGTGTGTGAGGGGTGCTGTGTTTGTGTGTGAGGGGTGCGGTATTTGTGAGTGGTGCTATGTGTGTGAGTGGTGCGGCGTTTGTGTGTGAGGGGTGGTGTGTGTGTGAGGGGTGCTCTGTCTGTGTGAGGGGTGTTCTGTCTGTGTGTGAGGGGTGCTCTGTGTGTGTGAGGAGTGCTCTGTATGTGTGTGAGGGGTGCTCTGTATGTGTGTGAGGGTGCTGTATTTGTGAGGGGTGCTCTATGTGTGTGTGAGGGGTGCAGCATTTGTGTGTGAGAGATGGTGTGTGTGTGAGGGGTGCTCTGTGTGATTTAGGTAAACTAGAAACTGACATTTAATGAGGATAAGTGCAAGATAATGCATCTTGGACGTAAAAACCCAAGGGCAGAGTACAGAATATTTGATAGAGTCCTAACCTCAACATCTAAGGAAAGGGATTTAGGGGTGATTATTTCTGATGACTTAAAGGTAGGCAGACAATGTAATAGAGCAGCAGGAAATGCTAGCAGAATGCTTGGTTGTATAGGGAGAGGTATTAGCAGTAGAAAGAGGGAAGTGCTCATGCCATTGTACAGAACACTGGTGAGACCTCACTTGGAGTATTGTACGCAGTACTGGAGACCGTATCTCCAGAAGGACATTGATACTTTAGAGAGAGTTCAGAGAAGGGCTACTAAACTGGTTCATGGATTGCAGGATAAAACTTATAAGGAAAGGTTAAAGGAACTTAACATGTATAGCGTGGCTGGAAAGACGAGACAGGGGGGATATGATACAAACATTTAAATACATAAAGGGAATCAACACAGTAAAGGAGGAGACTATATTTAAAAGAAGAAAAACTACCACAACAAGAGGACATAGTCTTAAATTAGAGGGACAAAGGTTTAAAAATAATTTCAGGAAGTATTACTTTACTGAGAGGGTAGTAGACACAAACACTGAAGTGGTAGAGGTTAACACAGTAAAGGAGTTTAAGCATGCGTGGGATAGGCATAAGGCTATACTAGCTATAAGATAAGGCCAGGGACTAAAGAAAGTATTTAGAAAATTGGGCAGACTAGATGGGCCGAATGGTTCTTATCTGCCGTCACATTCTATGTTTCGATGTTTCTAACTATTTGGTCATTTTATGCAGCGACCTTCGTTCCTGCTTAGCAAGCATTGCATTACAGATTTCTGACCTATGTTGGAGCAATCAGAAAACATCATTAAAGCCTATATTTCCATTTTATTAAAACCTGAGCACAGATTTTACCTCTCAAACATACGTGCCAGTATGTGTAAAGCCCACCTCTTGCACTTCCACCAAGGCAACTTTGGTCTGTCTACATAGTAATACAAGTGCTACCGGTCGTCATATTGGAGAACATGTAGTGACAACAGCTGCTATTCAGAGAATTAATTGTGATTTCTTTATTCCAGCTGTCTGTCGGCCTTGCGAGAATGAAGACCTACTTATGGCAATTTGCAACAGTGATTTTGGTGAGTTTAAAAGAAATACAATGTATCTGCTGTCTTACCTTGCTCTGGTTAACACAGTTCTCCAGCAGAATTCTTACCAACCTGACCTCTAAACTTTCATTATCCAACTTATCTGTCCTTTATCCAATCCATCCAACCAACACATTCTCATGGTTTCCTTGTTGATTACATAATTAATATGTTTGGTCATATATGTTCACGTCTGCATTCAGTGTAATGCACACTAGATCATCTCCAATTAGTAAATGTAGCCCCCTACTTGATCTATTTATCTCTTTGAACCCTGTGCATACCTGGTGTCCAGGGTTATCCTCTCTGGTGAATCGAGGTATAGCTGGGAAAATGAGGCCTTCACTCCGGTGAACTTGCCCACAGATCTACTGCACAAGCTGGGAAAATGAGGCCTTCACTCCTGTGAACTGGCCCACAGATCTACTGCACATTCCATGAACCCTCTGGACACATCTAAGCTCAATTGGTTTGACACACACAGCTGAAACCTCAATGCAGTTTGCAAAGTATTTCCTTGACCATAATGAATCTCACCTTCCCCCAAGAGTTACCAAGAGAGATTTTTAAATTTCAGGCTTTAATGCATAGAACCTTTAGGAGGCAGACGTCTGTTGGGACACAATATTTATTAATACCTCATGCAAGTGACCAATGGCTAGCACTAAGATTAGTTCCAGAAGGACTGGAGTAAGATCACATGTAACATATTGGACACCTCAATACTGAAATGCAAGACAATTCAATGAAATGACTGAATTAGACTATCAGGCATTCTGTCCTGATTTTTTCTATCACTGTGGATTAAATTTCCACAGACTATGCATGTTTCTGTGTATGCTCTTTTTACAGCCCTGCAGAATATGGGTGTTCTAAATCAACCATTTCGAGACAGACATCTTTCCAGGTTCTTTGTATAAAGACCCTGAAGATAAAGTTTTATACAAATGCTATGATTACTAATGGTTTTGAATCCTTTCACTAGTTCAGGCATGTTGCTGCACAACTTCTGTAATCTCCCCTTTAAATTAGCACAGTAAGTCACTGTTCTATCTTAATAGAGTCAATGTATTTCACTCCGTAACATGGCCGGTTAAAGGGACACTATAGACAACCAGACCGCTTCATCTCCTTGAAGTCGTCTTGATGCAGTGTCCCTGTCCCCTTAACCCTGCAATGTAAAACACTGCAAGATTTACATTGCAGCGCTAAGACTGCCTTTAGAGGCTGTCTACCAGACAGCCACTGGGGGCACTTCTTGCAGATTCTCTGAGCTTGACTACATGAAACGATGTTGGATGTCCTCACGTTGTACATGAGGAAATCTAGTGTCATGCAAAATCCCACTGAATCAATGCTTCTCTATGGGTAAAGTCTGATGTGAGTGTGGAGCTAGCCGCTCATATACTTTAGATCCCTCCAGCGGCTGACGTCAGCAGAGGAGGAGCATGACCCAGCACCAAGGTCCTTCAAGTGCTGGAATTAGGTAAGTGACCGAAAGGTTAGTTGGTTTTTATTTTAACACTTTTAAGGATGGGGGAGGGGTTAGCAGAAGATGCGTGTGCAGAGGGACACGTTAGTGTTAGGAATACACCTTTGTATTCCTAACACTAAAGCGTTCTTTTAATTAACTTTGCCAGAAGTTAGAGATACATAATGAGTATTTAAATACAGATTTCAAAAACTGGACATTCTTAACTTCTATCAATTAAACCTTTCTTAACCTCATGACCCTTTATTCTGTGTGAGTGGGGTCAAGATGTACGTTTTAAATAGCTGCCTGTGTGAGTGGGAGATCTGGAGACAGGACCCTCAAGTAAGAGTATAATCACCATTACAAAAGTTAAGATAAATTAGGTTTAACTTAATTAGAAACTCCCTTCACCAGTCAAAATATTTTCATAATTAAATTCTATAGAGATTAACATTTATATGTATGTATTTCTGTATAGTTCTTGAAAGACTTAGTTTGTGAGACAGAAAATAGTCTGTTCTCAACAAGATATTATGTCATCATTTCATAAAGGTCCTGATTTTAATTATTTTTTTTGTCTACCTCAGTTAATTAGTTAAAGTGACTCCCTTATACTCCCTTTTAATTCATATGGGTAGTGGGAAAATCTGTAAGGTCACATATATCACATACTGTAAATCACACACACATATATATATATATATATATATATATATATATATATATATATATAATTCTTTATTTAGGTTTGTACAGAAATACTATAAAATATTGCATTTTGCAATATACTTTATATCAATACAACTTGGTAAGTTCAGCATCTCCAAACTGTTAGTTTTGACATTTATAAAACCAACCAATTGAAAATTTGTAAGGTCACATTTTATTGATATATGGAAATAACACTGTAAGAAACAGACCATGGGGGCTCAATTATTAGCTCCTAGTTCATTTATCAAGATTAAATAAAACATGTCTGAAACCGGTTTTCCTGCTGTTGCCACCAACAATTTGAAGCTAAAAACTGTCATTAGCATCCTAATCATTCCCCAGATTAGGGACATCCGCAAAGTTAGCACCATTACCCCACTGGATATAAACACAGCTATGTACAATGTGGTATTTTATATCTTTTATGTTTAGTGGTTCGAGGTTCCATTGAGAGTGTGAGCCATGACGAGGTCAGTCGTATGTCTCGAGTGGACATCAAAGCTCGGAAAGTATACAGACAAAGAAACAGCATATTCCAGTTAGATGATTCCACCGGTGATTGGGCTGGACCCATAAGAACATTGCTGCAGTGCAGAGTCAAGAAAGGAGAAGGAGAATTCCTCTTCACTGGGAGTGAACATTTTGGAGATGCATGGTTGGGATGTGCTCCTCGATTAAGAGACTTTCACCATATCTATCAGGAAGCCAAGGAGCTTAGGACAAACCCATGTGAATTTCAGGCTGACTGAAAATAAACTCCGTTAAGAAAGAACATTCTAAACAGAAACATTGTGATGTATTTTTAAGAGAAACTATAACAGACGTAGACAAACCAAACGAGTTCATGGTTCCATTTAACCAAACAAATCTGAATAAGGAACAAATAAAAGCTTCTTTAATTTCGTGCATATTTGAACTGATCCATCTTGGCACCTCTCTGTGTGTATACAGTGCTGATAGAAGTAATACTTTAACATGAATTAAATTGGTCATTAGATGTCAAAGATAACACTCCATAAGTAGATGAAATCTTACATATTTCATATAACTGATCCATCACGGTTTACCTAATCTAATTTGCTAGATATTATGGTTAGTGTACATTCACCTAATCTTTTTGTTTCTGTTCTTCAAAGAGCTTTAATGATATCAGAATAAAATGTATTTATGTTTTTAAACGTTTGCTCATTTCATTTATTTCTTTAAATTTTTTATTTTTCTGTGCATATTATTATTACATGCATGCTTGTCATGCCCCAACAGCAATTGACGAGCTAGAAACCTTACCATATATATGAGCACATTGAGGACATTTATATAATTCTTGCACATTTTTTAAAGGAGTTAATAAACGTGAATGAACTATTGCTAGAGTGAGGCTAAATAAGTGTGATTGAGGATTGCTGGCCTTATGAGGCTAGCCTATGATTTGTTTTAGCATTGCTAGCAGTAGTATGCTTCAGCGATGTGAGAGAGTGTTAGTAAATGCAGGCATGTTTAAATACCGCTTTATCAGACTTATCCGAACCCACTCAACTTGGTACCTGATTAGATGAGGGTCATTCCGTAAAGTGTGTGAAGTGTGTGGGCATTTGTTACTGCTGAGCTTTATGTTTGTGTTGAGTGAGACAGAGTGATAATGATATCGTGCTGGTAAGGTGAAGCGAGCCTAGGTGTGCATTAAGTGATGTTGGTTGGTGTTGAGTTGCATAATGTGTAGTAATGTGTATGTAGTCCGGGGAACAGGCAAGTGTCCACAGGTGCTGGCTGTGACTATGATGCTGGTGTTTGGTCGGGTGTTGGTTGCTGTCCAGGTGTGAGTGATGGGTCTTCCAGCCTATTGAGGAAAGTCCCAGTGTGAGAGTGCCCTGCTGGTATGTCGGGGGGTGGGGGACCTCCTGCCTTCTGTTTTGCGTTGCCGTATGGTTGGGGGTTCTCCTGCTAGGTTTACGGGTGCCTCTCTGCTGTGCCTTTCCATAAGTTTCGCGGCCGAAATCTCCGCCGGCCCACAGCTACATGAGGAGTCGTTGTGTAGCTCCCCCTGCTTCGACCACTCTTGGTGACGTGGGCAGAATCTCGGGGTGCTGTGGTCCCCTGGTGGCGGTATTGTGTCACCTGTCGAGGGTGGGGGTTAACCACTGGAGCCCAGGGTTGCGGGAGCGGGTTTTAGCTCGTGAGGGATTCTGGTGTATGGGAGGAGGATTGGCTGTCCCTGCACGTTTGTTTAGAGGTATAGTAGCTGGCTTGCTACCCTCTGCTTTAGGGGGTGATTGATGTGGCAGGCGTGCTTCTCGTTGCCTCTCTTCAAGTTTGCTCCAGAAGGCCGCAAAGATGGCATCCAATCGGGTCAGCGTAGTATCCATCAGGCCTTGTGGTGGGGTATGAAGCATGGCGTCCGCCATCTTTGCTTCATTATAGGGACAAGCTTCTTTCAGCGTGTTCGTAAGGCTGGTCGCAGGCTCACCGGTACCAGGTAAGTAGAGCCGGGATGCTGGGGCCATGATAACCCCCACTGGCGGGGGGGATCAGGAGCATTTCCAACGCTCACCTGGTTCAGCAGCTAAGCTGGCAGGGAGACCGGCCGTGTCTCCCACACCTGCTTCAGTAGGTAGGCTGTAGTAGCTTGAGTATTGCCAGGAAGTGCCCGGGTGCAACCGGACAGGGTGCTGGTCGTCTCCCGATTATGGGTAGTCAAGTTTGTCGAGATAAATCCAAGATTGTAGCCTTGTAAAAGGTTTGTTTCACGGAGCTCTCTGTGCATGCGACCAGTCGGTTCGGCTGCTAGGCCCCGCCCCCTCATTTATTTATTTTAAACATGAAATCCATTTTTGATTTTGCATTTTGTATTATGCATTTCCCTTGTGCATTTTGTTTGTTTTGCTTTGTTTTTGCTAAATATAAACAGCATTCCTTATGCAGTCCTATCATTACATAAAAACAAAGTGAACATCACATTTTAATAAAATCCAGTGGAGTAGCGCCTATATAAACTAACAAAAATTAACTCCTCATTTTTTATTTTTTTTATTAGCAATTTATCAAGTGCACTGTACATAGCGTCAATGTTTTACAGCGTGATGTAAACATAGTTACCAAGCATTGTTGACAATTACAGTATTAACAGGTGTTATACAAGGAAACATGTTTAATGCATATGGAACAATATTCAATACATAAAAGATTTCAGCTTAGTCGGTGCTCCAAGGCACCGTGCACCGATTTTATTAGTGAGAAATGCAAAAAAGAAAAAGGGGGTGAGGGGAACTGGGGAATAAACAACAGGGATAGTAGGGGGGTGGGTGAAGGAATGGGGGGTTAATTGGATTGGCACATCAAACAGTGTACAGCCAGAAGGTCAGCCAACATTGAGCATACAGGGAGTGCAGAATTATTAGGCAAGTTGTATTTTTGAGGATTAATTTTATTATTGAACAACAACCATGTTCTCAATGAACCCAAAAAACTCATTAATATCAAAGCTGAATATTTTTGGAAGTAGTTTTTAGTTTGTTTTTAGTTTTAGCTATGTTAGGGGGATATCTGTGTGTGCAGGTGACTATTACTGTGCATAATTATTAGGCAACTTAACAAAAAACAAATATATACCCATTTCAATTATTTATTATTACCAGTGAAACCAATATAACATCTCAACATTCACAAATATACATTTCTGACATTCAAAAACAAAACAAAAACAAATCAGTGACCAATATAGCCACCTTTCTTTGCAAGGACACTCAAAAGCCTGCCATCCATGGATTCTGTCAGTGTTTTGATCTGTTCACCATCAACATTGCGTGCAGCAGCAACCACAGCCTCCCAGACACTGTTCAGAGAGGTGTACTGTTTTCCCTCCTTGTAAATCTCACATTTGATGATGGACCACAGGTTCTCAATGGGGTTCAGATCAGGTGAACAAGGAGGCCATGTCATTAGATTTTCTTCTTTTATACCCTTTCTTGCCAGCCACGCTGTGGAGTACTTGGACGCGTGTGATGGAGCATTGTCCTGCATGAAAATCATGTTTTTCTTGAAGGATGCAGACTTCTTCCTGTACCACTGCTTGAAGAAGGTGTCTTCCAGGAACTGGCAGTAGGACTGGGAGTTGAGCTTGACTCCATCCTCAACCCGAAAAGGCCCCACAAACTCATCTTTGATGATACCAGTACTCCACCTCCACCTTGCTGGCGTCTGAGTCGGACTGGAGCTCTCTGCCCTTTACCAATCCAGCCACGGGCCCATCCATCTGTCCCATCAAGACTCACTCTCATTTCATCAGTCCATAAAACCTTAGAAAAATCAGTCTTGAGATATTTCTTGGCCCTGTCTTGACGTTTCAGCTTGTGTGTCTTGTTCAGTGGTGGTCGTCTTTCAGCCTTTCTTACCTTGGCCATGTCTCTGAGTATTGCACACCTTGTGCTTTTGGGCACTCCAGTGATGTTGCAGCTCTGAAATATGGCCAAACTGGTGGCAAGTGGCATCATGGCAGCTGCACGCTTGACTTTTCTCAGTTTATGGGCAGTTATTTTGCGCCTTGGTTTTTCCACACGCTTCTTGCGACCATGTTGACTATTTTGAATGAAACGCTTGATTGTTCGATGATCACGCTTCAGAAGCTTTGCAATTTTAAGAGTGCTGCATCCCTCTGCAAGATATCTCACTATTTTTGACTTTTCTGAGCCTGTCAAGTCCTTCTTTTGACCCATTTTGCCAAAGGAAAGGAAGTTGCCTAATAATTATGCACACCTGATATAGGGTGTTGATGTCATTAGACCACACCCCTTCTCATTACAGAGATGCACATCACCTAATATGCTTAATTGGTAGTAGGCTTTCGAGCCTATACAGCTTGGAGTAAGACAACATGCATAAAGAGGATGATGTGGTCAAAATACTCATTTGCCTAATAATTCTGCACTCCCTGTACATGTAACTCCGGCAGAGCGACTAGAGCTTTTCAGCCAATCCCAGTTAGTGGCATGAAGGACAAGGTTTGGGGTGAGTATGCACAGTCTGCTCTAAAGTGCCTGAGTAGTGCCCCCCTCCAGCCTCAGGCCTTTGCGTAAGCCACTATGCTAAATCCACAGATTTGGAGGCGTTCATGAACCAGTCTTTCCCCCACCAGGGGCAGTCGAAGAATCTGTATGCTATGTTCCGCTGTCGGCTGATGGTCTTCGCCCCACGTGGTCGATGCGCAGAGACGATGCCTCGTGGGGCTCATGGCCCAGGTAGCCTGACAGTTGCACACGTCGCCGCTTGGGGATGCGATTTGCCTGTAGAGGTCCACCTCTCCCCGGCAAGACGTCTCTCCGCCCGACCACCTTCAGCTATGGCAGGGAATTCTGCCATCGGTCCCGCAGCTTGTGCCAGAACGTCTGAAAGACTTTATCCAATCTATGCATAATGGAATTTGAAATTTTTGTCCGACTGTATATCAACTGTTTTCGATGATTTCGCTTTTCTCAAGATGCAATAAAACGGAAGTCGGTTATAGATTATCCAATGCAAAAATCTTACAAGCTCAAGGAAAATACCCTGCAAGAACTATTCTAGCCTATTCTTTGAATCAGTGATACATTTATCAACGTTTATTTACTAACCTCAAGTAAAAATCCATATGTCTCAACTTGGTATCTGCACAAGATATGGAGGGACTCCCACCTATCACGTTAATGGATAGAAAAATATATAGCTTACTCCACAACAGTGAGTTTGGGGAGGAAATGTAGGTAGGTGGTTTCTCATTTTTGTTTCTGTTATGTTACTATGCTTATCTGTTCAGATTCAAAATGTGATCACACTTCCTTATTGAATAATCTCGCATTTATTTTGCTTTCATGTGTAATACATTTAAATAGCCACAAGGTGTCACTTAACTCTGAATGTAGATTCAGTCCTTGGAGAATAAGATACAAATTGATCGATTGTTGCAACTTCATTAGGATGTGGGTGTAATTAGAATAATCAGTTCTATAAGGATTCCTAAACCAAAATAGAATGTACCACTAATTTAACACTGAAATGGCGCATATTATATTTATAATTATTATTATCAGCATTTATATAACTACACCTTAATCAGCAGCACTTTACAATATCATAGAGAGGTACATTTAACAATAAATTATTCAATTACTAAATGTTACAGGGACAATAGGTTAATGAGGACCCTGCTCGATATAGCTGCATAGAAATACTTATACAAAATAAGCACATTCCAGGCTTTATGATGTTAGCAAACACAGCAAGAAGTCCTGGGGGCAGAGCCATGCAGGGCACCGTGGCAGATGCCATTTCGTGCAGCTCTGAGTGCTTTACTAGCAAATTCAGCTGTATTGCTGTTGGCAATCGACATATTGGTGTGAAAGATTCTGCGGATGCCCTTTTTTTCCCCAGCAAGTGACAAAATTCAGCACCAAGGACTTCAAACATACCGCACGGGAAGCACACGACTGATCGGTGACGGAGGAATAGGCCTCAATATCGACTTACCAACTGGGAGTCCTCTCAACAGAATTTCTTGCATGGACATGGGCCACAAGACACAAAAGCCTAGTCACACTGCCAGCAGAGAAAGCCAGGACATAGGGAAAATGCTGGCTTACACACCACGAACCAGAGAGATGGCGCCATTGGCTGCACACACCTCGCATGTGGAGGGAGTCCAAGAGGTGGGGTCCCGACATTGGGCAGTGACAAGCAGTGATGACCGGTGTACATACCTCTGAGGAAGATATTCTCAATTTGAAACAGGGCATGGTGGCTCTAGGGAAGACTGTTTAACAAGTACAATCTACACAATTTCACCTTTACCAGCCGCTACACCAGATGGCGCTCAAGGAGAGAGGCGCTGTGGATTAGGTAAGTAACCTCTCCCTCCTGCAGCATTGCCACACTGATCAGGCGCTTCCACATGGCGCCGATCGGGTGCAGCCACACAGTGCAGACCGGGCACCATGACAGTATCCCCACACAAAGACTGCCCACCGGGCGGGCAGGACCAGGCCTTCCAGGGAACCGGGCATGGAAGGAATGGATGAGTCAAGCCACATGAACATCAACAGCAGGAACCCAGAAACGTTACTCAGGACCATAACCCATCCAGTCAACTAGGTACTGTAATAAACCACAAGAATACCTGGAATCCAAGATCGAACAGATTTCATATTCCTCTTGTTTAGCCACAACCAACTGCGGAGGAGGAATAGAAGGAATAGTATATCGATTACAGAGGAGAGGTTTGAGCAAAGACATATGGAAAGTACAAGGAATGCAGAGATTAACAGGGAGATCAAGGGTATAGGAAACAGGATTGACCCTACGCCAGTGGTGTATTTACCGCGAGACTGACAAGGCATTTTCCTTGGGCATCACTTTTAGGGGGGGCGGCAAAAAAAGCCGCCCCAATGCCCTGGCAGATGCCATGTCAGCCTCTTCTCCTGGGAGGCCCAGGAGCTGGCAGCTGGCCACCTTAGGGCCCCTCAGAGGCTGGCATGCGCTGATATGAGAGGCGGGCGGCGAGGTAGCACTCTCCTCTGAGCTCTCTCCTGCTCAGGTCCCTCACCACAGTGCGCCGGTGTTGACATCACTCTGGCTCCGGCATCACTAAAAGGCGCATGAGGGAGCTGAGCACTAGGTTCAGAGCTCCCTCGCCGTCCACCTCCACTGTGCCTGCCAGCCCAACCACCCGCCTATTTGGAAGAAACCACAAAAATAACACCAAAATGTAATCAAATAATAAAAAAAATTGTGAGTGTGTTAGTGTGTGTGTTTGTTAGTGTGTCTGTTAGTGAGTGTTAGTGTGTGTGTGATAGTGAGAGCGTGTGTGTCTCTGTTAGTAAGAGTGTGTCTGTTAGAGAGTGTTGGTGTGTGTCTGTTAGTGTGTGTGTCTCTGTTAGTGAGTGTGTGTGCGTGTCTGTCAAAGAGTATGTGTCAGTGAAAGTGTGTATGCCTGTTAGTGAATGTGTATGTCTGTCAGTGTGTGCATGCGTGTCTGTCACTGAGAGTGTGTATCTGTCAGTCAATGTGTATGTCTGTTAGCGAATGTGTGTGTCTGACACTGAGTGTATATGTTTCTGTCAGTGAGTGTGTATGAGTGTGGGGTGGGGGGGGGTCTGAGTTTTGTCATGCCTAGGGCAACACAAAACCAGAATACACCACTGCCCTACGCACAACACTGAAAGGGTCCCTATGAAGTGGGGCAAACTTCTTAGAAGGCACCTTAACTTTAATATACCGTATGGACAACCAAACCCTGTCACCCATTTGATACAAAGGCGTAGCGACATGTCGCTTATCAGCCTTCACCTTGAAACAGCCGTCACCAAGGCAGCATGCACCAGATCCCAGGACCTACCCATAGAGGCCAGGTGCTCATCCAATACTGAGATAGAGGTATTCTAGAATACAGAAGACAGGATAGTAGGATGAAGACCAGAATTGACATAAAATGGACTGAAACCAGACGAGTTATGTGTAGCATTGTTCCTGGCGAATTCAGCCCAGGGTAAAAGATCAGACCAATTATCTTGAGCACCATTGACAAAACATCTGATGTATACCCCTAAGGACTGATTTGCTTGTTCTGCCGCCCTTTACGTTTGGTGATGGTATGAGGAAGAAAAAGATAATTATTTTCCCAATTCTTTACAAAATGATCTCCAGAACCTAAATACAAACTACGTACCTCTGTCAGATACTATATTGTGTGGAATACCATGTAACCTGAACATCTCATTGGTAAAAAATCTTGGGAGGTTGGCAACTTTTTAAGTGGAATGAAGTGAGCTATTTTGGAGAACTGGTCAACGAACATTAGAATAATGTTAAATCCCTTGGACACAGGTAGATCAACTATAAAATCCATAGCAAGTTGGGACTAAGGGATGTGCGGCACAGGAAGAGGTTGTAACAACCCACATTTGAGTTGAAGAACCTTAGAAACAGCAACTGTTTTTTGAAGGCATTGACATATGCTTCTACATCGTTCCTAAGAGAGGGCCACCAGAACTGTTTAATGATAGCAAAAAGGGTTTTGGGTATACCCAGATGCCCAGCCTTCATATTGTCATGGAACATGCTTAACCCCTTAAGGACCGAGGACGGTTCAGGACCGTCATCAGCATTTTTGCATTGCCAACCGGTGACGGTCCTGAACTGTACTTACCCGATCGCCGTCGTTCCCCCGGCGGCAATCGGCGTGGCTCCCATTGTGGGGAGACTGCCTGCAGCCCAGACAGTTTCCCCATGGCGGAATAGGACCTCTGGGGCCAATAGGTGTCCATGTGTCTGCCTGCAGGGGGACTGCCTGTGCTGACAGGCAGTCTCCCTGCTAGTGTAAAATCATTAAAAAAATAAAAGTTAATGTTAATTAAAAAATATATATATATGTGTATATAAATATGATATATAGACATTTATTATATCTAATGTCATACTAAGTGTCTTTTTATATTAATATGTACATATATTAATATAAAAATAAACTTATAATTAAATTACACACGTATATATATAATAACTATATATATATTGTGTATATATATATATATATATTATTATTATAAAATACAAATAATAAGTAATTTAAATTAAATTAAAAAATGTAAAAATAATAATAACATTCAAAAAAAATTATATATCTATATGAAATTTTATTCTAACTGTATTTTGATATTAATATATATATATTTATATCATAATACACTTAGAATGAAATTGTATATATATATCTATGTATATATAAATAAAAATAATATGAAATATACAAATGTCCATATACAAAATTACATAAATAATTATATAAATATACACGTAGACCTCAAATATATAAATATGCTTATATATTTAAATTCTACGTGCATATTTATGTAATATTTTTACATAATTAAGTAATTTTATTGATTGCAATTTGTGGCACCGGCCTGCCAACCCAGGCCGAAAGTCCAGAGAATATATATTGCTAGCACTGTATTTTACCCTGTAACGTTCTACGACACCCTAAAACCTGTAGATGGGGGGTACTGTTTTACTCGGGAGACTTCGCTGAACACAAATATTAGTGATTCAAAAAAGTAAAACATATCACAGCGATGATATTATCAGTGAAAGTGACTTTTTTTGCATTTTTCACACACAAACAGCACTTTACTGATGATATAATTGTTGTGATACGTTTTCCAGTTTTAATGAAAATCCAGCGCACTCGCTTATCTACTAAACAGTCATTTTAATGCTGAATAATTTTCAGTTTTATTAAAAACACCTAATCTAGACAAAAAATATAATGGGGGTTTAGTTACAGTATATGATCAGGAAAGGTTAAAGGATCTTAACATGTATAGTTTGGAGGAAAGACGAGACAGGGGGGATATGATAGAAACATTTAAATACATAAAAGGAATCAACACAGTAAAGGAGGAGACTATATTTAAAAGAAGGAGAACTACCACAACAAGAGGACATAGTCTTAAATTAGAGGGACAAAGGTTTAAAAATAATATCAGGAAGTATTACTTTACTGAGAGGGTAGTGGATGCATGGAATAGCCTTCCAGCTGAAGTGGTAGAGGCTAACACAGTAAAGGAGTTTAAGCATGCGTGGGATAGGCATAAGGCTATCCTAACTATAAGATAAGACTAGGGACTAATGAAAGTATTTAGAAAATTGGGCAGACTAGATGGGCCGAATGGTTTTATCTGCCGTCACATTCTATGTTTCTATGTTTCTATGATCATACATTGCATAAGCCTGCCACAACGCCAATGTACCCCATCTTTGGCAGGTCCTACTCTGTCTGCTAAATGAGCTTCTCACTTGGGGAAATCCTTCCATCTCAAGGTCTCTGCAGTACAATGCTTAAATAGGATCCTGAGATGAGGCACCTGTAACAGGGAGGGGTTCAAAACCCATGCAGCTGGCTAGACTCCTAAATATATACATACAGGCCCGGACTGGCCATCGGGCACACCGGGCAAATGCCCGGTGGGCCGCGGTGGCCGTGGGGCCGAGAGATCACATGATCTCTCCTGCCGGTCTTTGCAGGGCCGGCGCTATCTGAACGCCGGCCCTGCAGTAGTCTCCAGCGGGCCGGTGGGGAGATCAGAGATCTCCCTCACCGGCCCACATGCAGGATAGTGTGGCCGCCGGGGGAGAGAGGGAGGGAGCCAGCCTGCCAGCAGAGGAACCCGGCGGAGCTTTAACTAACAGCTCCGCCGGGTTCCTCTCACGAGATTCGGAGCGTTGCCATGGCAACGCTCCGGGTCTCGCGAGAGTGAACTCTAGCCTCACAGGCTAGAGTTCACTCACCACTAAGACCACCAGGGATGGATTGCAGCCCCAGCAGCAGGATCCCCCTCCAAGGCTAAAGGTAAGCAGGGAGGGGGAAAATAATCACCTAACTAACATCAGCCTCACAGACACCCAAAACACTCACAGCACACTCATTCACACACACTCACACACACACACACACACACACACACACACTGCACCCCTGACACTCACACACACACACACACACACACTGCACCCCTGACACTCACACACACACACTGCACCCCTGACACTCACACACACACACTGCACCCCTGACACTCCCACCCTCACACACTGCACCCCTGACACTCACAGCACCCTCACACACTGCACCCCTGACACTCACAGCACCCTCACACACTGCACCCCTGGCACGCACAGCACCCTCACACACACACTGCACATCTGACCCTCACAGCACACACACACACACCTGCACCCCTGGCCTCACAGCACACACACACCTGCACCCCAGCCTCACAGCACACACACACACACCACCGTGACACTCACAGCACACACACGCACACTGCCCCTGACACTCACAGCACACACACACACACACACTGCACCCCTGACACTCCCACAGCACACACACACACCACGGCACCCCTGACACTCAGCACACTCACACACACACACACTGCACCCCTGACACTCACACACACACACTGCACCCCTGACACTCCCACCCTCACACACTGCACCCCTGACACTCCCACCCTCACACACTGCACCCCTGACACTCACAGCACCCTCACACACTGCACCCCTGACACGCACAGCACCCTCACACACACACTGCACTGACACTCCCCAGCACACACACACACACACACTGCACTGACACTCACAGCACACACCACACACACTGCACCCCTGACACTCCACAGCACCCCTGCTCCACACACACTGCACCCCTAAGGACTCCTAGCACACTGCTGCTGACACTCACAGCACCCACACACACACTGCACCCCTGACATGCACAGCACCCTCACTCACACACACTGCACCCCTGACACAGCACACACACACACACACACTCACATCACCCTCACTCACACACACACACTGCACACCTAACACTTACAGAACCCTCACACACTGCACCCCTGAGACTCACAGCACACACACACTGCACCGCTGACACTCACAGCACACACACACACACACACTGCACCCCTGACATGAACAGCACCCTCACTCACACACACTGCACCCCTGACACAGCACA
This sequence comes from Pelobates cultripes, assembly GCA_933207985.1. NCBI lineage: Eukaryota > Metazoa > Chordata > Amphibia > Anura > Pelobatidae > Pelobates > Pelobates cultripes. Next base: position 84,967,641 of record OW240912.1, on the reverse strand, counting down.
CACACTCACATCACCCACACACACACACTGCACACCTAACACTTATAGCACCCTCACACACACACACACACACACTGCACCCCTAACACTTACAGCACCCACACACTGCACCCCTGACATGCACAGCACACACCCTATCTGGCCCCGCCCCCTTTGTAGTGGGCCGCTGTAATTAAAAAATGCCCGGGCCGAATTATCTTCCCAGTCCGGCCCTGCTGCAGCGATATATATCTTCACTCATATATTTCAGAGTATAGTTTTGGATAATCTGCAACTCTTATTACTTCATAACATGTCATAACATCCAGTTAGTTGAAACATTGTTGCATATAGATATCTTCAGTACTGATTCCACTATTGTGATTTTATATGGATTTTATCTTCATGATATCTCTATTTTGAACTTCAAGACTTTTGATCTATATCTAGATGTGACATTTTAGTAGCTGTCCATCCTTATTTCCATATCTCATTGCTTTATTTGTTTTTATTTGCCTTTGTTGTACTTTTCCCCATTTAGTTGATGTTACCCAATTCCCAGTAGGGGCAACACTTTTCCTGGACATCCCTCATTGAGTGTTTGATTATTGCTTTTATATTGGTGTTTTATATGGTATTTCATTTATGTATTTTCTCACTTGAACCTTTTAAAATTTATTTTAGATCCAGCAAGTATTCATATGCATTTTCTGCAAGCTATCTCCTGGTACGTTTAGGATCTTTATTTCTTATTTTATTCATAACAAAAACATGGTGGGATGAGACACATGACTGGGCAGCTAACTTATTTGGTTACACTATTTAAGAATTATAGAAAAAACTAGAAAGGTGGCGGGGTATGTTTGTATGTCAACAATGAGTTAAACCCAAATACTAGGAAGGGGAATGTGAGGAGGAATATGTGGAAGCGTTATGGTTAGATATCTGTTTGGGGCAAAAGAAGGGAAAATTATTATTGGTTAGGAAATGTTATAAACCACCTAGTGTTAATATTGATGAGGGAGACCAGCTATTAGAGCAAATTGGGAAAGTGGCAAATCTGGGTAACACGTTAATTACGGGATATTGTATTTGCCATGACATAAATTGGGATAGATGGACTAGTAGTTGAGCAAGGGGAATCAGGTTTTTGAATGTGTTAAATGATACCTGCATGTCCCAACTAGCACAAGCACCTGGTTATAAAAAACAATGCTGATCTTTTTTTATTTTTTTTATTTTATTGTTTTTGCAGTGCTTAGAATTACAAACATGCATGTGCTGCCACAACAGCAGGTACAAGCTAATAAGTAGATCAGGGTAAACATTGTTATGGCATGCAAGAAACAGCACAATTTTATGGTTAATAAGGTATGTCTGAGGATTTTCTATGCTTAAGTAGGATATATAATCAGAGGAGGGACAAAGAGGAAAACATGTAAGATGCAAGCTAGGTTGTCTGATTGTGTAGCTTTGACAGGTGTAAGTCAAACAAGTGTGTCATATATACAAGATGTAAAAATGAAATTACTTTGCTAGGCTAGCTGACCACACTGAGTAGGACAAATATAGTGTAACCACCAGTATTGAGTATCATCAAGAGATCAATATATGCTTTGTATAGGAAAGCAAAAAGAATGCAAAACAGCATAGTACAAGTTAAAAGCAGTTAGGTGGAGTGAAATGCTGATCTTTTGACCTACATTCAAGTAGGGGAGCACTTGGGGAATGGGTATCCCAATTTGGTGTCTTTTGAAATAAACTCAAAAAAGCATGTGGGGTATACTAAAACATATTTCAAAAAAAGGCTAATTTCAATAAGATAAGTGCACCTTTTACAACATGTTGACTGACATCAACTCTTTAGGGAAAAAAAACAAAACACTGAGGATAAATAGAATATCTTCAAACATGTATTAGGAAGGTACGTTACTCAGTATGTACCATTGGGTAATAAATATAAAAGAAACAAACTGAAACCAAGATGGTTTAGTGGGAAATGTTATGATATGAGATGTTGTACCCTATTTCAAACCAGCTGCATCTCCGACTCCAGTCATCAATAAAAAAAAAAATGAGGGTCATTAACCCATTGTACAGTGCTACGGAATATGATGGCGCTATATAAATAATAAAATAATAATTAATATACCACAGCTCTCTATTTATCGGTAGAAATCTTACAATGCCAATCAGTGTCTTTTCAGACCTGGCTGGTAAAGAAATGGTTAAGCAGATCAGTGACATTCTTCCCCTATTAATGACAGATTATTGCTCAAACTGAACCGAGATGGAAATGGATATGATAGGGAAGGAAATGACTCAAGCCACATAAAACAAATTGTTTAAGTGTGTAACACAGTAACACAGTCAGTGCAACAAGTCGTGTCCACTAAGAGCTGAATGAAATAGTGTAACAAACTGAGCCATTGACTCATCCAGCAATGCTTGGTATGTTGTTTAGCTCAGCCCAATGCTGTCATAACTTTATTTATTTACACTGAGAGTAGAATACTTCATATTTCTAAACCAGAGGGAGTGGAGTTTAATCCAATACAAAGTTATAGAAAATAGAGGCGGAGAGGGAAAAAAGACGAGGAGGGGAGTTAGTGAGCAAATTTTGGTTAGTGGGCGTCTCGTTCTTCCACCCAGCAGCAAACTTTACCACAAGCCGGAGCTTGGATACTGCATGGTGACACTGCATGCATTGTGAGTGTGCACACTGAGCTGGATTCCCTACAACTAGCAACAAAGCCAGGAGCCACATTGCTTCTCACAGCCACCCAGAGTGCTGACCCCGGACAGCCCTCCTGATTCAGAGCTCAGGGCAGACAGAGAGAAGAGCACATCTTCCCAGCAGCTGGACCTGTGCGAGCCTGTGTGCTGCTCCTGGTAGGTTTGGACTGTGACATTCTTTGAGCTATTCTGTGTTGGGGTGAGGGTAGGGGGGAGGAGGAGAGCTGGAGAGAGCATCCTCCTAACCACGATTTATACATGTTAACAGCTACAGGACAGGAGCAATGTGTGTATATTAACTACCGATACAGGAGCAATGTGTGTATATTAACTACTGATACAGGAGCAATGTGTGTATATTAACTACCGATACAGGAGCAATGTATGTATATATATTATATTAACAGACACAGGAGCAATGTATACATATTAACTACTGATACAGGAGCAATGTATGTACATATATTATATTAACAGACACAGGAGCAATGTATACATATTAACTACAGATACAGGAGCAATGTATGTACATATATTATATTAACAGACACAGGAGCAATGTATACATATTAACTACAGATACAGGAGCAATGTATGTACATATATTATATTAACAGACACAGGAGCAATGTATACATATTAACTACAGATACAGGAGCAATGTATGTACATATATTATATTAACAGACACAGGAGCAATGTATACATATTAACTACAGATACAGGAGCAATGTATGTACATATATTATATTAACAGACACAGGAGCAATGTATACATATTAACTACAGATACAGGAGCAATGTATGTACATATATTATATTAACAGACACAGGAGCAATGTATACATATTAACTACAGATACAGGAGCAATGTATGTACATATATTATATTAACAGACACAGGAGCAATGTATACATATTAACTACAGATACAGGAGCAATGTATATATATTATATTAACTACTGATACAGGAGGAATGTATATATATTATATTAACTACTGATACAGGAGCAATGTATATATATTATATTAACTACTGATACAGGAGGAATGTATATATATTATATTAACTACTGATACAGGAGGAATGTATACATATTAACTACCGATACAGGAGCAATGTATATATATTATATTAACAGGTACAGGAGGAATGTATACATATTAACTACTGATACAGGAGGAATGTATACATATTAACTACCGATACAGGAGCAATGTATATATATTATATTAACAGGTACAGGAGGAATGTATACATATTAACTACCGATACAGGAGGAATGTATACATATTAACTATTGATACAGGAGCAATGTATATATATTATATTAACAGGTACAGGAGGAATGTATACATATTAACTACCGATACAGGAGGAATGTATGTATATTATATTAACAGGTACAGGAGGAATGTATACATATTAACTACCGATACAGGAGGAATGTATACATATTAACTATTGATACAGGAGGAATGTATACATATTAACTACCGATACAGGAGCAATGTATATATATTATATTAACAGGTACAGGAGGAATGTATACATATTAACTACCGATACAGGAGGAATGTATACATATTAACTATTGATACAGGAGCAATGTATATATATTATATTAACAGGTACAGGAGGAATGTATACATATTAACTACTGATACAGGACTAATGTATACATATTAACTATTGATACAGGGGGATGCATGTATATTACCTATTGATACATGAGGAATGCATGTATATTAACTATTGATAAAGGAGAAATGCATGTATATTAAATATTGATACAGGAGGAATGCATGTATATTAACTATTGATAAAGGAGAAATGCATGTATATTAACTATTGATACAGGAGGAATGTATGTATATTAACTATTGATACAGGAGGAATGTATGTATGCATTTGTACAACTGCCACAGAAGAAACATATTTAAACTAACAAGTACAACTGACATGTATACATGTTAATAGGTACAGGTGAGAGTAATACACATGTTAATAGATGTAGATTTCTTATGAATGTATAGCTCAAAGGAAGCAGTCATGTGCGTGTAAATGTGAAGCAACAGTAAGAATTTAGAATAATTGAATAGTCATATTTTAGTATTTAATATACAAGACGAAATTAGGGTTCCACCATTAAATATATTATTTTTATTACAAGGGTTTATTTTAAATAAATTAATCCCTTTAGGGCCAAACTATTTTATTTTTAATATTACAAAATAGTATTTTATTGAGAAACAAAGGGATAACAGAGTTTTACTATTTTATGGGCCACAAAGAGTGGTGCAGATATCAAATTGTGGTTACAAGTTGATACATAGAACATATTCCGTTTAAATTATAAAAATAAAAGATTATGAAAATGACTAGAAAATAAGAAATTTAGAAAAGCAGATTTAGCATGTAAAGTAGTATAGACACACAATTAGATAGATAGATAGATAGATAATCAAAACAAGTATAGAAACTGAATTAAAGACCCATTTTAAGCATTGCACTGAACCTTTTACACTGTGGAGTCAATTTGTTAAAGGCGCACTTTGAGATAGCTTGTAGACTTGAAAAATTGTTCATTCCAAAACTGCAATTTATCCAAATTTGGGCTGATTGGATTACCCAAACTCCAAGCCGAAATATGAACAAAACTCAACATGCAATGGATGTGCATGTATGTTTTGATTCCTGATTCAGAATTCCACCTGTGGCACCAGAAAAAAGAGAAACCCTGATGGGAAAAAGGATGATTGATGACTAGGAGATAGCCACTAAATGGGAGGATGAGGGAAAAAAATTGATATACAGATGTATTTATATATTTAATAAAGAATAAATAACGATAGATTTATTACTCTTTTCCCTCTATTGGTTACTTATTCTCACTTGACCTGTAAACCAATTTGTGTATATTTTACAGCTCCCTGATTGGCCCATTTAAGCTCCCCTTTGAATCGTCTGATTTGTCTTCCAAATCTTTCTTTGTTAACAAAATTTGGACAAGCTGAACTGCCACATGGCCGAAATTCGGAATGCCCACATTTTGTGTTTTTATAAAAAAAATTTTTAACTAAGTGGTTTGGCCCAAACAAGTTTTTTCACCCCGCAGAAGTCTAGCAGCTTGATGCATAGCAGCATAAACCAGCAAAATTATTGAAAACCACAGGCCTAGGCAAGAGTTATAAGGTCCCTAACTTCATAATCATATTTACATTTTTGTCCAGGATTTGTGACAGTGTTCAATCACTACATGCAAAATAAGAATGATAACTTGTAACATCTCCTATAAAAGAAATGTTGAATTATCTATGTTCTGTTTGAAACACTTTTTCATACCGTGGCAGCTGCTCAATGTCGTTTGAAATATATATGCTTGTAAACACCAAAATAGTTACAATTACAGGAAAAAAGAAAATGAACTTTCAGTAGCATGAAGGTCCCACTTAGTCATTTCCTTATCTAAAGGATGGCCGGATTCCAGCTAGTGCTTGAAGGATAGGGAATAATCACTTACAATGGGGTTTTGCTCTAACAGGCAGAAGACGTCTGACATCTTTTAAATAGGAATTGTAGCTGCAGGGTGTTTTCCCTGTTCAGACTGATACAGTAATTTTCTTTAGGATAACCTGTTGGGTAAAAGGCACACATAATTAGGGAACCGTGTTTACATAGTATGTGACAGAACCTGTAACACTGTCATTATCAGAGATCAGCAATAATTGCTAAGTTGCATCTGGCTTATTAATAGTGGCCCATTGATTTTACGTAATACGCTACCAGAATCTTACAGTAGCATGGGTTTAAAGGGTCTTCATGCAGATAAGTAGAAAGTGAAAATATGGTTCGGTGTTAAAAAAGCAGGCGGGGAGAGCTATACAGCACACTCATTTGACTACATTTTATGGAAATTCTCCTATCCCATTGTTTCCAACATCCACCAAATTGTATTCTCTACTTTAAAACGAATTATGAATTTAAAACCTCCCTATTTGCTGATTAAGTAAAATACATCTGTTGACTAGAGAAAATAATTATCCTTTTTCCAATATAACTATTCTTCCGATTTAGTTGCCTGCGAACCCCAAATCTCTTATTAGGGCATGATATAGGTAGTAAATATGCTTTAAAGCATGGCTAAATGACTTCCAACTGTGGTCAGTGCAGATACTTTTTGCTTAAGTTGCTGTAATACGTCCAGTGTATTTTTGGAACGTGCTGTTCTGTATGAATTTGGTGTGTTTTTAACTTTTCTTTGCATGTTTTTCTTGCTCGGTCTCTCTAAAAATAACTGGTAATGATTTAATATTTTTTGGGTTAAAAAAAAAGTTTAAACTTCTCCAAAGTCACAAAAGCTGAAACTGCAATCTTTTTTTTTTTGATCTCCCAGTGTATCGTGTAAACAGAGTAAAGATGACTACTTCTCTAACTCTATACTACCTGCTACAATTCTGTGGTCATTCCTGGATCTTCACTAATATGACTGCAAGACTTCTCTTCTTTGGAAAAGGTAATTTTACTATATATATATATATATATATATATATATATATATATATATATATATATTCACGTGTAACTTACTAAAGGGGAAGTATCCCCAAATATAAGACCTCTCTCTCTCTAATGGGAGTAGAAAGCGTTGCTTGTAGACTTTATTGTAATATTTGCGGTACTTTTATTCAATGTGCTAAGTAAGATGGCATGTGACCTTACAATCTTAAAATATTATGTGTGTCAAATGAAACATAACAAGGAAAAAGTATAGAGGAGAACTGTCAGGGTGAGTATACCCAAATACTCAGAACCTGCAATAATTAAAAATGACAAAGCATAGACATATTATTGGACCTTAAGTGGCAGTGCTTAACATGTAAAAGAGAGAAATCATGTTCAATTAAAAAGCCAAGGTCATGAATTTCAATTATCATATTAACTAGGCAGGTCAGGGTCACAGAGGTACTCAAAGTCCAGAAACAAGTCAAGGTCAAACCAAAAACAGGAACAGAAACCACAATAGGGCAAAAGGAATGGTGTCAAAATAGCTAAAACAGGTGTGAACTGACAGGTCCATATCACCCCTGCAAACCCACAAAGTGTGGGAAAGAGGCCGCCAGAATAATGTGGTCAATTGCAAACCGGAAGTGACTAAGCATGCCTCAGATTTACATATGGACGCGCTCTGCAAGCAAGCAGCTTCCATTAGACTGACTGCAAGTGGGTCACATGCAAAATCGACCCATTCGGCTTGTGGAATACCGTGTCAACCAGGCAGTTCCCATGACAAGAATTAAGACAGGGCATCATAGAAAAAGCAAAAAACGGGGTGCAAGAGAATACTGAGAAAGGGCAGTAGCTGAAATAGCCTGCCCTTGGGTGGGTCCCCGCTCAGATCTCAAGCTGGCTTTAGCTCATCTTGTGCCATTACAGAGAGAAAAAACTATTTCCGATATATAGTGTATATGATATGTACTTAAAATATGCCTAATTCATGTTTTCAGCAGTTTAGCTCATGAGGATCTTATGAAGAAAAAAAAAACTGGGAAAAAAAAACTAGCATTGTGATTTCCCAAACAAGTATTTACCCATCTGTAATGAACACTGGTATTTCAGATACCCGTTTGTTTGTTTCCTCCCTAACTGCTAGGAGCTGAGTAATTATAGCACGCAGTTCGGGTGTTGATTTGAACGTTCTCCAGAAGAAATACAGAATACAAGTAAATTCACCAAGCAAATCAGACAGATATCCAAACATCAGCCTAGACTAGATGAAAGGTACAACAGGAATGAATTTTTTTCAGACCAACTGGACGGTTTTTATGCATGTCCCCATGCAAGGGGTTTACCGTGACATATTCCAGAGGCATTCCCCACTGGACCTGAGAGGGGACTATGGCAAAGTACACACTGGAAGTACATTGGCTCTCAGGTCCAGGACACTCCCACATAAAATAGGATAATCCTTCCCCTGTGTTTGGAAGATAATTGAGTCAAGGATTGTACTAAACTCAATTATCTCCAGGCACAAAAAAACATACATTTCCACAAAACTTTGAAAGTATCTCAAGCCCCATGGAAACCCCACACAAGTTATATCCTCTGATAACCCCGATCTGGGGGACCAACATATTCAAAAATCACTGAGATCAGTTCAGGGGTTCGGGATTTCCATGAAGGTCATAATTTGACCGACCGCACACAAGATCTTATGTTTAAAACAGTTCCACAGCTTCAGAGGTAGCGGTCGGTACATTACAGGAAGTCTAAAAACCGAACAAATTCTGGAGTCGTGTGTCCAATTTTAGGTCCAGACACCAAGTCCTTGTACCTCATTTCGTGAGACAAGATGGCCGCCGTTTTTTTCCAGCACTTGGCATTCGGCCATACAAACGGCGGACACACAGGGAGAGCACTTAATCTGCATTTTTTTCTTTGTGGTTATTGAGCCAGGGGGTGGTCGGTGTTCGGTAGTTTTATCTACCGAACGTGAAAAAGCCAAGTTAACGAGCTAAATGTGTGGTTTCTTTACACCACCAGTAATTAGAAAATATCAGTTTGATGTACAAAATACATATTATATAAGAATTCTTGATACGTGCAATACTTTCTTACATTATAGACATATAATCACGTGAGGGCTTGGCAGGATTTGCCACACATACACACTAGCCAAGATCACCAAGACTGATGATGTCAGCTGAGTAGGTGGGGCACCAGCACAGAGACCAGCACGGCAAATGAGTAGAGATAAATGTGGGCTAACAATATAGCCTTGGGAATACCTGTCTGCATTCTTAACGCTATAGTGTTCCTTTAAGTGATCAGGAGATAAAGCTTCCTGCACCCAGTTAAGGATAAGAAATTCCATACTCTAGAGGATCTAAGGGCATATTGATAAGGGCAAAGAAAGATAATGATGTCACATCTCCACCTGATTTGCACATTCTCTGTGCATAGAGGCACTTAGATTGTAAATATAGGCTGTATCTGCTGTTAATGTACCTTACTTTCAATCCATCATGTTTCAAACATTAAATTCACCTGGTTAGCCGAGTTACTGCTTACTCAGCCTAGGCAGTGCCTTACCATATTGTCTTATTGAAAGCCAGGGTGTGTGACAAGTTTAATTTAGAAAAGTGTCAATTTCTGGAAATCTGCACTTTTTGTAAAATGAAAAAAAAGAGGACTCACTCTTCACACATAAGGCACTTTAGCAAGTACTGTGGCTGTGTTCTGTGTGCTAATTGATGCATATTACTTGGTCCATGCAGATTCCTTTGCGGATACATTCTACACAATCGGGCTAGTAATGCAGGCCTGCCAGTTACTGTCTGCACTGGAGCTGATACTCCCACTGCTGGGCAACCAACAACACCGATTCTTGCCAAGTTTTTTACAGGTACAATAGTTACATTTCTATTGGTTTTAGTTATTGATGTGTTAAAGACAGTCTGCATAGTGTTGCGGTTATTCACTACTTCCATAAATAAATCCATATCGCAAAACTAATTCAGCTCTGACTAAAACGGAGTTGGAGAATTTTCCAGATAATTTATTTATGTCAGAATTGTTCCATTCAGATATAAATTGACTACCATTTGGAATTTAGTGAATAAATCCAGGTAAATACAATTATATAAAACTGGGTAATATCAGTTAGAAGCAATGGAAATTGCAGTGTTGAGCAAGCTGGGGCAGTGCCTTCTACTAATGAGGATTGTATGTTTTTGTACTATAGTACTATACTATACTATCTTTGCTATAGTAACCTATATTTATAGCTGCTAATTGTATACAGTATGCCCACAGTGGGAGAAGAAAATCTAAAGTCAAAGGTTGCCAAGACATTTTTTTAAAGAGCCATTACAGCATGCTCTGGCACCACCTATTGTAAGTTGTCAAACCATTTTAGAATGATTTCACTTCACACTTGGGGTCCACCAGAAGCCACTTCCAGTCTCACTACTTCAGACAGAGTTGGAAGCTCAATGTCTGGGCTAAGCCCATCGATGCTCAGCTAATGTGCTAGCACTGCACTATGGGGATTAGCTCAACAGAGCTAATGGAAACTCCTGCTTAGGAGCCCTCTGCTCCCTGTTAGAAGTAATAATATTTATATTATATTCTAACTAATAATAATAAAAAAACAAGAAGATATTTTAGATTAGGAAGTGAATTTGCTCCAAATAACTGGCATAGAAACATAGAAACATAGAAACATAGAAACATAGAATGTGACGGCAGATAAGAACCATTCGGCCCATCTAGTCTGCCCAATTTTCTAAAAACTTTCATTAGTCCCTAGCCTTATCTTATAGTTAGGATAGCCTTATGCCTATCCCATGCATGCTTAAACTCCTTTACTGTGTTAACCTCTACCACTTCAGCTGGAAGGCTATTCCATGCATCCACTACCCTCTCAGTAAAGTAATACTTCCTGATATTATTTTTAAACCTTTGTCCCTCTAATTTAAGACTATGTCCTCTTGTTGTGGTAGTTTTTCTTCTTTAAATATAGTCTCCTCCTTTACTGTGTTGATTCCCTTTATGTATTTAAATGTTTCTATCATATCCCCCCTGTCTCGTCTTTCCTCCAAGCTATACATGTTAAGATCCTTTAAACTTTCCTGGTAAGTTTTATCCTGCAATCCATGAACCAGTTTAGTAGCCCTTCTCTGAACCCTCTCTAAGGTATCAATATCCTTCAGAAGATACAGTCTCCAATACTGTGTACAATACTCCAAGTGAGGTCTCACCAGTGTTCTGTACAATGGCATGAGCACTTCCCTCTTTCTACTGCTAATACCTCTCCCTATACAACCAAGCATTCTGCTAGCATTTCCTGTTGCTCTATTACATTGTCTGCCTACCTTTAAGTCATCAGAAATAATCACCCCTAAATCCTTTTCCTCATATGTTGAGGTTAGGACTCTATCAAATATTCTGTACTCTGCCCTTGGGATTTTACGTCCAAGATGCATTATCTTGCACTTATCCACATTAAATGTCAGTTGCCACAATTCTGACCATTTTTCTCGTTTACCTAAATCATTTGCCATTTGGCTTATCCCTCCTGGAACATCAACCCTGTTACATATCTTAGTATCATCAGCAAAAAAGACATGCCTTACCATCAAGACCTTCTGCAATATCACTAATAAAAATATTAAAGAGAATGGGTCCAAGTACAGATCCCTGAGGTACCCCACTGGTGACAAGTCCAAGCTTCGAATATATTCCATTAACTACAACCCTCTGTTGCCTGTTACTCAGCCACTGCCTTACCCATTCAACAATATTTGAATCTAAACTTAAAGATTGCAGTTTATTGATAAGCCTTCTATGTGCAACAGTGTCAAAAGCCTTACTGAAATCTAGGTAAGCAATGTCTACTGCACCACCCTGATCTATAATTTAGTTACCCAATCAAAAAAATCAATAAGATTAGTTTGGCATGATCTCCCTGAAGTAAACCCATGTTGTCTCTGATCTTGAAATCCATGTGTTTTTAGATGTTCATCAATCCTATCCTTTAACATGGTTTCCATCACTTTCCCCACTACTGAAGTAAGGCTTACTGGCCTATAGTTGCCCGACTCCTCCCTATTACCTTTCTTGTAAATGGGCACAACATTCGCTAACTTCCAATCTTCTGGGACTACACCTGTTAACAATGATTGGTTAAATAAATCTGTTAATGGTTTTGCTAGTACACCACTAAGCTCTTTTAATAGCTTTGGGTGTATTCCATCAGGTCCCATTGACTTATTTGTCTTTACTTTTGACAGTTGAAATAGAACCTCTTCCTCTGTAAACTCACGTGTAATAAATGACTCATTTATCCTTTTTCTCAACTGAGGTCCCTTTCCTTCATTTTCTTCTGTAAATACAGAACAAAAATATTCATTGAGGCAGTCAGCCTGACCTTTATCCTCTTCTACATACCTTCCTTCTTTTGTTTTTAATCTAACTAATCCTTGTTTTACTTTTCTTTTCTCATTTATGTATCTAAAAAATGTTTTATCCCCCTTTTTTACTGTCTGTGCTATTTTCTCTTCTGTGTGTGATTTGGAAGCTCTTATAACTTGCTTAGCCTCTTTCTGCCTAATCTTATAGATCATTTTGTCTCCCTCACTCTGGGTTTTTTTATAATTCCTAAATGCTAACTTTTTGTTTTTAACTATTTTGGCCACATCTGCGGAGTACCACAGTGGTTTCTTGAATTTTTTGCTTTTACTGACAAGCCTAATGCAACATTAGAATTAATACTTTTAAGTACTTCCTTTGTATACTATATATTCCTACAGTTAAGTAAAATGCACAACATTCATGTAGGAGAATGAGACAACGTGGTTATGAAAATCTAATAAAGAAATGGGTGCCATAATCTGTAATTTAATTAGGGATACTTAAAAAAACAAACAAAAAAAAACATACCTAAACATTGGTTAAATATAGCAGGGAAGAGTGAGGAGGGTGGAAATTTTGATCAAGACCCAGTGTAATCAATTACATCATATCCGCTTAGACTCCTTTATTGACAATAAGTCAACAGCAAACAGGAAGATGAAAAATTAAAATAGTGCAAAGAAGGTGCGGTGACCACATAAAATGATAAGACCACAGTTAGATGAGGAAGAGAGGAAATAGGTGCAGGTGTCGGAAGAAGAGAGAAATTAGAGATAGTGAGATGTTACCGGGCAAATGGATATTATATACGAGAAAAGCTCTGTCTAGTTCATATAATTAATGGAGTGTTTAACATTAAAATGGATGAGTTTCTGAAAAGAGGAGATGAACACTGTCAGTGTGGTAATTCTCAAGCCAAGCGGACCAAATTATGTATGAATTTTAAAACAGTTTTATTTCTGAATGCTTAAATGGCATTGTCATATCGGTGCTAAATCTAACATTTGAACAAACAAAAACTATTACAGTGGTTAAGCATGTGAAATTTATATCTTTCTTATGTATCTCTATTTCAGATAGTCAAACAACCCTATCCCTTTAGCACAGTGATTCAGAGGGTCTAGTTTTATTATATTGAGTTGTCTCTCTATAGTCCAAGTGTGCATCTGCAGAATTATATGTGTGTCTCCATCTATATGGGCAAGGAAGGGAGCAGGTCGAATGTATATGTTCTAACACAGTATGCATAATGGATTGGATACATTAATCTTAGAACAACCCTTGTGTGAACTATTTAACCATTCTAAAAGTGGTGAGCTATGTGAGTGACAGATTCCTTTCCATTTTAGGTAACCGAAAGGCTTGTCATCCTATTTGTGGTCATCACCAGCCAGGAGGAGGTGCAGAGTAAATGTGTAGTCTGTGCTTTGTTCTTCCTATGGAACATGTGGGATGTTGTAAGGTAATATATTTTAAACTAATAACATTAAGGATTTAATGTTTGCTCACTATTGTTCCCCATATCCAATGTTTATCCAACAAACCAATTAACTGAAATACAAACATTTCTGTATTACAAAAGAACTTGCTAATGCAAATTGCAGCGTAAGCACAGTCTGTGCCTTTAATGTTTGATGTTTAATGAGGGCTTGTAATGTACCCTTAAAACATATTCCAGGGTGTGACGAATGAGCAATTGTGTACTACCATTTTAGGTGTGTTGCAGTTTTTGGTTCTGTAATTATATGGAAGTAAAATATGTGATGTATTGGTTATAAGTAGATAACAACTGGTTCTTTAGATCAAACAAATATGATGCCTGTGATTTGAGACACTGAGTCCGATGGGAAGTATGTGAGAACAAAAACTATATCATCATCAATTATGGTGGCTATCAGTCACAGTTTCTGGTATGATATTGTTTGCCAGGCTGAGCCTGTTTCAGGGCCTGCACAGGGAGTACATGGAGAGCAGCCCTACCACACAGCAACAACCAATGTGTGAGTGAGGTTGAGAAGTTTTGTCCCTGCCCTATCAGCACATACTGTGCCTTATTCCACGCGGAGCACAGTAATGCTGTCACTGAATGGACACTAAAGGGGAGATTGTTACTGACATATGGGGGTAGTGGAGAGGCACATAGGGCACATTATGGTTTGCATGAAGCAGGATACAAAAGGCATGTAGAGTTATATGCAAAAGGGGGAATGGAGACTAGCACACACACACACGATTAATCACTAAATTGAGAAATAAAAGTAAATGTCAAATTTAAGTCCAAAGCGGCCAAACTGGAAGTATAGCTGACTTACAGATTTTTTTTCTGCTTTGGCTATTTTGACCTTAAATTTTTAATTCTTACTTTAGTAAATAACACTAAAAATGTTGGGCATGCAGAATAGCTCACAAAAGGTTGACATGGAGGACGGAGCAGGATTAATCATAGGCTACTGCCTAGGGCCCATGTTTTAAGTAGGGGTCCTTGAACCATAAATCGTCTTATCCCTATTCACCATCCCTATGTGAAGAATGACAGGGTGCTACAAATCGGTAACCTGCTTATGGCCCTTTTCTGATTGAGGACCACAGACAAGGGGCATAGAGAATGACACACAAGGAGGCATAGATAGTGATGTACAAGCGGAGACATAAAGAGGGTCACACACTATGTTGGGAAAGAAAAGATTCAGAAATATATATATATATATATATATATATATATATATATATATATATATATACACACACACACACACTTAATGAATGGTTCATTTCATGCGTCACTGTAGACCTAGTCATACTTTATATGTTTGTGGAATCTTGGAGTGGTTGTAGCATGGTTTATGTTAGATAGTTTTCTCCATTTAATGTAATGTCTCTTCTTTCCTTGGCACAGATACTCATACTACATGTTAACAGCAGTAGGCATGAACTATCCTCCCGTTACATGGCTTAAACACACATGGTGGATTCCAGTTTATCCTTTATCAGTACTGGCTGAAGGTAAAATATATACAAGCTCATTGACCAATGATCACAATTACTTCATATGATTGAGTCATAAGCATAATTTCTTTTTGTTTAATCAATTGCTGCTGCTGAAGATAGCATAACTGACTTACGACCCAAAACCAACACTGCCACCATCGGTGCAGTTTTATACCAGTGTACAAATTCTACAAAACCCAAACTCATCTCATGACTAGTCCACAGTTCTCATATTCTATATTCAGGTTCCCATGCCATGTTTATGGTACAAATTACAATGATGTTCTTAGCACAACCAACCCTTCATTACCAGTGTATGGGGCACAGATTCTCTTCCTCCAGGTCAAAGAACTAAATCTTTGATGTCAAAAAGAAACTGAAGTTTCTCTCTGAGAAGTACTGCATAGACACAGTGAGGTTGGGCAATAAAGTATGCTAGAAAAAGTATTTAAGAAAAATAAAATGTCATCTTTAAGAATACTAATTTTAAAGAAGGTGACAGTTAAGGATAGATGGTTTTATTAACCCCATAAGGGCACATGACGGAAATATTCTGTCATGATTCCCTTTTATTCCAGAAGTTGTGTCCTTAAGGGGTTAAAGATCAGGGTGAAAAAACTGCTTATACTAATGTATACGGAAGGCAATTTATATTAAAAAACTATAAAACTAAATTGTGCAGCTACTCATGACATTCAGTGTTCTTATGCAGTCTGAAAGTGTCTTGTTTTACACAAAATGCCATAGTCACTTTCTGTATGCATATCTGCAGAACCAAAATAAAGAATGTAAAAAACAAACAAACAAACAAAAACTATTTTTGTGAGTTACATACACCATATTGGAACAAATCTCTTAATTATTGAATTTAGATGTTTCAGTCAGACCCATTGCCACAGGTTTATCAAATCAAGCACCTAGCCATGCAGCCTACCTTCACAAATATTTGTGAATAAAATGGGTCCCAAGCGTCGAACTGGTGTAAAGCATACAGCCTTTGGAGTAGTGGTAACGTGTTCTGTGGAGGGACAAATCGCGCTTCTCTGTTTAGCAGTCTGATGGGTGAGCATAGGTTTAGCAGATGTGAGGAGAACATTAGCTGTCTGACTGCATTATGCCAACTGTACAGTTTGGAGAAGGAGGGATAATGGTTTGGGCCTGTTTGGGCTAGGCTCTTTACTTTCAGTGAAGGGAAATCTTAATGCTTCAGCATACCAAGACATTTTGGACAATGCTATGCTTCCAATTTTCTGGGAAATGTTTGAGGAAGTCCCTTTTCTATTCCAATATGACTGGGCCCCAGTGCACAAAGCAAGGTTTATAAAAACATGACCATGACTTTGGTATGGAAGAACTTGATTGGCTCGCAGAGCCCTGACCTCAACCCCATCAAACACATTTGGGATGAACTAGAATAAAGACTGCCAGCCAAGTCCAACATCAGTACCTGACCTCACAAAGGCTCTACTGTGAACTGATGAACGGGCAAAAACTGAAGATTATGCTAGCTTTAGTGTACTAATAATCTTCTTTACATTTTTTATTTTTGTAGTGCATAGATGTGACACAAACAGGCAAGAGGTGCCCCAAAGGCAGTCCTCCAGCTTTTTCCCATGCAGAACATGCGGGGCACTAGAGTAACATGCACAATTTTAAATTTTAAACAGGTTTAAGCATTCGAATACCGTAGTAGATTGTAAATATGGTCTAAGAGTATAAGCAGTTTCAGCATCGTAGTTTCGACTGTACGTAAACACCTATACTACATACATGTTTGGTCAGAGCTTGAGTTAGGTTAGTTTCTCACGATTAATACAGGCATACATAAACAGGTATACATCGTTAGTCAGGTAGACAGGCAATTGCTATTGATCTAACAGTATGGTCTTATGTTATGCTAGTGTAGCAATGTCTGTAGAATGATATTGCAACACACTCAACAGGCATTATACGTTTTCCCTGTTAGTACCTATTGGCTCTTTATGCTATCTGCACCTATCAAGGGTTAAGCAAACATATATAGCGCTGTGCATGAAATCAAGACATAAAGATACTATCAGAGCCTGCTGGGATCAGTGTTATGAGAGATGTGCTTTGAGAAGCAGAGAGGAGCTTAACCAGGGCAGCAGAAAACATGGGAATGCTTCTTGCAAGGTGGAATAAAGTTGTGCCAGATAGCTACTGGGTCAGTCCTTTGGTTGAGATCTTGTAAAGTCCTGATATTCAGATTGGACTGTGCGTTTGAGGACCTGCATGGGTTTGTTTAGTCCATACCTAGTGCTGGCAGGCTGTTTGCTCTGAAGGATGCATATCAGTCAGGGAAAGAATTGTTGCGTTGCGCCTCACAGAAAAGACCTGGGTGCAGGTGCAGCCATTGTAGTCGTCCTCTGGGCAGATAAAATGGGCCCCAGGAGAGTGATGGCGTCCTCCACAGGCGCAAAGGTTTTTTGTTTTGTTTCTTTCTCCCACCCGATATATGTGTGGTTAGCATCCCCTTAGTCTGCTCAATGTAATCCGCCGGCGCATCCCCGGGGCAGGTTGCTGTGGTGATCCGATGGCGTTGGATGGTTTCTCCTGCGGTAGGTCGCACATGTGACTGGCGTGCGGCGGCCATCTTGAGGAATGCTGCCGGAGAGTGTTCCATAGCAGGGTGGTAGTTTTCGTCCCCGCGTGGCGTGACAGTAGTTGCATGCGTGTGTGCAGACCGGGATGACCCCCCCGGTCCAGAGGGGGGGAAGCCAGACACCGGCCGGAGACCCGGGAGAGCGGCCGTCTTGTCCCGGCTCAAGCTCCTGCACGCCTCGGGCCTTCATCGGGTTACTGTAGGCATCTTGAAGGGTATCCCCTCGTACCCCAGGATCTGGGGATCAGTGTGATCTTTGTTGCGGGTGGCTAGGAAGGTTTTGCCTCCAGTTTGCGCCGTTTTCCTGGCCCCATAGCGGGAGCTCAGACAGAACGCGTCTGATCCCGTCGGCGGTCCGGCCCCACCCTAGTATACTAATAATCTTGATTCTAATAATGATAGTAGGGGAATATTTAGCATTAACTTTCTTTACTGAACTCCACAGAAATTTGGTCCTGCAGATCATATGTTCAATATGGAAGCAGGCACTTAGGGCAGGAGAGGTCTAGGGACCAAGAAGGAGGTATAACAACAGTTGTGAGAACAAACTGTGACAAAGTTTGCAGAGGCTGTAAGCCACGTGTTACAATAGGCAGTAGAATTCAACTGGGGCTTACCCAGGAAATCAGAAGCCAGCAAAAACAGGTTCCACTCGACAGCACATGAAAACGAGGGCTCACCCCAAGCCAGTATACAGGTTAGATCCAGCTGGCTATAAACAGTGCGCAGTGCACCAACACGAGCCTGGTCCCAGTGAATTTCTGCAAGTATAGGAATTCGGGAACTATAAGAGCGCTATGCTCGTGCATCTACACGATGGCCCGAGCTCCGGTAATGCCTGTGCAGCAGGAACAAGCCACAGTAAGCGGGTAGAGAGTCCCCAGACCCTCCTAGAACCAGGGAACCATAGGTTTGGGGAGCCTAGTGGATGAAGGAGAATTCCCCCACAGGACCAGTGCCCCAGAATGCCAAAGGGAACTACCAGACAAAAAACCCAAGTAAAAGAAGGGTGAAAACCGGGAAACACAAATAAAATACAAGAAACATACACAAAAGAAAAGTGTAACAAGAAAAATATCCAAAATAAACCACAATATGCAAAGACAGAGGTCTGACTTATCTAGTGATGGAGCAGCAAAGAAAGAGGAAGTACTACAGTTACACACGCCTCTTATTACCTTTACATGATGATTTTCAGTTTTTTCTCTATGTTTCCTTTGATGTTGTGGAGTTTAGTAAAAAAAAAGTTAATGCAAAATATGAAACCTTCTGTCGTTTACGTTAAATTCCCACAGAAACGCTCCTGTGGAAAGCCTTCCCAGAAGAGTGGAAGCTGTTATAGCTACAACGGGGGGGCCTACTACAAATATCTACTTGTTTGGAATGCAAAGTCATAAAAGTCCCTGTTAGTTTATGGTTAAGTGTCCCAATACTTTTGTCCATATAGTGTATATCTTAATGCAGGCCAATCGGGACACTCCATTTCACCTAAAAATGTATTATATAGTTCAGATTCAATCTGTAAATATCATTGTGATAATATAGAAATAGATACATAAAAAAAAAAAAAAAATGACAATGTTTCTAACATAGGTTTCCTATTTTTCCAGTTTACACGATTTATGAATCGCTTCCATATTTTGAATCCCTTGGTACATATTCCTTCACAGCGACATTACCAGTTGTGGTATCGGTCCACTTTCCATACATTTTAAAAGTATACATGATCGTACTTACTGCAGGTAAAACATAATGATCAGAAAATGTAACTTCTACACTGCCTCAACTAATCACTTTACTAAACCTCATCTGTATTCCTCCAGGTATGTTTTATATATGCAATCATCTGTTTATGGAAAGAAAAACATATCTCAGAGCAAAGAGCGCAAAGCTAAAGGCAAAATAAGAGTAGGTAAGTGGGTTATCAAAGTGCAATACATTACTGTTTTAATTATACGTGTTATGTTCGGCAATGTTTACTGATTCCATTACCATGGAAATCATACATTTAGTTAATTGTTGTTAATTGACAACAAGGTTATATAAATGCAAAGTGACTGCTGTTGGTCTATTAGGTTGTCTTCTGATTTAATGCATTTGCTTAGGGTCTCCCTATATTAATAGGGTAATCCAGATGTGGACCCATTGCTCACTGTGCATGGGATGTGTGAGGCAAAATGTTACTTTATATCTTGTGCAGGGGGAGTCACCCAGCATTTCCTATCTGGACTGTGGAATCAATCTGATAGATAACTGGCTAAAGCTGTAATGCCAATATCCTAGAAAAGTAGTTCCCAACCTTTTTAATTGTGTACCCCTTGGTAGCCCATTTCCATAAATCGTACCCATCATATTAGTAAAATGTTTATTACAAGATACAAACACTAAATACATACAAAGGACACACAAAACCACATAGGTCAAAACATTAGTCACTCTCCAGTTCCCTACCACTCTCGTTCCGCCTCCCCCCCCAAATGGTAGGGCCTGTGCCAGCATTCCCTGTGGAGTGTTTTTAAAGGGGTTGCGTCCCAAAAATGCTGCTCAAAGCATAGAGTGGGCAGATTAGAAGACGACCAAGGTAGAAACTCCAGGCTCAGTCAGAGGTTCAACAAATACAACTTTCTCGTGGGAGACAGAAACAAAACTGAGGATTCTATATTACAGGGCAGAGGATGAGAAGCGAGGACTTGGTGGGATCTCACCATCATAGGAAGGAAATAAGTGCACTAGCGTATTATCCTCTACTCCTGAACCATGTGTGCAACAGGACAGGACTCCCAACAAAATTCCTAAGTAATCCGAGGGGAATACAATAACCATAATTCACCAACCTCTTGTGAGGTTTAGTGAGAGGGTTAATACTGTATATAGAGAAAGACCTGGTGAAGTACCATTGGACCACCCAACGTGGATAGTGGGTAATAATAATTGTCCATAATGTCAGCTAAAATATACAAAGAATAAGGACTGAATAGGACTCACACAAAAAAAGTCTTGACCTGCAAATTCGACATTCCTCTGCTTTGTCCACGGTTACATGTGGTGCAGGTCTTCAAATAACAGTGTCCTTGGTTAATTGACTAAAAGCAAAGATTAATTACCAGGCTTAGAAAGTAACTCATCACAAATATAACTTCAGCCCAGCCTCAAATTGAAAATACAAAACCTTTTTATTGTATAACAAAAAGTTCCAAACAGGGGGACTGTACTTGCAGACATGACCAATGCATTTCATGCATAGGTCATGTAACTTAGCTCAAATATTGTGCCTATTAAACTAAATACACAGGTAGTAGAGAAATGAGGGAGTCCTGTATTTGAAATAGACTTTTTAAATTGAATATTTGATCAGCAGACTATGTTTGAACCCATTGTAGCCTTATTCCATGCTGAAGCAGTTTCATACTGTGTGATTCACTTGCTGTTTAAAGATTTACACAGCTTTTTAAATTAGGTTTATAATCTATGAACACAAAATCATATTCCATTTGATGTGTATTCTAAATAAATGTATTGCAATTTGTTTTTGTAAAAGTGACAGTTTTTCATTAATTATTTTTACAGAGCCATTGGCAAAGAATAAACCTTATTGAATTAACAAGCTTGCAACCAATATTGTTACAAAACCGACTTGGCTTTTACAAGAAAGTAAAAAGTACCTAAATGCTGGTGGTTGATATCAGAAGTATTTTTGACAAACGTCACAATGAGAAGGTGCCTAGCAACATCCACATTTACCTTGTACCAAGTCACATCAAGAATGGGCTGAAACCTTCCAGGAGAACACATAGGACCAATCCATAATGGTTATTTGGAGATATAATAATGGCATTAATACCTGCAAGACAATTGCATGCCTCCCTACACTCTATTACATGTAATGCAAGCAAAATGAGCCGTGCTGTAAATTAGAATGTGCTTAAGAATTTAAAAAAAAGAGTTTATGTATATATCATGGTACTGAATCACAAAATTACATGTGTATAAAAAAAGTAATCTTTTGACCATAAAATGTCATCCCTTGATTGCCATTTAATCAATTATTTATGTACATGGAGCAATAGAGATGTTATTTGGAAGTAAGCAGAGAATCTATAAAAGAGGGGTTTTAGTGTATTATGTCTGTGGCCCTACAATTTCATGTAAGTCCTTGATATGGAGGTCCATTCACAGTTTGTGCCAAGACAAATGAAGAACCTTGCTTCATTTCAAGTGCCACTTCCCTGATTGGACATTAAAGTGGCAAGGGAAAATACACACTTTGTCTTCTGAGGGCACAGACCATTCTTATTGTTCATTGCATTGTTGTGTTTTAAGTCTTCTACCGTTACAACATGATGTCATATTCCATCTGGTGCTTTGAGTAATACAAGTAAAAGGAGGGCAAGGAGTGACCTGTGTCTGCCTAAGGTGCATACTGTTCACCAATGGTCCACCATGAGGACAAAGGTTATATGAATTGAGAAAAAAACAAAACAAAACACAGTGGGCTTTATAGTGAAGTGAAGTTGGGAAAATATAGAGAAGGGAAACTGGTAAAAAAAAAAAAAAAAAGGTGAGGAGCAAAGAAATCTGTGTATTAAGCTGAAAATGACTGCAATAATTAGGGATGAGAGAACGAAAGAAGAATTGTAGGAGAGGGACATGAAGATGAAAGAAGGAAGAGAAAGGGAGATGTCAGGAGAAAACAAAAAGAGTGGCAATTGAGAAACAAGCAACAATAAAAACATTTGCACTTATGTCAACAGACAAATTTGTATGTTTATGGATGATCCTTATATACCTACGGAGCAAATACAAAATGCACATACAAAAATATTAATTTTGAGCTGGCCCGATTTGCTATTTATTTCATAAATATTTAGTATATTTTCTCTTTTCCAAATAGCAATTGAAGGAATAAATTCTACAATAGAAAGGGTAGGTAGGGAGCCTTATTTTACTTTTTGTAACTTCTATATGTTTACTTTGTACTTTGCAATTTTTGTACTGTTTGATACTTTTCAATACAAAAATTTTGACCATAAAAGAATTCCAATTATAGAGCTTAACCCCTTAAGGACCAAACTTCTGGAATAAAAGGGAATCATGACATGTCACGTGTCCTTAAGGGGTTAAACTGTTGAGAAATCTGTGCTCATAACCTGCTTTTGTTAGCTAATAGAGAGAAAAAAAAAGAGAAAATTGGTCAAATTTATTACAACTATGTCTATTTGCAGTGCAAAATATTTGTTAAGTATTTTTTAAAAAAAAAACCATTTGAAAAACCATTTGGCTTTATCTAAGCTTTCTAAAATGCAGTAAAATAAGAAGGCAATATTTAAATGCATGCGGTCTTTTATTTATTAAATTATAATCATAGGATCAAAAGCAGAGATGTGGCAGAATTGTTGCATCTGAGAGTGTTTGGTAATTTACATTAAAAATGAATAAGAAGTGAAAAAGATTAAAAGTCACTATGCTTTTAATATAGCCTTTTTGTTTACATTTGCCAATCACTTTTTCAGTTCCATTATTCTGAGCAGCATTATCAATAGCATATTTGTTAGGCCTATCTATGATATGGACTGCAATGCGCATCAAGGAAGTCTCATTGCACCAACAAAAAGGTGACGAAGAGGATGCTACCGGTGCTATTTGCACAACATGATGCAAATGTGTGCTTACACTGCTCAAACTCTACTCTTTTACTTCTTAAAAAAAATGTTCATCATAATGTGATGTGTTTTGTATTATAGCGCTTTTGTATGTCTATATAACTTGATGTCTTTTGTATAATAAAAAAAAAAAAGCACTCTGATTTCAAATGAGTGTGTTTTATTGAGATCTTCCAGGTAACCATTGATCTCTGACATGCAGAGCAATGGTGGAAATAAATAAAGGATATTTATAGGGACAGAACATTAGTCAAAGTTCCGTTCTGCTGTTTGACAAAGAACACAGATTTTTTTTTGGTCCGTTCATATTTTTCTTTAAACAATTCCCTTTAAATCTGCTGCATGATTAACACACAGTAAGCCACTCTTGTGTTTGTTCTTGGGTTTTGCAGGCTTGAACAATAG
>OW240912.1:84918714-84943233 GCA_933207985.1 Pelobates cultripes | reverse complement strand
GTAAAACTTACTTGTATTCACGTCTGCAGCTGCATATTTTGTCCCTGTTTACTTTAGACCTGCCCACTGCCTGCTGACATCAGCAGAAGTGGTAGCCTGATCCAATCACTAGGGCAGCACAAAACCAGGATACACCACTGCATACTGCCAGCATACACAACACACACATTACACACTTTACATACTGCCAGCATACACCACACACACATTACATACTGCCAGCATACATCACACACACATTACATACTGCCAGCCTAGGCATTACACACATTACATACTGCCGGCATACGGCACACACATTATGAACTGCCAGCATACACTACATACACATTACACACTTTGCATACTGCCAGAATACACCACACATACATTACACACTGACAGCATACACCACACATATTACACACATTACATACTGACAGCATACACCAGGCCTGGACTGGCCATCAATGGCCGTAAGCCAAGGCCGGCAGGGGAGATCTCAGGATCTCCCCTGTCAGCTCATGCAGAGCCGGTGCTATCTGAGCACCGACCCTGCTGTGTGCCTCCATGGGCTGATGGGGAGATCAAAGATCTCCCTCACTGGCCCACAGGCAGTTACAAGCGGCCGCCGGCTGGGGAGTGAGGTAGACAAGAGAGGACCCGGGGAGCTCCAGCCAGCAGCTCCACCGGGTTCCTCTCGCGGGATTCTGAGCGTTGCTGCGGTTACCACGGCAACGCTCAGATCTCGCAAGAATGAACTCTAGCTCTGCAGGCTAGAGTTCACTCTCACCACTAGACCACCAGGGAAGGCAGCACGGCATCCACCCCCAATGGCAGCATGGCCTCCTCTCCCAGGCTAAAGGTAAGAAGGGGGGTGGGGGAATATAACGTTTTTTTTTTTTACTTTAAACAAAAACCCAAAAAAACACATATATTTAAATAGACCTTCACTCACAGTACACTCAGACACTCCTAGTACCCCCTTACACACACACAGCAACCTCAGACACACACAGCACCCTCATACACACACACATCACCCTCAGACACACACAGCACCCTCAGACACACATGCCCCCCACACACACAGCACCTCATACACACACTGCACCCTCACACACACACATCACCTTCACACACACACACACACACACACACACACACACACACAGCACCCTCATTACACACACATCACCTCAGACACACACAGCACCCCATACATACACATTACCCTCACACACACACACCCTCATACACACACAGCACCCTCAAACACACACACACACACACACACACACACACAGCACCCTCATACACACACACACAGCACCCTCAGACACACACAGCACCCTCATACACACACATCACCATCACACACACACACACAGCGCTCTCATACACACACAGCACACTCATACACACACACAGCACCCTCATACACACAGCACCCTCATACACACACAGCACCCTCACACACACAGCACCCTCATACACATACAGCACCCTCATACACACACAGCACCCTCAGACACATAGCACCCTCAGACACACACAGCACACTCTCACACATATGCAGCACAAACACACACACATATATATAATGTATAAATTAAACCTCAGTAACTTAACAGACAAAGGCAATTAGAATCATAGAATGTGATGGCAGATAAGAACACCCTCACACACACAGCACCCCTCTTACACACACACACACACACACACTGCACCCTTCACACACACATGCTGCACCCTTCACACATACACCCAACACATAATACATGCTCCTCACACATACAATATGTCCAAACATAAAATATACACTTTAAATCCTCTATACACACACTCACACACACACACACACACACACTCTGGGTCATTTACACACTAGATCTCCTACACACACACTGCACCACCTACATTCCTGACATACAAACTCTGGATCCCCCATGCACACACTACATTCCTTGTAAGCAAACACATACAACATTCTCTAAACACACACTCTCTACAACCCCTACACACACTTTGTCACCTATACACACACACTATAGCCCGTTTGCCCACACTCACTACATCCCCTATACACACTATGCCCCCTATACATACACACACTCTCTACAGCCCCTAGCCACACATATTACACAACAAACACAAATGAAATTGACCTATTTGCACAATACCACAATCAGCTCACTCTACACACACGCAATCCCACAAGCAGGCTCCAAACACATGCAGCATACACTTTCCTGGCCCTTTTGTCCTCTGGTATCTCACTTATGGAGACACCAGAGACAAGTTAAACGCAAACACATCGCAAGCATGTTATTAAATTTGCTTGCGCTGCGCAGAACAAATACAGGGCCTTTTTCCCATGCTTGAGCTCTTCATTGAACTAACATGCTCACTTTCAGAGGGGGCGTGCTTGTCATTATTCATGACAAAACCCGGGCCGAATTTTTTTCCCAGCCTGGCCCTGGCATACACCACACACACATTACACACATTACATACTGCCAGCATACACCACACACACATTAAACACACTACATACTGCCAGCAAACGCCACACTTATTACGTACTGCCAGCATACACCACACACACATTACACACATTACACACATTACATACAGCCAGCATACGCCACACACACATTACACACACCTTACATAAAGCCAACATACGCCACACACACATTACACACATAAAATACTTCCAGCATACGCCACACACACATTTCACACAGTCAGGACACAATAAGCACACCCAGCACACACTGTATACACAAAGCAGTCAATCACACCTGACACACAGCCAGCAAACAATAGGACAAAGGGAGAGAATATGGGAGGGCAGAGGGTGAGACATTCAGGGTAATTAATTAAACAGAATATTTGCTAAATTAATACAAATAGTAAACCTAAGGCAAAGGTAGCCATGCTGGGACTATAGCAGAGTTAGAGAATTATAATACCAGATCAGCTATTATTGCCTCTGTTTTTTTTTTTGTTTTTTTTACTTAGATTTACATTGTGAAAATTCACAGTTTAGCAAATAGCCCTTTCAATGTCCTGGGCTTTTGGCAGATGCCCCAATCTTTGTAACTAAAATTATTTGATGTCAGGACAAATAGATTGTTATGATGGACATGTAGATTGGGCTACTGATTTGGTCACTTGGACAAGTAGATATGTTTAAAAAAAAAAATCCAAATCCCTGAATGCATACATTGTTAAAGAAAAATAAAGAAATAAAGAAATTGTGCCTAGTTTTTAGTGCACTGTTAATTGTAACTATAAAATGTATTTTTTTTAAAAGTTATAACTAACAAAATAATTTTTCTCGGAAATCAGCAAATCAACTTGCCAGGACAATTTTGCTTTCACTATATTTATTTCACAAACTAGAACTGAAAACCAGTAATGTTTACTGACAAATGTATAAATAAAGTTAGGAGGAAAGTAAAAAAAAAAAAAACGTTCAGTTTTGCAAGACAGTAACTAAGTAACATGGCTGAAAACAATGCTATCACCTTAGCAACAGTGGTCAAGTAGGCTATCCCTATCCTGTAGTGTGAAGCTCTGTATTCTGCTCCTGCTCAGCTGAGCTGAAAATGGCTTTACCTCTCCTACCAGGAAACTCCTTCAACAGAAATGTGAGTATAAAAGCTATCTAACAAGGCTTGTTAATTTAGGAACATTTTCCTATTTGTCTCAAATGAATATTGAATGACATTATCACATTAGGACAGTGAATATCCTCACTCTGAGCCATTACTTCATTACTTTCTATTAATAATATACATTGTATACAATACACCCTGTAAATCCCTCTCACTTGATAAGTTTGGTAGCTTAGTTAAGCTTCTATTTGCTTTTTCTGCCAATGTTGCTGTTTTAGTTGATTAGAAAGTTTACCAGCATATGTATTGCTGTGTTATAAACAAAACACTGTTAATCAGACGAGCTCAGCATTCATTTGAGACAAGTGTTATAATGAGCAGATTTGTGCATCTTTGGTTAAGATTCCAAAAGTCAATTTTAAAAAAAAATAAAAAAAAATACAGCTGTGTATCACATTGCCAATATAAAATAATTAAATAATTAAGTGAAGGAAGCAGCAAGAGAGAAACTTGTATCTATATACAGACAGAACAGAGAGACTAGAAAATAGTACAAAATCGAGATTAAAACAGTACAGCAGCAATGGCCTTTCATGTAGTTTAGATATATCATTATACTATGTATTTATGACCATTGTATTGTATCTGTATCAAACAAACAAACAAAAACAAAAAACTTAATGGTAAAGTGTATTGTAACTGAAATATTGGTAATGCATTAGCATTTAGTATAGAAATTCATTATCCCTCGATTTAGAAATTAGGCTCTGCATTTTAAATTTTGGGTTTTCCCTGCTGTTTGTTTATTTACATGAATCACTTATTCCCTCTGTGTTATCGTTATAATTTTAATTTATATTTATAATTTTATTGTGGTTATTACACTATTTTAAATTGTAGTTTTTGATTTACAGTTTGCCCATCCTTGCAGAGATGTATTTGTGAGCAGTGTTTTCCGCATCTGTTTGTTTATATATGTATGTGCATATTATAATCAAAATCTACTGTACTTTTTCTGCTTGTAGCCATTTCTTTTGCTAATAATGATAATGGATATACAAGGAGCTTTATGCATATCAGGAAATCTGATACGGGCTCTAGAACACTTGCTTTTTAAAGAAATTCTCTGGGCACCAACATAAGTGCATTTGAGGTTTTGGCTTCATATTCATGCAGTATTTATCTCCTTGTTCAAGTTAGTTTAGTTTTGCTTTAAAAAAAAATTAGTGTTTTGCAGTTCTCTGCAACATAAATTCACTCTCTTAACGATGCTTCTTCTATCACATCTACATGTTCTTGATTTTATTCTATATAGTGTAACTCATTCAATGAAGGATCAGCATGGCCTTAGCAGCTGACTTGACTCTTGTCATCTTATAATCTGCAGTGGCGGAACTAAAGAGAGTGCCCTGGTGCAAGACATTTTTTGAGCTCCCCTCTAGTGCAAGGGTGGCCAAAAGGTAGATCCCCATCTGTCAAACTCCCATGATGCTATGCCAGCCAGGGATTAACCATTTGCGCATCCTTGCAGAGTTGTATTTGTGAGCAGTGTATTTCACATGTTTGAGTTTGTGTGTGCATGCAGGGATGTATTTGTATGCACTTTTGCCATTGGAATGCAGTGTACTTGTGTGTAGTGTTTGCTTTTGACTGCAGGGATGTGTTTGTATGTAGTGTTGGCTTTTCCATGCAGGTGTGCTTTTGTGTGTAGTGTTGGTGTTTGTATATAACTTTAGCGTTTGAATACAGGGGTGTGTATGTATGTAATGTTTGCTATTGATTGAAAGGTTATATTCGTAAGTAGTGTTGGCTTTTAAATGCAGATGTACATTTGTGTGTATTAAACACACAATGACATATACACACACCTTGATACACAGATAAACACACTGACACATAAACAACCGTGATACATAGATATCCACTGACACATACAAACACCTTGACACACAGATACACACACTCATAAACAAATGCGCCCAATGACACATACACGCACATTCAGATACACACACTGACACATACATGCACACTCAGATACACACTGACACACAGATACACAAATTGTCACATATGCACAAATTGACACATACATACACACACATACATACAATGACACACAGATGCACACACTGATAGGCAGACACACACTGATAGATACACAGACACTAAAATACACCCTCTGACACAAAGATACACACAAACTAACACACTCATACATGTAATTTGTTGCACCACCCTCTTGTTAACATACCTTTTGTGGCTTTCTTGGGTTCCTGCTGATGGTGACTGATGTATATTTTTGCAGTGTCACATGCACACATTCCCACAGTCAGATGCACACAGTTTTACACATATACAATCAAATACAGTCACATGCACACAGACCTAGGCATATAGTCACCTGCGCACACTTACACACTTACACACACACACTTAGTCAGTCACACACACTTACAGGCAGTCAATACCACACACACAGACATGCACACTTACGTACAGTCAGTCTCTCTCCCTCCCTCTCCCCCTCCCATTGTAGGTGCGGCATTCACTAAAGCACAGGGATATGGGACACTTGTAATACATACAACTCCTGCATAATACATACCTCAGAGCCCACATGAATTCCATAACAAGTGGAGCACCTGAATAACAGCATTGACATATCATGGACCAACATATCAAGGACACACAACACATTTAGCAACATGCAAACGCATATGTTATGCATGCATGATTTCTCTGAAATGCAGATCTCTGTATGCTGTAGATGCATTAATTTCTGTAGTGACTATTGCAGTGGCTTAGCGGGAGGAGCTAAGCCCTCAATGCATGACTACACATTGCTTTCTGCTAATGTTACAGTGCTCCCAAGTGTCCAGATGTACTAAGTGCAGCTACACCTATATTTGGATATTACTCTTCTGCACAATATATAGGCTATCTTTTAATCAAAATGTACAGTGTATTGCTACATGTCAATCCATACCCTACAATGGGGGACTCATAATTCTTGTGGCCTAACAAACTCACTTGACCAGGAAATCCATCTTCTCTTCTGCTGTGGGTAAATGTTGTGTTTTCATAAACTGCTCATAATATTAATGTCAGTAATATAACATTGACATCATTGGTATAATTTCGTTTTTCAGCTAGGGAAGGAAAAATTCCACAAATCGCAGCATTTTGGCTTTTCCAACGATACATCGATGCTACTTGGAGAAGAAAAGCCTGGAATTGGTGGCGAACCCCTTCTTGGACAGAAACCAAAACCTAAATTCAGTGTGTTTCCTAAAGGAGTAGGCAGCAATGCTCCATCCTGGGTAGCTTTTGACAAACAGGTATGTTGGTGTGTATATCGCTTGTCTGCCTATAAGTTAATAGGACAATATGCAATGACTATTCTACTTATACTTGCTTTTCACTAAACTGAGAATTGGGAACAATTATCAGTGAAACTGTAAATTGTAGTCAAAGCTGAGCTGGAGAAATAATTGAATTACCATCAGATATTTTGGGACCCGTTTCAAAGCTTAAGGCCTGAGGCCAGTACCAAGCCTCTCCACTAGGCCGGTCACGAGTCCACCTACAGGGTTCGCTCCTCTCTTCACCATAATCTTACAGGCACTTAGAACTGTGGTAGGGGATGTAGTTTGTGTTTTTTTTTTTTGTTTTTTTTTCAAATTGACAATTTTTATTTTCAGAGATCAAGTGGGGTACAGAAAGAAAAAGGGGTTGGGGGGATCACATTTTCACATAACATGCAATTTCGTTTCAGTAATTAGTAGGTTATGTCTCTTGCGGTTTTATTTCAGTGTCTAAACGGTAGGGACCATGAGGAGGATGCCGGGAACCCGTCCGGTCGCTATATATGTAGGCTATTGCATTGGTTACATACATCGTTATAAGGCTCTACGTATCCCTCTAAAGCTCCCGTTCAGCTTCTTGCGCTGGTTAATCACTAACCTCTCTTTTTCATGTGGGTTATGTTGCAAATTCAGGTATTGAGATCCTCCAACTGGGAGATAACAAGGGAAAAGGTGTAGGGAAAAAGGGGGGGGGAGAGGTGCGTATCTTAGTGTGATGTAGCGCTTGGCTTCATGTTGTAATGGTGAGTGTTGATAGTTGTGCATTGGCGGTATGGCTTTCCGGGGTCTATGCCTTTGCCGCGTTTGTATCCGCCTCGGAGTCTCATTGGTCCATTGTGGGGTCAGTGCGGGGGTGCGGTTTCTAAAGCTCGTTGCGTATGTCGGAAGAGTTCAGTCAGTGTGGGGTGTTGTGAGTGGCCTTTCCTTGAATAGCGTGGGGTGGGGTGTCTGTACTAGAAACTATTCCGTCTCTTAGGTTCACCCAGGATGCCCAATCGGTTTGGAAGTTTTCCCTTTGAGCGACAGTTTTGGTAGACAAGCTTTCATATGTATAGTATTGGTGGATTTTGTCTAGCAGTTGGGTTCGGGAGGGACAGTGGGGTTGTTTCCACTGAGTTGCTATCAGATTTCTCGCTGCCAGGATAACAATGGCCATTATGTTTCGTACATATTTTGGGGTGGGGTGTGGGTATGAGAGGAATATCCCCGTGTGTATGTCGATTAGCGGTGATGTAATACCCATAGATAGCAAAACAGTTTGTGCCTCCATCCATAGGGGTCTTATACGTGGACACGTCCACCATATGTGGAGCCTTGTGCCCTTAGCAGCCCCGCATCTCCAGCAGTGTGGGGATACATTGTTGTACATCGAGTGGAGTCGCTGGGGTGTTAGGTACCATCTATATATCAGCTTTTTGTGGGCCTCTATGTGAGAGTAGCACTGCGTGAGGCCTGAAAGGGCTCGGGGGGATGCCAAAACTTCAGTGTCAGATATCGAGCCTGCGCCCTCAACGAGCCATTGGGTTACAAAGTTAGGGATAACCATGGGTGTAGCCCTGAGGATTAGCTGATAGCATAAGGAAAGTGACTTAGGTTTGGTAGGAGTTTTCCAGCACCTGTCGTATAGTGATGCTATGTCTTTTAAGTCTGGGTCATTAAGCAGTGGATTCTGTGTAACGTGTGTGGGGAGTACACTTTTAAGTTGCAGGTATGGAAACACTGAGGAATTAGTAAGTTTGAATTCCTCCTGCAGGTCTGGGAAGGGTTTAATGAGGCCTCCGTGCAGGACTTGTTCTATGTGGGTAATTCCCAGTTTGTCCCATGAGTGTAGGGAGAGCCAAGGTGATATTGCTTTTAGTGCTGTTAATGGTGTGCGAGGGTGAAATTTGTGAGTGTCATGATGTTTTTGACGTAGCTTGTCCCAGTGAAATATGGTTAGTTTAGTGGTCGGTAAAAGGGGATTTGTCTTTGGGCCGATATGTCGCGGGGGTCCACAAGAGATCGACCAAGGGTGTCTTGCCCGCGTGGGCGACTTCCATGTCCACCCACTGGTACACTCCTTTATGGGTGTGCAGTTTCACTGCTGCCTCTAGGATAGCTGCTTTATAGTAGGCGTGTATATCTGGCAAACCAACTCCCCCTTTTGCTGTACTTTGTTGTAGGGTTCGGTGTGACAGTCTGGGTCTGCGAGAGTCCCACACGTATTGGGATAATGTCTGTTGGAGTGTTTTAAAAAAGGAGGGTGGGACTTGTATGTGAAGTAGGCGGAATATGTACAGTATCTTCGGGATTAGGACCATTTTGATGGTGTTGATTCTGCCGAACCAGGATAGTTTCACCGGTTTCCATCTATTACATTCCGATTTGCACATCGTGAGTAGTGGTTTATAATTATAATGAAATATGTGTTCCACTGTGGGCGCTATTTTAACCCCCAAGTATGTGATGTAGTCCGTCCTCCAGTCAAACGTATATGTCCTAAAAAGCTCTGTGGTCGTGGCCCGCGGTAGGCCTACCGGTAGGGCTTGGGTTTTGGCTTGATTTAATTTATAGTACGATAATGTACCATATGTTTCTAAAAGTTGTAATAGGGTGGGTAGAGATGTTGGTATGTCGCGTAGCGTTAGTAAGATGTCTTCTGCGAACATAGATAATTTGTATTCACAAGGACCTATAGACATACCTTTGATATTAGGGTGGTGTCTAATGATGTATGCCAGCGGTTCTAAGCAGAGGACAAACAGTAGTGGTGAGAGGGGGCAGCCCTGCCTGGTGCCGTTGGAAATTGTAAATGGGGTGGATAGGAAGCCCGCATTGCTCACTTGTGCTGAGGGGGCGTTATATAAGGCCATAATTCCGGAGAGGATTGGTGGGGTAAAGCCGAATGTTTGTAGGACTTTTCGCATATAGTCCCAATTTAGTCTGTCGAAGGCCTTCTCCGCGTCTAGCGCTAGGAGGAGGCCTTCGCCTTGGTTGGCTTGAGCGTGTGCTAAAATATTAAGGATTTTCCTGGTATTATCTGAGCCTTGTCTCGTTTTCACAAAGCCAGATTGGTCATTGTGTGTGAGTTTTGGGAGAATGTTGGTTAGCGATTCGCTAGTAGTTTAGTGTAAAGTTTAACATCTCCGTTTAGCAAGGAGATGGGCCTGAAATTGGGACATTGCGTAGGTGATTTCCCTGGCTTCGGGAGGGTGGAGATGAGAGCTCTCAGCATCTCAGGGGGTAATGAGCCTTTTTCAAAGCAGTGGTTAAATAGCTTAAGTATGTGAGGCGATAGAGTGGGTGCGAATGTTTGATAGTAGAGATTGGTGTAACCGTCGGGGCCGGGTGATTTGTGTTTAGGCAGTTGTGCTATCGTTTTCGTTATTTCTTCTATCGTGAATGGTGCGGATAGGGAAGCTATATCATCCGGTGTCAGTTTGGGGAGGTTCGCCTCGGCCAAGAAATCAGTGACAGTTGATGCGTGGGGTGGTGTAGTGTCTGGGTCGTCTTTAAGGTTATAGAGCGCACTATAGTAGGAAGCGAACGCATCCACTATATCTTGCGGGTTTGTGAGTTTCTTTTTCGATTTGTCGATTATGTAGGCTATTCTAGAGTTGGCTGTGCGCGCTTTGAGTCGCGTTGCCAGTAGTGCCCCTGCTTTGTTACCTTGTTGAAAGAAGTTGTATTTGAAGCGTTTGAGCATATGGGTCATTTTCTTTAGTTCCATTTCCCTGAGTTTCGACTGTAACGTTAAGAGCCGGTGTTGTGTAGTTTGCGTGGGCGTTGTCTTGTTGTTGTGTGCAAGGTTTGCTATCTCGGAGATTAATGCATTGTATTGTTTAAGTCGTTGTTTTTTGGCATAGCTGCCCGCCCTAATTAAGTGCCCACGTATGACAGCTTTGTGTGCCTGCCATAAGGTGGTTGTGTCTATGTCTGGGGTAGAATTTGTGTGGAAGTATGAGATGAGATCTGCTCTCAGTTGTTCTGTGAGTGTCGGGTCTAGGAGTAGGGAGTCGTTAAGCCTCCAGGATCCTTTGCCTGAGGTAGGGAACTGTTCTGCGATGGTTAGCGTTATAGGGGCATGGTCTGACCATGTGATCAAGCCTATGTGGGCCGTTACAATTTTATGGATTGTCGTGGAGGGTATAAGGAACCTATCTATCCTCGTATAGGTGTTGTGTGTTGATGAGTGGAATGTGTAGTCCCGTTCCAGAGGGTGGAGGATTCTCCACGGGTCGAGGAAGTTATTATTTAGGATTTGACGGCAATGTGAGGTGGTGGACCTGTTAAGTTTGCGTGTGGATGTTGCAGTAAGTTTATGTGTTGAAGTGGTGTCTAGTGTGCTGTCTAGGATAAAGTTAGTGTCTCCACCGATAATGAGTTCCCCATATCTATACAGGTTTGCTAGGGCAAACACAGTGTCCAGGAATTCTGTCTGGTTCGTGTGCGGGCCGTATATGTTGAAAAACGTGTAAGGCTCATTGTTAACGAGACACTGGAGCAGGAGATATCGTCCCTGTTTGTCCCCTATTTTTTTGATTAAGGAGAATGCTACCGATTTCCCTATTAGTATGGACACTCCTCTCTTTTTTGTCTTAAAGCACGAGTGATAGTCGTGGGGGAATAGTTTGGAACTGAGTTTGGGGCGATGGCCCCATTTGAAATGTGTCTCCTGGAAGAACACTACGTGTGCGTTGTGTTTTTTTGCCTCTCCTAGAGCTAGTCGTCGTTTGTGCGGCGAATTTAAACCTTTGACATTTAATGACAATATGTTGAGCGTCATTTGTGCGCATAGTAGTGGGCAGCTGTGTGTAATTCTATACGGAACGCTTGTCCTTCGCATTGTGTGGGGGCATCGGTGGCATTGTGGTTGTGTTCTGATCCCTGTTGCGTGGGTATCATTGATTCCGCATTGTTTGGGGTACAAAGATAGTGCAGTGGGGTGGTGAGCCTCCTTGTTGTCAAGGAAATATTGGGTGTTTGGCTGATGTAGTTCGTATAATGGGACCTATAAGGGTTAGTGGCATAACCCAACTGGTTGGGTGGTCTCAGATGTGGTGCGCAGATTGTCATGTATTTAAGTTGATACTCCAGAGGGGTAAGGGACTGGGGAAGTAGGGGCGGGTACCAGGAAAGAGTCTCCTGGTAGGATAACAGGGTAACGAAAACTATATACAAGAAACCGTCATAGTGAAAGCCATGTGGCTGGGACGGTGGGAACATGGCTCCTTTGAGCCTAAGGGGGGGGGGAGTTGTGGCAAACCACTGTGGTCGACCCTCGGGGTTGTTAGGGATCTGCGTCTGTCGTTAGGCCTCGTTTACCTCGGCTCTGGTCTCCGAGCAAGTGACCTGGTGTAGTATCAATGTCTAGCCGTGGGGGAAGCTAGGTGTCGCGGCATTGTTGTCAGATCAGTTGTTCCATGTACCTCTTAGTGCGGGGGGGTGAGTGGGCTGTCCGGAAGTGCGTGGTGTAGCTCATGTCCCCCCTGTTGGCATCGCCGCGGTGGGGGGGCCCAACACCTGGGGCCCCGCCATCGCCACGAGGCCCAAGAAGCAAGTTTACCCTCGACCTCCCATGACCCCCCACCGCCCAAAGAGGGACCGCATACCTAAAAAAGGATAGAAGACTTGTACGGTAAACATTCGGCGGCCCTCAGGTGCGGCAGAGATACCGGGTATAATAAAAAATTTGATTAAAGACTGAAAGTCAAGGGCTGGGAGAAAGGACATGTTGGAATTCTATCTGAGGGAGCGAGCAAAGTGGCATGAATAGAGTCTGCACACGGGGACAATGGTGGGCCGGTGCGTCTTTAGTGTTGAGGGAACGTGCAGCCTCGCGGCAGTGGGGGAAATTAGGAGACCCATCACTGCTGCCCTGTCAGTTATTCGACAGTCCTCTCGGTGCAGGGAAGCGTATAGGGCCGCCTGTGGGTGCACGTTGTGTGCCACTCCTCTTTCCCTTTGCATCGTGGCGATGAGGGGGCCCAATGCCCGGGGCCCCGTCACCGCCACGAGGTCCACCAAGCAAGCCCGTCTGTCATCAGTTTCACCCCCATCCTCCCATCTAAAGAATACCTAGTATGGTAAACGTTTGGTGGGCCCTAAGTATAGTAGGAAAATAGAGAAGAATATAGTTCAAAGTCGGAGACTGCAAAAAAAGGCATAAGAGAGCAACGTAACGGCAAACAATTAGAAGTATGCGGATAAAGTCTTCACATGGGGAGAGTGTCGGGCTAACGTGCCCTAGTGTTAAGGGGACAGGCAGCATGTATGGCTGTGGGAAAGTCACTTAACTGAGGCTGCTGAGTTCCATTCGGTCGGCACTTTCCATGGAGGTCGCCGGCGTTCGAGTGGGGCACCTCGGTCAGGCTGTGGGGGTATGGGAATGTTCCACTCTGCAAGGAGTTTCTTCCCCTCCTCCACATTGGTGATATGGCGATCCACTCCATTGAGCCGGATAATTAAACGGCCGGGAATCCCCATCGGTATAAGACGTTCGCATCCCGCAGGGTCCTGGTGATGGCGGCAAGGTCTCTCCTCTTTGACAATGTGGATGCGGAGAGGTCTGTGAAGAGCTGGACATTTGCAAATTTCACCGGTAAGTCTTGGGCGTGCCTAGAGGCTTTCATTATGCAGTCTTTCGTAGTGAAGTAGTGGAGTTTAGCAATCGTGTCTCTCGGGGTTGACGCGGGTAGAGATTTCGGTTTTGGCAGCCTATGGATGTGGTCAATGAGGAAGTCTTGTGGAGTGAGGTCCGGGACCAAGTGTTGGAATAGACTCCTGGCATAGGCCTGGAGGTCCTGGGGCAGAACTTCCTCTGGTATGCCGCGGAGGCGTATATTGCTGCGCCTATCTCGGTCTTCGTGGTCCGCTACTTTCGCTGTCAGGCGGTCTAGTTGCTCTTTCATTTCAGTGTAGGCATCTGCCAGAATAT
Source organism: Pelobates cultripes (assembly GCA_933207985.1). Classification (NCBI taxonomy): domain Eukaryota; kingdom Metazoa; phylum Chordata; class Amphibia; order Anura; family Pelobatidae; genus Pelobates; species Pelobates cultripes. The sequence continues at coordinate 84,929,344 of OW240912.1, read as the reverse complement.
TATGTGCCGAGATTATTTCATCAGATTTATCTTCCAGGCGGGAAGTCCTGTCTCCCAATGCCTGGATGTCTGCTCTGATTTCCCTCGCCATTTTGGACATATCTGCCTGTAGTGAGGCTTGCATAGTTTGAAGCATCTTGTGTATAGACAAATCTGTGGCTGGTGCTGCGGCCGGTTCTGAGATTGAGGTCAGGTCGCTGTTGTCAGAGTATGCTGCCGGAGATCTCGGCGGCTCGGCGCCATCTTGGTTTCGCAAGTGCGATGAGGAAAGGCCCTGGATCTGCAGCAAGGTTTGTTTGGGCTTGGGTTTTTTGGCAGATTTCGATGCCATGGCTATATGGTTGTTTGTGCAGGTTCCTGCGTGGGTTAAGAGGCATACAGTGCTAGTATAATCGCTGTGGAGGGTCGGATCCCGGAGGAGCTAACAGCTCATGCGACCGTTCAGTTGAGCCGTCAGGCCACGCCCCTAGTTTGTGTTTTTAAGGGATGCAATGTGTGTGTTTAGGGGATGTAGTGTATGTGTATAGGTAATGCAGTGCATGTAGGGGATGTAGTTTGTAAACTGGATGCAGTGTATGTATGTATAGGTGATTTGTTGTGTGGGTGTGTAAGTGGTGCAACTGTTGTGTAAGGGATGCAGATTGTATAGTGGCTGAAGAGTGTCTGTTTATAAGGCATGTAGTGTGTGAATAGTGGATGCAGTATGTAGACTGTAAGCTTGTTCTGGCAGGGACCTCTACACCTACTGTTCCTGTATGTTATACATGTTTTGTTAGAATTGAATGTCTGTTTTGTTTCCTGTTGTGGAATATATTGGTGTTGTATAAATAATTGGAATTGTTTTTGTGTGTGTGTAAAGGATGTAGCATGTGTGTGCAAGGCTTGCAGTGTGTAAGGGAGTGAGTGAGTATGAAGGATCCAATGTGTGTTTCAGGGATGCAGAGTGTGTGCATGGATGATATAGTGTGTGTGTGTGTATAAGGGATGCAGTATGTGTAAGGGATGCAGAGTTTGTGTGCATGGAGGATCTAGTGTGTGTGTGTGTGTGTCTGCCTGCCTTTATGGGATGGGATAAAGGCTGCCATCTGCGGGTAGTGACAGGTGCAATTTTTTTTTTTGTCTATATTTTATGTTTTTCGCTACCTCTTATCTGTGCCAGTGAGAAGGGGCATGCGTTCCCTCCTGGCCCAGTGAAACCTATTAGCACTTTTCCGGCTGCTCAGGCTCTTGTTGCGAGAGATAAAAAGCCCAGCGGAGAGGATACAGACAGCTTTCCATGCCCCCTCTCTATGCAGGGAAGAATGCTTAGATCTTTGATCTTCCTTTTCCGCAGATATGTAGAATTGCTTATGCACATTTTTATTATGGGGCCAGGCCCCTTACATGTGTATTGCCTGTACCCCCCTGGTGGCGGCCCTGATCTTCATATATTTCCCAAGCCATCCAGGCCCCTCAGCACTGTCACACCCTGATTGCGGCCCAGTCCTTTTTTTCACGTGAAAGTGTTTTTGTGTACTTGCCTATTTATGTTATTTCATAAACATTGATAAATATTTTATAAATGTATGCAAAAATTTTACCAAAATGTAAAATTTTCAAGCATTAAGAGAACAATGTCGTAATCATCATTTTTATGATTATGTGCGAGTGCCTTAAATAAAGACTGTTTAAAAATAAAATTAAAAAAAACACCCCCACTTTTTATTAAGAACAAAAATAAGAAGAATACAATTATACTGCAAGTTCTTCTTGGTAAAAAATAAAAAATAAAAATAGGTTTTCAGTTTGGGTAAAATATAGGTATATCATCAATCAACCATCAATCAACTCATTATTTGAAGCAAAATGTTTAATGTTTGACTATAGTTATACACTTGTGATATTTTAGTTATATACAGTTTATTGAAATAAATGGTAAATAAAAAATGAATAACATAACATAACACACACAATAACGTTGCCATTATACATTTAGATTTATAAACCTTTTTTTTTAATACAAATATTTAAAGCTTAAATTAGAATTAATTGTTTACTAAACTATATGGTTTTAAAAGGTAAATAAGCGTTTCATTATGCAAAGTATACCTGGTTTGCAATACAGTATATGCATTTGGAGTGAAATTGTTGAAATTAAACATGTCTAATTTACTACACCCTTACATTACAGTTATGTTTTAGGATTAATTTATTGACCATGTAATATACTTTTGCTAGGTTCTTTCATTCGAAGCATATTTTGAGGAGGGAGTTCCACTGAGTAGAGAAGAAACACGTCGTATCAGACACTGCAAAATATATTTCTACCTCGAGGATGACACAATACAAGTAGTGGAACCCCAAATAAAAAATAGCTGTCTACCACAGGGTATGTTAATAGTAGTTTTTCAGAGTAAATATAAAGAATTTTCACAAATCTTACTGAAATGACTATTTTTCTGTCTAATTCTTGCTGTGTGCTACTGGCTAATCTATGAATACATTCTTCAAGTGCACAAAACACTGGATGTTTTGTTGTTTGTGTAGTAACATTTTCTTGTGCAGTATATTGTGGGTGAATTATTTATTTTATTTTTTTGTATTTCTTTTGTTTTTTATTACCGCTTCCTGTTTATCGTCGATATCTGCTTACTTCTTGTAAAAATATGTTTTACTTTTCTGGTTATAAGACACAGCAAATCTTGATGTAAGAAAAATCATAGGGGAAATGCATTCACAGGAAATCTATTCTAGACCACATGTGGAAATAGATCGTCGTAGCTCACATGTCCCTCAATATTGAAATTTTAGTTATTGAGAAATAACTAATATCATTACGTTTATCATAAAATGTACCCTTTTCCCTCCAATTTAGTCATTTTCACATTTTCACAGAGTGGTATATAATGGAAAAAGGGATGGGAGAAAGATAATTATGTTTCACTCCATATAAACTCCTTAACATTATCTGCCCACTGGTAAAACAGTTATTGAATATTTATATTCCTCTATTATACCCTTTACCTCTTCTATAACTGTACTTTTTTTTTCTCACACTCTCTAAATATATTTTTTAATTAATATTTATTGTTATTAATAATTTTTATTAAAGGCACAATAATACGACGTCATCGGATTCCTCTTCCTTCGCCTAACGATGATCAGTTTTACACTGTCGATGATTTTAACATCAATATGGACATTGTTTTTTATTCAAGAATTTTTACAATTGTGAACTGTGATGAGTTTACACATAATTTTCTAAGGAAACTGGGATTCCGATTAAATCCTCCTGGATCAATTCCACCGGACTCTTACTCCACAATACGCAGAAAGGTAATTGATTAATTATGTAAATATTATTTATACCTACCATTTATATAGTGCTAGTATTATAGTTCCAATTAATGCTATCATGTTCCCAGTAAATTTGGAGATAATTGTCAAAAAGAGTTTTGATTACCGAGTGGTGTACTAAAGTCTTGAGTTCTTCACTTAGAACCAGATTATTCAACAAAAATGTGTCTAATCATTTAGAACACACATTCTACATGGAAAATTCAGTCCATTGCAGAAGAACAAGAAGGCTGTTTCCTGTTTTAATGCTACAAGAAAACACAACAGAAAGCACAGATTACCATTCACAAGGACCATTTCATGTTTCATGCCAGTCACAATTGAGCACATTTTCAACAGAAACTTCACAGATAAAAATAAATAATAGCAAATTTGTCTGCTATAAAATGCAAATTTATTGGGTCTATCATGTAAAATTCAGATTGATAACATTTACATATATAGGTTTCTTTAAATTTGCACTTTGATATAAACTGAATTTATGTTCAAACATTGCTGTCCCTATGAGGAAGTAATACTAAAAGGGAATAATATGTCAAAATTATGATCATTCTGGATATGTTTCTTGGACAGGTATTCTGTCACTGTGCACATAGTCAGATTTGTTTGAAGATAATGTGCCACAATTCTAGATGTTTTATACTTACTATAACCAGCAGAAATGTCTCATTTGTTTCCTGTTTATTTCTCCTGAAATATTTTACACATATGAATTTATCTTTAGAAGAATTATTGTACAATCCATTAATTTACATAGTATTTTCAATGTTTTCTTTATATTACAGATGAAAGAAAATTTGAAGCCTTTGCGTCCATATGAGCGTACAGATACACTCAAACAGTTTCTGGAACATGACAGAGAAGTGCTACGTTTCTACTGCTTCTGGGATGACACACTATCAATGTTTGGGGATTGCCGGGACCTTATTCTACATTATTTCCTAGCAGACGACACCATTGAGATTATTGAGATTATACCACCAAATGCTGGCAGAGATACAGTTCCAGTATTTCTCCATAGAGGAAAGCTGCCTAAGGTAAAGGCAACAAGAATTAAAAAAACAGTATGGAAAAGTATCGAGCTACAGAATCAATATTCATTTATGATACACATGAGATGGAGACACAACCTGATTTACCCTCCTTGCTGACTCAATGCTAGTTTGCGTGTGTGTTTGAGTGTGTGCTGGGTTTCACATGTAGGGGAGGCTGCTGTGGGGTTGTGTGTGTGTGTATGGAGCTGTTTACGTATGAGACCACATGTATTGCCTGTCTTTTAAAACTTTGACAGTTCACCATAACTAAAAAAGAGTTTAAAGTTTCATGTCAGTTCAAGTGAAATGAAATCCCTGATGAGATTGAGCCTTGACAAAGGACAGCACTTGGTCCGAACATTATCATTTTATGTGTACTTGGCTAACAAATCATTAAATTTTTTAAGTGAATTAAACATGTTGTTTAACTTATTTCTTTTTTTACTGTTATTTTTCCCCCCCTTAATTTCTTATGTAGGATGCCCCCACAAAAATGTACAAACCAGGGGAGATTACTTCACGCACTGTCTTGAATGTATTTGGACCAATGGGACGTGGTGGTCGTTATATTCTGGATAATCTAAAGGTGGGAAATATAAATAAAATGTAGGCTACTGCATGGCAAAAAAATATTTCATCTCCAAATAAGTTTGTTTCAGAAAATTCAGGCTTTATCCATTTGGTGTTTAAAATGAATTTCGTCCATGTGATGGTTTTGGGAAAAACTATGTAGATGAACCAAAATGGTGGAAAATTGGCCAGTGTAATACTGCAAAATATATACTAGTCAATGTACTGGCCAAATACAAATTAGCCAGTGTACTAAAAATATCTACTTAATAGTAATATTACGGATATATTTTGCAGTACACCAAGAGGTGCATTTTTGTGCCATTTGGTTCAACGATCAAGTGAGAATAAGTAACCAATAGAAGGGAAAAAGGAGGAACAGTAAACAAATCTATATTTATGTTGTGTGTGTATGTATATGAATTTATTTTGTTTCTACTTTTTTTCCCCCTCACTTCTCACATGATCTGTGAATAAAATCAACATTTAGTTTGTGTCCCCTAACCATTAATCATCTTTTTTTTTTTTGGCACCACGGATGGAACTTGAAATCATGAAAAACAAACAAAATAGTTCATCCATTGTTTTGCGATTTGTCCATATAACATTTCAAAGTTAAGGTTTTTCAGATGAATTGCCCAAAATTGGATAAATCTCAATTTGTGTAGGACCAAATTCTAATAAAATGGCATATGTGAATAAATCACCAAAACACTTTGAGATGAAATTAACTTCTTCACCTCTTCAAATCAGTGAAGTTTAGACAGACAAGCACATATACACTATTATCCTACTCTCACACTAAGTAATACATTCATTAACTATTCATCATGTGAAACAATTTCAGCTATTTTACCCTTTTCCCTCTTTACTTATGCAACAAATGTAATAAAGGATGTTACATGTTTTAATGCAGAAACTTGGTGTGAGCCATTAATAAAAGAGAAAAGTTATATGATTACATAGGAAACAGGAAAGGCTCAAAATGACAAAGGGACCATATGACAAAACCCTGTAAACATAGCAAATTGTCATACTTCTATGTTTAAAGGGATCCTATAGTGGCAGCAAAACAAACCCGTTTTCCTGGCACTATAGGCTCTTGGAGTGCCCCTCTCTCGTGGGGCCCTCCTGCCTCGGTGCTGAAGGGGTTAAAACCCCTCCAGCCACTTACCTTAATCCAGTGCCGGGCTCCCTCGGCGCCGGTGACCTCTCCTCCCCTGGTGACCTATCCTCCCTCGAGTGGAGCCGAATGCAAATGCACAGCCAGAGGCTCGCGCGCATTCAAACCCGCCCATAGGAAAGCATTACTCATTGCTTTCCTATGGGGATATTATTTGACGCAGGAGGTCCGTGAGGACGTCCAGTGTCAGGTAAGTGCGATTTACTCAGTTTAAATTGCAGAGGCACCTCTAGTGGCTGTCAGGGAGACAGCCACTAGAGGCTGGATTAAACCTGCAGTGTAAACATAGCAGCTTCTCTGAAAATGCTATGTTTTCAGCTGCAGGGTTAAAACTAGGGGGACCTGGCACCCAAACCACTTCATTGAGCTGAAGTGGTCTGGGTGCCTATAGTGGTCCTTTAATTACATAATTGTCAACAGATACTGACTGTTTGGAAGATCTTCATGTCCTCTGGTTTTCACAACCTCCTTTAGATAGCTGTGTCCACTACAAACTAATAGTATAAAAACCTCCTATGATTTATGGGAGAACTACAGTGATACTAAACAGATGTATACAATACTGTAATTATATAGTAAAATGGGTATCATTAATCTGACTTTTCCTCTGTACCCACATGCAATGCATTCAAAATATACACACTGCCATTACTAGCAAAAATACAGTAAGTCACTGAAGACCATTGAGAAACAGTTTATTTGATATTAATGACAATCATAAAAATAATTAATTAAAACTTAAGTCACTACAATCATAGGATGCTATATGAACCTTTTTAATTTTCTTATTTTCAATTACATCCATAACTGTGCCAAGATCCAAACTAGACAGTATTTATTTGCTTGGAGCTTGAATTTCTTTTATATTCCTCACAATATTTTTTTTACCATAATTGGAAAACCATAATTTTTGATGCAAAATTCAATAATAGTGAGATTTTTTTTACATTTTTTTTTATTTTTTTAGACAGGGGCTGTGCATCAGGAGTTTTACAAGGACTGTGACCTGGCAGTAGGAGTAGCGCTTAATGCATGGGGAAGAAATATTATTCTTTGTGATTGTGATGAATTCACCAAGAATTATTACAGAACAAAATATGGAATTGGTAAGGCTATTCGCTATATTGAATTTCTAAAAAAACAACAAAATATGTGCAAAGCTGGCATGGTTTATAACCACAGGAGAGATTTATTTTTTTTGTATCTGGAAATGATAATGTTAATATTGATTTTATTTTATGGTGGTTTCACAGTATAAATACAGATAGCAATAAATTATGAAATGCACAAACAAAATGTTATGCAAAATGTTATCTTAAAATGCGTTTTTGGGTGGAGATGATGTACTTTTAGGGAACATGATTGGAAGTGACGGCACCATGTTGTGCCTTTTTTTTTTTTTAAAGCAAAGTTGGTGCTTTCCTGAATTATATTATATGACACTGTACCAGGGTTAGCTCATTGGTTGGGAGCACCAGCTAATCACTCTCGGCCAATGAACTATGGCCTGCACTGCAGAGCTTAGCTCTGACAAAGAGTTTGTCAACCATCAGTAGTGGAGGCAGGGAGTGCCACCTGGGAGACTCCACGTAAGTCAATCATTCCAAAAAAGTTAGGCAATTTAGAATGCATAGAGTACCAAGGAACTCCATACCCTATAGTGGTTATGGTGCTTGGAGTGTCCATTTAAGCGTTTGATCAAAAGGATTCTATGCATTCCCTAGCTGGTTTAAAATACATGAATAGCTATAATGTTAAATATTGTAATTTTTATGAAGCAGTTCTTGGATGAAAAAATTGCCTGCAGGGAAACATTAGAAAAATTGAGGAGCAATTGCTCTCTCATGCATTTTCCCTCTTGTTAATGGCAGCAAGAGACTTGAGCTTCTGACATGAAAGGTCAGTATTAGTAAGCTCCCATTGCTATTGCTTACTTCACAGTGTCTCACAGATATAGAATGCATGGGAATAAAGCCAACACATCATTTTAAGACACTACCAACCTGGCAATCATGCTAAATAGATAATTCTGCTTAAGTGCTTACTAAATTAAAAGCATTTCTAGAGCTCCCTCTACTGTTTAAATGTATATGGATTTTCTCCAGAATGGTTGAAGGATCTTGATGAATGGTTCTTAACCTCAGGTTCAGGAGCCAATATTGATCCCCCATGCTATTTTAGTGGGTCACCTCTAGCAGGGCCGGTGCAAGGATTTTTCCCGCCCTAGGCAAACAACATTTGCAGCACCCCCCATATACCCTGCCCACCATGTAACATCACAATGCCCTACCCATATGATCTGCCATATGAGCCAATGCCAGTGCTGCACACATGGCCTTTTCTCTGAAAAGGCAGTGTGTTTACATTACAAAAACCTGCAGGGACAGGCTATAGACACCAGAACCACTACATTAAGCTTTAGTGGTTCTGGTGACTATAGTGTCCATTTAATGTGGGGTAAAACAGAGTGTCACTAATAATATTCTGGATTGCCTACTTACCACCAGATGAGGATGATGATGGGCTCCGGCTGCAGTCTGGCTCCACTGGTTTGGTGTTAAAACAAGCTCTCTTGAGGCAGTGCTCACAAAAATCCAAAATACATGAATAGCTATAATGTTAAATATTGTAATTTTTATGAAGCAGTTCTTGGATGTAGAAAATTGCCTGCAGGGAAACATTAGAAAAATTGAGGAGCAATTGCTCTCTCATGCATTTTCCCTCTAGTTAATGGCAGCAAGAGACTTGAGCTTCTGACATGAAAGGTCAGTCTTAATAAGCTCCCATAGCTATTGCTTACTTCACGGTGTCTCACAGATATAGAATGCATGGGAATAAAGCCAACACATAATTTTAAGACACTACCAACCTAGCAATCATGCTAAATAGATAATTCTGCTTAAGTGCTTACTAAATTAAATGCATTTCTAGAGCTCCCTCTACTGTTTAAATGTATATGGATTTTCTCCAGAATGGTTGAAGGATCTTGATGAATGGTTCTTAACCTCAGGTTCAGGAGCCAATATTGATCCCCCATGCTATTTTAGTGGGTCACCTCTAGCAGGGCCGGTGCAAGGATTTTTCCCGCCCTAGGCAAACAACATTTGCCGCCCCCCCCATATACCCTGCCCACCATGGGACATCACAATGCCCTACCCATATGATCTGCCATATGAGCCAATGCCAGTGCAGCACACATGGCCTTTTCTCTGAAAAGGCAGTGTGTTTACATTACAAAAACCTGCAGGGACAGGCTATAGACACCAGAACCACTACATTAAGCTTTAGTGGTTCTGGTGACTATAGTGTCCATTTAACCCCTTAAGGACCAAACTTCTGGAATAAAAGGGAATCATGACATGTCACACATGTCATGTGTCCTTAAGGGGTTAATGTGAGGTAAAACAGAGTGTCACTAATAATATTCTGGATTGCCTACTTACCACCAGTTGAGGACAAGAGGATGATGATGGGCTCTGGCTGCAGTCTGGCTCCACTGGTCTGGTGTTAAAACAGGCTCTCTGGAGGCAGTGCTCACAAAAATCAACAGACAGGAACCAGCTCCATTTTCTGTGCACTTAATATGAAAGAGGTAAATTATGGTTGAACAGAATATAGTTCCAATTCTAGGTATTGTTTTGGTTTAAAACTTGTACAATTGCCTCCATCCTTAAGGAAGGGGAGAGGTGTCCTCAACTGCTCCACTCCAGGTCTGGACCAGTCCCTGAGCGGTGCTGTCACTAACTACGGGCCCTGTGAGCGAATAGGGTGTCCATTGCTTTTTTGCCGGAAACCAACTTCAAGGAGCGAGATGCACCTGCACTGTTGGGTTAACGCTTTCCTATGGTATTATTTGTCAATCACAAGGAGTCAAAGTGTGTGGGAGGGGCTATCCTGTTCGCTTAGTCCCGTTTAGATGTACAGATAGAATTATCTTATCCTATGTGTATATATCTTTTTGTTAAGGACACAATAGCCGACTGCAAGTATACACTTGTAAGTCTGTACACCCCTAATAAAAAGCTATGCACGAGGACATCCAGCATCAGCTAAAATCCCATAGGAAAGCATTGATTTAATTCTTCCCTATGGGATAGTCCGAATGCGAGCACATCCTTTGCTGCGCATGTGCATCAGGTTCCCGAAGTCAGCTGTCCTCGGGGGACATCAGTGGCACTGGCAGATCCGGGGGGGGCAACGGGGCAATTGCCCCCCCCCCCGAGAAATCCGCTGGTCTCCCTCTCCCTCCCCTGCTAGCCCTGCAATGTGCCTGCGGACCGGGGGGGAGATCAGAGGAGAGAGGACCCGGGAGCTCAGGCTGCAGCTCCTCCGGGTCCTCCTCTCGCGAGATTTGGAGCGTTGCCGCGGTTACCACGGCAACGCTCCAAATCTCGCGAGAGTGAACTCTAGCCCGGGAGCGCGGGCTAGAGTTCACTGTAACCACTGGGACCACAAGGGAATCCCACTGGGACCACCAGGGATGAAAATATGTCCCCCCTCCTCCTCA